>JADMNL010000033.1:129565000-130765000 GCA_016271365.2 Neoceratodus forsteri
ATGTTAACAAAGCTCTCACTGAAATGCAGTGTCCTGAAGCAGGTTTCACGTTGCTGAACCCAGCACTAAAACTACACGTAAGTGGAAGCTCTGTGGTGAACCTTGCCAAGGAACTTGGCATATGCAGTTCACACTTTGACTGTTACCAGCTTTTGGATGAGTTTGGGACATACCAGTTTGCAGAAACTGGATCTGCCCAGGCCTTTGAAATGAACAGTTCTGCACTAAAGTATTGGGGCATGATGCTCCCCAGCTATGCACCAGCGACTATCTGCCCTATTCAGGCTGCCTGATGGAGACAGTCTTATGCCTCCTCACTCCAATGCAGAGCCAGAGGGCCTTCAGTATGGTGCGTAAAAGTGAAGACTGAGCTAAGACAATCATTGAATGTAAAGACTTTGAACCCATCATCGCTATAAAGATGAATGAAAGACACTGCTATGAGGTAACTCATACAAAGGGATTCTTAGAGGCTGCAGGGAAAGCAACTGTGCTTTACAACCGAGAGCACCTTGCAGCAAAAGACAAATGACTCTTCCAAACCAACTGTTTGTGTATAGGTACATAGGTTTAAATTTGTAGTGTACAGTAGATAGCATGATTTTCATTTTTAGTATACAATAGCATGTATATGATATAGAGTAGATATGTAAAATATTGTGTGTGTGTGTGTGTGTTTTAGTATAGATGAGATAAAATATTGCGTGTTTGTTTTTAGTGTAAACTATTGTAGCGTAGTTTTTTTAGTATAGGGTACAAATAAGTAAAATGTGTGTAGATAGGTTTTCAATTTTAGTTAAGTGCATAGACTAGATAGCATGTACAATACTGTATATAGGTATGTAGGTTTTCATTTAATCTGTTTGTTATATGTCATTAAATGTATGTAATACCCTATAAATAGCCCAAAATAAAGTTTTTAAAAGTAAAACTATCATGCTCTATGTTGTATTCTTAATGTAGTATTCAATAACTTTGAATTTCACGCATTTTAAAGATGCGAACCCTGTGACGCAGCACTTTACGTGGCGTGAAAAACAGTGTCCCTGATTTTGAGTATTTGTCCCTGATTTTAAAGGGGTAGTGTCCCTGATTTGCGGCCTTGGAGGTTGAGAGGTATGGTCACACTTTTTCCCTATCTTGAGGTCATCAGAGATGATAACCCCAAGTACCTTTCCTGCTTGGTGCATGCTTTGTTCTCACCCCCCAACTGGTATATTGTGCCAGGGTTTTTGGCCCCATATGCATTATCTTGCACTTCTTTTCATTGAATTTCAACTGCCAAACCACTGACCATTCTTCAGGTTTCTGCAGGCCACTTCTCATTCTGTCTACACCCCTCTGGTGTGTCCACTCTGTTACAGAGCTTTGTGTCATCAACAAAAAGAGAAATTCTGCCTTCTACATCCTGTGCAATGTCACTGATGAAGATGTTGAATAAGACTGGTCCCAGCACTGATCCCTGTGGTACCCCACTGATCACTCTTCCCTCTGTGGAGTGACAGCCATTTACCACCACCCTCTGTGTCCTGCCGCCCAGACAGTTAGCTACCCACTGCGCTACTGTCCTGCTCACACCCATATTCTCCAGTTAGTGTAATAGCCTTCTATGTGGCACATTGTCAAAGGCCTTGCTGAAGTCCAGATAGGCCATGTCCACTGCCCTCCCTTGATCTACCTCCCTAGTTACCCAGTCAAAAAATTCAACAAGGTTGGTCTGACATGACCTCACCCTGGTGAAACCATGCTACTTTGGGTCCTGTAGTCCGTTGACAACCAGATGTTCCACCAATCTCTTCTTCAGTAGTGCTTCCATCATCTTCACCACTATCAAGGTGAGGCTGAATGGTCTGTAGTTGCCCACTTCCTCTTTGTTCCCACTTTTGTATAAGGGGACTACATCCGCTGTCCTCCAGTCTTTTGGTACCTCCTGTTTCCAGTGATTAGCTAAACAGGATTGCCAGAGTTTCAGCCACCACCTCTTTTAGTTCTTTAAGGACCCTGGAGTGCACCCCATCTGGCTCCATTACTTTATCAACTCTTATTCCTTCCAGTTCCTTCAGGACCCTTTCTCATGTAAAGGGACTTGTGTCCATTTCTGCATAATTCCCACCCCTCGTACTCCCTTTAGGCCCATTGCCCTCCTCTTCCTCAGTAAAGACTGGGCAGAAATACCTGTTCAATATGTCAGCTTTACTGTTGTCATCCTCCACGTAGGCTCCATCCTCCCCCTTCAGTCTCACTATTTCTTTTTTCACTTTTGTACCTGTAAAAGGTTTTTGTTTCCTCTACTCACTGATTTTGCAATATGCTCTTCTGTCTGAACTTTGGCTTCTCTTACTGACCACCCTGCCTCCCTTTGCTTCTCATGGTACTTCTTCCTAATGCCTTCTCCTGGTGTCTCTTTGTATTGCCTGAATGCAATCTTTCTGGCTTTCACTTTCTCCGCGACCTCCTTGGAAAACCATAATGGTCTCCTCTTCCTTTTCCACTTGCTAACCTGCTTAATGCATAATTCTATTGCTCTTGTAATCCCCATTTTAAATACTGCCCACTGTTCCTCAACTCCTGATTCAAGTCCCATTCCCCTTAATGCCTTTCAAGCATCTCCCCATTTTCTCAAAGTCTGCCCCCTAAACTCCAGGATATGTGTTTTTGTGTGGTTTGGTTCTGCTCCTTCTGTGATTTCAAACCACAGTGACTGGTGGTCACTGTTCCCCAGGTACTCTCCCCCACTGTTACCCCCATCACAATTTCCCTGTTTGTGAGCACAAGGTCCAGTATTGCCTTCTGCCAAGTTGGTTCCATGACCAGTTGCTTGAGGAAGGCACCTTGAAGGGAGTCCAAGATTAATCGGCTCTTGGTTGCTGCTGCTGCTGGGATACTCCAGTCCACGTCTGGAATATTGAGGTCTCCAACCAGCACTACCTCACCCTTGCCTGCCATCCTCTGGATGGCTAGCATCAGCTCTTTGTTTCTTCTTCCTGGGCTGGTGATTTATAAACCACACCTGTGTGGATGGTTGGCCCCATTTTCCTTTCCAATTTAACCCACAGTATCTCTTCCCCCAATTTGTTCCTCCTGAATCTCTGTGGCCTTTATGTCATCTTTCACATAAAGTGCCACTCTTCCTCCCTTCCTACCTGCCCTGTCTCTTCTGAATATGTTGTAGCCAGGAATGGCCATCTCCCAGTCATGGTTTTCATTACACCAGGTGCCTGTGATTGCCACAATGTCCAGGTCCGACTGCACTACGACAGCTTCCAGATGCTCCATCTTGTTGCTAAGGCTCCTGGCATTGGCACACATGGCTTTCCATGATTTAAACTCCCTAGACTGTTTAGCTGTTCTACTCCAGTCCCTTACTTGGTTGTCCTTTAACCCTGGTTCTCCCTGCTGTCTGCTCTTCTATTGAATCTTGCCCCTTTTCTGTATATCCACCTCTTGGGCGCTTATCTCCATCTTTTGCACACTGCTTGGCAGATCTATCCACTCCTCCTGTTCACTGGTTCCACTGCTAGCTGTGGGGGGTGGGTAATTAAGTACCCTCCTTGCTGGCCTGCCACCCTCCTTGGTTAGTTTAAATGCTTGTCCATGTCGCATTTAAACTTACCATTGAGTGCTTGGATTCCCCTCCAGGATAGATGCAGGCCATCAGGCTTGAACAAGCCTCCATCCCTCCAGGTGGATACCCAGTCACCAATGAATCCAAACCCTTCCTCACAGCACCATTTTTTCAACCATAAGTTAAAGTTCATGGTGCATGCACCCCTATGCTCTCCCATGCCTCTCACAGGTAGAACTTCTAAGAAGGTGACAGAAGTAGCTACTTGCTTGAGACCCTTCCCCAATTTCCTAAACCCTTCCTGAACTTCCTTTGGCACCCACTTGCCAGGTCATTAGTACCTAGATGGATAATGATATCCAGCTCACCCTCCTGTCTTGCCTTCCTGGTGATCCCCAGGAGCCTCCTGCCATTCCTCCATGCTGTGGCACCTGGTAGGCACCTCACCTCCCTGTCTTCTCCCTCCTGCATTCCTAGCTGGATCCTTCTTATGATGGAGTCCCCCACCAGGATTCACTTCCTACTCCTCTGGGGTCCACTGCCCTCTCCATTGAGGTCACCTCCTTGGCTAACCTCTACATCCTTCTCTTCCACTTCTCTGGGTACCTCTATTTGGTTGTCCTTGTTTGCCAGTGTGGCATATGAATTCTAGAGTGGAATAGGATCTGGGATGTGCCTCTACCCAACCACCATAACCCTACTCAAGCCCACTGTCATCCAAGTGCTCCTCATTCTTGGCATCCTTTGAGGCAGCGGCATTAGACTGGGTGGTCTCTGGATAAGGGTGATGGTAATATTGACCCAGTTTACTTCCACTCTGAGTCTTGGTACCTCATCCCACAGTCCAGAGAGATGCATGCAGATAGGGCAGCACCTCAGCATCCAGAAAGTCTGCCTGAGTATGGCTGTCCCGCAGCCACTGCATTACACCATTCCCCACATTATACTGCTATTCCAGTACTTGTCTGTTACTGAAGCTCTCCTAGTTCCCTTTTTTATTAATTTACTGTCCTAAAAATCATGTCGCTGATCCTCAGATACTTTTCTTTAAAGAAGGAAAAAATAAATAAATAAAATAAAAATAAAAAGACAAAACACTTGTCATGCTAAGGATGGGCTTCCTCTTATGCCCCTCCTACTCCACAACCCCTACTATTCCTGTGCCTAGCTCCTGTCAATCAGATTTAACAGGGCATATAATTGAGTGGGGGGGCAGGGAGGGGTGGGTGCAGGGGAGGGGGGGCTAGATGGGTGAATAAAGACAAGGATATGGAGGTGTAAACAGGTGAACAATAGTAGAGTAGAGGCAGCAAATTGCCTCTGATGATGGTTAGGTGGGTTTCGGTGGTCAGTAATTGGCTGAGGCGATAGGCTGCCCCCAATTATTGATGGATTTTCCTCATAATGGTGGTGGTGTGCTCACTGAAAGTAAGGGATGGATCAAGCGTCATGTTTAGATATTTGAAGGTAGGTACTGTTTCAAGATGAGTGCCAGCAGGGGTGGAAATCAATAGTGAGTTCCCTGATTTTGAGAGTTTCGCTAGGAATGGTTTGGAACTGAAGAGCATTGTTTTCATTTTTTTTCTCATTTATAAGAAGTTTCTTTGATAGGAACCAACTACATGTCACAGTGTCCCCCTCCATCACCCCTTTGATTACACAACTGACAGACTAAGCCATAGGGGACCTCTGTGTGTTGACAAGTCTGTGTGTTGACTGAATTCATTGAAGCTAGGTGGGGTTTAAACTAATGAAGGGGGAGGGCTGGGGCTTGATGCTGCTGATAGCAAGCACACCAAGGAAGGAAGGAAGGACCTGACCTTCTCTCTCCAGTAGGGGGGAAGGGGTGCTTAACAGGGGCACCCAACAGTGTGCGAGGTAGAGGGAGCTTGCAGTTAACTGGGGGATCTTGGGTTGGGGGATGGACAAGGGCAAGGATAGAGGGCAGTCCTGATTAATGCCAGGAGCATGGGAAACAAGATGCCTGAGCTTCAGGCAATGCTATCTGAAGGTGATGTGGATGTGCCGGCAGTCATTGAAATTTAGGACACTCCTCAGCACAACAGGGACCTAAACCTGATGGGGTACACTGTGTTCAAGAAGGACAGGACTGTGGACAGGGAAGGTAGGGTGGCACTCAGCATTAGGAACGGCATTGATATATGCAGGGTGGATGGGGCAGAGGGACTCATTGAGGCGTTATGGGTTGCCTTACAGGTGCCTTGGCAAAGATGGTCAACCTAGGGGTGGTTTATAGGCAGCCCATGCAAGCTGAGGAACTAGATGAGGGCCTGGTGGTGAGTCTAAGAGATCACTGTTGTCAGGGGGAGAGCAGAACTGTGGTGCTGGGTTACCTTAACATGCCAGGGGTTGATTGGGGCACTATAGCATCTTTATCAACTAGGGAGCAGCACTTGCTGGACGTATTCCAGTATGTATTCCTATCTCAACTGGTGGCTGATCCGATGAGGGATGGTCACATTCTGGATTTGGTCCTGTTGGATTGCGATAGGAACCTAGTTGTAGGGGACCACTGGTGGGGAGTGAACCTGCCACGGTTTGGTTTTCCTTAGATCTGGGGGAGAGGAAAATCGCACACAGTGGTGGTTGACTTCAGGAGTACGTACTTTTACGATATGGTGGGGATTCTCAAGGGGCATTTGGAGGGGATCAGTCCAGACATGGACAAAGATAGCAGGTGGGAAATTATTAAAAGAGGGCTTCTGGAAGCCACCAAGAACCGGAGGAAGGTGCAATACAAATTTGGTAGGGCCAGAAACTCTAAGGTGGACCAGGGAGGTTCAGGAGGTGGTGAGGGAGAAAAGAGCTGCTTATAGAAAATATAGGCTCTTATGAGGGGACGTGAACTGGGGCAATATGATAGGATATCCAAAAAGATAACCAGGGTGGTGAGACTGGCCAGGTTGAGGATGGAGCAGAGGTTGGCACAGGATCAGAAATGGGGGGGGATGGGTTCTTTAAGTTTATCAGGGAAAGGAGGAAAGTGAAGGGACAGATTAGCATACTGAGATCAAGGAGTGGGTGGGCTGAGGAGGCCAGAGTGCAGGCGGAGGTACTTAACCAATACTTTGCTTCAGTCTTCACAAGAGACAATGGAGGGCCTACATCACACAGTGGGAGGTGAAATAGGAATGAGGAAGGGGGAGCTCTCTGACGTTGAAATTCCTGTTGGTAGGGTGAGGAAGGCCCTTAAGTCCCTGAAAAGGGATAAGGCACCAGGTCCGGATGGCCTTCATCCCAGGGAGCTTAAGGAAATGGCAGCTGTCCTTGCTGCACCTCTGGTAGACTTTAACTCCTCTCTTCAGATGGGTTGGGTGCCTTAGGATTGGAGGATCATTCATGCCATGCTCATCCACAAAAGTGGCTCATGGGAAGAGCCGGGTAACTACAGGCCTGTCAGTTTGACATCGGTGGTGGGCAAGATGGTGGAGGCCATATTGAAAATGAGGCTGGAGGTGTTTCTGGAGACATGGGACCATCTTGGAAGCAGTATAGCACAGTGGTTTAAGGCTCTGAGCTGCAAACCTGGAGACCTAGGTTTGAACTCCACAGTTCCCACTTGCATACTGTGTAACCCTGAGCAAGTCACTTAACTTTCTTTTACTCCCAGGTTGCACCTGTAAACAAGCGTTCAGCTTAGTGTCTCTCTCTTTGTTAAACAAACAAAAAAAAATTTGTATGACCACCAACATGGCTTCATTTAGGGCAGATCGTGTCAGACAAACCTTGTGGAATTCTACAGTTGGGTGACAAAGGCACTGGACCAGGGAAGGCCTGTGGATATGCTCTTTCTGGACTTCAGCAAGGTGTTTGACTCAGTGCCACACCTAGGGTTGTTGGATAAACTGGGGGAAATGATGGTGAGGTGGATAGGGAACTGGCTAATAGGGCAGTTTCAGAGGGTGGTGGTTGGGGAGAGGTATTCTCTCCTAGGTGAGTCATTAGCAGAGTCACACAAGGGTCTGTGTTAGGCCCACTCCTGTTTAATGCTTACATCTTGGACATCAGGAGTGAGATGAGCCTCTTCATTGATGACTTGAAGCAGGGGCTGTGGTGGACAGGGGAGAGTAGAAGAGCCCTACAGGGGGATCTGGAGAGCTGGTTAATACAGTGGAGGGATTCAAGAGGGGCTGGGACAGGTATAAGGTTAAGGTAAAGTAGAGGAATGTCAGATCTAAAGGTGCAAGTCTGATGGGGATGAGTGGGGGAGGTGGGGAGGACAGCAACAGTGTCCTGACTGGGTACTGATTTTTGACAAAATTAATAGACCTTAATGCCTACTCTGCTGGCATCTTAGTATTTTAGTATGTTGGATTGTATTGCTGTGAATTTTGTGGGAGGGGTCTACAATGTATTCAGAGACCCTTGTAGCATAGGTTATACTACTTAGTGCCTGAGCAATACCATAGAAATATAGAAACATAGATTTTTGGGGCAGATAAGGACCGCTTGGTCCACCTAGTTTGCCCATTTCCCTACCCACAGGATAAGTTGCAGATCCTAGTTAACCAACACCCTGTTTCTTCCTAGCCCCACAAGAATTGCCTTATGTCTGTCCCGTGCATTCTTGAATTCTCCCTCGGTTTTAGACCCCACAACCTCCTCAGGAAGGCTGTTCCATGCATCCACACCCTCTCTGTGAAACGATACTTCCTCACATTGCCCCTGAGCCATCCCCCCTCTATCTTCAAATTGTTTCCCCTTGTTCTTGCACATCTTTTTCTGAAAGATGCTACCCCCTTGGACTTTGATTCCACTGAAGTACTTAAAAGTTTCTATCATGTTTCCCCCCCCTTCTTCAAGGGTATACATATTAAGCTCCTTTAGTATCTCCTTGTATGGCGTCTCTTGCAGATCCTGCACCATTTTAGTTGCCCTCCTCTGGACCGCCTCCATCCTGTCTATGTCCTTGCAGAGATGGGGTCTCCAGAACTGGATGCAGCACTCCAGATGTGGTCTCACCAACTGTCTGTACAGAGGGGTAACAACTTCCTGTTTTCTTCTGGTGATTCCTCTCCCTATACATCCCAGTATCCCTCCAGCCCTCCCTACTACCGTCTCACATTGCCTGCTAACCTTAAGGTCATCTGATATGATTACCCCCAGGTCCCTTTCCATTTTTGTTGTTGTTACTACCCCCCATTATGTAATCTTCTCCCCTGGGTTTTGTTTCCCAGGTGCATTATTTTGCACTTCTTTGCATTGAATCCAAGCTGCCATACTTCTGACCATTTCTCCAGTCTTGCCAAGTCCCTTCTTATCCTTTCCATGCCTCCTTTTGTATCAACCCTATTGCTGATCTTTGTATTATCTGCAAAGAGGCATATTTTTCCTTCTAGTCCCTCTGCAATGTCGCTTATAAAGACATTAAAAAGGACTGGACCCAGAACTGAGCCCTGCAGTACCCCACTAGTAACCCATCTTTCTTCAGAGTGGACTCCATTTACAATTACGTTCTGTGTCCTGTTGTCCAGCCAATGTTTTACCCAGGCTACCACCCTGGGACCTGGGTAATTTTGATTATTAATCTTTTGTGTGGGACTGTGTCAAATGTCTTGCTGAAGTCTAGGTAGGCCATGTCCACAGTCCCTCTCTGGTCTACTACTTTTGTCACCCAGAAATCAATTGGATTCATCTGACATGACCTTCCCACTGTGGACCCATGCTGCCTTGGGTCCTGTATTCCACTTTTCTCTAGATACTCAACAAGTCTTTCCTTCAGAAGTGATTCCATAATTTTCCCTACCACAGAGGTCAAACTGACAGGTCTGTAGTTTCCTGCCTCTGTCTTGCTCCCACTTTTGTGAAAGGGAAATCACATCCGCCTTCCTCCAGTCCTCAGGTACCACACCATCCTCCCATGATTTGTTAAGGGTAGTTGGTGGTATCACTAGTTCTCCTCTTAATTCTTTTAGAATTCTAGGGTGAATTCCATCAGGCCCCATTGCTTTGTCCATCTTCAGTTTTAGGAGTTCTTTCAGAACACTTTCTTCTATAAAAGGACTGGGATCAACCCCCCCCCCAATCCAGAGTGCTTCTGTTAATTGGATTAGGCACCTCCCCCTCCTCCTCCTCTTTTGTGAATACTGAGCAGAAGTATTCATTTGGTATCTCTGCTTTTTCACTGTCCCTCTCTGCCCATCCACCGTCCTTTCTATTCAGCCTCACTATCCCTCCCTTTGTCTTTCTACGCTCTCTGATATACCTATAAAACGTTTTATCCCCCTTCTTAACTGACTTGGCTATCTTTTTTCCTCAGTTTGAGCCTTTGCTATTCTGACTTCCCTCCCTGCTTCCTTCTGCCTTAACTGGTACTTTTCTCTGTCCTGCTCCTTCTGTGTTTCCTCATACTTCCTGAATGCTATCTTTTTCTCCCTAACCTTCCCCGCCACCTCTTGAGAATCATAGTGGCTTTTTCTTTCATTTTGATTTGTTTATTTGCTTCAAACAAAGGCTTGTTGCCTCTGTGATAGCAGTTTTGATGTTTCCCCATTGTTGCTCCACCCCTCCTTCTAGCCTGTTTGCTAGTGCTTTTCTAACACACTCTCCCATCTTGCCAAAGTCAGCCCCCCTGAAGTCCAGTACCCTCACTTTTGTATGTCTTGACTCTAGCTGAGTTTATCGTGAACCACACTGTTTGGTGGTCACTTGTTCCTAGATGACTACCGACTTCTAGATCTGATATCCTCTCACTGTCCCCATTTGAGAGTATGAGGTCTAAGATTGCTCCCTCATGAGTGGGTTCCAAAACTAGCTATCTGAGGCATGCCACCTGCAGGGCATTGAGAATGGCCCTGCTCTTGGATGTGGCTGCAGCAAAGGTGCTCCAGTTAACATCTGGCATATTCAGGTCTCCCATCAACATTATCTCCCCTTTCTTTGCCATCCTAAGGATGCCTTCTATCATGTACTTGTCCATTCCCTCTCCCTGACATGGGGTCTGTATACAACCCCTGTGCAGATTGTGGTGCCATTTCCAGTCTCTATGGTGACATACAGTGCCTTCTCTCCTCCCTATTTACTCTTTTTTTTTCATTGCTTTTATCCCTTCCCTTACATAGAGAGCTACTCATCCTCCTCTCGTACACTTCCTGTCTCTCTTGTAGGTTGTGTATCCTGGTATGTTAACATCCCAATCATGGTTACCTGTGTACCATGTTTTTGTGACTGCTACGATATAAAGGCACCCCTCTTCCATCAAGGCCACAAGTTCAGGGAGCTTGTTACCCAGACTACAGGCATTGGTACTCATTACCCTTCATTTCATGATGGCCTTACCCATTTTTGCCCCATTCCTGTCCTTATTGCCTTTGTCATTTTCTCCATTTATCCCTGCCCCTCTCCCTATCAACATCTCTATCTTGGTGTTTACCTCACTTACTACCCTGATTTTGGGTGGAGGCTAGGATTTCCCTGCTCCTTTCCAGTGCCTCCTCCTTGGCTAGTTTAAATGCTTGCCAATGAAGCATTTAAACCTATCGCCTAGGATCCTGGTTCCCCTTCTAGAGATGCAGACCATCACACCAGTATAGACCCACATAATTCCAGGTGGACCCCCAATCCCCAATGAAGTCAAATCCCTGAGCTCTGCACCAGTTTTTCAACCACTGATTGAATCCCATGGTGTTGAGCACCCTAGCCTCATCCATGCCATAGACAGGTAACACCTCCGAGAAGGTTAGCATGCATGCTACTTGTCTAAGGCCCCTCCCCAACTCCATAAACTCTTCCTACACTGCTCTGATCCCTTTTTCAGCCACGTCACAGACACAGCATGAAGAAGAAATACAGGGAAACATTCCACCAAACAGTGTGGATGAGCAAGATGCTGGACATGTGATACCTGACACCAGGAATAGGGGAAAAGGAACAAAAAATGATGAGTACATAGACTACAGTCCATCAAAAGCATTCAAGCCTGCAAGTGGTAAAATATGCCAGTGAAATAAAAAGTACAACTTTTGAAATGATCTTATAGCTTGGGATTTAGACATTGTAAAATTTATTGTACATTGATGGAATGGGCACATGAATATGCAGCATAAAGAGTTCCTGATGCTGATACGCATTTAAAACAAATACTAATTAACACCAATTTGCCTTGTATTCATGCATTTCCTGTAAATTTTGAATGCACAGTTCATTACTGAAGATATTTGGAAGAACAAAAAGTCATAGAGTGTCTCTATCCCTGCACCTTATTACTTAAGGATAACCTTTCTTGTTTTTTTATTTGTAAAAAAAAAAAAAACACCCAACACAGGCCGCTCCCTTGCCTCATTGGGAGATCATCTACTGATGTTTGACAAATTCAAAGGAAGAAATGACAATTCAGTACCACTGACCCATCCTCTTCTGTTTGAGTCTACTGACAATGTAAGTCATGGTAGAGCTAGTTGGTCCAAGACCATATGTAAAATGAAAAGTACAGGAAACATTTCCTCATTAATTTGCTGCACCTTGCCTGCCATCTACTCCATTAACAGAATAGATTTATAGGTCTCCATCCAACCAGTTTCTTGTCTGTGGGGATGCAACCAGTCACTTCTATTGCTTTTGTTACTGAGAACAGATACATTTGAAAATTGAAAGACTATGTATATATCTGTCTTTTTTTCAGTCTGTACAGTGTTTTAGCATTAAATAAACTTTTAAATTCTTCACATTTTCATCTGATGGCATTTGTTATTCAAGTGAGGCTTATGTCAAACAAGCTCTGTTAAACTCTATCAGTTGATTCAAGGGTCCTGCAAAATAACGTATTGTTCTTAAATGCTGAGTTGTGACAGCTTGGCAATGAGGAAAATAAATTTAAGCAATAAAAAAAGAAAAGTTATAGGACATATGGATCAGATTTTGAATTGCAAATGTAATTTCCTGTAGAATTTCAGTTAACCATTATTAAGTGGAAATTAAGGAAATTAATTTAAATGAAATTAAAAGAAGCACTAAAAGGTATCTTATTTTGGTGATTAAGATTAAGGGGTGAGATTGATTTGCAAACCAAAGTAAATAATTAAGGGAATTGTAAGGTTTAAACAGTATCTCTAACGCAACGATCAATTAAGGATACAATTAAGGTATAGTTAAGATTCAGAATTAAGTAGAATTTCAGGATTTTGTTTCAGTAAATTAGGTATATTTTTAGTTAAGGGATTACAGTTAAGTATTAAATTAAGGGATTAAATATATTTAATTTTTATTGTTAAATTAAGGAAGAAATATGTTTAATTTCCATAATAAGTGATTACAATTAAGTGTAAAATTAAGCACTTACAGATTCTTAACTGTAAGAATTAAGGGGTGCAGATTAAGAATAAAATCAATTAGACATTGAAAGTTAATCTGAGGAGTTAAGGGGTAAAAGGTAAGCAAAAAAATAAGTTAAAAACATGCAGAAATAACCCCTTAATTTGTTTTCTCTGATTAAGGATGAATTAAGCAGAATTTAAGGATGAAAGAAACCACAGATAATGGTTAAATTAAGTAGTAAAATATATTTAATTTGGGTATTAATGGATTACAATTAAGTGTAAAATTAAGCACTTACAGATACTTAATTGTAAGAATTAAGGGGTGCAGATTAAATATAAAATCAATTAGAAAGCTATGCTTAAATTGAGAAATTAAGGGGAAACAATTAAGCATACAATGTAGTTAAAAATGTCAAAAAATAAGCAGAAATAACCCCTTAATTTGTGTGCTCTGATTAAGGATGAATTAAGCAAATTTTAAGGATGAAAGCCCTTTAACTTAATTGTCAATGAAGATTTATATGGTAAAATTAAGGGATTTTTAATGTTCGAAATTAAGGGATTCCTGTTTCATAGTGCACACTGAGTGAATGCTCATTTTCAGTTTTAACCCAGGAGAGCGGGGACTAGGACTACAGACATACCGGTAATACAGGAAAGAGGAAGCTGCAGATGTTGAAGTGGGCAGCCCACAGTTCTTTAGAAAGCTGCATTGGAATAGACAGGATGGGGACAGGATTATATTCCATGTTGTGTGTGTGTGTGTGTGTGTGTGTGGTTTTTTTTTTTGGTTTTTTTTGTACTTTATTTTTCTAGTTCCGATGGACCTGGGCATCTCTCAGGAGTATCCATTCAACCTTGGCCTCTACTTCTGGCCTGAAGCCACCCTCCTTGGGAGACCTGTTGCTGAGTGCCCACTGACACAGTTAGGGAAGTTAGAGGGAACATAGGCCTGACCCTCATAAGGAATCTAGGGGGAGTGTAGGCCTGTCCCAGTTAGAGAGGCTAGGTGGAGTGTAAACCTAACCCAGATAAGGAGGCTAGGGGGATCATGGGCGTGACCCAGACAAGGAGACTAGGAGGAACATTAGCCTGACCAAATAGGGAGGCTGGAGCAAGTATAAGCCTGACCCAGTTAGAGAGGCTAGGGTGAGTGTAGGTGATCCCAACAGACAGGCCAGGGGGATTAAATGAAACCAGCACAGTTGGAGGCATACACACAATAGTGGACCCTAGCAAGGGGCAGAACTATATAGCAATAATAAGTAGTCCACAATCAAGAACATTATAAGACCTTACTATGTACTGAGGTCATAGGCTGGGAAGCACTAACAGTTACATGAAGCTATATAATACTTATCCCTAATTAGACTAGACCACCTGTGAAACTTGACAATGCTACCTCTCCTGTGAGGAAACACAATACAGTAATATGCCAGATCAGTAAATACTTACCTGGTGTAGGGAGGAATTTGGGTTGAGTCCTCTGTCATCCTGGCATCTTTCCTCTGATGATTCCTCTCAAAGACGCCCACTGCTGCTATGTCACTCATGCTGAAACTGCTCATGTAGGGCTGCTAGAAGGTCAGGAAGGTTAGAGGAGTGCTGGTGCTGCTGCTGCTTTACAGGCAAGGTAACTGGTGGTGATCGGGACAAGATGCAGGGGGAACTTCACAGTGCAGCGGGTCCACAGCCTTTTTGTTCAAATGGTGTTCTCAACATGGAATCTGGTGGGCAACCACACTGGCTTCTGAGGCAACTACCAAAGTCTCTCCTTCAGTATGAGCACTGTGGTATGCAGTTAGCTGTAGCACTAGTGAGAACTAGTGAGTCAGAAAAGCAGCTTGCTTACAGGCAAGAAGATTGGGTGGTGGTCGAGTCACAATACAGGGGGAACTGCACAGCCCAACTGATTCACAGTTCTTTTTTTCAGCTGGTGTTCTTCACATGGCAGTCGGTGGGCAATTGAGCTGGATATTGAGGCAAACTTCAATGCCTCTTCTCCAGTATGAGTGTTGCAACTTATTGACTGCAGCACTAGTGAGTCTCAAAAGCAGCTCCTGCTGCTTTACAGGCAAGGTGACATGGTGGAGTCCGTAGGCTGGACCAGGTTACTCAGGCTGTAGGGAGACTCCAGGGGTGAGTCTAGGTCAGCAGGGTGCTGGGTCTGCGGCATGCATGGAGCAAGCAGGGTGCACATCTGTATTTTTTTGTGTTTTCTCCCATCACAGTCAAGGACACTGGCTAACAGGTGTACACACACAAGCTGTGTGCATCTGTCCAGCCAATCAGTGGTCCCCTGTGTCTGCACCACCACCATGGTCACCCAGATGGTGATCACATGGTTATAGTGATCCCCCTTCCTCCCCAGCTGGCCCTGCAATAATCCAAGCTCATTCCCAAACCTGGATTGTCAGCATCACAAGTGGTTGCACAAGCACTGCAAAAATATGATTCTAAATTTAGACTCTACAGTGACTAGATGTCATGGCATGGAATGCCAAGCGTTAGCCTTGGAAAGTGATAGAGAATATGTTATGAAACAGGCCAGGCTAAAGGAAACCTTGAATTTTCGCAATATTAGAGAGCCTTCCAAGAATTGCGGCAGGAGGGGCATTGTCTGTGGGAATAGCCCTGAATGACACCTGGGCAGGTAGGTAGACACCCACCAGGTGCTGGAAATATGCAGGTAGGCAGGGAGCAGTTCCTTGGGGGAATGTGACTTAGGTCTGGAGGGGCAGAGTTTAGGCTCATAAATTGGCAAGGTCTAGGTGAGGTTTTTTTCTCTGCCCACATTGTTTTTTGTGAGTTAGTGTGAGCATTAATGTGCTCATGTAAAAATCATTATGCTTTGAAGTAGAGACATAATTATGCATTTGTATTGCTGAGAGATCGTAGAAATGCAATCAAGAAACCACAGTTAATGAAAGTAAGCTTAAGGAGAAACAGTCAGGGCAGTGCCGGCACCCCCCCCCCAAACAATCTCTCTCTCTCTCCTCTCCCCCCCCCAAGTTGTGCATTTTACTCATGGATTTCCTGGTTTACCACAAAATGGGCAACACATGGGCAGAATGCCATCTGCTCAGCTGCGGAGCAGGTCATCTGGTTTAGGCCATTAAAAAGATTCTTTTTTTTTTTTTTATAAAGATTCCCATTCTGAACTTCTGACTGCAGATAAATCATTCAGAAGAGACAGCATGCTTCCATGTAATGTGATTGTTAAACACTGTACCACACTTACTTGTGGAGAAACATATTAATGCAGCACTAAATGTGGTCCTGTTTCTCCTCACTTGTTGTACCCTGCTTGAAGTTGTAACTGCACACTAACACTACTTGTTGGTTGATGTTCTTTCTGTTCTGCAATGTTTCATCACCTGTAAATGTCTTTTATATTCCTTGTTGACTTGGAGCCTTTGTTAACGAGACCCTGGCTCAAAGGTAGTAACCCGAATTTGAAATAAATAAATAAATGTAGGGGATGAGCATGGGGGAGGTTTTGTTTCCTGTTTCAGATGCAATTCTAATGGTTTAAAATGGTTTTAGCCTAAAACCAGGTTCTATTTACTGGTGGAGTTATTTACCACTAAACATGATTTCATGCCAGATGGCTGCAGGCCTCCACATGGCCATTGGGCATTACAACTCCACTGAGTCAGAGACCATCTTCCAGTGGCTCATACACACACAAATTGTCAAGACAGTTGCTGGTCCTGTAAACTGCCACTGGAGTGTTTTGCGTATTTTTGAAATGCATATTTTGCAGTATACTATTTATTCTTCCTATGCCCTTGCAGTAGCTGTTGATTAGGAAGTCTTAATTTACTTTCAGTGAAACTGGGTTGCATGATGTCATTTTTTTTATTTATGAATATTAAATAAAATCACATTGTGTGATGTAAAGGATCTATAAAATATAGAATAATGTATGTGGGGGGAGTGCATGATGAGAATTGAATGTCCACCCAAGGTGTGCGTGTGTGCGTGTGTGTGTGTTAACCTTTCACCAGGTAAGGTACACTGAACAACAAGTTGCTCATCTCCTGGTACGACCTGGGGAAAGGGTGATGGGAGTTGCATAGTAACAATGAGCACCCATAAATTACACAATAGCACAGAGGACATAGAGTATGAGTGAACAACACATAGCAAGCAGAACAAGTAATTGCAGGGTGACATAGGTAAAAATCCAGTGGCTATACCCTAATGGAGTGGCAGTCTCACCAGTAACCTAACAGCAAGAGGGACCAATGGACTGGCCCACTTCAGATTTATAGTAGCACAGAGCAGACAAGTGATGGTGAGATAACAAGGTGGTAGAGAACAGAGTCTGAGCCTAGGGCTTGGAAAGGAGAGAGAGAGAGAGAGATATAGAGATAGAGGAAGCAAGCAGGCAGGCAAAGTAGGAGCCAGCATTGGCTCCAAGACCAAGTGCATTGACTTGGTTAGGCAACCAGAGCAACAGGCAGGGTGTGAGACAGGAAAGGGGGGGACTAGGGGCAAGTGTAATTTACAGAGAGAAAGTTGTGTAGAGCTTGATTTCATGAGCCAGGCGAGGAGGAGGATCAGATCTGAGTAGCAAGAGAATTCCACAGTTGAGGGAGGCGGTAGGAGGGGGAGGTCTGTCCACTATAGGTGGATCTCCATGGAACAGAGAGAGTTCTGTGGTTGTGGGATCTTAAAAGTTGGGTGGGGGGAGATTAGGGAATTTAAGTAGGGAGGGAGTGTACCAAACCAGTACTTGGAGGTAAAATTGATGCAGTGCTGCAGTCGCCTGTTTGTCCGGGAAGGCTAAGGCTCAGTACAAGTGATAGTGGTGGGTAAAGGGAGGTGCATCTAGAGCAAACCGACATAAGGAGCTGAAGAGGGTATCCAAGTTAGCTAAGGAGGTGGCAGAAGCAGAGCAATAGATGATATCGCCATAGTCAAAAATCAGGAGGATCATTTTTTGGATCAATTCATGTCTAGTCTGGGGCAGCAGGCAGGAGCAGTTTCTATATAAAGTGCCAAATTTGGGGTGAAAATTTTTTATAATGGCATCAATGTGGGCCGAGAAAGTGAGATGTTGATCCAACCAAACGCCCAAGTACCTGAACGACTCTGTGGCAATTATGAGTGCCCCGTCGAGGGTAGTGAAAGGGGGGGGCTAGAGTTTTGACAGTTTCTGGCTCATGCCAAATGTCATGGACACAGTTTTCATGGCATTAAGGAAGAGTTGGTGAGATTGAAACCACCTCTTGACATAATTGAAATCGCTTTGGGGCCTGGAGGCGACATCCCCAGGTGAGGACACTGAAAAGAGAAAAGAATCGTATCATCAGCATACATATGTATAGAAGATAAGGTACAGATGGATGGCAGGTCACTTAGAAAGATGGAGAAGAGAATCTGACCTAGTATGGACCCTGGAGGGACACCAGCGCATATGGGTAGAGGAGGGGAGATGTAGTCTGATATTTTCACCGACTGTGAGCGGTCATTGAGGTAGGCACTGACCCATTCAATGGCATGTTTAGACAGCCCGGCTGATGAGAGGGAGCAGAGCAGGAGGGAGTGGGATATGGTGTCAAAAGCTTTGGCGAGATCAATGAAAATGGCAGTGGTGATGTGACCGCAATCCATGCCTGTCAGGATTGCATCTGTGATTCTGAGTAGCGAGGTGGTAGTGGAGTGATGTTTACGGAACCCAGATTGGTGTTGGGTGAGCAAATTTGTGTCAGAGAGGTACGAGGATAGCTGCTGTAGGACTAGTTGGTCTTGTAGTTTAGCTAGTGTCGGAAGGAGAGATAAAGGGCGGTAGTTTTCGGGTGGAGGGGAGTCACCACCCTTTGAGAGGGGGAGGACAATTGCATGTTTTCAATCAAGGGAGATTTCCACCAATTGAAATGAGATTGAGAAGAGCAGTCAACGAGGGAGCAGTGGCAGAGGCAGACAGGTTTAGTAGCTTTGGGTCCAACCCATCAGGGGGTTAACTTTGCATGGGTTGAGGGCCTCCAAAGCCATCAGCATATCAGTAGTCAGGATTTCAGAGAAGGCAAAACTGAGCGGTGGGGCTGGTGGAGTCCTAGTAGATGTGGAGGATAAATTGTTTATGGTTGGGAGGGAGCCAAGCAGGGCAGTGGCGCAAGAGGTGAAGTGTGAATTGAAAGCTGCAGCGATGCTAGGGTGGTCAAAGATGACAGTATTATTTAGTTGGAGGAGGGGGGAGGGTAGGAGAGTCTGAGGAGAGAAAAGAGAGTGAATTACCTTCCAGAATTTGGATGGGTTGCTTATGTTGGAGTTAAAGGTATAGCTGAAGTACTCGGCTTTGGCCAACAAAATGGCTTTTGTGCATTTTGTTTCTGAGTACGCGGTAGGCCTCATAGTCTTTAAGAAGCATAGTACTTTTATAGAGCTTCCAGGCAGCATCACGCGCCCTTAGGCAAGCAATGAGTTCTGGGGAGATCCAGAGGAGGTGGTTTCCACGTACGCGAATCCGGCATAATGGAGCATGTTGATTCCAGACTTCAAGAAATCGGTCATGGAAGTATTTGGCTGTGTCGTTTAGGTTACTGGCAGCAGATATGGGTGCCCAGTTAGCGTTAACCAAGTCATAAAGAAGTGGGGCAATGTTCAGGGATTTGTAAGAACAGATTTGTAAAGTTTTATAGGAGATTTTGACTTTGTGAACTCTGCACACCATGTAAGTCGTCATGCAATGGTCACTGAATGCATCAGCTAGGGTACCCGATTTGATAACCCTATGGGTGTAAGTGGTAAGGATCCAGTCAATGAGGGAGTGGTTACCCATATTATGGTTTAGCCCAGTCGGATCTTGGATAATTTGGGTTAGGTTGAGTGCATGTATAGCATTTAGCACTTTGCTAGGAATGGTAGACCAGTTTATGTTTGTCTCCCATTATATATAATTCACCAGCGGAGGAGTGGCTAGCTAAAGTGGCTATGAGGTCAGTAGCAATTTTGGGTTTTGAGCCAGGTCGACAGTAGGCACCTGCTATAAATATAGGTTTGGAGAAGGGGACAGAGATTTGCAACAACAAAGCCTCATAGGCTTTAGGTACCACGCTAGAAAAGACGGAAGTGAATGGATAGAAGAGGAGACATAGATGGCTACACCACCGCCTCGCCCATGCCTGTCCTGACATGATATGGTGAAGCCAGGGAGGGTCAGAGACTAGTTGCAGATTTTGTTGTTTAGCCAGGATTCAGAAATTATAATTATAACTGGGTTGAGCGTAGCCACCAGTGGCTGTAGCAAGTCAACTTTAGGGAGGAGGCTACGTATATTGAGGTGTAGTAGTTTAAGGCCACTTGGAAGAGCTGTGAGGTGTGGTTCAGGTCTATCCGCAGGAGATGGTTGGGCTGGCCAGGGTTAGGGCTTATGTCACCAGCTGGTAAGAGTAGGAGGGCAATAATAATATAATGTAGTTTTGCACTCTTGAACCCAGAGGGGTTACGTGAGTGACAAGAGCTGGGGCATTGACTGGTCGTAGGGGGCCAGGAGCTAAGCAGCCATATTAGAGTGATGTATATGGGCAGCGGGGCAAGGAAGGGGTAGGGACGAATGGATGAGTGAGTCCAGGAAGTAACAATGGGAGAGGGGGAGTTAGTCTGAGGGTGTGCAGGAAGAGGGATGGTGTTAAGTTTTTGCGGAGGGAATGAGGGATTTTGGGGTACAGGGGAGAGAGTGAGTGCTGCGAGTATCAGAGTAACGAGGTATAAAGTCAAGGGCGGCATCCTGGTTAAGTTAAGTGATCTCTTTTATTTCATTGCCATAGTATTAGTCACCATGGTAAACCAGGGTAATAGGTTAGCCAGCCAAAAAAGAGTAAGCCTGAGAACACCGGAGTGGTGGGGGGGGGGGGAGAGGCTAAAGCAGAAGAAATTAGATGTGCTGACACGAATAGCTGAACAGTGAGTTACTGAGAGTGCCAATGAAAAATAGGGCCAGTAAGAGGAAGGAGGGGCATATAAGTATTTAAAGGAGGCCTGGGAGGGCCAAAAATTACAGCATGAAATATAGAAGCTGGCTAAGACACTGAGCTGTTTGCCCAATCTTGAAATGGTACACCAATTGGGAGAGCCGTGCTGGCTGGCCGACCAATCGGGAGCCAGTGGCAAGGAACTGGAACCAATCGTAGCACCAATGGAGCATGTTGGTCAGCGGTGAATACTGGATAGCTGCTCCAGGGGCGACAGGAACTGAAGGGTCCCTTTGGTAGCAGCTGGGAAGGCGCCGCCTTTCTTGAAGTGAGAAGCGCCGCTCGGGGCATATGGCCGATCTGGGGAAGGAAGGAGAAAGATGGGTTAAATATGTGAACAGGGAGTGGAAAAGAAATTAAATGGGGTTGGGGGGTGGGAGACTGTCAGCAGACTGGCCATGGGGGGTGGAGGTGAAGGCGAGTAGCCACTCCACTTTTTATTTCTGTATGACAAAAACTAGTACAGAAAAAGTGCCCTTTGCACCCTCATAAGTGCCCTTTTGATTCTCAGCCCCCTCAGCTTTTACCATCTTCTGGCACCCTTGCCCCTGGTAGAGTGTTAGCTGTGTTGTACACTGTCAACCCCCCCCCCAAACAATACCCCGGTATGCAGTCCTATACCCCGGCCCTGATGTGCCCATCACAGTAGAATCCCTGGTGATCCAGTGCCCTCCCCCACAAGACCCTCTATCTGCCCATGAAGGATATTGCTACATAAGCAATCCCAGGTGATCTAGTGTCCTCCCCTCCCTGCTCCAGTTCCTGGTAAAAGTGCAATAAGTGGTCAAATCCATGGTGATTCAGCACCTTACCCCACCTGGCAGGTAGTGCCCCACACCACTTTCCCATCCATACCACATATTCAGTGACCAGCACACTTCACCAACCACTGAGCTGGCAGTTAAATGAACTGTCCCAGCACATACTGTATACAGTACATGCTCTGACAGTTCATTTGGCAGCCAGCCACGTGTGGTGCAGAGGATGTGCTGGTTGCTGAATCTCGGGTCTGGATGGGGGTGGATGGTGGGCACCCCTGCCAGGTGGGGGCCACTGGATTACAAGGGATTTGACCACTGACACTTTACTGGGGATTGGAGCAGGGAAAGCACTAGATCACCAGGGATTGCTTATGTATCAGTATTCTTTATGGGCAGATCGGGTTGGTGGGGGGGTATGAGCCACTAACATGCCCCCATCCAAGGGTGCAGCTCTCGCACCCACCCATCCCACAGCTGCTGTGGCATTCCTCATGGGTGCTCCATCTCTTTGATGCACTGCTATGGTTGTTACAAGCCACAGGACTTGGGCGTCGGGACCATGTCTGATAGAAAATCAAGTGCAGGGTTCCAGATGCACTGGCACTCGGCATAAGCTGCCATTGTTGCAGCTGTGAGTTTTGAAAATCAGGCCCAGGATGTTATTTAGAAAATAAAAATGACTGTAATGATTCGGCAAATAGTTTACTGTAGATATAATATGCAAAAATAGTCTGTTCTGTAACACAAAATGTAAAACAGGTCCGGATATGTCTGGTTAAACTAGAACAGGAGTTCTCACACTTTGTCATAGTGAGTCTCCCCCAAGCCTTGGAAAAGATCTTGAGCCTCCCCCTAATATAGAAATAATTTTGGGCCTCCTCATAGTTAGAACAACTATCATACTTTGCACATTACAGGAAGAATACAATGAAGTGCATGTGAGTAATTGAGTTTATTCTCATTTTATTGACTGTTATTCTCCCTCTCTATAATCCCCCTCCCAAGGTCAGCCTACTCGCTGCACACTTCTGAGTTTTGGCCCTATTTACCCCTCGTTGCAATACCTCCGTGAGTCGGACTGTTTTCTTTATCAGTTTTAGCCTGCTCTTAAACACCTTCTAGCAGACCATTTTGCTCCCTCCTGGCCTTGCTCCTAGTATCTCTCTGCTTAGCCTTTGTATTTGTGCTTTTCTGCAGCCAGTATAATGGGTCAATTATCTTGTTCCTATTCATTTGTATTATTTTGCATTTTGTTTTGCACAGTTTCAAAGAATTGTATTTCCTCCATTCAGCTTCCCCATGTCATACCAAGAAATAAGTGTTTGTTGAGCTCGTTTTCCTGGTTACCATTGCTACATAAATTCACATGCCATTATTTGCTTTCAGTTTGCTGCATCCTTTGACACAAAGCATCCAAAACTTGACATTTAAATATAGTACACTTTAAGGCTTGCTTGAGTCTCCCTTGGAACAGGTTGGGGCCTCCTCTGGGAGGCTGACCTCACCATTTGAGAAACCCTGAACTAGAACACTCGGGGGAATAACTGTCATCTGTTTGAGAAATCCAGTATCTCTCACTTCAGTCACAATCTGTGAGCATGTGGGGCACCACACAGCTGAATGTCTGCAGAGTCCATTACTAAAGATAAGTGTTTCTGGATTCTCTGGATTTCAGTTTTCATAGTTCCCACATACTGTATATCAGATATCAATGAGTCTAGATGTTAAAGTAAAAAGTTGTGAACCAGCATGGTACATCCAGTAAGCCTTGGATTAATTCCCAGAACTGCCAGTCTAATACAGAGCAAGTCAATTAATCTCCTTAGATCTCCAGAAAACATCCACTTGAACCTAGTGGAAATGACCTGGTTATCAAACTATTAAGCAAAATAAACTGTATGTGACCTGTACCCTTTCCCCACCATTGTGCTTCTCCTACACACTCTCATACCTTGTGTGATGGCTGTTACTTTGGTATTGTAGAACTGAATGCTGTGGGGGTGGGGATGGGAGGGGGTTGCTTTAGTCTGGTGAAGTTCTGTTTGCAACTTCTTCATACAAATTTATCTAACCCCTTCTCAAAATTAGAGCCACCCCAATCTCATGAGTGTTGCCCTTAAAACTGTGGGAGCCCACTGTCAACCTCACCATGTGGTTATTGTGCCTAACCCGGGCCATAACCACACAGTCCATGAGAGGCTGAATTATCATTTATGTGGTGCTGGTAGGCCTCCTCACTGACCAGTGTTCTCCAGTCACTTGCAATAGAGATGGACTTATGAAACTGAGGCGTGAGGACCGTGGGTGATGGCTGCTTCATCCTTTAGGTTTCATTCATTCTTTTTTTTTTTTTTTCACAATGTTTTTGCTCCAGCAGTGGGAGCAGAGAGGTTTTCAATACAGATTAAATTTTGATTAGAAACTAATTCTGTTTTCTTGAATTTGGATTAGTGGTTGCCAGTCCATTTCAGACAATACCGTCTTAATGTTGCCCATGCATTTTCATTCATAATGTAAAAGAGATTCCAAGGTATTTGGTTTTGGTGTCACAACTACACGCCCAGTGGCTTGGGTATTTTTTGCAGTAGGACCTTTGTTCTATGTGTTCTTCACAGCTGTAGTGTTTAATAGTGCAGACTGTAGTCTGCATGACAGCAGTCCCCCCCCAAACCGAGGGAGGGGGGGAGGGGGAGGGGAGACTCTTTAGAATTAGAGGTACAAGGGGTTGTTACAGATTATGGCTCCATATTGTAATCTAGCAATAAGACATGGGTTGGGGGGGGTAACCAGCAGCCAAGCAGAGTCTAGGGTTGCCACCTTCGAATGAAGCAAAAACTGGATTCTAAGCTCAGCCCCAGCCCCACCCCTTTTCATGACTCATCATGCATTGTTTCTCTTAGAAAGCCATTTCTTTTATCAATAAAAGACAAGACTTAAAGCAACAGTTCTTAACAAATGTTAAGATACCATACTGTGCCTGTTAGTCACTTAACTAGATTCTTCCTAGTTATTTATTTACTTTATGTATTTATTGACATTGGTTTACCAGATAAACAAACGGGGATTAAAGAAAACTCATTTACAGATATAAAAATGCTTACCAGCAAATGAAAGTGGAAGACAACTGACTCTGTTACTGTTACAAAAGGTGGGGGCAGCTTTGCTGCTGTGCCGCTTTAAGATGCAGTAGGAATGATTAGGTTAAGTAAGTGCTAATGGGGTTAATGGCCATACTTTACACCTCCCAGGCTGACTGCTTTCACAAATAAAGGGCTATACTGAAACAGAACTTGTTTGTAACCTGGACATGCAGCTGAAACAATGTATGATACAACAAAATCCATTTCAAAAGTATGTGAGAACTCAAAATGGCTCAAAAACCTGACCAGCGCAGAGGAAAACCAGATTACCTGATAGGGACCCTGAAAACCTGATCATCAGGAAAAAAAACCTGACAGGTGGCAACCCTAAAGCAGACAGTTCACACAGTGCTCAAGCTCCATTCTCCAAGTTGAGGAAACGAGAATTTCTACTGATATGAGTTGTGTTATTGCCTGAAAGGATCATGCCACAGGTGTGCTATGAGGAACAAGGCTCTTGAACTGAGTGCCTCTAATACCTGTGAACTTCTCTTATTAGGCCATAACTCACACCTTGGGGTGTCTTACTGTGTTTATAAAATGCTCCTTCTCCAAAAACCTACCTAGTGAAATGAAATAAAAAAAAAAAGTTTAAAAAGTATGCTAAAAACTGTTTCTTATGCAGAAGGTAAAAAAAATACTCCATCTGTACTGCAGACTTGCAGGATGTGTGTGTGTGAGTGTGTGTATATGTATATGTCATCCAGCCACTACGGGGCAGTGCTGTCTGTCTCCTCCCATCTCTGCCTCTACTCTAAAATGTATTTCATTTTTTTTTATTTACTTTTTATTAGGCTGTGTCTTTATGTTGATTGCGCGCATGCACAAGAAACCTATTGTGGCAGCTGTCTCCACAAGCAGGTTGTGGAGGTGCGGCTCTGTTGTGGCCAATGCCCCCACAGCCTTTAAAGACTTGTCCAGCATCCCCCAATGCTGTGGCACACTGCTGCTGACACTAGTTCAGCCAGCGTGCCACCATCTTGTAAAAAATCAGTCGCTGCAATCTGAGGTCGCCTTGTTATTACAGCATAAGCAATTCACTGAAATCGGGGAGTGACCAGTCATAGCAGGGTGGGATTTTGACACACTGATATTGTTTGTGAACATGGCAGTGGTTTGCTGCTGTTCATAAACAAATTAACTCCACCATGTTAATTTGCTGGACGGGGCCCCAACTCCCCATCGCTTCAGTGCCCCATCGTATGTTACCGACGGGGAGCCCACTCCCCGCCAGCATTATGTTGGAAACCCCCCCGTTTATATTGTCTGCTGAAGGGCAGCCAAATCCCCCATCGGCATAATGTCACCCCCTTGATATATGGGCTGACAGGGTGCCCAATCCTGTCGGCTACAGCTTGCTCCTTCTGCAACGAAAGATTTTCAGTCATGCTGGGAGCCCACCCCAGCATACCATATGCCCCTGTAAAATAAAAACGGTCCTGCAATGTCTTTTTTTTTTTTAAACCTATAAGAAGGGAAACTGTCCCTGAGGTCTCCTGCTCCTCCCGCAACCCGCCCACCCACTTTCTTGCAATCACCCTGCCTCCCTACACCCCCCCACCCCATACTTACCTCTGGAGTCTGGAGCGATGATTTTGGTGGACTGGAACATGTCTGCACTCTTCAAAGCCGACCGCAAACTGAGGAAATGCCAGTAAGCTGTATAATGGAATCAATGGGGTTTTTCCAACTTTAATGCATATCTCAGTAATTTTTTGGAATTTTGGCACTACATTTTCAACATGGGGTTTTTGGGACCCTTCCTCATGAATTCTGGAACTGTCATGATGTTAATCTGCTCGGAAAGGTGATTTTCGCGGTCACTGTGCAGAATACGCGCCGGGGTCGATAACGAGGTAACGGTAATCTGTTCATGAGGTGGGCTCTCAAAAAGCCTATGTTGCAAATTTGGTGGAAAAATCCAAAAATGACTGTTTTATGAGCGCAGTATTGAACAGTTGCGATGCATGCTCGTAACTTCACGAATTTGTAATATTTTCATTCCAGATTTTCAGCATTGCCATTTTCCCACACCTACTTATGAACAGTACAGCTGCCATTTTTCCCATCCTGGCCAAAATGTGTTCTCTCACTTCCGATGCAGAATAGAGTGGTCACTGTGGGAAATCACTGTTCAGGACAGATTAAGGAAATGACAGTGATACTGTTCATGAGCAGAGGTTCTAAAATGCCTATGTTGAACATTTGGTGGTGATAGCCCATCAAATGACTTTGTTACAAGTGTGCTTTGCGCACTTTGCACGCACCCTTGTAACTTCACAAATTTGTAATATTTTCACGCCACATTTTCAACAGTTCCATTTTTTTTTTTTCACACCTTCTTATGAACAGTACAGCTGTCATTTTTCATATCCTGGCTAAAATATGTTTTTGCACTCCTGCCAGAGAATAGCACGGTCACTGTGGGAAATCAGTGTTTGGGAAAGATTAAGACTGAGCGAGTGAGAGGGGGGAGTGACCAAGCTCAACTTAGCTCTGTCAGAACTGCTGCAGATTTGTTTGTGGGCAGAAAAAGGGCCCAACACAAGAGCCCGGTACAAAAGGGCAGCCTACAGCACTGGGAGAAATAGAACAAAAGAGTGAGTGAGGGAAGGGGAGTGAGCGAACTCATCGCAGCACTGTCAGGACTGCTGTGGATTTCTTTGTGGGCAGAAAAAGGCATCAATGCAGGCAGGAGCCCTGTACAAAAGTGCAGCTTGCAGCACCAGGACAAACGGAATGAGCGCGTGAGAGAGGGAGACTGAGCAACCTCGGCGGAGCTCTGTTGGGACTGCTGTGGATTTCTTTGTGGACAGACAAAGGTGCTAATGCAGCCAGGAGCCCCATAGAAAAATGCAGCCTGCAGCACCAAGAGAAACAGAACGAGCGAGTGGCAGTGAGGGAGGCTCAGCGGAGCTCTTTTGTGACCTGCAGTTTCTTTGTGGAGGCAGAAAAAGCGGCAATGCAGGCAGGGCCCAGTACAAAGGCCAGCCTGCAGGCTGACAGAAACTGAATGAGTGAGTGGGGGGGGGGGAGTGAGCGAGCTGAATGGAGCAGTGTCGGGACTGCTTCAGATTTCTTTGTGGCCAGAAAAAAATGCCAATGCAGGCAGGAGTCCAGTGCAAAAGGGCAGCGTGAAGTGGCGGGAGACACAGAACAAGCAAGTGAGGGAAGGGGAGTGAGTGAGCTCAGTGGAGCTCTGTTGGGACTGCTGCAGATTTGTTTGTGGGCAGAAAAGGGCAGCAATGCATGCAGTGGCGGGAAAACCAGAATGAGTGAGAGAGGGGAAGTGAGCAAGCTCAATGGAGCTCTATTGTAACTGCTGCAAATTTCTTTGTGGGCAGAAGAAGGCAGCAATGCAGGCAGGAGCCCAGTACAAAAGGCCAGCCTGCAGCGCCGGCAGAAATGGAATGAGTGAGTGAGAGAGAGGGGGGGAGTGAGCAGGCTCAACAGACCTGTGTCGGGACTGCTGCAGATTTCTTTGTGGGCAGAAAAAGCCACCAACAGAGGCAGGAGCCCAGTACAAAAGGGCAGCCTGCAGCACCAGAAGAAACCGAATGAACAAGTGAGAGAGGGGGAGTGAGCCATCTCAACGGAGCTCTGTCGGGACAGCTGCAGATTTCTTAGTGGGCAGAAAAAGCTGCCAGCATGGGCAGGAGCCCGGTACAAAAGAGCAAACTGCAGCACCGGGAGAAACAGACTTAGTGAGTGAGCTCAACAGACCAACACAATCAACATTCGGCATTGACAAATGCTTGTTTAGTTGTAGCAGCTGGGCAGTTTGAGTGTCAGGCACCATGTCCGATATCAGGTGTCATATAGACCAATTTCCATTTTGGTGTCTGTCGATCTCTCATCTCAGCTCTCTCTCTCCCCCCCAATACTTGTAGATTGGCATCTGCACCTCTCGCCTTCTGCTAGTTATCCCTCTCCCTATGCATGCCAGCATTCTGTTTGCTTTGCCCACTGCCTTGTTGCATTTGGTCCCTAATTTAAGGTTGCATGTGATCATGATTCCTAGGTCCTTTTTCCTGCTCAGATGGCTTCATTATCTACCCTCTCAGTATGTAACTTGCTTGTGGGTTATTGCACCACATGTGCATCATTGCATTTTTCAGCACTGAATGTTAGCTGCCATGTTTCAGACAACCCTTCCATCAACCTTAGATCCTCCCTCATAGCCTTTACTCCCTCTAGGGTATCCAACCTATTGCAGATCATACCATTGCAAAAAGGCAAACCTTCCTCTGTAGCCCCTCTGCTATGTCACTGATGTAGATGTTAGCAAGTACGGTCCTCAGCATTGATCCCTGATGTACCACGCTCATCACTCCAACTGCCCCATTGACCACCACCCTCTGGCTTCTACCCTTCCACCAGTTCTCCACCCACCCACCTTGTTGTTTTCTTTCCAACACCCAAACTCTCTAGTTTACTAAACAATCTTCTGTGGGACATAGTCTTGAATGCCTTCGTGAAGTCCAGATAGGCCATGTCCACTGTCTCTCCCCCCCCTTGATTAACCACCCTCGTTAACCAGTCTAAGAAATTGATCATGTTCGTTTGACATGAACTCCCCCATGTGAAACCATACTCATGGATGTCCTGTAGTCCACTATCATTCAGGTATCTAACCACCCTTTCTTTCAATATCACCTCCATCACCTTACCCACCACCAATGTGAGGCTGACCAGGTGATAATAGCCAGTCTCGTCCCGGCTGCCATTTTTGTGAAGGGGCACCATGTTCACCCTCTTCCAGTCCTCATTCACCCACCCTGTACCTAGGGACAAGTTGAAAAGCCTTGCTAGTGGTGTCACTAGCTCCTCCCTTAGCTCCTGGAGCACACTAGGATACAAGGCATCCAGACCCATAGCCTTGTCTACTCTCAGCTTACCTAATTCCTTTCTGGCCCTGTCCTCACTGATTGGGCTAGGATTCACCCCTACGTCTGCCCTTTCTTTCTCCCCTGACACTGGTCCCTGTCCCTCTTCTTCTATCGTAAAGACCAAGCTGAAGTACCTATTTAGCATCTCTGCCTTTTCAACGTCCCCTTCTACTGTTAGTCTCCCCCCCCCTTTACCTTTACTATTCCCTGCCTTGCTTTCCTCTTCTCACCTATATACCGAAAAAAGTCTCATCACATCTTTTGGCCTGCAGAACAATTTTCTTCTCTTTCTGCTTTTGCCTTTCTAATCCTCTGCCCTGCCACCCTCAGATTTTCCCTGTCTTCCATCCCTTGTATCCTCTTATTATTTCAACACTTTTTTTTTTCTCCCCTATTGCCCTACTCACTTCCCTGTTGAACCAAAGCAGCCTCCTCCATCTTCTGCTTTTCCTCACCTTCCTTGTACTTTTATTTTTTATTGGCTTTTATTATCCCCCCCCACTTAATCTCATTCCAAAGATCCTCAACCCTGCCTATCTTCTCCTTCCCCTCCATGTCATTCTGGAATATCTCCCTAATTCTGGGAGAGTCTGCCCACCTGAAGTCCTGGTCCTCAGTGATGGTTTGACTTGCTTCATACCCTGCTCTAACCCTGAAGCCCACTGTGTTCTGGTCACTTGCTGCTAGGCTGACCCACACTCCCTTCATACTATCACCATTGGTAAACACTCTCACAAGCCCCTGGCCCCAAAACCCTGGGCAGCCCTGGTAGGACCTCCTGTTTGTAGAGAGGATCCCCTTTTCAAGAACTCTTTTTAGCAGTTGTAAGGGTTCAATGAAAAATCATGGACCTTCCTTTTCCCAGTGGGAGGGTGGAAACTGTAGTTTCGAGTTCTCTTGACTCTGCACTACTTTCAGTATTTGAATTTCACCATGGCCACTGGCTATATCTTACCCAAGTAGTTTTGGTACGATAGCCGAGCGGTTCTATCTTTCAAGGCACACAGTCTTTCAAAACCCTTTTATTAAAATTGTTAGATCACACAATCAGACCCCCAGGCAGAGTTGACAAGAAAATCGTAAAAGTTTACTTAAGATAAAAGCAATATAGAAAAGTCTGCATTTGGAAGAACTTTGAAATACAGACAATAACAAAAATAACACTGGATGGTCTACAGAAAACACTAGATACTCTTATTCTAAACTATACCTTGTTTTTGATGTTGGAGTCCAGAGAGGATTTTAAATGTTCTTGTGGAGATAACAGTTCATTAGGCAATAGAGTTTGTAGCAAGTTCTTGATCGAAGCCTCTCTATGTCCTTTTTAAATGTCTCCAGGTGCATCTTGGTGAAAAGTCTTGGTTTCCAAATTCTGACTTAAATAATCAGAATTTTCTGTTCAGTATGTGAAAAGACTATTTTCCACACACTCTGGTCTGGTTTTAGAGATTTTTCCAGGCCTACACATACACGTTCTGGTCTTCAAGTATATGACAGCTGGACAGGTGATCTGATCCCCAGCTAAACTGTTCAACTGCCCTGAGTTCAAAATGTGTGTCTTGTACATACAGGCTGGTCATCTTCAAGCCACACCCACAGTGTGGTGGGATGCAACAGTGTCCCTTTCCTTGTAGGTGTCACTGTGATTTTATGTCAACCCCAGTGACATCTAGTCCATGTATCTGGCTTAACCCCTGATCCTTAGGTAATCCCCCTGACCTCTTCCTGTCATGGAAAGCTAGATACCCAGTTTTCTCTAACAGTTATGTTTTCCTGGCTCAGTAAAACCGTCTCCCTTATCTGGAGACATATCGGATCCAAAAATAGCCATTAGAACAATTAAGGCTCCTTTTGTAGTTTCATTCCTAAAAGCCTTTTAAAGAGACTGTGTCTTAATTCTGAAGTACATTATAGCATGTACAATATGAACCCACATAAATGGATCTAGGCCTATCATGCGACAACCACCACATCAAATATGTTATCCCTCCTGGTAGGCTCCCTAACCAGCTGCTGTAGGAAGGCTCCTTGGAAGGACTTGCGGATCACTTTGCTCCTGGATGACCCAGTTGATGAGAGATCCCAGTCTGTATCTGGGAGATAAAGGTCACACATGAGCAGAATCTTCCCCAAGTGCCATCCTCTGAACCATTTTCAGCATCTGCATGTTCACTTCCTCAGTCTGCATTGGAGTTCTGTAGAGCACCCCAGCCTTACTGATGCCCCAGCCCACTTCTCTATTGTGACCCACAACATTTCTGCTTCCCCTTGCTCCTCCTACCCTTCTGAAGCCTATCTGTCCTTCCTGATGTACAGCACAATCCCCCTTCCTGCCAGCCCCATCCTTCCTGAATAACCTGTACCCCAGGACCCCCACTTCCCAGGTGTGTTGATTGGACCACCATGTCTCCGTTATGGGCACAATATCCAGGCCCTCTCCCACCATCATAGCTTCCAAGTCCACAATTTTGTAGGCAATCCCTAAAGACAAGTTGGGGATTGCCACACAACTAGCTATGTTCTAACACATTCTACCAGATAGGTCATCAGTAGAGCTATTTTGCTTCAGGCTCTCACCTACGGTGTTGCTACCTATGCTAATGTGCCCAAGACTACTCTTCACAAGTGGGACACTACCTATAATAATATGTCGGTATGCCTTATCATTCCCATGGCACAAACATCATTTGCCAGCTCTACACCAATTTAATCTAGCTCTATCCCTTTTCCCTTAGACTCCATTCACTTAGTTCCCTAATGGATAGTATTAGATCTCAAACCCCCTTGTCTCTGGCATTCATGCTTATCCCCAATCCTCCTCCTCTCTCTCTCTTACACATACCAAGATGTAAAACCTCTAAGGGTTCCTGCACCTTCTCTCATGCTGCCCCAAAATTGTGGAGCTCTCTCTCCCCCCCAGCCATCAATCTTTCACCTGCCCATGTTAAAAGGAATACCTAAACTTCCTATCCCAATTGGTCCCCTGCATGTGTTGTAATCCTCCTTAGCTCATTCTAGCCTACTGAAAATCTCCCTTCTTACTTTAATCTTACGTACTAGTCTGTTTCTCTGCCTTGTTGCCTTGACCTTACTACTGATTCCTATTTCTCTCCTGTTTATCACTATGTTCTCTCTTTAAATTATCACATCCTTCAAATATCTAGGTGTTACCCTTGACCCCTCCCTTTCTTTCTCAGAACATGTCAACTGAATGGTGCACTGGATCCACCAAAAGCTAGGCGCTGCATACCACCACAAACATTTACCTATCTGCTGAAGTGCACCTGGTCATTACACATGGCAACCTACTTCCCCTCCTTGACTACTGCTTCCCAGTTTACTCGCACCTATCCACCACCCTGAACAAGCAACTGAACTCAACATATAACTCTGTCGATTCACCCTTCAAGCCCCTTACCACTGCTCACTCTACCAGTCACTTGGGTGGCTCACCCTACAAGGTCACTTTGACTATGTGATGGGCTGTCTGGTGGAAAACTTCCTCAGGAACCAACATATGTCCCCTTTACTCACCCCTCTTGACAGGTAGAGTGGTCCATAGGAATCTCAGGACATCTTCAGTCCCCCCTGCTAAAAGTACCCTGTGCCTCCACCACCATGGAAACCTGAGCTTTCTCAGTCACAGCACCTTCCCTATGGAACAAGCTCCACCTGTCTGTTTGCATGTTCTCCTCCCACCTAGCTTTTAAACATAACCTGAAGACTTGGCTCCTCACTGCTGCAAAATGTCACTGTTCTGTACAGCAATGCTAGGGTCTGCAACTCTATTATGCTCTAATAGTACTCAGACTTTCATCTGATGCCCTACAGCACTTATACCCCTTGCCCCCACTAGCCTTCCCCTCTTTCTATCTCTCTCCTTCCTGCCCCATCCCTAAGCCTACCCCTGCCCCCTTTCCTCCTGTCTTGCCCCTTTGATGTTATGAACTGTGATTTGTTTTTCAATTTGAATTTTTATTACAGCAACTGTTTTTTCTCACTTGCACTTGAATTGGACCATGCTTCTGTATACCATTACTGCTTGTGTCTTGCACCATCTGTATTTTGGCTATGCTTATGTACAAACTGATATAGTGTTACCTGTCTACACATTGTCATTGCATTGCCACTGTTTCTCTGGCTCCACCCTCACCGCCAGCTGTTGGGCATGCACATATTGTATCTTGTAATTGACTGTACCTGTACCTATTTTTTGCCACCTTGTGGTCCAGTGTCATGACTGGAAATGGTCCTCTGGATCAGTGCACCTACCCGGTCACCACATACGTACATGTACACGTCTGCGTGTCTATCCATCCATTAATCAATAAATGTTCCTTTGTACTTGCACTTACCCTAGATTGTCTATTCTTCTGCTTGATTTGACCTCTCATGTGCTTCTCCCCTGCTACAGGAGTCCTGATACTTCCATACTTGCGCTACAACTTCTTTTATGTCAGTGGTTGCACTTTTCATTGTTTATTGGATTTTATTTTCAGTTTCAGATGTACCTATTTACCTGTATTTCACCTTAATATCTTGTATGATAAGGCATTTTCTAGCTGCTGATAAGTTGGCTTAGTTTCAGCCATTCGTTGTGAACTGTGTATTGTGATGTTCCTGATAACTCTCTATCCTGATTTTGCACTGTTTGTATCTACTTCCTGATTTTGTACTGTTTGTTTTGTTCTCTTGTAACCTCCTGGATTGTGCCTGAAAATAATCATTCTTATGGCTAGAGCACTTACCTGGTTGACAAAAACTAAATAAATAAATTGTTCCCCAGGCTTCTTGCATTTGCGCAAAGTCCTCGTCACCATATACCCCCCTCTCCCTACCATCCCTCCCTTCGATGTCTGTTCTTTACCCTGCTCCCTTTTGCAGGGGAGTGCTTGCTAATCTGTTCTCGCCTCCTGTTGAACCTTCACCCAGTCTAGCCCTGTACTCCCCCTTTACCAGTTTAAACCTCCCCCTAAGACCTTATCAATGTACCATTGCAGTTCTACCCTAAGTACTCTTGCCCCCTCACTAAGATGCAGTCCATCTTTTCAGTATAAGTCCTTGTCCTCCTGTGTGTCCCCCCACTCTCCTGTGCAGGTAAACCATTCCTGTCTGCACCATTTCTGGAGCCATTCATTGAACTCACTGATTTTTTTTTTTCCCTGTCTAGTGGTGTTGGCACAGGGGACTGGCAAGACCTCCAAAAATACCAAGGATTTATCCTCTTCTATGCATTCCCATGCCAGTACCTTGAACCTTTTCTGGACTGCCTCCACAGCACTGCTTGCTAGATCATTTGTTTCCCAAATGAATGATGAGGTGTGGCTTCCCCACCAACCAAGCCCTATCACTGATTTTTTTACATTGCCTTCCACACCTCCATCCCTTCCTCAAAAAAGACCGACCTCTGCCTGTATTTTTTTTTTTTTTTTAATCAGGAGAGACACACTAAGCTTATTTACAGGTGTGACCTGGGAGCACAAGGAAGTTAAGTGACTTTCTCAGGGAACACACAGTATACAAGTGGGGGATGTGGGATTCAAACCCAAGTCACCAGTTTTCAGCTCAGAACCTTAAACCATTGCGCTATACTGCCTCCTTCTAGAACCTCTCTTGAGCCAATGTATCCCCTTAATGATAGAGTCCCCAAATATCATGGTATTCTCCACCCACACAACCAGTAGATTTTATCTGTCCCTTTTCCTTCTAACTACATCCCCCTGTGTAGAGCTGCCTACTTGATCCCCCTGGTTCCCCACTCCATTTCCCCTCCAGTGCCTCCCCTGGAGAATGGTTTCTTCCTCTTCTCTATGAATTACCCCTCTAGTCCCTGAATGCTACCTTCCTTGCCTTCCCTTCTTACCTATGTCCCTTGATTGCCTCCTGTCTCCCCCTTAGCCACCTTCTCTCCCTTCTCCTCCTCCTCCCTCTTGCCCCTTCCCTGCTCCCCTGCATTTTCTGCTTCCCTACCTTACTCATCTCCCCATCCACTTCTATCACTTTTTATCTTTTCCTTCCATTCCACCCTTTCTTACCCATGCGTCTTTCCCTCCTTTCTCCTCAGCCCATCTCCTTTCCCCTCTTTTCTCCTCAGCCCATCTCCTTTCCCTGACCCATACTTGCTGTTCTCCAAATCCTCTCATAATTCCCCCCTCTATTCGGTCAGCCAAAGGTATGAAGCTGTTGGACACTGTAATTCCCTCCACCCTGCTGCTGAGGAATGTGCCCATCTTTGAGCCCTTGGAGTCATCCTCCCCTTACACCTCACTTCTTGTCAGCCATAATTATCTCTACTGCCTGGTATGGGTCCCTGTTCATCCTGAACCCCTCCCCTTCATGTTGCACACACCTGGCCAACAGCGGAAATGACCGCTGATCTCCTTACATCCACAGTCCTGGAATGCCAGCGGGATGCTGAGGCTTTTTATAACCCTGTTGCTCATTTCAAAAAATTGCACACTCCTTCTGAGTGGCTGATCTGGAGCCTGGCCAACAGTGGCAATGACTGCTAAACTACTTGTTTGTGGCAACAGCTGCCCTCTAGGTGGCTATGGCCACCAACTGCTCCACGTGGCTATGGCTGCCAAAATCCTGGATCCCTTCTTGGTTGCAGCAATGGCCACACACGCACACCTGGGCAACAATGGCAATGACTTCTGATCTTCTTACACTTGCAAACAGGTTGGGGTAGGGTAAGGGGAAAGTTATATTTAGAGGGGAAGGATGGGGGAGGAGGTAGTTGACAGCGGTCTGAAGGGACATGATGTGGTAGTTCCCTCTGTAAATCCAGTGGGAACTGCACATCTAAGCAGATAGACTGTAAATCCTTTATTTGCTCACATAATTTGTATGTTCATATGTAACAATCAAACATTCATATTAGCAATTAGAAGAATGTTATTTGGTCTACTAAGTCCACTTGAGTGCAGAGTGCCTGATCCACAGATTACAGTTCCCTTCTCCTCTCTGCCACCATACTCACACATGGTATTGGTCCATCATTTTCTTTAGTAAAGACAGAGCAAAAGTATTCTGCTTTTATACCTACATCATGATTACTTCCAGAAACGCCTGAAAACTTGTAAACTCATGCTTTCTTATTACATTTCCAGTGATTTGTTGGTTTGTATATTTGATCTTTTTCTCTGTCAAACTCACTCAAGGACATCTTTCTGAACAGTTTTGATTACAACTGAATGATACCACAGCATCACTCAGCTGGTATATTATACAAATAAAACATGAGATGAGAAGAGAAGTTAAATGTTTATTTAATAGTCTGGTTGAATATAGAGTGGGATGGTGGTTTTACAAATTATATAAAATAGGCTGTCAAGATGGAATATTTTATACCTGTACTAAAATGTCGGCCATAAATATTTAACGTGTATATGGAAGACAGTACTACTTAAGCGTCTAGCATCCTTGTTGTTTGAGGAAGAGCAAAACCATTTGTTATTTAACCAGTAAATATTGGCTTTGGCTTCTTTACAGTCAATAAGAATGCATGCCATTCTTGAACACATATCTTACAGTAATTCTGATTAGACAAAAATCTTACTAAAAAATCTTACTTCAAATGTTTTACAGCACCATTTCATCCTCAAGTGGACAGCAGGCATCGAGCAACAGAGATATACCACCTCCAAGTGAAATTCTGTTGCTTGATGATAAAAATGCAGAACTACCCACTAGCAGCACTGAGTTGACAGCTTCAAATAGTCACTCTGTGTTCATAGTCCTGCACGTGCTGAAATACAGCAATCACAAATAAGTGGACAGAAGCACAGGTCAATCCCTGATGAATTGGATATGGGAAGGTTAGGAAAGGTTATTACAGATGGGCAGAGGCTAAGACTACTTGAAGAGAAATGGCATGTCCCAGACAATTATGCACTGCATTTCCTTCTCATATGATTGACAAGAAAAAAGAAAATGTTATAAAAACTGATTAGAAAGTTGTCCTTGGATGAGGTACTCAGAATAAAAAGATGCAGTATACTGTGTTTACTGCAGACTGTTTGGGAAACCATCTACTGCCCTGTTTTGTAAAACACCCACAACTGACTGGAAAAACATCAGTGTACATATTGTCAGACATGTTAATTCAGGGGAAAATCACAATTGCTGTTATGAAAGCAGAACACATCTTATGGTTTGATAAAAGTCACAAGGTATCTGTCATCAACTACATTTCATTAGCATACCAGGAGACAGTAGAAAGGAAAGGATTCATATTGAAAACTATTGTTGAGCTTATCATTCTGCCTGCAAAACGGAATCTACCTTTGCATGGTCATGCTAGTACCAATGGAAACTTCATGGCTTTTCTAAAATACAGAGCAGTGACAGATATAGTTTTTAAAAAAACATTTAGAACATGGACCAAGTAATGCAAAATACATCAGTCCTGAGATACAAAATAAACTGATCAATCTATGTGGGAGGCAAGTGCTCAACAGTATTGAATGGGACTGTAAGATGTCCAAAATCTACTCTGCAGTAGTAGGTGAGTGTACTAATATTTCAAATAAAGAACAACTTTCACTTTGTGTTCGCTTTGCCGATGTAGCCAGTGGAATTCACCAAATTCATGAAGAATGTATTGGCTTTGTTCATGTGCCAAAGACAACATCAGATTGTACAGCAACACAAATAACTGAAAAGCTAGCTAGTCATGGCCTAAGTATTGATGAGAGCAGAAGGCAGGGTTATGATGGAGCATCCAACATGTCCGAAAGGATATCTGGATTGCAAGCTAGGATTATAAAGCAGAACCCATTTGCACTATATGTCCCTGTAGCACACATATTAAACCCCACCATTGTCCACAGTTGCAAACTTCCACAGGTGTGAAACATCATTGATACAGTCCAAGAACTTGTCTTTTTCTTTACGTATTCCCCTAGACGAAAAAATGTTTGTTTTTCACAGGCTAAACTGTAGTGAACAAAACTATGGGAAAAGGCTGGTTCAGCTCTGTGAGACTAGATGGGAAGCAATGACAGATTCACTATCAATCATCTTGCAGAAGTTTTCAGTTATTGTAGACTCGGTAAATCAACTTGAACAAAACAGTGATTGTAAAGCAAGAAGTCGTTTCTACTCTATAACCAAATTTGACTTCATTGTGGGCCTTGTTGTCTGTGAGTGTCTTGCAGTATACAAGGCCACTGAATGATTTCCTGCAAGGAGTACAGGTTTGTCTATTAACAGCTTTTGCTGAAACACAATTTCTGATCACTGTATTGGAACTAGTAAGGGGTAAAGGACAACAATGGGAAGAACTGTACAAGAAGGCTATGAATATTGCAGAACAGATAAGTGTTGGGCCTTCTGTGTCTAGGTGAGCAGATAAACAGCAGCACAGAGATAATGTAGAAGCAACTGATCCAAGCACTTACTGGAAGAGAGCACTATTCCTCCCTCTGCTAGATCATCTGATTGAAGAACTTAAAGAATGTTTGGGTAGTCCAAAACTTAAGGAATGCTTTCATGTGCAAGAACTGATGCTGGCCAATGCTGAACAAAGATGCAGGTGAGATCCTGAGCCCATTTAAGATATACCTGGCTGGATTGAGAATGATTTTTACTTTGAAAATTTGAAGAAACAGAAAGATGGAAAGTAAGGTGGAATGGTGTCTTACATAAAGATAGACCATCCTGCATTGCCAAGGCACTAGATGTAACAGACCCATCTCTTTATCCATCCATATATACCACACTAAAGGTTCTTCTAACCATGCCTGTAACCACATGTAGTGCAGAAAGAAGTTTCTCTGGACTTTGCATGCTTAAGACTTATCTACGAAACACCATGGGTCAGGAAAGATTAAAACATCTGGCTCTTCAGCATATCCAAAAGGACATGGACGTAGATATCAATAAGGTTCTTCATGAATTTGATGCAACTGAGCTGCAGTGGTTTGACTTTGGGAAACTGTGTGGCTAAGTCTTCACTGCACAGACAAAGGAAACTAATTACAGACATGTTTTGACTATGTTCTTACATTCAATAAAGTGTTTTGCAGTAATTTATGATAGACTGCATTAGCAGAAGCACAGTTTTTGTTCTGTATTCATTCGCTCTAATAAGTCTGCATTGATTTGTGAAATTCGTTTTCACTGCATCTTAGAATTGCACGTATAATATATTGCAATATAATTCTGCTCTTTTAACTGATTGGAAAAATAAGTTAAGGTTTGAAAAACAATAAAACAAATGGACACATTTAAAGATTTCTTCAAATTTTGAAGCAAGAATAAGACACAGTAAACACAGCTAACAAATATGTTAATTTTTAATATGAAAATGCATGTACTCAACTACATTCACATACACAACACACTATTGAATGAGTGTACCATGAAAACATGAATTACACAGTATATACCGTTTTTTTGAATTTGTAAAATTTGTCCTGATTAATAAATGCATTGCAAAAGAAACATGAACAGCAGTATGTTTAATAAACTGTTACATATATTCAGGATTATGTATGAAACATGATACATCTTTATTAGAACCACAGCACTGAGGCAATTACCTCTTGACAGTCAGATGGAAGAGCATATTATTGATACATTGCAAATGCACTGGTACAGGTACATTAATTTCTTATGTTAAGCTTTATTATAACAAAAATGAATACCACAATATGAATCTCATATGATGTAATAAATTAGCAATTAATTATAATATTTCAGTGCTATTATCTAACTAACCCTCTTGTATTTTGTTTAAAATGTGTTAGATGCTGAGTTTTAAACTTAGATAAATTAGAAACAGAATTATGTAAAAAAACAGTTAATGCCATATTATATGTGTCACATGCATTTTGTAATTGCAGTTTGTGTCTGTTTTTAGGCAAAATAAAAAAAAAATTTCTCTTAACTGAGTTTTTTTTTTCATAATAATGATTTGGTTTTATAACATGAGTCACCTGTATAATCATTACCACTATATCTACATAAATTTCTGAGAGGGGGACTAGTAACATGCATCATGTCAGTACATGACATAATTTGAAAGAAGGAGACTGATGCATATTGCAAGAGATTCTTTTGCATTAAAATGCATAAATCCCATCATGGGCACCAGTAGATATATCCCCTTCTACATATGCTCACAGTAACAAAGTAAACTGATCTGGCGCAGCTTACTTGCTCATATTTCACAATTTTCTCTGGGCCTGCATGGGACAAAACACAGACTGTCCCCAGTGATGTAACCATGCATACTTCCCTTATCAAAAAGTGTACAAAGAAATGTCAGTTGCAATTTTTGGGATTTGAGGCCAATATAACAGAAGTTGCTGCAACATGTGAGGAAAGCAAGAAGTAAGATTTTGTGTGTGTGTTTGTGTGTGTGTGTGTGTTGACGTTTTTATTTTGTTTATCATGATACATCTGACAAAACTTAAATCATGGAAGATGTATTGATATAGGATGGGAAACATTTCTGACTTTGTAAGACCAGAGAACTTCAATAAACTGAAATTAAAAAAATCTGAGTTATATTACATTGGACTGAGTGAGATTACCCAAACCCTCCTGGTGAAGGTACTGCTTTACTATCTGTTAAACTATCCCGTACACCTGTAACCACTCCTTGGTGTATGCCCCACATCCCTAGCCCTTTCCAAATGTTTGGAGGCAATTTGCTGGGTGAGGGGAAAGGGCAAAATACTGTTCTGAAGGGACTGGAAACTCTAGGGAAGTGGCTTGGATACAACTTGCTGTTCTGGAGGAGGGCTGGGGATTCTAGGGAGGAGAGCTATGGTGCAACCTGATGGGCTCATGGTGGGCAGGAACTTTGCACTGGAGCAGGAGGATGGGCTTTGTTGAGACTAATTCAGGCAACATACTGGACTGTATGAACTCATGGGAGGTGGCTAAAGTGTAACTTACTGGACAAGGGGATAGGGGTTGCATGATAGCAAATTATGTTACAAATGACCCCCAAAATGCACCAGATTCAAAATATTTTTAAGCACCGTGCATAGACAAACCTACCCATAGTCTCCTGGGTCTTCAGTTTTTTTTTTTAGTCTGGCTTCTCCCCTGTGTACTCTTTCACTGTGCATAGTTGCTTTAAAAAAGTTAAGAGTTAAGTTGTACAATATTTGGCCTGACAATTTCTTTGTTGTTTTAGAATATATAAAACTTGTACAAAAACATGTGGGCTCCATCTATTACTTGCAGAGGAGGAGAAAGCAATTGGAACAGCATTTTATTTTGGATGATTATAGATTTCAGATTCAATAGTAGCATATTTAGAAACTCAACTTAATGGACAGAAAGAAATAGTTATGATCAGTTACTTGGTGGAGTTTGAAATATAGTGCATCTCCTGAGCAGTAACTATGGAAATGCTTTATACTATGAATAAGTCCTATTTGGGGACTGTTTTTATTATGTTGGCTCACGCTTGCATGCCAACCAACATACTGCAGTATTAGCAGATTTGGAGGTGGGGTCACTGTGCATGAATGCAGGGCATGCATCAGTAGGTGCGTCCCTCATTCCCCAATAAGGCAGCTGCAGGCGCTGACACCAGCAACATGTAAATTGGCCACTAGATCTAGGAAAAGGTCCGGTGCAATGAGAACCAAGCTCATCATGCAGTGGCATGCCTTTTCTGGTGAAGCAGTTCAAAAAAAACATGGCAGTAATGACTGCCTCCACGCAGAGCGCCGACTTCAGGGGTGCCTAATCCCCTTGTTGGCATGCCCTGACCTACTTCATTTGCTAATGAGGAGCCCACTCCCCACTGGCATAATGCCCCCTCCCTTTTTTTGTGTGAGCTGAGGGGGTGTACAATCCACCTCAGCATCATGTGCCCCCCAACAGTCTTTCTTTGCTGATGGGGGAGCCCAATCCCTGTTAGCTTTTTTCCCCTTCCTAGTTTAATTTGCCAATGGGGGAAGCCCACTCCCCATTGGCATAATGTCCCCCCCAATTTGTTGTGTGCTGAGGGGGGTGCCCAATCCCCCTCAGCTCTTGTCCCCCCTTCACTTTGGTATGTACCAATGGGGGTGCCTAATCTTCCGTCAGCTACAACAACCCTCCAAAACACTTAGGTGGCATGCTGTGAGCCCACCCCATCATGTCAAATGCCCCATAAAAAAAAAAGCCTCACAATGTTTTTTTTAAACCTGTAAATCAGAAAATGGTCCCTCATAGTCTGTCCTGCTCCCTCCCTCAACCCACGCCCACCCTCTGTGTATCCCACCTCCCCACACCCCCCTCACTCCATACTTACCTCTGGAGCCCTGTGCGATGATCTTCGTTGGACCAGGAACACGTCTACACTTTTCAAAGCTGACCGTGAATTGAAGAAATGCCGGTAAGTTGTACAATGGCATAAATGGGTTTTTCTCAACTTTGGTGCATATCTTGGCCATTTTTTGGAATTTTGGCACCAAATTTTCAACATTGGGTCATTGGGACCCCTCCTCATAAATTCAGTCACTGTCATAGTATTATTCAGTCCTGAAAGGTGATTCCACACAGTGACCACAAAATCACCTTTCAGGACTGAGTAATGAAATGACAGTGCCGCTGTTCATGAGGGGGGCTCTCAAAAAGCCTATGTTGCAAATTTGGTGACCAAAAAAAACCAAATGGCTGTTTTACTAGCATGCATTGCACAATTTCCATGCACTCTCATGTTCGTGAATTTATATTATTTTCACTCCAGATTTTCAACATTGCCATTTCCCACACCTACTTATGAACAGTATAGCTGTCATTTTACTTATCCTGGCACAGAATAGCATGGTTGCTGTGTGAAATCAGTTTTCGAGACAGTTTGACAAAATGACAGTATCACTGTTCAGGAGCAGTGGTCCTAAAATGCCTATGTTGAAAATTTGGTGATGAAAGTCCATAAAATGACTGTGTTACAAGCATGTGCTGTGCAGTTTCCATGCACACTTGTAACTTCACAAATTTGCAATATTTTCATGCCAGGTTTTCAGCACTGGCATTTTTTTTCACACCTCGCTCTAAACAGTACAGCTGTAATTTTTCACATCCTACCAGAAATGTGTTTTCGCACCTGTGGTGTACAACGGCATGGTTGCTGTGGGAAATCAACTTTTGGGACAGATTAAGAAAATCACAGTACCACTGTTCATGAGGGGAGGGCCCAAAATGCCTATGTTGAAAATGTGGTTTAAGAAAAAAATAATAATTGGGTTACGGACATGCGATGTGCAGTTTCTATGCATGCCCATGACTTCACCAATTTTTCATATTTTCATTCCAGATTTTCAACTTCGCCATTTTTTTTACACCTCCTCATGAACAATACTGTTGCCATTTTTCACATTCTACCCAAAATATGCTTACATACCTGTGACGTCAAATGGCACAGTCACTGTGCAAAATCACTTTTTGGCTAACAAACCGATACTGCTGCTCTTCATGAGGTGGGGTCACAAAATGCCCATGTTGATAATTTGGAGTGAAAATTCCAACACACACCTACAGCATTAGGGTTTCCAACTGTTACTCCCCACCCTGTAGACACTGACTGGCGTCAGGGGTGTGACTTGGGATTATCAGCTGCCATCCTGCAGCCACTGACATGCATCGAAGCATGCCTTGGAGTTTGCAGCCACAAAGTTCACCCCATTCTCCTATACTGCACCCACCTCAGCGTATTTCCTCATGAAATGGGGTAAGTATAACACCCAAGGATTCCAAAGCACACCATGACACTTGTCAATGTCTACAGGGTAGGGTGAGGTAAAATGGCATGAGAGTTATAGCTGATGATCCAAAGGCACACCCCAACATCTGTCAGTCTCTGCAGGTGGGTGTGGGGTTGGCATCAGTTCAATACTTCACTGTCACTCCTATTATGTGTCTCTAACTCCTGCACTACCAATGCCAGCGAAGACCACATTTGGCATTGACAAATGCTTGTTTCCATAGGAAAAGTTGGTTATAGTGTGTTGTTGTAACCCATGGGTTAAAATGGTAAACATGCACCAGCTTTCCTTATGGAAACTGAAAGAGACAGGTCTTGTTTGCCCTGCTGTCCACAGACATTTCCCTCAACTTTATTTTTCCTTAGAAAAATCATCTCATAACACAACAAGAGCAGTACACCCACAAAATCAGAATCTGAATGGCAGAACTAAATCCAGAACCATAATGAATCTTTCTCTCTTCATTGAAACCATCATCTCTCTGTCTCCATATAAACCAGCAACCTCTGAACCTGTCTCTTTACCATATCACCATAGCCACCAGTTTTCAAAGCTCAGCCTACCTACAAAGTTTCATAGGTTTTAGACTTAACAACATACTATAATGTTTGACTAATTACAAAGTGAACAAACATATGCACAGTTCTAAAGGGGGTTCGTGTCTGAATTTTCATGTTGCTTTCAACTCCAATTTTCTTGTTACAGTTCACTGCAGTGGTTGGCAAAAGCAAAAACAAACAAACACACACAAAAAAAAACAGTCCCCAGCAATTACCTAAAACAACACAGGAGAAAAAGTACATATGTTGAATTTTATGTACACCTTTGGCATATGATGCTTTGATAAACCCCACAGGTTTACTCTCAGGGTTTATGTAGCAGACCACACTTCAGGTTTGATACAGTTTTCATTATACACACTTGTCCATGCATTCTATATATTATAGCTTTCTGAACTTGATCAAACTTACAATCACAGCAGCAAGCTGGAATTATGAGTGCAATGTGAACAATGCAGAAAGGTATTGTTCCTGTATAATTAATGTGTTTAAATTGATGAGATGTAGCATTCTATAAAATAATGGTGCACTGATTATACCAGTGTTCTGCATGTTCCATATAAACAGAGAAGTCCCTCAACACACTATGACAGATGATAATGATGCAATATATGCAAGCCTTATTAGGGATGTACTAGTAGGGTACAAGAACACATTCTGATGATAAACAGCATGGCACCTGATTAAGTTATTAATGCACCATCACTAATGCTTGTTTTCTGTACAGTGTACTGAGGTCAGAGACAGCAAAGGTGAAGACCACAGACAGATTGTCTTGCTTGTGCACTCATTGTACAGCTTCATGACATAGGATAACAGGACAGAGTCAAATCAGTGGAGTGGAGTTTCTGTGGCAGTTGGTGGACCTAGTTCAAGGAAAAAGAAAGGCCTGGTGGGAGGTGTTATTTCAGAATCCAGATTGCCCCTGGCCAGCAGGTCCTTCAAACTCAAAGCAGCAACCAGAACCAGGGACTCCAGCAGATCAAAGTCCAGATGTTCCGGCACTGCCTCCCTGGGCTGAGAAGAGCAGGTCTAACAAGCATAGAAAGGAACCATTATCTCTGGTGAACCCTCAACCATGTAGGCATGACATAGAATATATGATCAAGTTAACAGAAGCAATGGAACTTAGAATTTTTCAGCAGAAAAGAGTTAGTAGGATCATCCAGTGTGCCCTATTTTTCTGCCTATTTCTACACCATGGACTTTGATCACAGCTGCCACTCTCTTCTCTTTTCCTTGAAGTGACTAGCAACTTTTGCAGTTAGTTTAAAAAGTGTTCCCATTTGGCAAAGAACATGACTAGCAAAATTTTGCCAGAAACCCCAATTGAGTGTCTTGAGATGGTGTTCTGACCATAACATTTTCATGCTTCTGCCATCGACATCAGTCCTTGAATGACATCAGTGGCAGACAGCTTTCAGCTGAGATCATAAAAAAGCGGAGAACATTTCAGTGATATAGATGTCACAAACATCAGCTTGTTTCAATTGATGTATGGAAAATAACCACAACACACATTATGTAATGGTTTAGACATATCAGTATCTATTAAACAAACCAAAAACAAGACGCAATTCTAACTTTTTGAATTTATGCCTTTGCCATTGATCTCATAAGGACAGAAATTTGCAGCCAGGTTTTAAAATGAGCTCAGGCATCTGTCTCATAGGATAAAAGGATACACATTTTGCACTGTGGCCTTATATGATGCTGCTTAGTGCTAAAGAGACGGGATCTCTACAGTCTGTTTTTATCATTTCAATTTTGTGAAATTAGATGGCTGTCCTGAATTGCTACTTACTCATTTCAGCAGGGATAAACATCTGATATTAAAGTGTGCTGAGACATACAGTACATGCTGATGTACACTCATAGAAATCTCAGAAATGTTGTTAGACTTGAGACCCAGCTTCTTTAGAAATGTAGAAACATAGAAATTGATAGCAGATCAGAACCGCTAGGCCCATCCAGTCGGCCCATTTTCCCTACCTACTACAAAAGCCATAGACCCTACTTGATCTCTGGCTTTACCGTTGCATTCCTATCACTAGAGTTCACCTCTACCTGTTTCATGCATTTTTTAATTCCCCAACTGTATTTTCCCCCACCACCTCTGCTGGGAGTCTGTTCCATGCATCTACTCTACCACACTTTCTGTGATGAAATACCTCTATGTTACCCTTTAGTCTACCTCTTCCAACCTCATGTCATGTCCCCTCATTTCCAAACATCTCCTTTTCTGAAAGTTGCTACCCACCAGTACCCTATTTATGGCCTTTAGATATTTATAGGTTTCTATCATATCTTCCCTATCTCTCCTTTCCTCCAGGGTATACATATTGAGATCTCCCAGTTTTCTTCATATGGCTTTTGGGGAAGGCCCTGAACCATCTTTGCTCCCCTTCTTTTAACTGCCTCCATCCTGTCTTTGTTCTTAGAGATGTGGCTCCAGAACTGGACAACATACTCCAAATGAGGCCTCATTAATGATCTGTACAGTGGCATCACCACCTATTTTTATGGCTGTGGGTGGAGCCTACAGCTATCTTGCTTTCGCTTAAAAAAATTGGATTATCATGGAACACATTTTTTAGTAGTTTTCAGTGTATCCTTCCATAACTGCACATCCCTATGACAGTTAAAAAAATATTTCCTTTTTCCTTTTTTGGATGATGGACACAGAACTCCAACATGCTTTTCTCTGAGAGCAAATGTGCACACATTACAAACACATCTAAACATTTTTAAAACTATTCAAGTGCACACAAACAACCAGAGTGAAAGCTGTTCATGGCAAAAAGACCTTTCACATGAGAGTAGTCACTAATCTGAATTCTTTATATTTTGTAAAATATGATTTTCTAAACAACCTCTTTTTTTTCTCTGAGTGAACACAGTAGGCATTATGCCAAACAAATGTAAATATCACGGAAAGTATAAAAGTTACCAATATACAACCAACAGCTTAATCTGGTTCAAGGTTGGTTGGCATTCATCTGTATCCCCCTCCCCCAGGTCGTGCCGGAAAATAGGCAGGATTTGTCTAGTGCACTTACCCGGTCAACAAAAAGAAACAAAAAACTAACTAAACATGATTGTTGTTCAGGACAAAATGACCTTTCAAATGTGGGAAGTCACTAGTCTGAATTCATTAGATTTTTTAAATACCTATCCAAAAGGTGAAAATTGTGAAGAAAAATGAAAATTCAGGCATCAGATGGCCATAGTTTAAAATATATAATTAGTGCAGCTTAATAAATAGCCTCATTTGAAAGGTTGTTTTGTCCTAAACAACTTTCATACTGATGGTTTATGCATAACCCGTATACTTTTAGAGATATTTGCATTTGTTTGGCATAACTCCTATTGCACTTCTAACATCCTCATTTCTGTAAAGCACTACATCACTTAAATTAGGTATGACAAGATAGTATGGTCTCTCATTTCACTTAACAGTAGATCCTAACACTATTCAAGCAATGTACCTACTAGTATTTCAATGGAATTATTTAGTGTTTAACATGAAGAAAAAAAACAGCTTAAAACAAAATGATCTGCTTATTGGGGCCACATTAGATCTTTTCAGGATGGGATCATGTTAAATCTTTTCAGAAAAAAAGCAGCAGATACATTTTTGTAATTATTAGCCAGCAGTATTATCCTCTTTGGCAACTTCTATTATTAAAACACATTAAATGTATAGTTTGCTACATATTGACATTGGGAAAACCCTTGAATGATTCCTAAATAAGTTTTAAGCCATTCACTCTGCAGGCATTTAAAACCTGTGCAAAAGGTCAAGTGTTATTTTTCATTTTTTTTTTATACATTTCCAAAATAAGTGTGGAGAAATAGAAAATTATGCATAACTAATCTCTTATGTATTTTCAACTTGGAGAGAAGTTAATATTCGTGCAAAATCAAATCCAAAGTTTATACAGTTTTGTTATAAAGTTATTTTATTGGACTGTTGAGTTATTTTTTCATAAATTTCCAAAGTATAAGTGTGTAGAAATACAGAAGTATGTACAATTAATCTCCTATGCATTTTCAACTTGGATAGAAGTTAATATGTGTGCAAAATTAAACCCAAAGTTTGTACAGTTCTTGCTCTAAAGTAATTTTATTCTAAATCTTATTGGACTATTGATGACATGAGCAAATAAATGTTTAGATAAAACAAATTGATTCCAGGATTGGGAGGTCATTAAAACTGCAAAAGACCAAATTATGAAATCTTAAATGAACTCCTTAAGAGTATTCTTAGTGTGTAATAATAATGAATTAGTCATTTGAATATAGACCCACAATTGTACAACCATTGTGATACATATTTTAGGATCAAAGGAATGATGCAAACTCCGGAAATTGTGGTGATCTCACTGCTTCAGCGCTTTAGTGTGTGTGGATCAAATCAAAAAGAGTCATAATAAAAGCTTCTATCTTCTCAAAAAAAAAATGGATTTCATTATATTTGATTTAACCTGAAAATGCAAAATAGCAATAAGGAAGTAAAACAATCAAGATGAGATTTCAGTGTTCTCCAACCATACATTGAAACCGAAATATAATAAAAGCTTCTATCTGCTTCAAAGCAATTATATTTTATTTTGATATATTTAATATTCTGTATCTAAGTAGGCACTAGACAAAATGTTTACTGGGTGTTTTGGATACAGGCAAATGCAACCAGGCACATAAGGAAGTCAAACAAGAGTATCTGTTGCAGGGGCTAGTAACAAGTTGAGGAACTCACATGACCACTCCAATGGGGGCCATCCACTGACACTACTGACCATTGGTGGGCATTGGTAGCAGAGAAGAGCTGGGCAAGTGCTGCAAGCAGTCAGTGTAAGAGGTGCAGATGGCAGGCTGCCTGCCATAGTCCAGCTCTTGTTTTAAATCCCCAGTGGTGCCTGAGTGGCTGTAGCCCTCCATCTCTAGGAATTAAGGTGACTCAGTTTAGCTGTCCTGTTGTATTCTGGCAGGCTTGAGCTCCATTACAGCAGCAGGTCTGACTGAAGCCCCAGATCCTAAATTCTGCTACTTGTACAGAACTGGCCACTTGAAAGAGGGATCCTTACTGCTCACAAAGGAAGTGGGATGGATCACGGTTGATGTTCATTTGTGTGCTGGGGCAGGTAGGAGGACTGGCTGGACTGGGAGGAGTGCCTTTAAGTGTAAGCATTGCATGTGTCTGAACTGTTGTGGCATGCATAGGCAGGGGGGTGTTCATGGTGTAAAAAAAAAAAAAAAAATTACCTCAGAAAATTTCAAATTCCTGTATTTTATTTTTGGGTTGGCTTAGGATCAGCTGCCAAAAAGCTCAATGTCACAGCAGTCTTCCTAGCAGCAGGAGTCAGTCACAACACAATATGCCTGCATGGGACCATTAATGGCCAGGGCAGATGGAGACATCATCAACAGAAAGAGCAGGAGAAGCCTGGTGAGACAGACTAGTGAGCATGTTGCTGTGCTGCATCATCTGTACAGCACCGAGCAAGTTGTGGTGTCCTGTCAACTGTCGTGGTGGTAGAGTCAGACTGCATGCTGCTCTTCTCTAGCCTCAGTTGAACTGTGGGAGAACTTGAAGCATGGTCTATCAGAGAAAGAATGACCTGTCCAGTGCTGTGCTACGAGTAATGCATGCATGTCTTCTTGACTGTTCTGGATGGACTGGTGCTGTGGTCTGAAGAGAAGACAGGAGAGATCGAGGAAAAATCTGCCCTGGCCTAGTGACCTGTACTCCTGTCTTGGGAGGGGAGTGACTGGTATGGCAAGCAAACAGGAGGATAATCAGCAAAAAAGTGGTAAGTGGAAAAAAAGAATAAATAGTGACTCAGGGGGGCTTCTCGCATTCAGACATGTGATGAGGGGTATTGTCACCATATCCCAGGGCAAACCACTCATTACATCTCAACCCCACCAATGTTCTGCCCAACTTGGATCATGTGGAGTGAGAATAGGCATGGCAGATACCTGACTGACATCTTTCTCTGGATGTTGCAGAGTGCTCCCATGTTCAAATATGGAATAGTGTTAGGAGTACTCTCTATAAGCAGAGGTGGAATGGTGGTAGAGGAGGAGGAGTGATGCAAATGTGTGGAGGTGATCCCATGTATAGGAGTGGGAGCAATGCTCTCCAAGTAGGGGCAGTGGGATGATTGGTTGGAGTGCTTCCCATGTACAGAGCTGATATGAAGTGGGAGGAAAGCTCCTTGAGTGGAGGTTGAATGGAGGAGTAGGAGTTCTCCCTATGTGCAGGAGGTGGGATGCAGTGGGAGAAGAGCTCTCTATGTGAGGGAGGTGAAATGTAGTGGGAAAAGCACTGGAGGGGTCAAGGGGTGAGTGCCCACAATGCATGTAGGTGGTCTGGAGCTGGAGAATACCACCTATGCATATCATGAACAAGGGCACCCCCTCTGGAGAGGTTTTTATAAACTTGACCAAGGCCTTCGATTTAGTAGACCACGACCTTCTAATGAACAGACTGGAAAACCTTGGTCTAGATGAGCACTCCCTGAGTTGGTTCAGTGGTTACCTGACCAATCGATCCCAACAGGTCAAGTGGAGAGGTACAGTATCTGAGCCACTTGCGCTCAGGAAAGGGGCACCCCAGGGATCCATACTGGGCCCTCTCCTATTCATGCTATTTGTCAATGATCTGAATAAACACTGCAGGGGTAGCTCATTGGTCCAGTATGCGGATGACGCAGTGATTTACCGATCCTCTAGTAATACTGCAGACCTTGGGGCTCACCTATAATCTGATTTTGTAACAATGGAATCCTGTCTAACAGAAAACAGGCTAATCCTAAATGCCACAAAAACAAAGGCTATGGAATTCAGCCCAAGAACTCTTAGGCAAGACAGAAATTCCCTACTCCCTATAGTCTCCTCATCTGGCACCACTATAGAGGTACTGAAATCCTTAAAATACCTGGGCCTTACTGTGGACCAAGGTCTTACACTGAAGCCCCATGTTGGTCAGATTACCAAAACACTGCACCAAAAACTTGGAGTCCTATACTGCCTGAGCAACCAGCTGATTCCTGAATCCAGAGTTACCATAACAAGCATCATCCTCCTCCCAACCCTGACCTATGCCACCCCAGTAATGAAGGACATGGCAAAACAGGAGTGCAAAAGGATGCAAATGTTATACAACAAGGTTGCCTGCTTTGCTACTTTGTCTCACAAGAGGAGGCATCACTGTGAAGTACTGGCCTCCCTTAACTGGCCATCACTCACTAACTGCCTACAGTATTCATTGCTATGCAATGCATATAGGCTCATCAGCAGTCCACCCGACAGCCTGACTGGGCTGCAGATCCCAAAGCAAGCAGGCAGGCTGCTCCATACCACAGGGAGAAATCTACTTGAGGAACCTAGGGTGCACACTACAGCGTGCACAAAGTCCTTTGCCCATGCAGCACCTGTGTTATGGAATAAGCTACCACCACAGCTTCAAGATGAGACCTCATTGAGAATTTTTCCAAAATGGGCTCCAGGCACATCACCTAACAAAAAGTGCATGTACATGCACAAGAGCTCTTAATCATAATGATTGGCTCCCAGCCTAAACTGGCCCGGTACAGTCCTGAACAGAGTTCAGCCTCTAGAAGCAACTTCACTGTCTATTGTTGATTTGTGCACTAATTCCACTCCCTGTACAAGTTCTGTTGATTCCTAATGTATGTATGTCTAAATTCTAATGAGCACTAAGGCTGGCACCCAACTTCATGCTGACCAGATTGTAACCATAAATGGTCAGCACACCTAATTCTGTATGTGAAATGTTTGTACTACGTAACTAAATCTGGGTTACCTCTGAAAAAGGGGCCTTTTGGGCTCAGCGGGCCTACCCGGTTATCAAAATTGAATAAATAAATTAAAAATAAATAAATGTGTGGAGATGGAATGGAGGGAAGTGTGCTTTCCATGTTCAAGTTCAATTTTATTGTGAAGGGATAACATCCATTGAGCAAGCTCATTTGCAAGGAGGTCCCTTGTGCAAGCAATAATAGAGACAATACATGATCTGAGATACAAAAAGTAAGGACACATAATATAAATTAAAATGAGGCAATTGTCTTTTCATTTGTGTATACAATATGCACAATGTTGCATTCAACAAGGATTGAGACCATGTATGATTACACAAGACATTATGTTCACCATGTGTAAAAGGGCTGGAGAAGGAGAATTGCTCCCCATATGCACAGGAGACATGGAGGAGGAGTGCTCTCTATGTGCAAATGTGTAATAGAGGAGGAGGAGTGCTCCCCATATGTGGAGGTGGGATGGAGGAAGGGGGGCAGTCACTTAAGGGCCACCATCCTAGACCACTGTGTGTGAAACTTATTGGAACAGGGACATTTTATGATGGGGCAGATGTGCAACCCACATAACTTCTCTGGCTGCTTTAAAGTATTGGGTTAATAGGTGGGGGTGCATGAGGGGGCACCAGTCCACAGGAATACCCGCTGTATCCTGCCCACTCCCCCCCCACTCAGCAGAGTGGGAACAGTAGTGGAAAGGCAACATTTTTATAAAGCATTACCTCAGAGTGTTCTCCATGGGCAGAGCACATTAGGTGGGAGAGCTTTTGGCTGAAGCAGAGTGTTCTGCAAGTGTAGAGGTATGGCATAGGGTGAGGAAGTGCCAGTCACCCAAAGCCCACTCCAACCTTCATGTTAGCTCTGGTGGAGCAGGGACAGGTATGAAAGGGTAAATGTGCAACTTGCATCTCTATCCCTGGCTGCTGCAGTGTGTTACCCTAGTATGGAGGTAGGATGGGAGGATGTGACATCATTCTCTCAAAGCTACCTGCCTCAAGCCCACCCAATGCCAGTGCCAGCTTTCATGGAAAGGGATTAGAGAAGTGCAGGAAGAGTTTGTGGAATTGGGGAGGGGCCTTAGTCAAGTAGCATGCACAGTAACCTTCTCGGAGGCACTACCCATCTATGGCATAGGAGAGGCTAGGGTGTTCCGTACCATGGGATTCAATCAGTGGTTGAAAAACTGGTGTGGAGCTCAGGGATTTGGCTTCATTGGGAACTGGGGGTCCACCTGGAGTGATGCAAGCCTATACTGACATGATGGGCTGCATCTGTATGGGAGAGGAACCAGGATCCTAGGTGATAGGTTTAAATGCTTCATTGGCAAGCTTTTAAACTAGCCAAGGGGGGAGGCACTGGAAAGGAGCAGGAAAATCCTAGCCCCCCCCAAATAATCACGGTAGTAAGTGCGGCAAACACCAACATAGAGGTGTCGATGGGGAGAAGAGCAGGTGTAAATGGAGAAAGTGACAAAGGCAAGAAGGACAGAGATGGGGCAAAAGGGAGTAAGGCCATCAGGAAATGGAGGGTAATGAGTACCAATGCCCATAGTCTGGGCAACATGCTCCCTGAGCTGATGGCCTTAATGGAAGAGGGATGCCTGGATATTGTAGCAGTCACAGAAACATGGTACACAGAGAACCATGACTGGGATGTTAACATACCAGGGTACATAACCTACAGGAGAGACAGGCAGGGGAGAAGAGGGGGAGGAGTAGCTCTCTATGTAAAGGAAGGGATAAATGCAACTGAACAAAAGAGTAAACAGGGAGGAGAGGAGGCACTGTGGGTCACCTTGGAGACTGGAAAGGGCACCACAATCCGCACAGGGGTTGTGTACAGACCCCCATGTCAGGGGGAAGGAATGGACAAGGATATGATAGAAGGCATTCTTAGAATGGCAGAGAAAGGAGACACTGTTGATGGAAGACCTGAATATGCCAGATGTTAACTGAGTACATTTGCTGCAGCCACATCCAAGAGCAGGCTATTCTTGATGCCCTACAGGTGGCAGGCATTAGACAGCTAGTTTCGAACCCACTGTGAGGGAGCAATCTAGACCTCATACTCTCAAACGGGGCAGTGAGAGGATCTCAGATCTAGAAGTGGGTTGCCATCTGGGGACAAGTGACCATCAAACAGTGTGGTTCACGCTAAACTCAGCTACAGAGTCAAGCTACTACAAAAGTGAGGGTACTGGACTTTAGGAGGGCTGACTTTAGCAAGGTGGGAGAGTGCCTCAGAAAAGCACCTAGCAAACAGGCTAGAAGGAGGTGTGGAGCAACAATGGGAATTATCAAACTGCCATCACAGAGGCAACAAGCCTTTGTGTGAAGCAAATAAACAAATCAAATGAAAGAAAAAGCCACTATGGTTCTCAAAAGAGGTGGCTGTGAAAGTCAGGAAGAAAAAAGACAGCATTCGGAAGTATAAGAAAACACAGAAGGAGCAGGACAGAGAGCTGTACCAGTTAAGGCAGAAGGAAGCAGGAGGAAGTCAGAATAGCAAAGGCCCAAACTGAGGAAAAGATAGCCAACTCAGTTAAGAAGGGGATAAAACCTTTATAGGTACATCAGCGAGCGTAGAAAGACAAAGGGAGGGATAGTGAGGCTGAATAGAATGAACGGTGGGTGGGCAGAGGGGGACAGTGAAAAAGCAGGAATACTGAACGAATATTTCTGCTCAGTATTCACAAAAGAGGAGGGGGAAGTGCCTAATCCAATTAACAGAACCCCTCTTGATAGGGGGGTTGATCCCAGTCCTTTCACAGAAGAAAAGGTTCTGCAAGAACTCCTAAAACTGAAGGTGGACAAAGCAATGGGTCCTGATGGAATTCACCCCAGAATTCTAAAAGAATTAAGGAGGAAACTAGTGAAACCACTGGCTACTCTTTTAATAAATCATGGAGGATGGTGTGGTACCCGAGGACTGGAGGAAGGCGGATGTGATTCCCTTCACAAAAGTGGGTCTAGACAGAGGCAGGAAACTACAGACCTGTCAGTCTGACCTCTGTGTAGGGAAAGTGATGGAGTCACTTCTGAAGGAAAGAATAGTCGAGTACCTAGAGGCCAGTGGAGCACAGGACCCAAGGCAGCATGGGTTCACAGCGGGAAGGTCATGTCAGATGAATCTAATAGATTTCTTTGACTGGGTGACCAAAGTAGTAGACCAGGGAGGGGCTGTGGACATGGCCTACCTAGACTTTAGCAAGGCATTTGACACAGTCCCACACAAAAGATTAATAGTCAAATTAACCAGCCTGGGAGTGGGACCCAGGGTGGTAGCCTGGGTAAAACATTGGCTGGACAACAGGACACAGAAGGAAATTGTAAATGGAGTCCACTCTGAAGAAAGGGGGGTTACTAGTGGGGTACTGCAGGGTTCAGTATTGGGTCCAGTCCTTTTTAATGTCTTCATCAGTGACATTGCAGAGGGACTGGAAGGAAAAGTATGCCTTTTTGCAGATGACACAAAGATCTGCAACAGGGTTGATACACAAGGAGGCGTGGAAAGGATGAAAAGGGACTTGGCAAGGTTGGAGGAATGGTCAGAAGTATGGCAGCTAGGATTCAATGCAAAGAAGTGCAAAATAATGCACCTGGGAACAAGAACCCAGGGGAAGAATACATATGGGTGGGGAGGTAGTAACAACAACAAAAAAGGAAAGGGACCTGGGGGTAATCATATCAGATGACCTTAAGGTTATCAAGCAATGTGAGAAGGCAGTAGGGAGGGCTGGGGGTATACTGGGATGTATAGGGAGAGGCATCATCAGCAGAAAGTAGGAAGTTGTTATCCCTCTGTACAGACAGTTGGTGAGACCCCATCTGGATTACTGTGTCCAGTTCTGGAGACCCCATCTCCGCAAGGACATAGACAGGATAGAGGCAGTCCAGAGGAGGGCAACTAAAATGGTGCAGGGTCTGCAAGAGAAGCTGTATGAGGAGAGACTAAAGGAGCTTAATATGTATACCCTTGAGGAAAGAAGGGAGAGAGGGGACATGATAGAAACTTTTAAGTACCTCAGTGGAATCCACAAAGTCCAAGAGGGTAGCATCTTTCAGAAAAAGAGACTTGCAAGAACAAGGGGACACAATTTAAAGCTAGAAGGAGGGTGGTTCAGGGGCAATGTGAATAAGTATTATTTCACAGAGAGGGTAGTGGATGCATGGAACAGCCTTCCTGAGGAGATTGTGGGGTCTAAAACTGTGGGAGAATTCAAGAATGCATGGGACAGACATAAGGCAATTCTTGTGGGGGGTAGGAAGAAATAGGCTATTGGTTAACTAGGATCTGCAGCCTATCCTGTAGGTAGGGAAATGTGCAGACTAGATGGGCCTAGCAGTCCTTATCTGCCGTCAAAGTCTATGTTTCTATGAATGGGTGAAGATGGACAGATGTGTGAACCACATCTGTCGTTGGCTCCTGCAGATTGCTCCTCACATGCAGGAGGTGGAATGGAAGGAGAAAATGTTTCACATGTTCAGTTTATTGTGAAGGGATAAATCCATTGAGCAAGGCTCATTTGCAAGGAGGTTCCTTATACAACATACTCAAAAAACAACACAATATACAAAAAGAAGAGAGTAATACAACAAATCGGGTAATATGAGCTAATAAGAATAGTACATTATCCAGTTCAAAACAGTTATACTTGGAGTACATTACATACAATTACATCAAGTAATATAAACTACATACATCTTTCAGAATAAGGGGACAGTAAACTTGGGGTACATAATAAAAGTAAGAAGGTTCAGTAAAAGTAATTCCAAAGGAGCCAGTGTAGGGACAGTAGAAAAAGGGGCTTGTAAGTCACAAGGAAGGGGAATGGGAAACAAGAGGGGATGAAGCAGGGAGAAAGTAGAAGAGTAGAAGTGCAGTGTCCAGAGAGCCAAGGGGACATGAGATGAACAGATCGAGAAGGAGAGAAAGGGAGGGACAAATATGGTGGCTAGAAGGGGGATTTAAGAAACAGTGGTAGGTATTGGGAGTGAGTCTAGGAATGAGCCTTCTGAATGCATTAGAAGGGCTTAGAGTGTGGTGCTTTAGTGTGGACTGGAGCTTGTTCCAGACAATGGGGAGGACAGAGCTCAATGCTGCTCTACCGTAGTGTGTGCGGGGGGTTCGAACTGCGAAAGTGATATGATCGCATTTCCCGAGGGCATAGGCACTATGTCAATAATGGAGGCCAGTGGTAATGTAATGTGGCACTTTATTTAGGATTGCTTTGTATATCCAGATGTATGAGTGAGTAAGTCTCCTGGTTACCAAGGATGTCCAGTTCACCTCTTTGTACAAAGTACAATGGTGGGTTCTGGGTGGAGAATTGGTTATAAACTGAATGGCATGATGGAAAAGAATGTCCAACTTGCAGAGATCTGTGATAATGTAATTATTATAGATAATATCTACGTAATCCAAGAGGGGTAGGAATGTGGCCTGTACTAACCTAGTTCTGGAGTCTCATGAGAACAGATTTATTTCTGTAAAAGAAACCAAGTCTCATTCTTAGCTTTTCTGTCAGTGCTTCAGTATGGAAGGAAAAGGATGTGTGGGATTCAAGAATGAATCCAAGATATCTGAAATTATCCACCTCCTGAATAGTGTCACCTAAGAGTGTGACAATGGGGCACAGGTGGGCTGTTAATGGGATTTGTAGAATGAGCATTCAGACAGTAATAAAAAGTAATAAAACATAATCTTGGTTTTATTGGCATTCAGTAGAAGTTTAGATGATATTAAATTATACTGAAGTATGTTGAAATCAGACTGAAGAGCAGAACAGACTTGTTAGAAGGATGGCTTTGATATACAGAGGACAGTATCATCCACGAATAGATGGATGTTACAGTCAACAATGTCTTTACTCAGTTTATTTACATGAACCAGGAACAGCAGGGATCCCAGGATGGAACCCTGTGGAACTCCTGTTAGCAGTGGGAGTAGCGACGAGAGGGTTCCATTAACCTTGATTTGTTGTTTATTTCCAAGAAAACTTGCAAACCATCTTACTGCAGAGTCATTCAGCCCCAGAACTTTAAGACTATTGGGCAGGAGGAAATGATCCGTGGTATCAAATGCCTTGCTCAGGTCCAAGAAAACAGCACCAGTGATCTGTTAATTATCCATAGCCTCAAGCCAGTCACAAATAACTTTAGATGATTTTACTACGGCGCTGTGAAATCCAAAGCGCCAACATCTCCGACAGTGACAGCCGCAATGCTGAGTGTCAGAATTGCACTGTCAGGGATGCATCTTTTTTATCGGGGCCAGCTCCAGAACTACCCATGAAGCTGGTTCCCCCAGACCCCCTGACTCTGGATTACTAACTCCAGGTTGGGGATATCTCGGGGGAGGGGGCGATACACCAGCAAGGCAATCCCGGAGCCAGCAGAGACCATCACAGTGATGCACGGCTATCAGTCAATTCTTGTCACTGTGATGATCTTTGTGCACAGGGGTTTGCTGTACCATTGATGGACCACTTTAGATAGTGCTGAGATGGTGCTATGATGTGGTCTGAAACCTGATTGGAATGGGCTTACAAGCTGGTGCTTATCCAGATTTCTCTAACTTGCATACTAACCAGTTTTTCAAGAAGCTTTGAGATTGCTGGCAGGATTGAAATTGGCCTATAGTTATTTGAACACTAGGGTCACCTGATTGGAAAGGTGGAATTAGATGAGCTGCCTTCCAGTCCTGGGGGACTATACCTTCTGTCAGGGATAAGTTGAATAAATGGGTTATTGGGGTAGTAAGATAAAAGTAACCTAACTTTTTAAGAAGAAGGGGTCAATATTGTTGGCACCTGTACTTTTCTTGTGTCTAACTTCAAAAGCTGATCTTCCACATATTTGAAGGTGCTTGTTGTAAAGGTAAAGGGAGCATAGGTAGAGGTGCTAGGTAGGAAGGGTGGCTGTTTAATTGATGATCATAAGGCAGCTTACTGTCAGGAGTCAAATGCAAGACCTGCTATAGCGAAATGCTTATTGAGCTTGTTTATAATAGTGTCTTTATCTGAAATAGTGATGCCATGGTAAGTAACAGTGTTAGGGAGGGTCAGAGGTGCTTTGCTCCCTTTCACAAGCTTAACAGTATGCAAGATTTTTGCAGGATTACCTTTGGCTGATTCAAGGACATTTATATAGTAGTCCTCTTTGTTTTTTCTGACCAATTTGTTGCATGCATTGTGGCTGGCCCTGAAAACTTCACAATCCTCCTGGGATTGTGTGCGCCTTGCTGTGGCCCATAGCTTGTCCCTTTTTAACATTAATTTATTTCCCCATTAAACCAGGGACATGAGGCTTTTTTCACTCTGCATGTGATTAACGGTGCACATTTGTTGATGATAGCACTAATGGTGGAATTAAAAATGGTCAAGGCCTCATTCATTGTGGAGGCTAAATAGAATTGCTGCCAGTTAATATCTCTTAAATCCCTTAAGAAGTCATCAGAGTTGAAGTTCTTGAAGGACCTTTTGATTATTACCTTACTGATGTTATTGATTTTAGGTAGGTTCCTGAAACAGACCACAATATTGTGATCACTGAGGTCATTGTGCCAGACTGCATGTTGAATAATTTTGTGAGGTCTGTTTGTCAAGATTTTGGCTTCTCAGAAGGAACTAGAAGGGGGACAGGATCAGATCTACAGTACAGTAGCTTCTTGTTGTTTTACATTGTTTCTTGTGGATTCTACTTGGTAGAAGGTTATTTCTTTTCTTTCTTACTACTTAAGTGCTTGCAGGGTATTGTTTGGGGCTGTTGGAATGTTGAAACCTGTTTTGGTAGCTATAAGTGGGCTCATTTGTTTGATTTACTGTGTGGCGGGCTGCATTTGTAGAGACCTATTTCTTCTGTTTTAAAACATAATTGGTGTGATTTAACTGGGTCTGTTTCTTTGAATTGGAGACATATATCTTCTAATTCCAAGCCTATTTTGATGTGTTGTTGGTGAAGCTGTTTGAATTGGAGTCCTGTTTCTTTGGGTAGCAAACCTATTTTGGGGGCTTTGAGTAGAATTATGATTCATTGTTGCTGGCTTCACTAGCTGCAAAGTTTGAGTGCAGAGTGGGGAAAGGGTGCTAATGGTCTGACCAGAGGCCTCAGCTACCTGATCATTTCTGGAAGACTTGGGCTGGTCCCACCCCCGGTCCATTATTTCCTTTATACCAGGGGTTCTGACATCACTTCCTCAAACAGGCAAAGGATATGCACCTGTCATAGCAAAAGCAGACATCCAGGAAAGGAACAGCAGCAAGTGAAGAGGTGACTGCCCTCTCAGTGGAAGGGAAGTAAATGCAAATCTAGGAGCTTTTATTATTACTTCTTCACATTGATATTGCATTGGGGAAAGGAGGAGTAGGAGTTTGAAGAAGGTTGTGCAATGGCTACTTAAAGTCTGTTTTTGAGTGTGGATAGGAAGGATAGGAATATAAAAAGCAGTTGCACAATATATCTAAACGTGTGCAACAAAGGAGGTAAGGGAAATAAAAGAAAATGTTTTGCTCTGATAGAGGAGGGAGAGGGGAGACTTGGGGAAGTGTTTGGTATCCTGCATCTGGAAGGGTGGGGGGTCACTGGTGGGCAAAGACAGCAATGGGTAGGGTGGTAGGCTGCAACAACTGCAGTGCACCAGTCTTTCTAAAAATTGCCAGGAGTGTGGGAGGATGTTTAGTGTGCAACCACATAGAAAAACTTAGAAAGGAGATTGAGGGTCTGCAGGAGGAACTAAGACAGGCAAGGCAGATTGGGGGTGGGTTTAGCCCAATACTGGAGGGAGGAAGATGGGGAGATGAGGGAGGGCAATTTAAGCCAACAGTGGTGAGGAGAGGGTCAGAAGAAGGGAAGCAGAGACAAAGGGGCCCAGGCCAGGAAGAGCAATTGCCGAGGAAACCAGGTCAGGAGACAGAAGACAAATGGAAGGAGGAGATAGGGACTTGTGAGGGGAAATGAAGAAGTGGCAAAAGTCATGGAGTGGAGAGGAGAGAACAGGTTACTATGAAGAGAGAGGGAGTGGGCATTTGTGAAGGGCCTTCAGAAAATAGTTGTGCACTGCTAGAAAGGAAGAAGGTGGAGGAGGGAAATGATGTAATTAGAGGAGTAATTGATAAATGCCTGGACCAAACTGGAGCGGGGAAGTTCTGCTGGGAGAATTGCAACAGGGGTAAAAGGGGAAATAATGTGTAGGAGGAAGAAGGAGCTGGAAATGAGAGAGGGAGATGAATGGAAGCAAGCAGGGAGTAAGGGGGTGGAATCTGAGTGCTGGGGGACTCAATACTAAGAGGAGTTAGGTGGGGTAGCAAGGGGAAGAGGCATAGTCGCATTTGGGTGGAGGCCACACCAGGAATGACAGCGGAAAGGGTGGGACAGTCTGTTCTGAAATATGCTAGGAAGGGTATGGACAAACCTCATTTAATTATACATCTTGGGACAAACGACCTGGCTGACAAGACAGTAGATACAGTCCAGAGGAGGTTTGAGGAACTAGCACAATTATGTGAGGGGGCAGAAAGATCAGTAACTTTTTCAGAGATACTTCCGGTGCCAAAGGCAAGCACAACAAGAAAGCTGAGAATAGAGGAATTTAACGGATGGCTAAGAACCTGGTGCTGTGCTAAAGGGTATGGGCTGTTGGGGGCTGGGGAGGGACCTGGGAGGACAGTAGTCTCTATGCCAAGGATAGACTACACTTGAGTGAGGAGGGAAAGAAAGTGTTGAAACAGAGGATGGAGGAGTACATAGAGGAAGTTGGCAATTTAAACTAGGAGTGAGGGGTGGCAGTTGGGGAAGAGATATGCAGAGACCACAGGTTGGGAAACCATATGAGCTTACACCCCATAATAGTGACAAAGGACAAATGACAAGTACTGTTAGTGATGCTAGGAAAGGAGGGCAGGATGGGGGGGTGAAAGGTGGTTACCCTTAATGCTAAGAGCCTTGGGAGGAAAACTGCAGAGTTACAGGTTCTCATGGCAGAGGGAGAGGTGGACATTGCAGCCATCACGGAAACATGGGCCACCCAGCACGATCTGGGACCTGTCTGTACCAGGGCAGGTTATTTCATAGGGACAGGGTGATTGGGAAAGGTGGGGGTGGCACTATATGTGAAGAAAGGACTGAAGTGTGTAAGGAGGAAGGGAGGAGGGTAGTATGGAGTCACTTTGGATGCAAATCCAGGATTCCAAGAATAGGATTCTTAGAATGGGAGTGGTGTACAGGCCACCATCTCAGACGGAGGAGTTAGACAGGGAACTAGCAGGACAGATCAGGAGGACCTGCGAGAAGAGTAGTGTGGTGATTGTGGGGGACTTCAACATGCCAGGAGTGGACTGGAGCACCCCAACAACCAGGAACAGAAGGGAGCAGGTACTGCTGGATGTCTTCCAGGACAGCTTCCTGCTGCAAATGGTCAGTGAACCCATCAGGTTAGAGAATACCCTTGACCTTGTGCTGGCAAATGGGGACTTTGTGAGAGAACTTACAGTGGAGGAACAGCTGTCAGGGAGTGACCACCACTCAGTATGGCTCACATTGGATATGGGCAAGGAAGGAGTGGAATCTGGCACAATAGTGCTGGACTTCAGGATGGCCGACTTTGGGAGGATGGGGGAAGTGGTAAAAGGGTACCTGGCCAGAATTCAATCTAGTATGGACACTAACCAGAGGTGGGAGCTCATAAAGCTGGGGATAGTGGAGGCAACCAAACCTGCTGCAAAGCCCAGAGCAAGAAGACTAGGGCTAAGAAACCAATCTGGTTGAGCAAGGAGGTCATGGAAAAGGTAAGGAGGAAAAGAGCTGCCTTTAGGAAGTACAAGAAAACAGGAGGGGGAGGACAGGGAGGAGTACTTGACAGAATCGAAGGAGGTGACAAGAGCAGTAAGGGAGCTAAAGCATCTACAGAACTCAGGCTGGCACAAGGCATTAAGAAGGGGAGAAGGACTTTTAAGTACATCAGGAGAAAAGGAGCTGAAGAACCACATAGTAAGGATTAGGAAGGAGGGGTTGGGTGGAAGCAGGTGCAAAAGGCGAAGACTAAATGAGTACTCTGCTCAGTATTTACTAAAGAGAAGAGGGGGTGACACCCAAGGTGGGAGAAATGGCAGAAGCAGGGGGGAAGTGGGTGACAGATGGGGAAATCATGGAGATCAGAGTTCGAGAGGGTTTGAAGGCACTGAGGGTGGACAAGGTGCCAGGCCCAGGTGGCATCCACCCCAGGGTACTGAAGGAGCTGGCAGAGGTCCTTGCAGGACCTTTGGCAGACCTATTTAATGCCTCACTACATTCAGGTGTGTACCTCAGGACTGGAGGATGGCTCATGTGGTGCCCCTCCACAAGAGTGGCCCCAAGGATGAACCAGGAAACTACAGACCAGTGAGCCTCACATCCATCGTGGGTAAGCTAATGGAGACTATCCTGAAGGAGAGGCTGGTGGCCCTCCTAGAGGCCAAAGGACTACAGGACAGCAGACAGCATGGTTTCATATGTGGCAGATCCTGCCAAACCAACTTGGTTGAGTTCTATGACTGGGTAACTAGGCAACTGGACAGGGGCCATGCAGTGGATGTCCTGTATCTGGACTTCAGTAAGGCATTCGACTCAGTGCCACATGGGAGGCTGGGAAGTAAGTTAGTAGGCACAGGGGCGGTGCAAAGCTGGTGAGATGGGTAGGAAACTGGCTGCAGGAAGGCAACAGAGGGTGGTGGTGGTGGGGAGCTCTCACACCCAAGGGCAGTGACGAGCGTGTTCCACAGGGCTTGGTGTTGGGACCAGTGTTGTTTGGGATATTCATTGCAGACATATCTTGGGACATCAAGAGCAAGATCAGTCTGTTTGCTGATGATACCAACGTAGGTGCGGTGGTGGATGACCTAGGGGGATGGCAGGGGTTGCAGGATGATCTGGCAAAGCTTGAAACCTGGTCAGACACCTGGCAACTGGGCTTTAATGCCAAAAAGTGCAAGGTGCTGCATTTTGGGATGAAGAACCCAAGGAGGAGTTACCAGCTAGGGGGAGTGCAGCTAGCCCAGACAGAGGAGGAGAAGGATCTGGGTGTGCTCACTACAGGGTCAATGAACAACTCGGCACAATGTAGGAAGGCAGCTGCAAAGGCCAACAAAATGCTGGGTTGTATTGCAAGGGGTATATCCTCGAGGAGGGAGGAGGTGATTCTGCCACTGTATAGGTCATTAGTTAGACCACACCTGGAGTACTGCGTGCAGTACTGGCATCCGTATCTGAAGAGAGACATTAAGTTACTGGAGGGGATGCAGCGAGAGCGACAAAGATGATCAAGGAGCTGGGGACTTATCTTACGAGAGGAGGTTGAAGGAGTTGAACATGTACTCACTGGAGGAGAGGGGAGAGACAACTGTGACATGAATGAAACCTTTAAATACATGAAAGGAATATACAAGACAGGTACAGAGGGGCTGTTCAAAGAAAGGGAGGGGAGGGCCACCAGGGCCATGATATGAGACTGGAGTGAGGAAGGTTCAGGAGGGAGATGAGGAGACACTTTTTACAGAGGGTGGTGGCTGGGTGAATGCATTAGCTGCTGAAGTGGTGTAGAACAGTGGACTGCTTCAAACGAGGATGGGACAGGACAAGGGGCAGGGTTAATGAAGGGGAAGGGTGGAAGGGAGGGGCAGCTGCAGAATAAGGGGTGCTAGCTGCACATTTGAGCAGACTTGATAGACCTCTAGGCCTTTATCTGCTGACAAATTTCGTATGTTCGTAAGATTAAATCTAGTAGTGAGCCTGTCGTATGGTTATTACAACAAAGCCTTGTAACTTCAGTATTTATTTGAGACAATCCCAATTCTTAGCATAGATTTCTAAATGGAGCTGATTTAATGGTCAACCAATCAAGATTCAGATCACCTAAGACTATAGCTTCATTGGTATCAGCATCCAGTATATGATGCAGGATGGGGCAAAATATCCATACCCGCAGATGGCTGTCTATAGGCATCCAATTAGGTTTAAGGATTCTGCTGCTGAGATGTAGATCTTTAATACTACTGTAAGTGTTCAAATCAAATTCTTTTGGTTTCAAAGTGGATTTGATAACTGTGGCTGAAAATGTTTCATGTATATACTATAGATAGCTACCCCACCCTCTGTCAGCCCGAAAGAGGGAGTATGCTGGTAGTGCCACATTTTGGTCTGGTACTATTTTCCTTAGCCATGTTTCAATCAGGACAATAATATCAAGCAGGATATGTGAGATCCAGGCTTGTACTTCAGTTAATTAATATATAAGCAGCCTTCAGAATAAACTAACATCATTTTTAAGCCTTTTACAGAGGCAAAGTCTGTGGGGGATGATAAAGGTACTACCGGTCCAGAGATGAGCTCAATGTTACCAGAACAAAGGAGTAGTATAGTGATTACATGGCAAATCCAAGATCTAGATGAGATAGCATGCAATTGTCTTTGTTGTATCTGTTTATTGCACGAAATCTTGGCCCGTTTCATGTCCGCGGAGAGTAATAATGGTGAGTGGCAGTGCAAAGGAGTATGACCGCCCTATAGGTGGAAGAATGGCTAGAGACTAGGGATAATGCAACAATGCTGGCTGGTTTGTTCCATCTTGGGTGGGGCTTGTTAGAAGTAAAAGGGTTTTAAACTTGGAGTGGTGAAGGACTGCATGGGATGGACTTATCTTCAGTAATAGTAAAGATTTATAACCAGAGAAGAAAAAGAAAGAATAGCATTTTTGTGGCTGCTTGGCAAGGATAGGTGATAGTGCAGGGTGACATAATATAGACTTACTACCAAAGGAGCAGCATATCTAATCTGAAAATACAAACCTATGAAATTACCAGCAGAAACAGGCTTCACAATCAATTGAGTCTGCTTGTGTGCGCAGCTAGCACCTCATCTCGTAGCTGTCCCTCCTCCCCCCCTTCCAAGTATCCCTTATCCTTCTGTCTCCCAACCCCTCTTGAAACTGCCATCCGTCTTACAGGACACTATCTCAATTGGTAAGGTATTCATTTGTCCAGCACTCTTTCAGTGAAAAAATGTCTCCTCCTCTCCATCCTGAATCTTCCCCCCTGCAGTTTCAATCCATGCCCTCCTGTGTCCTTTCCCCTTCTCATCTGGAAAATCCCTTCTGTGTTGGTCTTGTTTATCCCCTTCAGATACTTAAAGGTCTCGATCATATCCCCCCTATATCTCCTCTCCTCCAGCAAATACGTATTAAACTCCCCCAGTCTGTCCTGGTAGGGCTTGTTCTCTAATCCCTGGATCAGCTTAGTGGCTCTTTGCTGCACCCCTCCAACAATCTGATGTCCTTCTTCCAGGAATTTGTGCCAGTACTGCATGCAGTACTCCTGGTGGGGCCTGACCAATGACCTATACAGGGGCAGGATAATCTCCCTCCTTCTGGAGGAGATCCCTCTTGCAAAACACCCCAGCAGTTTGTTGGCTTTTGCTGTGTCTTCCTACATGGCTCTATGATGCTAGTTCGATAACACTTTCGTTGACCGACAACATAGAGATGGGATTTATGAAGACCACAAGTTGCAGTCGACATAAATCCTGCTTGTCACCCAGTCCATGTTTTTATCGGAGGCTTTCGCTACCTGAACCCCCTCCCCATGCAGGGGGCTCTGCCCACTGCCCCTTGACCCCAATTCTTATTATAATCAACTTTGAGTCTGACTTGATTTTGGGGAGGGGGTGCAGGACTGGGAGACAGTGTGCCCTTGTTCCAGGTGCACCGACACAGTGATCTGTCAGTGTACTTTCAGTTTTGTTGACAGTGATGTAGGTCACTGTGTTGATGTCACTGTCGAAGGGTGGTATACCTTCCTGCACTGAGCAAAGTTGTTCATGCTCCCCATAATTATCACTCATAGGTCCTTCTCCTCTGTGGAGCTCCCCAACTGTATCCCATTCGAGTGATAATCCTTCCCCTGGTTCCTGGCTCTGAAGTACAGAACCTTGCACTTCTTGGTGTTGAACCCCAACTGCCATATTTCCACCCACTTCTGCAGCTTAGTCAGGTCCTCCTGCAACCCCTTCCACCTCTCTGCATCATCAACCATAGCTAACATCTTAGTATTGTCTGTGAACAGGCTGATCCTGCTCCAGATCCCATGTGCGATATATGCAATAAAAATCCCCATATAATAAATGTACTGGGTAAGAGAAGTTCAGTTTACCTCAGATACAAACCTCTGAGCTTTGGTTGCTCGTTACTGCTTCTAGTGCTAAGTTGTGATGACAAACTAATTGGGGAGTAGACACTTAGTTTTTCAAACAATGGGCATGTGATTTGGCAAGGATATTTAAGTAAGTGCCCAAGTAGGGTGGCACGCAGCACTGGATGGGTGAATATGGAAGTGCTGGCTCTCAGGGGATACGCCGTACCTGCAGATCCTTTCCTCAAGGGACTGGCGGGGGGGGGGACTTCACGGCTGAGCCATACCACAAATGGGGTGGTTCAGCACTGAATTCTGAGCTGCAGGGGCTCATCAACTTCCAGTCTGATCAAGAGCTTAGCTGCAGGAGCCTGTGGGAAGAGCTGAGAGGGATTTAGTCTACCAACTAAACAAAGGATTCAATCGGGGTGGGTTATCCTGGAGGGGGGAGTGGAGTAGCAGAGTGAGAACAAAGAGAAGTTGGACAGGAAAAATTAGGGATACAGAATCAGAAACTTGACAAGCTAAAGATTCAAAATATAAGCTTAATTCAAACTGTAAGCACTATCTTACACACTAAGGATTCAAGCTACAAGCTTAATTTGAACTATAAGCACATACATGGATTAGCGGTTAAAACCACATCTTAACAGTGCTCTACAAGATAAGTTAATAGAGCAATAGCAGGTCTACAATAAGAGTTGAAAGGAGAATTAAAAAAGGTAAAATAAAGTGAACAAAAGGGAGAAATAACAATTAGGGTATGGGCTGAGAGCAGGTATCCAGCCAGAGGAATGAAAAGCGGCACCAAAGGAAATTTTGAAAATCCAGAGGCCATGCTCTCAGGAAACAGTTCTCTTTTAGCACTAGCTCTCAGGGGATGATCTGTACCTGCAGATCCTTTCCTCAGGGGACAGGCAGGTGAGCTCCATGGCTGAGCTGAACTGCAAATGGGGCAGTTCGGCACTGAATTCTGAGCCACAGGGGCTCTTCAACTTCCAGCCCAATCAAGGGCTTAGCTGCAGGAGCCTGCAGATCCTTTCCTCAGGGGACAGGTGGGCCATGTTCTGAGATGCAGAATTGTGTGTTGGGTGCCAATGGCCTTGGTCCGCCCAGTGGATCTGATCCGCAACCCCATTTCCACCCAGCTGGTGCCCACCAGGCTAGATAAAAATCAGATGTAGTGTGGCAGATGTGCAACTCACATAATTTCTGTTTCTGGCTGGGGCAACCAATGTGCAGTGGTGGGACGGTTGTGGAGGGAGCACCAATTATCAACTTCTGATAGGCCACAGTCCACTATTTGCCTTGGGCTGCCCACCTGGAGGTCACCTTGTCACTGTGCCCACTTGTGTGAAGTGGGATGGGTGTGGAGGGGAAGAAGAGTAACCTACATCAGCCTCTGACTTCTGCAGATTGTTCCATATGTGCTGATGTGAGCTGGAGGTGTATGGAGCAGCAACTACCCAGGAATGCCCATCCAGTGCCCACCTACACTGTGCTAGTCAATGTGAAGGGGCAGATATGCAACCCACATACTTGTCTCTGGCTCTGTCTGGGTGCTCCTCTTCTGCAGAGGTGGAATAGATGCACCAAGTTTGTTTTACACTGTCTCTCCTGGTTTCTCACTCTCTCTCTCTCTCTCTCTCTCTCTTGATGCCCACTCCCCCACGATGAAAGGAAAACTCTGCAGGAACTCTGTCCCAGGCACAGCACTGTTGCTGCCACTTTCTCTGCCTCTTTGTATGTGCTGTTCACTTCCACTGGGCTTCAGAGAGTCAGACCGACAGCAAGGTGCTGGAAGAGTGAGCGGCAATGAAATGGATGGCAACTGATTTTGGGTGCACACTGTACTCCACTTCTCTGTTTGGGGGATTGACACCATCTCTGACCGGAATGGATTGGACCTGCACATATATGCCACACTAGAAGCGGCTCTCGTTGTTGCTGTGTCTGTCTCAGGGGGTGAGGGGGAGGGAGTAGACACTGCAAGGGGTTGGGCCACCCATTGAAATGAATGTTTGTTCAGGTGCAGTTCTGGGAGCCACCAGTCATTGTGGTTATGGTCACTACAGTGCACTGCCTCCAATTTCACACTGCCAAGGTGGTACTGCAATAGTCATAGCCTGTCACCTGGTGATCACTCTCATTTCTGTTACTCCCCACATTTCAGCATGTTGTCACTGTTTGGGGTCTCTCTTTCCACTCTGTCCCTGACACTGGTGTCACTCTTCACTTCTTTTGATCTTGCACTCTCTTTTGGGGGGTGCTGCTGCCTCTCCTTCTCTGTCCCTGCAGACCATGTTTCTCTTTCTCCCCACCATCCAGGGTTAAGCTACAGCTCTGCAGGCAATGCTGCCTCACTTCTGAGCACTCTCACTCTTTGTATCGTGGCAAGGCGTGGGGCACACTGAAGCAGCACAGACACTAGGAGATCCATGGGGCAGGTCAGTGGGTACCATCACAGAAAGCAATGGTTAGGCTGGGCATTGCAGCACACATGAAGCACCAGACAGAGAAGAGCTCAGGGACAAGAAAACACACTGTCATTCACACAGAGACACAAACAAGTTCAACACTGATGTCTGTCAGGGGACTGATAAATAATATTTATTTGTTCTTTACTGCTAGGACTATTTACTGCTTATTGCACAGAGTGGGGGGATGAAGTGTATGGTTGGGTACCTGGACATCTGCAGGGTGGGTGGGGAGATGAACAGTAAGACAAGTAAGGGCATGAATGAAAGGAATGAAGCTCTCTCATTGGAGCACTTCATTTCTTTCAACTAGAGAATGGCTTCCAGCTGTGAAACTGTGACTAGTGTCACAGTCTGGTTGCATGCTCATTGGTCTGTCAGGGATGAGCCCACTGTAGATTGCTGTGTGTGTGGAGGGGCTGTGGGATAACAGATGGACCAGACACCGAATGTCAGGTTCAACACACAGTCTCTGTGTGATGTTTATTTAAAATGCAGGAAATAAGCTTCTGCAATGCCGTATTCCTCCTTCAGTATATCAGTTTGCACTTAGCTAGCACTTACTGACACTGATCTCTGATCTAACTCAGCAGTTGAGATTTAGCCTCCACCATATGTGGGCCTTGTTTGCTTGGGTAGTGGGGGCTCAAATAAGAAAAAAGCAAAACAAGCTAAAAACAAAGAACCTCAATGCAGAATCACTGAAAAAAGGGTTACCCCAAAAGTCATTGGCAACAAATCAAGTTTCAAAGAAGTACAACATCGTACATACTTCCATAATGCAAAACATCATGGAATATATACAAATCACCATGAAATTTCAGACTTGTTCAGTTTACAGCAGTTTACATGCATTTTAAATAGCACAACTAACTTAATTTCTATAATAGTCACCTAGTAATTTTTACCATTGTCAAAAACACCTAGAGCCATGATATTTTCAACATTTACAGGTTTCATAAACATAAGGTATATACATCAAGGTATTTTATGCCATAGTGCTATTACATACTAAATCCAACAATGATAAACACAACCTGTTTTATATACATTTGAAGGTCACCACAATAACCTCCCTGTACAAGGACCTGAGAGGGAAAGGAAAATTAAAGAGGACACTATAGCATAGTCAAGAAAGAGGAGGGGTTGCCCATAGGTGGCCAACCTTATAGACTAGAAATTAAAAAGAATAGAATAGACTAAGAAATAGAAGAACTGTTGCAACAGATTTAAGAAAAGGTCAGTACTCAAGAGTGGCAGGAGCTCCCTGTCACACGTGCATAGGACTCATCCCTTAGACATCTCTGAAATGTCATTCTACCACAAGATGTTTCTTGTACAAGCACAAGCAAACATAAAAAAATATAAAGAATTTAGATTAGTGACTACCCTCATTTGAAAGGCCTTTTTGTCCTGAACACAAAAATCGGAAAATAATGCACTTGGGGTACAGAAATCCAGGGGCGGAGTACAAGCAGGTGGAGTGGTATTGACAACATTAAGAAAGCACACATTCCAAAAAAAAAAAAAGCTTTTACATACAGTTGATAACTGTTTAACAATATTATACATCTAAGGCTGCCACTGTATATCTGATGCAAACCTATAATCAGGTTCCTCACTTGAATCAAAAAGGGGGGTAGAGGTCATAACCAACTCCTTGTTTTTGTGTTAAAGGGGTCAGTTTCTTTACAACAAAAACAAGGAAAGGGGTAATTTCTAAAATGTGCAGATGAACATGGGGACCACTTTTTCCAGAGCATGCCACCACCGGCAGCTACAACTTCAAGACTGCTACTTTCCCAGCCTAACATAACCAGGGGAAAACCAGAAGTACAGTAGTCTACCAGCACTGAGATCAATATGGTTAAGGCACATTCGCCAGAAATCACTGCTTACAGAAGAATGAGAAAGTCAGTCTGATGATGAGCAAGTCCCAGACCAGATCTCTAGTTTAATAGTCTCCTCCTGAATCTGATTTGTACAGCTGCGTGGGTCAAGCTCCACTGATGTTATGCCATCATCAAATTTGTATAAGAGCACTGTGGCAGCACGTAACTGGACCACTGTCTGATGTGCTGCCACAGTGCTCTGACATAGTTTCAAGTAATTCTGCTTATGCAGCACCTCCACTCCATGGGCTGCATAAACAATACCTACTTTCTGGAACACAACTTTTCCGTTCCAAAACTGCAGTAGTGACGGCTGCCATGTGCAACATGGTGGCATTGACTTAGACTGCACATGCATGACTATCATGCATACATAGTTATGTTAGTACCGCCATATTGCTCAGGGCTGACTACTGGGCAAACTGCACATGTGCAAGTATTATGCATGTGCAGTACTGTAATTGCTACAGTATTACTTACAGCTGACTTGGTGCAGTGAAAGCGCCTCATGCTCTTTTCCACATTCTTGCCACTCCTAAAAGCTCTCCACAGCCATTTTGGCTCAGACCAGAACTTGTCTTCTGCTGGTGATACCACTCCCTATGCACCCCAGCATCCCACTGGCTTTCCCCACAGCCTTGGCACATTGTTTGGCCACCTTTAGGTCATCAGATATGATTATCCCCAAAACCTTTTACTGATTAGTGACCATCAGTATCTCCTCGACCCCATTATGAAATCCTCCCCTGATTTCTTGTGCCCCAAATGCATGATTTTACACTTTTTCACACTGAATCTCAGCTGTCACACTCTAGACCATTCTTCCAGTTTGCCTAGGTCTCTCTTCATTTTCTCCACCCCTCCTGTAGTGTCCACCCGACCCTGTTGCAGATCTTAGTGACATCTGCAAAAAGGTACACCCTCCATTCCAGCCCCTCTGCAATGTCACTTATGAAGACATTAAACAGGACTGTCCCCAAATGGCACCCCACTCGTCACTCTCCTTTCCTCAGATTGAGCTCCATTTACCACCACCCTCTGTCATCTACCACTCAACCAGTTCCTAAATCAGTTTCCCACCTTGTGACCCACTCCCAGGCTACCCAGATTGTTCACAAGTCTTCTATGTGAAATAGCATTAAAGACCTTACTGAAATTCAGGTAAGCCACATCCATCACTCCCCCGATACAATTCCCTAGTCACCCAGTCATAGAAATCAATTAGCTTTGTTTGACATGACCTTTCCTCTGTGAATTTATGCTGCCCTGGATCCTGAGCTCCACTGGATTCAATGTGTTCCACAGTCCTTCCTTTAAGTAGTGATTCCATAATTGTCCCTACTATTGAGGTGAGGCTGACTAGTCTGTAGTTTCCAGCCTCTTACCTACTCCAACTTTTGTGAAGATGGATTATATCTGCCCTCCTCTAGTCCTCTGGAACCACTCCTGTATTGAGTGACTCATTGAACAGTACTGCCAATGGTGCTGCCAACACCTCCTGTAGTTTCCTTAATATTCTAGGATGTATCCCATCTAGTTTCATTGCCTAGTCCACTTTTAGTTTTGTGAGTTCTTTTAGGACTCTTTCTCTTCTGTCAATGGACTGGTGTCCACCTCCTCCATTTGCACCCTTGTGCTGCTGACTGCTTTCCCTGTTTTCCTCTGTTTATTCAGGTACACTACCCTGTCCTTACCCTTCTGTTTCCTTGTACTTCCTGAAAGCCATCTTTTTTGCCTTTACCTTCCCCTCACTTCCATTGAGAACCACTGTGGTTTTCCCTATCTCTTGCCACTGTTTACTTGTATAATGCAAAGGTTTGTTGCCTCCACTATGGCTCATTTCAGATGGGTCAACTGCTCCTTAGCCCCCCCCACCAACATTCAGCCTCTTCAGAAGCAGTGTCTTTGAGCAAACTAACTCACGCTACTGCATCTCTCATGTAGAGTCAGCCCACCCACTGATTCCTTCACTGCTTTTACCTCCCCTGTGTGGTCAGTGCATATCAAATTAATGGCTGTGAATTCAGTGAGAAATGTCTCTACTAGTTACTAGAATCCCAGTAAGACTTAGTGGTAGGCAGGGAAGGCAGCTTTTGAAACTCCAGTTAAATGGATTTCACACTGTCTCACTCTGTTCTCAGTCTCAGCTGAGACTGAGAGATGACATCACCATAGAACTTTCGCAGCTGCATGAGCCACATTGGAATCTGCAGCTGGGAGTTAGGTTAGAATGTTGGGTGTTTTTGAAGGGAGTTGTGTGTGAGCAGTCTTGAAGAGAGGAGCACAGCAGTTTGTGCACAGGCTCTTGGAGCCTAAAGCTCTGATATAGAGCCACTGTTAGGGAAGGTGTGTTTCTGCCAAAAGAGGAACACAGTAAGCTGTTTGTGAAGTGGTGGAGACCACTGTTACTGGTCTTTGAGGGTACCTGAGGAGATGGGGGTGGAAAGGTTCTTCACAGGAATTTCTTTTGCACAGCTTCTGATGCCTCAGCACAACTTGAAAATAAGGCAACTTCTTCCCTAGCCAGAACCAGGAGGGTTGCCCCTGGAAGGAGTTTAGATAGACTGTGTATGCAGATTAGGAGTGTGTGTTGTCTTTCTTTTTCTTGCAGGTGTTCCTGAAGAAGATAGAAGAGAAGACAAGAAGAGGAGGAGGGGCTCATCGGAGTTTCTCACTAGTACTTTTGTGAGTAGTATTTAAAGTACTGTTGTTGTTACTGTGTAGTAACCCTTTTCTTCCACAGGTGTGGTTGTGGGGGAGTGAGGGAGTAATGTAATGGTTGGTATTAGCTATTGGTGTGTGGTTGCATGGTGCCTAAGGTTGGTGAGTTCCCCAGTTTGTTTGTCTTGGGGTTTGCATTAGAGGCAGACAGATTTTCCCTAGAGGGCTAGGGGGGATAGACAGACTGTTGTCCTGAACAGCTGTAGGGACTGCAGAGCTGCTCTATTAAGGCTATGCTCTGGACAGTTCTACTGGAGCCACTAGGCACCCATAGTTAGTGGGTAAAGTAGAGGCTGATATGTCAGCCAAAGGCCTCTAGGCCCTTAGTGTTGCCTGCCTGTGCTAGCACATGGTAGGAGGGGGCCTGATCCCCCCCCTGCCGCAGGTATCACGTAGGATGGGATGGCCTAAACCAGGTAGATAATGACTGCAGACAGTCATTTTCCTGGCCCAGGGTGAGTGTAACCCCCCTGTTACCCGGGGTTACTAGAATCCCAGTAAGACCTAGTGGTAGACAGGGAAGGCAGCTTGTGAAACTCCAGTTAAATGGATTTCACACTGTCTCACTCTGTTCTCAGTCTCAGCTGAGACTGAGGGATGACATCACCATAGAACTTTTGCAGGTGCATGAGCTACATTGGAATCTGCAGTTGGGAGTTAGGTTAGAATGTTGGGAGTTTTTGAAGGGAGTTGTGTGTGTGAGCAATCTTGAAGAGAGGAGCACAGCAGTCTGTGCACAGGCTCTTGGAGCCTAAAGCTCTGATACAGAGCTACTGTTAGGGAAGGTGTGCATTTCCGCCAAAATAGGAACACAGTAAACTGTTCGTGAAGTGGTGGAGACCGCTGTTACTGGTCTCTGTGCCCCATCACTGAGGGGATGGGGGTGGAAAGATTTGCCTGTCATTCCAGGGACAACCTTCCTGGTTCTGGCTAGGGAAGAAGCTGCCTTATTTTTCAAGTTGTGCTGAGGCACCAGAAGCTGTGTGAAAGAAATTCCTGTGAAGAATCGCCTGTGGGGCACCTGCAACCAAAGGGTGAGTTCGCTCTGACATAGGGCCATTGTTTCACCTGAACTGTTGTAAAGTGGGGATTGGACTGCTTAATCAGTGGGAGGCCTAGAGGAATAGCTTAGCCAAGTAGAAGTATGTTCAAGTCCAGCACAAAGAGTAAAGTAAAGTGGGGATTGGACTGCTTAATCAGTGGGAGGCTTAGAGTAATGGGCTAAGACAAGTAAATGTATGTTCAAGTCCAGTATGAAGGGAAAGCCAAGACATGTAGAGGAAATGTGCCAAGCATTTACCCTTTAATCTACACTGCCAAGCTTTTCAGAAAGAGATGTTTAATGTCCAGAGAAATGGACGGGTATGAATTGTGGAAGCTAGAGGTGGGAGACCCCCCATCAGTAGTAACCAAATACACCTCTATGGATTTGCTCTGTGGCCCTTTTACTTTCCCTCAGGCACTTGGCCAGTACTGAGAAATGTACCCAGATGTGGGATTAAAAGGAAGTTTCCCTTATGGAGTCGAAGGCTCTAAGGTGGTTTAGGGAATCACCGGAAAATGTGTTCCATGTCAAATGGAAGGTGTTTGAGTGGCCGGCAGGGGAGCCGAGCCAGGGAAATCCCAAATAGTGAACAAGTTCTGGCTGTGTACCCAAAGCAGCATGCAAGTCTGGGTTATGTGCCTGGTGGGTTCAGAGCCTGTGGGCTGAAGTGTTGAGGAAGTATTCTGATTCTTAATCTGCATTACCAGAAGTGTAGCCCTGTGGAGGTCTGTCTATGCTTTGTTTTGTTCTGCTTGGATGTAAATAAAGCCACACTTTAGAATCCCATTCCTGGTATTGGACATTACAGTTATTGCTTCCTGTGTTCGGATTTACTTGGATGCCCCTGTGTAGAGTAGCCAAATCTAGCCCTTGTGCCGAGTAACCTAGTCCTCCCCGAACCCAGTCCCCCACCTGGTACTGCTGTCAGCTTCAACACCATACCACCTGTCATTTGCAACTGGCAGGGGTGAGGGGTTACATGGGGATCTGGTGATACCACAGTTGGGGAATCAAAGTTATGCATCTCAGAGGCCTGTGACTGGGCAGATGTTGGTGAAGCGGGCACAAAGTGGTGCAGGATCCTGGGGCTGCTGATCCTTCTTACAAAACTGATCCAACAAAATGTAGCACTTTAGGGGCAAAGATACCTGAAGGCACACACAATGGCCAAAATCATTAGTATTTAGCAACAGCAAAATAAAGAACAATAGCAGTCCAACTCTAATCTCACTCGGACATGTCTGCCACCATTGTCTACATCACCAAAAGTTTCCATTTCAGGCGTGATCTAATGGAGAACCTGTACCAAGGAGGATCACCTTCCAGCACATGTTCCTTACCCCTTTAAGTAATCTGGGAGTACAGCTGTAGAACATGCTAACTCCTCTCTCTCAAAGCAAAAAGGGATACAAAGGTATTGGCATACTTCTGGATATAGGTAGGTTTACTGTGTAAGCAGATGGGATCTGCTGTTAGCCAAGTAAACAGTATCAGCTTTACTGGATACTTCCAAACCCCTGTAAATCTAACTAAACAAGCATTTGTCAATCCTGAAAGTTCACTGTTTGCATGCTGTTGTACTTGCCTCCCATAGTTTTCTGTGTATATTCCTCTGCCTTGCATTTTAAGACATCATTCTCAACACAAATTTCTTATATTTTTCCAGCACTGGTTCATTTCATTAGAAAAACAAACATTTGCCAATGCTGAATGTTTGCTTGCTGGTATTGGCATTGACAGTACAAGAGTTAGAGAGATGCATAATAGGAATGGCAATGAAGTACTGAAGTAATGCCAGCCTCCGCCCCCGCCCTGCAAAGACCGACAGGCATTGAGGGTGTGCCTTTGGGTCATTGGCCATAACACTCATGTCATTCCACCTCACCCCATCCAGCAGACACCAACTGGTGTTGCAGTGTGCCTTGAGGTCTTCAGCCCTTATACTCATCCCATTCCATAAGGAAATAAACTGAGTTGGATGCAGTATAGGAGAATGGGGTGAACATTAGGGTTGAAGACCCTATGGCACACCTCAACGCCTGTCAGTCACTGCAGGGTGGGGGTGGAATGGGGTGAGCATTTCAGCCAATGACCCCAACTCACATAGAAACATAGACTTTGATGGCAGAAAAGGATGACTTGGCCCACCTAGTCTGCCTGTTTCCCTACCTATTGGATAAGCTGCAGATCTTAGTTAGCCAACAGCCTACTTTTTTCCTACCCCGCTTTAGAACTGCCTTATATCTGTTCTATGCATTCTTGAATTCCTCCCACTGTTTTTGACCCCATAACCCCCCTCTGGAAGGCTGTTCCATGAGTTAACCACCCTCTCCATGAAAAAATACTTCCTCACATTGCCCCTGAGCCATCCCCCCCTCTTCAAATCATGCCCCCTTGTTCTTGCACATTTCTTTCTCTGAAAGATGCTACCCCCTTGGACATTGTTGAATTCCTTGAGGTACTTGAAAGTTTCTATCATACTCCCCTTCCTCCTTTCTTCGAGGGTATACATATTAAGCTCCTTCAGTCTCTCTTCATATGGCTTCTGGTGCAGACCCTGCATCATTTTAGTTGCCCTCCTCTGGACAGCCTTCATCTTGTTTATGTCCTTGCAGAGATGAGGTCTCCAGAACTGCACGCAAATACGCCAGATGGGGTCTCACCAACTGTTTGTACAGTGACATAACAGCTCCCTGTTTTCTACTGGTGATGCCTCTCCCTATACATCCCAGTATCCCCCCAGCCCTCCTTACTGCTTTCTCACATTGCTTGCCTACCTTTAGGTCATCTGATATGACTGCCCCAGGTCTCCCTTGAAGAAAATGAACTATATTTTAAAATATATTATTAACAATAGATTTACATATAGTGAAATATATTCTAATCTACTATAATATATTTTATAATATACTGTAATATATTGGAAAATCAGTATATTTCAATATATTTTAAAATTTGCAAATAGATTGCAATGTACTATAAATATATACCTTATGGCCACTTTAGTATATTCCATATATTGCAAAATATATTGAAAAATTCTAAATATATTGAAATAAGGATGGTAAATATATGTTACTGGTGTGTGTGTGTATGTATATATATATATATATATATATATATATGTATGTTGTTTTGCATTTCAAATGTTTCCTGAATTTACAAATATACAATATACATGTGTAATAGATATTAATATAACTTCTAACTTACCCAGACAAAAACAAAAGAAATGATTTACACATACCTCTATCTGTACAACAGGGGCGGGATATTCAGACTGCGCCAGGCTGTGGCGCAAGCCTGGGTGCAGCGCAACTGGGATGTGCCAGGGCACTGACGGTGATATTCGATGGTGCTGTGCCATGGCTCAGCACCATTGAATATCACTCTGTGGCCACCCACATTGTGCATGGTGCAGTGGCACTGCACCAGTGGAACTGGCCAGAGAGGGGCAGGTGGATGCGCTAGCACAAGTGCCATTGTGCTAGGTGCATCAACCTCGATATTCAAATGTGAACATGCAAATGGGGCCATAATGCATGCAAGGTGCAAATGGGGCCATTTGTATGTCATTATGGCCCCATTCACATGCAGGTGCACTCATCTCCAGCAACTTGCACCTGGCGCCCTGCCAGGCTGAAGCCATTGGAGACCGATGCCCCCTGCACAAGCAGCAAAGTGCCCCACTGCCCTGATCGGGGGCTGAAGTATAAAAACCAATACACGTTCTATATCTCTGGTGGTCCAGTGGACCACTTGCAGCCTGATTGCGGGCATATATATAAAAATAACATGTCCTATATCCCTGGTGGTCCAGTGGACCACTTGCAGCCTGATCGCGGGCATTGTATAAAAATAACATGTCCTATATCCCTGGTGGTCCAGTGGACTGCTCGCAGCCCGATCGTGAACAGAAGTCCAAAAAAATATTAAATTCCATCCCTGGTGATCCTGCAGTACCCCCCTCACCCTCCCACTGAGCCCCACCACCCTACTCCCCCCACTCAGTGGCGGGCAGCAGCTCCCCACCTGCAAGCCTCCCATCCGCCCACTGACTGACTGCATACAGTACGGCTGTCGCCCATTGGTCCACGGCGCGGGCGAGTAGGTCAGAGCTTGCTATACAGTCCAGATATGAATGATTTATTCACATATCTGGACTGTAGTATGGTACGGCACTACGCCCATTGGCCCATGCTGTGGATCAAATGGGAGTACAGCCGCATTGTACGCAGCGTCAGTCTGCGGCAGACAGGAGGCTTGTGGGTGAGGAGCTACCGCCCACCGCTGACCGGTGGGCGGATGGCGGCTCAGTGGAGGGTAAGGGCACTGCTGGACCACCAGAGATGGATTTAATCTTTTTGACTTCTGCCCATGATTGGGCTGTGAGTGGTCCACTGGACCACCAGGCATATAGGACGTGTTTTTTTTTTTATACATATACCTGTGATTGGGCATGGGGGGGGCGCTACCCGATGGAAGGTGCCGCCGGAGCACGGGTGGCCACCCACAGCTGGCAGCTGCTGTGTTGCACCCTGCAACATGGCAGCACGCCTGTGGGTGGCCGGCTGTTGCTCTTTTATTTGTTGGAACAACTGCATGCAGCGCATGTAGGGTTGCGCCTGCTGGGCTCTGCACATCCGCTGAATGCGATGTGCGGGGTATGCATGGTAATCAACTCCCACTTTCTCCACACATACATTACTGATGCACCCTGGCATCAGGATTTGTGCCACGCACTTTCCCCTTTTGAATATTGCACCGGGGTGGATCAGTGGGTTGTGCATGGCGCAACTGTGTTGCGCCATGCGCAACCCTTCTGAATATCCCACCCCTGGAGTTCATCTTGTTATTAATCATGGAGATATTTCCATTGAATTATTGTTTTACAGTGCAGTTTTAACTCAAATATATATTGTATACATTCATACTAACACATGACTTACCTCCCAAGTTCCTACTTATTAAAGGCTCAGATTGGTATTTATACCACCCCATTTTGTTTTATTCTTAGGTCAGAGTGAGAGTCTACATGTACTTGCTTTATAACTTGAACCTTTCTTTTCAGTCTGTAAGCTAGTGTTGTAAATTCGAATGTATTGTAAAACTAGAAATTATGTTTTTGGCTGATAAAGTATGTTTTTGAAATATGCAAATTAGTTATGCAAATGGACACATGGGATGAAACTAAGGATTTACAAAAGTACATGTAAAATATATATAAAATATATGTAACATGTATAAATGTGCCACATTAAATACTGATGTAGGGATTGAGCACCCGATCTCGTCAGGCGTGGGGGGGTTCCACTAGTGCAATCGTGCTTACAGTGAAAGTGCTTTCGGCACTGTATACTCCCAGCCTGTATAGAGTTTTGGCTGTGGGTGAAGTAGAGGAGGCAGGGGAGGAAAGTGCCTCCTCACATCTTCCAGGAATAGACTGGTGGGGTGATGGGAGGGGTGCGGAGATGTCAGCCAGGCTGATAGGGACGCAAAAAGCTGTTTGCTGCATGGTGACTTGCAGATGAAAGGAATAAGCCACCACATGATTGGTGCAGCTTTTTCTTTTGAAGTGCAGACCACTTCAGGCAAAACAGCATCATGATCTGCCTGGTTGATGATTGGTGTGATACTGTCTAGGCCCTTGCAGAGCACTCTGCATTGGACCGGCATTGTCACACCTCTCAAAAGTCACTATCCCAAGTTGTTTGCGGCATTAGCGTGAACTTAAAAACACAGACCCTATTGATTCATCCCACAGAAGCACTATCTAAAATTCACAGTCTCCAGTTTAGCTGGTTTGAGGTCAACCTTATCTTTTAACAGTTTCATTGGTGCTGGAAGATAGTAAAAGCTGAATTGGCGGAGTTTCAGAAGGGCACTTATGAGAGTAAAAAGGGCACTTTATTTACACTAGTTTTTGCCATACAAAAATACAATAAATGTACACTTATGATGATCATAACGTTAAGAATGCAGTCCCATATAGGAATATTTATACGGTATATTACAGACATACGAATGTGCCAGCAGAAATTGACCACCCAGTCTAAGTCTGCTCAAGTGTGCAACTATATTAAGAGAGCAGCTATCAACCCATTCCCTCCAATAGCTCCACATGAAGGTTGAACCATCCATTGCTTAACCTGTTACAGTGGCTGCCCAGGTGAAACAGAGAGATAGCATAGTAATATGTGTATCACCAGACCCAAGCTTGCAGTCTTCACACTAATGATTTAGGAGTTTTCGGTTCCACTAACTTCTGGATAGAAGTTAGCAGTTAAGCCCAACCACCAGCGACAAGGTAAACTCCAGAGGCTGGGGAAATAATGACACAGAGCCACTAAGTTTACAAAGCTTATTTATTAATGAATCACAGTGTACAATGTAAAGTGTATTTATTAAAGAATCATAGTATACAGTGACAGTAAACAATATTATTTTACAACAATATGAGTACAAAACAGATTTTACAGCAAAGTCTGGATGGAGGAGTAGGATACACTTGGAAATGGGCTGCTGTTCTCTAAGAATTCAATAGAGGAAAGCCATCTGCTCATTCTTTCCTGTACTGTTGCAACTGCATACCACAGACTCACCCAACCAACCAATTTACCATCACATCTATACTTCTGCCATGAATGAATCCTCTGGATGCTCTGGCCACCACTTCAGGCTGGTATGCTGCACAAGTCATTCCCAGGCCCTGGTAGCCACCAAATCACCCAGTCAACCAATTTACCACCACATCTTTACTTCTGCCATGAATGAATCCTCTGGATGCTCTGATCACCACTTCAGGCTGGAATGCCTGTACAAGCCATTACCAGACCCTGGTGGCCACCAACTCACCCCATGAATGCTCTCATCACCACTTCAGGCTGGTATGCCTGTACAAGCCATTACCAGGCCCTGGTGGCAACCAACTCACCCCATGAATGCTCTGGTCACCACTTTAGGCTGGTATGCCTGTACAAGCTACTTCTTGGCCCTGGTGGCCACCAAATCAACCAATCAACCAATTTACCACCAAATCTATACTTCTGCCATGAATGAATCCTCTGGATGCTCTGGTCACCACTTCAGGCTGGTATGCTGGACAAGTCATTCCCAGGCCCTGGTGGCCACCAAATCAACCAAGCAACCAATTTACCACCAAATCTATACTTCTGCCATCAATGAATCCTCTGGATGCTCTGGTCACCACTTGAGGCCAGTATATTGGACAAGTCATTCCCTGGCCCTGGTGGCCACCAAATCACATAGTCAAACAATTTACCACCACATCTATACTTCTGCCATGAATTAATCCTCTGGATGCTCTGGTCACCACTTCAGGCTGGTATGTCTGTATAAGCCTTTACCATGCCCTGGTGGCCATCAAATCATCTTATGAATGCTCTGGTCACCACTTCAGGCTAGTATGCCTGTACAATCCATTATCAGGCCCTGGTAGCCACCAAATCATCTCATGAATGCTCTAGTCACCACTTCAGGCTGGTATGTCTGTACAAGCCATTACCAGGCCCTGGTGGTTACCAAATCATCCAATCAACCAATTTACCACCATATGAATTGTTCCCTAAAGTAAAGGTTTTCAGTATCAAATTTTTCCGAAAAAGTTACGTCGTCTTTCATTTCGTTGCACAAACTCCTGAACAATTTGTGTCCGATCCAACTTGTCTATTCTCTCTCTGTGAATGTTCAACAGCATTAGGTGATTGTACCTCTTCTCTGTCATGGTGCTTCTTAAGTAAGACTTTGTCCTCCGCTGTGTTGAAAAGGATATCTGCCCAGTTGCTGTACTCATTGGGATGAGGAGGTAAATTTGAATGAGCTTCACATCTTCTGAATACAGTATCTGTGGCTGGCAGTCTTTTCCCACTAAGGCATCAATAATGGTGTTGATTGAAGTTACTGCCCTCACCTCTGGCAAAACCTGCTGCACAAGTCTTGGGAGCAAGTTCAGTTGTGCATTCAGAATGCCAATGTCCAAGTCCTTATCTCCATACAACTGTGTGATCTGAGAAGGAAATGAAAATGCCTTTGCATTGGCTGCTTGAAGCAATAAATTCTCCATAGATGACAGCAAAGTGTAGGTTTCTTGTTCAAAAACATCAGTCTAGTTCAACAAGACAAGCATAATTGGCTTCACAGTACATTTGTCAATACCAGTCTTTAGCAGATTTGGGATGGTGATGCAGTGCACTACCATGTTACAGCCTTGCTGGGATATAGCCCTGTCTGGGAAGTTTTGTCTCCTTCACATTTTTCAGTAGTTGTGCTTTCTCGTTGATGTCTTCATAGACCTGGTCAAAGCCATAGCCCTGAAACATAGAAACATAGACTTTAACGGCAGATAAGGACCGCTTGGCCCACTTAGTCTGCCCATTTCTCTACCTAGAGGACAGCTGCAGATCCTATTTAACCAACAGCCTATTTCTTCCTAACCCACACAAAAATTGCCTTATGTCTGTCCATGCATTCTTGAATTCTCCCACAGCTTTAGAACCCACAATCTCCTCAGGAAGCCTGTTCCATGCATCCACCACCCTCTCTGTGAAAAAAATACTTCTTCACATTGCCCCTGAGCAGTCCCCCCTCTATCTTCAAATTACGTCCCCTTGTTCTTGCACATCTCTTTTTCTGAAAGATGCTACCCTCTTGGATTTTGTTGATTCCACTGAGGTACTTAAACTTTTCTATCATGTCCCCCCTCTCCCTCCTTTCCTCAAGGGTATACATATTAAGCTCCTTTAGCCTCTCCTCGTATGGCTTCTCTTGCAGACCCTGCACCATTTTAGTTGCCCTCCTCTGAACTGCCTCCATCCTGTCTATGTCCTTGTGTAGATGGGGTCTCCGAACTGGATGCAGTACTCCAGATGGGGTCTCACCAACTGTCTGTACAGGGGGATAACAATTTCCTGTTTTCTGCCGGTGATGCCTCTCCCTATACAATCCCAGTATCCCCCTAGCCGTACCTACCACCTTCTCACATTGCTTGCCAACCTTAAGGTCATCTGATATGATTACCCCCAGGTCCCTTTCCATTTTTGTTGTTGTTACTACCTCCCCCCAATGTGTAATCTTCCCCTTGGTTTTTGTTTCCCAGGTGCATTACTTTGTATTTCTTTGCATTGAATCCAAGCTGCCATACTTCTGACCATTCCTCCAACCTTGCCAAGTCCTTCTCATCCTTTCCACACCTCCTTGTGTGATCAACCCTGTTGCAGATCTTTGTGTCATCTGCAAAGAGGCATACTTTTTCTTCCAGTCCCTCTGCAATGTCACTTATAAAGACATTATAAGGACTGGACCCAGTACTGAACCCTGCGTTATCCCACTAGTAACCCCTCTTTCTTCAGAGTGGACTCCATTTACAATTACCTTCTGTGTCCTGTTGTTCAGCCAATATTTTACCCAGGCTACCACCCTGGGACCCACTCCAAGGCTGGTTAATTTGACTACTAATCTTTTGTATGGGACTGTGTCAAATGCTTTGCTTAAGTCTAGGTAGGCCATGTCCACAGCCACTCCCTGGTCTACTACTTTGGTCACCCAGTCAAAGAAATCAATTAGATTCATCTGACATGTTCTTCCCACTGTGAACCTATGCTGCCTTGGGTCCTGTGCCCCACTGGCCTCTAGGTACTCAGCAATTCTTTCCTTCAGAAGTGATTCCATCACTTTCCCTACAACAGAGGTCAAACTGACAGGTCTGTAGTTTCCTGCTTTTGTCCTGCTCCCACTTTTGTGAAGAGGAATCACATCAGCCTTCTTCCAGTTCTCAGGTACCACACCATCCTCCCATGATTTGTTATAAAGGGTAGTGAGTGGTGTTACTAGTCCTCTGCTTAATTCTTTTAGAATTCTGGGGTGAATTCCATCTGGCCCCATTGCTTTGTCCACCTTCAGTTTTAGGAGTTCTTTCAGAACCCTTTCTTCTGTGAAAGGACTGGGATCAACTCCCCTCTCCAGAGTGCTTCTGTTAATTGGATTAGGCACCTCTCCTACTTATTCTTTTGTGAATATTGAACAGAAGTATTCATTCAGTATCCCTGCTTTTTCACTGTCACTCTCTGCCCACCCACTATCCATTCTCTTCAGCCTCACTATCCCTCCCTTTGTTTTTCTACACTCCTTGATATACCTATGAAAGGTTTTATCCCCCTTCTTAACCGAGTTGGCTATCTTTTCCTCAGTTTGGGCCTTTGCTATTCTGATTTCATTCCCTGCTTCCTTCTGCCTTAACTGATATAGTTCTCTGTCCTGCTTCTTCTGTGTTTCCTTATACTTCCTAAATGCTATATTTTTCTCCTTAACCTTCACCGCCACTTCTTTTGAGAACCATAGTGGCTTTTTCTTTCATTTTGATTTGTTTATTTGCTTCACACAAAGGCTTGTCACCTCTGTGATGGTAGTTTGGATAATTCCCCATTGTTGCTCCACCCCTCCTTCTAGCCTGTTTGCTAGTGCTTTTCTAAGGCACTCTCCCATCTTGCCAAAGTCAGCCCTCCTGAAGTTCAGAACCCCCACTTTTGTATGGCTTGACTCTGTAGCTGAGTTTATCATGAACTACACTGTTTGGGGGTCACTTGTTCCCAAATGGCTACCCACTTCTAGATCTGAGATCCTCTCACTGTCCCCATTTGAGAGTACGAGGTCTAAGATTGCTGCCTCATGAGTAGGTTCCAAAACTAGCTGTCTGAGACATGTCACCTGAAGGGCATCAAGAATGGCCCTGCTTTTGGATGTGGCTGCAGCAAAGGTGCTCCAGTTAACATCTGGCATATTAAGGTCCCCCATCAACAGTATCTCCCCTTTCTCTGCCATCCTAAGCATGCATTCTGTCATATCCTTGTCCATTCCCTCCCCCTGACATGGGGGTCTGTATACAACCCCTGTGCAGATTGTGGTGCCATTTCCAATCTCTAAGGTGACCCACAGTGCCTCCTCCCCTCCCTGTTTACTCTTTTGTTCAGTTGTTTTTATCCCTTCCTTTACATTGGGAGCTACTCCCCCCTATTCTGCCATCCCTGTCTCTCCTGTAGGTTGTGTACCCTGGTATGTTAACATCCTAGTCATGGTTCTCTGTGTACCATGTTTCTGTGACTGCTATGATATCCAGGCATCCCTCTTCCTTCAAAGCCACCAGTTCAGGGAGCTTGTTGCCCAGACTATGGGCGCTGGTATTCATTAGCCTCCATTCCTTGATGGCCTTACCCCTTTTTCCCCCATCCCTGTCCTTATTCCATTTGTCACATTCTCCATTTACTCCTGTGCTTCTCCCTATTGACATTTCTATGTTGGAGTCTACCTCACTTAGTACCCTGATTTTTTTTTGGGGGGGTAGAATTTCCCTGCTCCTTTCCAGTGCCTCCTCCCCTTGGCTAGTTTAAATGCTTGCCAATGAAGTATTTAAACCTATCACCTAGGATCTTGGTTCCCCTCCTGGACAGATGCAGACCACCATGCCAGTATAGGCCTGCATCCATCCAGGTGGACCCCCAGTCCCCAATGAAGCCAAATCTCTGAGCACTGCACCAGTTTTTCAACCACTGATTGAATCTCATGGTGTGGAGCACCCTAGCCTCATCTGTGCCAAAGACAGACAGCACCTCCGAGAAGGTTACCGTATGTGCTATTTGTCTAAGGCCCCTCCCCATCTCCACAAATGCTTCTTGCACTGCTCTGATCCCTTTCTTAGCCAGGTAATTTGTCCCTAGGTGGACAATGACATCCAGCTCCCTCCCCTGTGCAGCTGCTCTGGCAATCCTGAGGATTCGCTCCCTGTCCCTCCAAGCCATGGTGCCAGGCTGGCACCTTACCTCCCTCTCCCCTTCACCCCCCAGTTCTACCTTCCTAACAATGGAGTCCCCCACCAGGAGTTGTTTCCTTCCCCTGTGGGATCCCATGCCACCTCCTGTGGGTCTCCTTTGTGGAGGTTCCCAGCATCCTCCTTGGTCTCCACTGTGGGTACCTCCATAGATGAACAACACTTTTCCAGAATGGCATAGAAATTGTGGAGAGGTACAACTGGAGGGATGCACCTCTGTTCCACCATCCTCCCCCCTCCCTGAGCCCACTGTGGTCCAACCGCTCCTCTTTCTTGGCAACCTCTGAGGCAACGGCAGTGACCCTGGTGGTCCCTGGGTGGGAGAGGAGGTCCCACAAATCCTGGCCAACTCAGCCTAGAGATGAGCAACCTCCACCCTCAGCCCAGAGAGGTGCCTGCAGATGGGACAACACTGCATCCTCCAGAACATCTCCCGGAAGACTGCTGCTCTGCAGCCACTGCACTGCACCACTCCCACCATGTCTTTTTTTTGGCCTCCTAACTGTTGTTTGGAATACTTACTCTTTCCTCTGTTTGTTTCTTTTCTTTTTTTCCTTTTTTCTTCCTCTACTTACTTACTGCCTCCATGCCCTTTTAGCTCCTGATCTTCCTCTTCTGAGACAAGAAGTCCCTGTATTTCTCAGTAGCCTCCTTACTTGCTCAGAGTCAGACCTCCATCAGCTAGTGGGGGGACAGAGAGCTACACTTGCCCTTCTAGGATGGTGAGTCTTTGGTGGCTCTGTGATCACTCACTTCCTGCTCCCAAACAGGAAGTTCATGTTGTCAGTTAAATCCTGTGCCTATAAAAGTAGAACTGGTTTAGGGTGGGGGTTGGTGGAGGGAAGGGAAGGAGGGCAATATAGTCCAGTAGAGAAGTTTTAGTTATACCAGTAGCTCCTTCCTCCTGGTGTTCTGTCTGTTCTCTGGCAGAAGCTATCTAGGGCAGTGCTTAACTCTGATTTTAACCTGGCTCCTTCTAGCTAAGCCATTCCCCCTCCTTTGCAAATCTTTCTATACTTCGTTAATTTCACAGATTACAATTCCCTTCTGACACCTGTGACAAGCACCTAGAAAAGTACACAGATAACACAGATAACAGATAACAATTTACTTCAACTACCTCTGACAAACCCACTAACTTTTTTTTACCCTAAATTGAAGGTCTCAGTACAAGATTTCTAGTTCTTAGTCCCAGTAGAGAAGTTTTAGTTATACCAGTAGCTCCTTCCTCCTGGTGTTCTGTCTGTTCTCTAGCTTTGTAAATTTTTCTTCAGGGAGTTTACACTCATCATTGTCCTTTCTGCTGTCAATGTTTTTGTTTGCAAGATTGAAGCCACTTGTTCTGATATGCTGAATATGTTGTATGATACAACCAGTCCAAAATAAGTCAGAAACTTTTTCATCATTGACAACAGGCCTTTGACCTTACTTCGTACATCAGTAGATTTGTCTTGTTTCAGGTCCTGTAAGGTTTCATAGAGTGCTCCATAGTTTTTGAGAACTGACTTGATGCTCTTTCTTCTTGCTGTCCATCTTGTTGGACAAAGTAAATGCAGGCCTTCTATCATCATGTAAGGGTCCTCGCTGTCATTCACTGCAATATTTTCATAAAGAGCCAGCCTCTGTGGCAATCCCTGAATCAACACACTTAAATTCTGGACAAAGCTGAGGGCATCTTCAATGGCATCACTTGTTTTTCCACAGTTTTGCAACACCAGGTCCAAGGAATGCTTTGCACAATGGACATTCAATGCTAGTGGATTTTCTCTCTTAATTCTTGTTGCAGTTCCAGAAATACATCCGCTCATATTTACTGCTCCATCATACGCCTGTTCTCTCATGTTGTCGATTGGTAAATTACATCTTACTAAAACATCCTTAATGGAACTGGTGATGGATTCTGCATCAGTCTTTGCCATTTCATACATCCCAATAAAATCTTCATGTATAACAAAATGGGGCAGGGAAACCCTTTGTATACATATTGTCATCTGTTCATGTTGGCTAATATCCCGAGATTCATCTGCTATGATTGCATACAGCTTTGATTCATTGCGTATCTCTCCCAGAAGGTTTCTCAGCAGCTGATGTGCCATGAGTTCCATGACTTCATTCACAGTATCTGCACTCTGATATTTCCATTCCTGGATCCATCTCAGTAGTTCTGGTATGTCAACTGTCCTACTCAGCATTTCCTGCCTCAGGTTGCTTTCCTCTTCTTTTTGCCACGAACTGCTAGTCCTTGCCGAACTAGAAACTGTATTGCATTTAGCTGTTTCAGGAACATTTCTTGGTTTCTTACCTGTTCCTGTGCAAGATGTTGACTGAGATGAGCACCAACATTCATTCTTGTGTTGTTGAAGGCAGTATACTTCTCAACAGCTTCACAGTGAAATAATGATGTCTGATGTTTCTTAAATTTGTCAGTTGCTTTCTTCCAATCACTAAATCCTGATGAAATGAAGGTTGGTTCACCACAACGACTGCCTGTGATTAGTTTTCTTTCCACTGCTGCCTGACATTAGTAGCAGAATACACATCCTTTTGAAACATAGTAGGTTAGCCAGCTGAAAGATGAAAACCGCTGTGTTTGACAAGTTCTTGTTTCAGTTCTCCCATTGGTTCACAGAATGACTTGTTTGATGAATGTGTCTATAACACTGCTTGGTTGAAAAACACTGATAATATTGTGGCAACAAACAAAAGAGCAGGAGGGGAGAGACAAATAGACAGCAGATTCAGACACTGGTGGTTCAACTGCAGTTACCCAGGTATTCTCAGAACAGGAGGGGAGAGACAAAGACACAGCAGATTCAGGCACTGGGTCAACTACTGTGAGGCAGGTATTCTCAGAGACATGCGTGATGATGCCATCGCTATTATTGTTCATGGGGAACAGCTCTGCAGCTCTGTCTTCTGTATCAGAGCAGGTCTTACCATCCAGTGGCACTGGAGTAGCAGATGCAGAAAAATCCTCATCAGGCAAGGAACATGTCAGTTCTGGTACTGATGCAGCATTTGAAACAATCATGACTGCATTTGACTCTATCGAAGCCATTGGCAGTGAAGCTGTATGCACAGTTACATTGTCACTTACTATACCGGTACAACTGACAGCTGCAGTGCTTATGGCAGTGTCAGTGGTATTATTCTCCGCGGCAATGTCCCTTGCATGATCTGAAGATACTGGTATCTGGGCACTCCCAAACCAGTAATTTAGTTTTCTTGGCATCTTGGCAGCAATATCAGACAGTTGCTTCTCCATCTGTCTTTTTCGTCTCTCAGACCTTGGCATATTTGAATGCAATGACACAGACCATGCAGGCTCTGAGAAAGAATTTTGTGTATACAGTTTAGTGAACCCATCTGATTACAATCTTCTGATAAGGCACTGCAGCATGAACATTATTAAGGATGCTAGCAATGAAGTGTCTATGGCACAAAAACATTTTTTATATCTTGCCCTCCCTCACCTCCCCAATCATTGTCAATAGTTAATATTTATCCTCAACTACTGGGGGTACTTTAATTAGATATTCTTGGCTAGTGATCCATGTATCAAAATGCTTGTGTACTGCATCACTATTGTACAAGACAAGAGGGTCCAATAACATTTATAATGCATGATTTGGCTGGTACTGACAATGAAACTATTATTTTTTTATGCCAATGTTTTTGCTCAGCTGCCCAACAGTTACAATGGCAGGGTTTTTGTCCATGATTCAGTATTGGGAAATTTGACTCCTCCTCCCATATATCACGTGTCAGCCAGCCTCTCCCAGCAGCTGCAACTCACAGATTTTTCAAATGCCCCCCAACTTCCCCAACTCTTACTTCTCTGAAATGCTTTCTCCCCTTGCTGCTGGGTCCTCAATTCCCTATAACTGCCTGGCTCTTCAACCAAGGGTGGGGACAGAGAAAGGCCAAAGTTCAGTGTATGCAAACACTATACACTATTTACTCAACACTGATTTTTTTTAATGAGAATCACATCAAATCTCAGTTTTTTATAAACTGTGCCCATAGGGAGGACTTTGACACACTGGTACTGCTTTTTAACAACACTCCCTATACCACTCACAGTGGTTTATGTCACACAAGTCATGCAGAGTGCCAACTTCATTTACCACCCCTGAGCACATTAGTACCATACTCCAGTCCAACATGCAAGGCAGATTCCATGCCATTGTCTGCCAGTGCCACCACAAACAAGTGCCACACTACATAAATAACAACATTAATTTGTAATCATTCTAAGCACTCTTACAGCTGCCTCCTTCATACCCAGCTCAGTTTACAGACACATTTGCATGGCATCACTTCTTTTTAATGCAAATAAGGCTCCCTAGATTTCTGAGATGTCAGTCCTGGCAATCCAAGCAATTAGAACAATTAAAACAACACTTACTTGCACAATCTCCTAGTAAATGCTATGCTTTAAGTTTTTAACTGGAAGATTATTTTAATCAGCATTTTCAGACATGTATATATTTGTACATATCTGTACATAACAAACTGGCAGTATTTTTGTTATAAGCGTGTCAGCCTGCGTGAAGTGTTTATTGTCAGTTTTGATGGCACACCTCAAAATAGGTCTTCAGCCTAGTGTGGCTGATCTGCTAACTAAAACAAAATAATTAACAAATGGTGCTAAAGTGAAAATGATGCTATATTGGTCTGTCAAACCTAGTGATCCCAGATGGCAGATCTACAAGGATGGCTGTATTTAACAGGGAAATAGACCAGTCAACAGTGGGAACAGTTACAACTGACTTATATGTTGTTATACAGCAAACTAAACCAGAACTCGTGTTCCACAAGAAATAGGGTTAAAAACATACCCATTATACGCTGAGTGCGCAGTTTTCTGTGAAATACACATCTAACTTTTTTTTTCCCCAGGACACACCAGGAAACAAACTGCTGTCACCTCATTTTTGTATAAATGAATACAAATGGCACCCATGCTCTGTATTTCATATTTAGCACATCATTGACCAATAAAGGATTTAAGTTATTTAGTTTGAAGTAGATACAGAAGTAAATGGTGGTGTGATACCTTTTATTGGACCAACACAGATGTTACAAAAAGAAAAACAGGATTTATGCTTTCAGACCATTACGCTTTCTGACTATTTTGGGCAGGTCTACCTTCAAAAAGAGATTTTGCTCAAGAGACTGCCATGTTAAAATTTATAAATAAATAAATGAATAAACCATTCTTTATGTCTTTAGTCTCCTTTCACTAACTTGCTTATTTTTCCCTAGGTCTTGTTCATCCTGTTTTACCCTCTCTTAGGATCTCTTACTCCTCCCTCCTTCCCACACCGTTAAGTGTTATGACAACTGCTGGACAGGGCACAATTATGTATTTATCTATTGTTTTTTTTTATTCTTCTTTGTTCACACACTATGACTGCTGCTTTCCAGTAGACCATGTCACTTTGTATAAACATACATAATAGTGGCATTGGCATAGGCATTCAGCAGAAGGCAACTGAGGTTATTACAGCCCTGTGCCCAAGTCTGCTGCTAGCTTCCTGAAGGGCCTGCATAGCTTTTTGCCACTGTTTTGATGCCTATTCCCCGAGTTCACAAACCCATTTACATTCGTTGGAAAGCAGCAACATGTAAGTTTATTTACCGCAGTTTTTTCTCCTACTGAAAAATAACACTGCACACCCTGGTACACTAAGTAATTCAGTCTGTCACTATACATGGGATAGTGGGTGGGAGACTATGCATAACCAGTGTCTTGTGGCACTGAGGGGTTCTGATACCCTGTGACCTTGATAGTGATGCTTGAGAGGTCCATGGGAATCTGATTCCTGAGGTGGCACAACACACTGGTTGTGCACAGAGTTGCAATCCACTATTCTATATAGTGTATGGGCATCCATGCCTATTTCTGACACTGCACTTTGTTTTAGTGAACTGCTTGTTTGTGGGGGGCACTTGAAGGGTGGTAGTAGGCCCAAATTATTAACAGTGCGATGCTGATGTCTCTGCAAGTTCAAGTTAAAAAAAATAAAATAAACAACACACCTTTCAGCTTAATTGGATTGGGGAAATCAAGTATGTGGCATCATTCCAAGTTGTTCTGCTGCAGTACTGACATCACCAGTGCAGCAGATCAACATAATGAAGTCACTACTGCAGCAGAACAAGCATATTCCAGGCATGGAATTCCATGTATAACTGCATTCCACTATCACTGCATTAAAAATGACTATTCATAGTGGTCTGCGAGTATAATTAGAGAATGACTCAGTGGTGATGTTTAAGAATCAGTTTAAATTATTTTTATTGTTTGAATAATATGTAAATTAAAATCAGTTTTGTCAGGACATCTAACCGATTATCTATATAAACTGGAAATGGCTAATAGTGAGAAGAGGATTGACAGGAAGAAAGCATTTGCATTTTAGGAAAGTGGCAATTCAATTTTATGATGGCATAATTGGGATTTATATATAGATATTTTTTTTTTGTGTGGGCCTGGATGAATGTGTTAGAATTTGTCTGTCTTTCTATCTACATACCTATCTCTCTATGTATAATAATAATACCTATCTCTCTATGTATAATAAAAGTATGCGTCTTTCTGCCATATCTGTGTACCCACTGCCCATACAAATGCACATGTACGTACACACGCACAATGTAATACAGAGATGCAGTGGCACTTCAACAGTTTTATTTTAAACCAGTATTTTTGCCATTTATAAATGTATTACTCAGATGTCTTTAAGGTTTGTAAATTGGCACCCACAACAGTCGCACTGACATATCAGGATCATTTACGCAAGGTCTAAATCAATGTTTGGTACAAATCTGTCAGGGAACTATAATTAAAACTATACAGTCGCTATTATAAAAACTATAAATCTTAAATTAGGAGACACTTGTTAGCAGGAAATAACTTTAAAAACCTACTGTGGGGTACTTTCAATCTCACTGCCTTTCCTGTAAGACTGCGTTGTTTGCTATGTCTCTCTCTAGCTCTACCCTTCTCTCAAATTTTTGTAGCTTGTTAAACAAGCATTTGTCAATGCCGAATGTTGTTGCACTGGCATTGGCAGTGGCGGAGGTGGAAAGGCATAGCGCTGTGAGTTTAATGTGTCCCAAAAGGTGATTTTGCACAGCGAGTACGCCACTGTGTGGCAGAGCTGCGGAAACACGTTTTGGGCAGGCTGTGGAAAATGGCAGCTGGACTGTTGATAATGAGGTGTGCACAAATGAGAGTGGTGAAAATGCAGCATAGAAATATTGCAGATTGACAAAGTTACAAGGGTGCGTGGAAACTGCGCAATGCACGCTTGCAACACAGTCATTGTCTGGACTTTCGCCACCAAATTTTTAACATAGGCATTTCAGGACCTCTGCTGATGAATAGTACCATAGTCATTTCCTGAAAGTGTCCGGAAAAGTGATTTTGCACAGTGACCATGCAATTCTGCACCGGACATGCAAAAACACATTTCAGCCAGCTGTACTGTTCATAAGGAGGTATGGAAAAATGGCAATGATGAACAGCTGGAGTGAAAGTATTACAAATTCACAAAGTCACGATCGTGCATGCAAACTGCGTAATGCATGCTTATAAAACACTCATTTTATTGACTTTCATCCCTAAATTTTCAACATAGGCATTTTAGGACATCTGTTAATGAACAGTGTCACTGCCATTTTCATAATGTGTCTTGAACACAGGCTTTCCACAGCAACCGCGCAATTGTGTGCCAGAACTGTGAAAACAGATTCTGGTCAGGATGTTAAAAATGACAGCTGTACTGTTCATTAGGAGGTGTAGAACAATGGCACTGTTGAAAATGTGGAGTGAAAATATAAGTTTGCGAACTTATGAGCGTGCGTGCAAACTGCACTACGCACGCTTGTGAAACGGTCCTTTTTTGGAGTATTGTCACCAAATTTTCAACACAGGCATTTTAGGACCTCTGCTCAAGAGCAGTGTCACTGTCATTTTTGTAATGTGCCCCAAACACTGATTTCGCACAGTGACCACGCTATTCTGCGGTGGAAGTGCGAAAACACATTTCGGGCAGGATGTGAAAAATGACAGCTGTATGGTTCACAAGAAGGTGTGGTAAAATGCTGATGTTGAGAATCTAGCATGAAAATAGTGTGAATGCGCTAACTTACGAGCGTGCGTTGCGCAGTTGCTACGCACGCTCGTAAAACAGTAATATTTTGGATTTTTCCCACCAAACTTGCAACATAGGCTTTTTGAGAGCCCTACTCGTGAACAGTGGCACTGTCATTTCATTACTCAGTCGAAAGGTGATTCCGCGCGGTGACTGTGAAATCACCTTTGGGGACGAATAACTCTGTGACAGTGCAAGAATTCGATGAAGGGTCTACAAACCCATGTTGAAAACTTGAGGCAAAATTCATAAAATGCCCGAGATATGCATTAAAGTTGAAAAATCCCTATTCATTCCATTATACAGCATATTGGCATTTCTTCAGTTAGCGATCGGCTTTGAAGAGTGCAGAGCGTGTTCGATCCACAGAAGATCATTAAGCCAGACTCCGCGGGTAAGTATGGGGTGAGGGTGAGGAAGGCAGGGTGCGCAGTGGGTGGTCTGTGGGGGAGGGGCATTGAGACTACGAGGGACCATTTTCATTTTACAGGAAAAATAGGAAAACACCCATCACGGGACAGGATTTTTTTTTGCGGGGATTTGGCATGCTGGGGTGGGCTCCCAGTGTGCCACCTAACTGTTGGGGGGTGTCTGTGTCCAACGGGTGATTGAGCATCCTTGTCGGCACACAACATGGGGAGAGGCGGTAGTAATGCCAGCGGTGATTGGGCACCCCCTCGGCATTCAACAATTGGGGGTGGGGGTTTATGCCAATGAGAGTGGGCTACCCGTCCAGCACACAAAAAGAGGGGTTAACTGACAGGGGATTAGGCACCCCAAAGTCAGCAGTAGTTAGGTGGCCGCCCGCCCGCTGACCATGCACATAATGGTGGCGAGCATGGCAAGAAAAGGACCGCTGCATATCACGAGCTTTGCTCGGATAGCAGCAGACCTTTTCTTAGATGTGCTCGCCACATTATATATGCATGGTGTGGTGCCGGCATGCAGGCTGATTGGGGAATGTGGGATGCACCTACTGGTGTGTGCCCTGTATTCGCTCAACAGCGACCACGCCTCCAAATCTGCACAACCACAAGATGTTGGCTGCACAAGCATGCCAACATAAAAAAAACGTCTAATATCTCAGATGTCCTTAGGCAAAAAGGTTTGAGTCCCTGCAGAGAACTGAACCTGGAATCTCTGTATCTATACTCATCTACTGGCTTACAGCAAATATTGTGGTGCCACTAATCTTGAAGGTAAAAAATCACAAAATCAACCCACAGGTCCAACTTATTTTTTATCATTTTGTTATAATAAAACCAGTAAATAATTACAAATAACAATAAAAAGGAAATCCAAAAGAAAACAATAGCCAGCACATTGCATCAGTAAAACCCATAACACAAATAACAAAATTACCTCCTCCCCCCCCAAAAAAAAAACCCAAAAGAGGCAAAAGCAAAGGGTATTTTATTAATTTATAATATAGAATAAGGAACATATTGGGGAGCAAGCTTAAAAGCAAAGTTCTGATGGGTAAAATGAATAGTTAAATGTTGGTTTTACATAATAGCGTACAACAGATACACAGTACAGCACAAACAACTTAAGGAGCAAGTGGTTACTATAGGCCTTAACAATTAAAATATGCTACAGCTGTGAAAGGTGAATGTAACCCTATAGGTACAACCTGAAAATAAAATGATATGTATATGCTCCGAATCAAATAACATCGCAGAGTTCAGATCAGGATTTGAGAACAATGTGTAAGACAGGAGTCACATGAATGGAACAGAACAACTTTTGAGTAACCATCCATCCACTAGTAAAAAAAACACTACAGTAATGAAAACCAAAGACTTTTTAAACATGAAACTGTGGGAGTTATAATACATACATATACACATATATATACATACAGTACACACACACACACACACACACTGCACACTTATATATCTCCTGGCTGTTGAATTGTGAATTTTTTATTTTAGCTAAAAAATAGAAGTATAAACATATAAAAATAACAGCACAGAATTGAGCAACCCTTGCCTTGCAGAATATGCAGTTAATAAGAAAGAAACTGATGTTATTTGTGTTTTACCTGAACTAGCACAGCAGCAAACAGTAGAGTACAGGTCCCATCCAGGCAATGCAGCTTATTTGGATCAATTGGGTTCTTCTCCTAGAGTCTGTGGTTTGGCAGATGAAAGATGAAGCAGAGTCAGCTTATCAAAATCAGGTATCACACATCTCAAACCTCCTGCTGATAGGACCGACCCCATTTATTACAAATAGAATAATAGATAGTAGAGTGTCTATTACAAAGTTATATCATCGAAGTTCTGGGGTCAAGGAACCGAGAGCCGAACCTCGAGAGGTTCCCTTGACCCCAGAACCCTCGAGATGGTATAATTTCTAGTCATAGACACTCGCCTTTTGTTATTTTTGTAATATATGGATTTGCCTTTCTTTAGCCAGTCGCAGTCCTGAAGACATGCTTGCAGTCAGCTGACCGTCGACTGGAGACAGAGTCACCTGCCCACATCCCCACTGGTAACCGCCAGTCTGTCAGTGTCTGTTTGAATTTCGAAGTCCTACCTTTTAGTTTATGATCCTTGGTAATGCAGGATCAACCAGATAATCCATTTATAGAAAAAAAAAAAAGCGAAGAAAGCGAAGCAGGCGCATTTGGCTCGCTAAGCAAGAAGTAACGGCCATATGTTTTCAAAATGAGTGTGCCATACAGAAGAACAGTGGCTAATTAGGCTGACGTGTGACTTTGGATGGGCAGGAAGGGACGTGGCTCCATGGCAACCTGATTTCTTACTGGGCAGAGTTGCACATGCGCTGTGGCATTTTGGTGATAATACTATCGTTTCTTGCAATGATAGTATTATTGCCAGTGAAGTGTGGTATTATTGAGTCTGCAGAGTTCTCCGAGATGGTTTACGAGGATTTTTTTAAATCATTTTCGATGGTATTATTTGGCAAATCCATATATTACAGCCTGTTACACACCTGGTGCATCCTGTCAAGAGGCTTAGGCTACTAAGGTTAGATTAATTATCTGGCAAAAAGGAAGCAAGGCCAAGGTCCGGACCCGGTTGTGTGGAGGTGGCAGGGGGTTAGCCCAGCTAGGAAATATGAGCTGCCTTAGGTGTTTAGTTTTTCCTCTGAAGAAGCAGCTCTGCAATCCTTCTTGTAATAGTGGGTTGTATTATTATATGGGTAGCTAGAAACAGAGTGGCAATTTGTTATTTTACTCTATGCTGCCATTCTGTGATCTTGACTTTCTTCCCCGACCCCCCCCCCAACACCACCATTTTTTTGTGAAATAAAAATAATTACAGCCTGGGAAGGCTCCTAGCTTGCTTGCTCTGACAGAAATACAAGTTGCTAGTCAAAGCCGTGGACTCCTGTGGAGGATGTAACAATAAATAAAGAATGCAGCCGAGAAGAGCTGGTTCCTTCAATAAAGAAAAGAATCCAATTGATTCAGGATTGACGTGGGATAGCAATACCTCCCTTTTTTCTTTGCCACCACTCCCTGTATTAAATTGTACTTCCCAGGTGACCTTTCTCCAAAAAGACCCTACAGAGTCTAAAGAAACTCACAATAGGACAGCAGTTTTTGGCTCTCCCTACTCCTTTTTTATACATAAAAAGAAAACTAGCATACACCTCTTTTATCAATTTGGTGGCACACATGAGGATTTTATGAGTTGGGCTCTAATAACTCACTTTTGCCTCGTGGCTCCTATCCACCCCTTAGAGTAGGCTATGTTTTTTTTAAGCACTGCATAACCCACACCCTCTCGTGTGTTATTGCTTCCTCCTTGTCACTGACTCATGTTAGTGTAGCTGTGCTTTTCTGACACCACATAACCATGGCTCACAACCTCAGGGAAATTAGATGTTACACAGTGTTAAAATGAAACCAGAGCTATAGAAACAGTTTGCCTGTTAACTGAATCTGCTGTCTGTAGATTCCCCCTATGTGCATGCCATGCCTCCATGAATCACGACTCTGGTGAAATTAAACATTGCAATAAAATTTTGAAGTTCCCATTAGGATTTAACCCTATTGTAGGTCCTTTGCTAAAAATGCAAAAATAAGGGTTCATCCCAGGATGTGAAAACTGGTTTCCTACTGATGCATCCACTGAGTTATGATGCTGAATTGAAGGGAAGCTCAGAGGCTGTGTCACACATCTAGAAATCCAGGGCACTGCTTTTGAGCAATATATGAGGAGCCCCAGGAGGAGCTCCAGACAGACATAAATGGTAATCTTTTATCTCTTTTGATTTATATTGGAGGCTTTGTTATTTATAATAACATTTTTTTAACTCGTTTTTTTTCCAGGTGTGTTGTCATTGATTTCCTAACTAATGTACTGCAACATTTTAAAATTAGAAAATAAATCGTATCTGGGCAACAAACATTTACAGTGTGTAGAAAACCAGGGCTGAGAGAGATATTTTGATTTCTGGCAAAATCCAAGCCACAGTGAACATCCCATTGCACACAGTACAAGCTGAAATTATACTTACATAGAAACATAGAAACACAGAAGCTGATGGCAGATAAGGACTGCAAGGCTCATCCAGTCTGCCCATTTCATTTTCTACCTTATGAATGTGCCATTGGCTTTGCTCTGTCAATGGCCTATCTATTCATACTCATCTGAATTGCTCCCTTATGCCTATCCCATGCCTGTTTGAAGCCCTGCACTGTATTCATATCCACCACTTCCTGAGGTAGGCCGTTCCATGCGTCCACCACCCTTTCTGTGAAAAATAACTTCCTCACATTACCCCTTAATTGGCCTCCCTCTAATCTCATGCTGTGTCCTCTTGTCCTGCTGTTTTTCTTATATTGAAACATGTTAGACTCTTTCACTTTGTTAATGCCCTTAAGGTGTTTGAATGTTTCAATCATATCACCTCCCTCCCTCCTTTGCTCTAGGGTATACATATTGAGTTCAGTTAATATGTCCTCATATGTTTTCTGATGCAGTCCCTGCACAATTTTGGTTGCCCTTCTCTGGACTGCTTCAATTTTGTTAATGTCCTTGTGAAGGTGTGGCCTCCAGTACTGCACACAGTAGTCCAGATGGGGCCTAACCAGTGTCTTGTAAAGAGGGATTATTACCTCCCTCTTCTAACTTGTGAAACCCCTACTAATACACCCCAACATCCCTCTAGCCTGACCTACTGCTTCAGTGGTCTGCTTGGATGATTTCAGGTCATCAGTGATGATAATGCCAAAGTCTCTTTCTTCCCTTGTGACTTCCAGCAGCTCCCCTCCCAGCCTATAGTTGGTTTCAGGGTTTCTCTTCCCTATGTGCATGATCTTGCACTTCTTTGCGTTAAACCCCAGTTGCCACTCTTCCAACCATTTTGTTAGTTTATCCAGATCTCTTCTCATTCTGCCCACCCCATCTGGATCATCTACTCTGTTGCAGATCTTGGTGTCATCTGCAAACAGACAAACCTTACCCTCCAGTCCATATGCAATGTTACTGATGAAGATATTGAAGAGGACTGGCCCCAGGACTGATCCCTGAGGTACCACACTTGTGACTTGCATCTCTTCTGGCTGTATACCATTTACCACCACTCTCTGTTTTCTGCTTGTCAACCAGTTTGCCACCCAGTTGACCAATGTCTAAACCACCCCAAGCCTACCCAGCTTATTAATCAATCTTCTATGTGGAACAGTATCGAAAGCTTTGCTGAAGTCAAGGTAGGCAACATCAACTGCTCCTCCCTGGTCCACCACTCTGGTTACCTAGTCAAAGAAATCTACAAGATTAGTTTGACAGGACCTTCCTTTTGTAAACCCATGCTGTCCTGGATCCTATGTTCCTATGGATTCCAGATGTTGCACTATCCTTTCCTTAAGGAGTGTCTCCATAATCTTGCCCACTACTGAGGTAAGACTGACTGGTGTGTAGTTCTCTGCCTCCTCACTGTTACCACTCTTGTGGACCAGGATCACATGAGACTTCTCCAGTCTTCTGGAATCTCTCCTGTGCTCAGAGACTCACTAAACACTGACCATGAAATGTTTAGTTTGGTTCAGATTTACTAGAAGGGTGCCTTCTCTGCCTTTTTTTTGTCCTCCTCTGGTTCCTAAATATGATTTTTCCTCGCAAATCCCAATTCTCTGAATCTGTATGTGTGTGTGTGTGTATGTATATATGTGTATATATATATACATATATATATATATATATATATATATATATGTAAAATGTGTGTGGGAACAGGTAAGGTGCTTACTTGCCTGTCATGGTGTTCCCATAGAAAGTAAGGAAAGAGACTAGAGAGAGAGAGACAGAGTGTTTTCTTTTTTTATTTACTACACGCTAAATTAAAACTGTCTGTAGTCTCCCTCTCTCTCAACTCTCCAGCAGCTCCAGTAGTAAATTAATTCTGTGGTGCAGGGTCAGGGATGCTGTGTGGTGCAGTTTAAAGTGTGAAGGAGGCAAACTTAGCAAGGAAGGCAATACTTCAAATTACTTTCAAGTCAGTAAGCCTAGGTCTTTTCAGCAGACAAGTTAGACAATGAGTACGATGGGTCTACTCTATAATGGGCACTGGCACTCATTAAATGAAACAGAACAGCAGTCAAAGCAGAAGGCTGGAACACTTTTATGTTTATTTTAATTAACTTCTTTCAGCACTGCAGCAAACGCCCGGTCTTCTGCTCCGCTATATAAAATATGAAACCTAATTGTCTCCTTCTGGTGAATAATGGATAAGGGGAACAAAGAGAGAAGTCCCCACCTGGCCACCCCAAAGAACTATTTTTTTTTTTTTTGCTGTTGCTGCCCTGAGCCTGCCAACAAGAAGGGAGGATACAAAAACAATACAAAAGAAAAAGAAACCAGATCATCTGGACTCTGGCAGCTGAAAAGAAAATAAAGTGGCCACAAATTAAAAGGCTTTTTTTTTTTTTTCAGAAGCCATCAGAAAGCAAAAAGGAAAAAGGGGACTAGGATAGGCAGCATTGCAGAGACTGGGGCACCGGACTGACCCGACCAGGAGTTGGGAGGGAGGGACGAGACAAGGGACCCACTACTAAAAATAAACTGAAACACATGCTGCTGCACTGACTTATTCAAACAGAAACTGGGTTAGGGTAAAAAGTTTTAAAATTAAAAAAACAGTAGTACTATCATGAGCAGCAGAGCCTGCCTGAGGGCCATCGCGATGACTGGTGGTCAAAGGCAGAGCAGAGGCTCCAGGCAGCCGCAGCAGGACAGGAAAATCGAGATAAACAAACCACAATAAAAAAATAATTGAATTAATGAATCAGTAGTACAGTACAGTACATAGTTGAGCATTGAACTTACTCAGTCAATTAGTCAACAGCGGACTCTTCAGAGCAGCAGCCAGGAGTCGAGTCGCTTGAAGAAAAAGTAAAACTTGTCTTTACTGAAGTCCATCTTCTTCCAAGTTGTGTACTGGGTGTGCTTTGAAACAACTGAGAAGCTGCATGGGATATATTATATTGGACTAGATATCTGTAACTAATCTCTCTCTCTTGCTTACATCTGAGAGAAGTTTTCCTTACTTTTACATTGGTATTGCTTTGTGTTTATTTTAGTTTTTAATTCAGGAAGGGGTTTTTCAAAACTGTTTATCTTGTCAGCATCTTCAGAAGGGCTAAAATAACTGCATATTTGATTTTCCTTTGTGGCTAACTGGACTGATTACTAGAATTCTGTGACAATCTGCATCAATATATTTTGCAATATTTGCTGGTGGTGGTTGTGTGATTTAAAATAGCAAAGGCTGCAGTTTGTAATTGGATGCCAGACATAGGCTGAGGTGGGGGAAATTGTCTTCACAAGTCAGGGAGGCCTGCAACACAGCCAATTATTCTAGCTTGACCATTTCAGCATTGATCAATTACTATAAACTACTGGTGTGATCCTGTTTCAGACAGAAGTCCATCTTCTTCCAAGTTGTGTACTGGGAGTGCTTTGAAACAACTGAGAAGCTGCATGGGATATATTATATTGGACTAGATATCTAACTAATCTCTCTCTCTCTCTCTCTTGCTTAAATCTGAGAGAAGTTTTCCTTACTTTTACATTGGTATTGCTTTGTGTTTAATTATTTTAGATTTTAATTCAGGAAGGGGGTTTTCAAAACTGCTTATCTTGTCAGCATCTTCAGAAGGGCTGAAATAACTGCGTATTTGATTTTCCTTTGTGGCTAACAAACCACAAGGCTGTTTTGGGGCTGGAGAGGTTTACCTGAGTCTGACTTGGATATCTGGATTTTTCTCTATTTGATTAGCAGGGTATTTTCTATGTCAAATTGTTGTGTAGGGCATCTTGCTGACAGGAAGGCACTCATTGCAGTGGTGGAAATAGTTCCTTTATACCTGAGGTTCTGACATTATTTACTCAAGAGTGCAAGGTGCATTTCACTGTCATATCCTCTCTAGCACACTGCACTGACAATATAAGCATACACATTGCATAAAATATATATTTCTGTATAACAAACCAAACACACACACACCGCGCATTCACGCACACACACACAAAAACAAACAAAAAAAAGTAGATAAACATGTGAAGAGTAGTGCAATGTAATGGCTGTGGGGCAGCAGTCTTCCAGGAATCTTTCTGGAGGCTGAGATGCTGCCCTATTTGCAGACAACTCTCTGCCCTGAGGAGGAAGTTGCCCGCCTCAGGCCGCACTGGACAGTAGTAAGGAAACCTTCCTCCAGGCCACACTGGACAGTAGGAAGGAACCTCCCCCATCCAGGGAGCACCAGAGCCACCACCACTACCTCAGAGGTTGCGAAGAAAGCACAGCAGTTGGACCACAGTGGGCTCAGAGAGGGTGAGGACGGTGGAAAAGAGGCACACCCAGTCAATTGTTCCACTCCACAATCCATACACCATTCTGGGGGAGCATAGCTCCCCTATGGATGCACCTGCAGAGAAGACTGATGATAACTGTCACAAGGGAGGCCCACAGAAAGGAAGCAGAGGACACCACAGGGAAAGGAAGCAGGTCCTGGTGGGGGTCTCAGTTATTAGGGGGATAGAACTGGGGGGAGCTGGGAAAACTGAAGTAAGGTGCCTGCCTGGTGCCATGGCTTGGAGGGACAGGAAGCGCATCCTCAGGATCATGAGAACAGCTGCAAGGGAGTCTGAGCTGGATGTAATTGTCCACCTAGGGACAAATGACTTGGCTCATCATGAGATTAGAGCAGTGCAGGAGGACATTGTAGAGTTGGGGAGGGGCCTAAGACAAGTAGCACACACAGTATCCTTCTCAGAGGTGCTGCCTGTCAATGGCATGGGGGAGGCGAGGGTAATTAGCACTATGCAGTTTAATGAATGGTTGAAAAAATGGTGTGGAGCACTGGGGTTTGGCTTCATTGGGGACTGGGGTTCCACCTGGAGGGACACCAGCCTATACTGGCAGGATGGTCTGCATCTGTCCAGGAAGGGAACAAGTCTTTTGAGCAATCAGTTTAAATGCTTCATTGGAAAGCTTTTAAACTAGTCAAAGGGGGAGGCACTGATAAGCAGCAGGAAAATCCCAGCCTCTCCCTACAAAACAGGGTACTAAACGAGAAAAAGACTGAGGTAGAAAGGTCAGTGGGAGATGTTGCAACAGAAGGTAAAGCCATCCAAAAATGGAGAGCAATGAGTACCAATGCCTGTAGTCTGGGTAACAAGCTTCCTGAATTAGTGGCCTTGATGGAGGAGGAACATCTGGATATTGTGGCAGTCACAGAAACATGGTAGGCACAAAACCATAACTGGGACGTAAACATACCAGGATACACTATCTACAGGAGGGTAAAAGAGGAGGAGGAGTAGCTCTTTACATAAGGGAAGGAATAAAAGCAACAGAACAAAAGGGTAAACAGGGAGGAGAAGAAGCACTGTGGGTAAATTTGGAGACAGGCAATGGCACCACAATCCGCACAGGGGTTGTATACGAACCCCTTCTCAGGGGGAGGAAATAGACAAGGAAATGATAGAAAGTATACTTAGAATGGCAGAAAAAGGAGAGATATTGCTGATGGGTGATCTGAATATGCCAGATGTTAACTGGAGTGCAGTTGCAGCAGCCATTTCGAAGAGTGGGGTTATTCTAGATGCCCTACAGGGGGCATGCCTTAGACAACTAGTATTGGAGCCCACTTGAGAGGGAGCGATCTTAGACCTGGTTCTCTCAAATGGAGATGGAGAGAGGATCACAGATGTAGTAGTGAGTAGCCATTTGGGAACTAGCAACCATCGAACAGTATGGTTCACAATAAACACAGCAATAGAGTCAAGCCATACAAAGGCAAAAGTACTGGACTTTAGGAGGGCTGACTTTGCAATGGTGAGTGCATAAGGAATGCACTAGCAAATGGGCAGGAAGGAGGGGTGAAGAACAATGAGGAATAATAAAACTGCCATCACAGAGGTAACGAGCCTTTGTGTGAAGCAAATAAACAAAACAAAACGATGTAAGAAACCACTATGGTTCTCAAAGGAAGTGGCAGTGAAGGTTCAAGAGAAAAGAAAGCATCTCAGGAAGTACAAGGAATCGCAGAAGGAGCAGGACAGAGAACTGTATCAGTTAAAGCAAAAGGAGGCCGAGAAGGCAGTCAGAACAGCAAAGGCCCAAACCGAGGAAAAGATAGCCAACTCAGTTAAGAAGGGGATAAAACTTTATAGGTACATCAGGAGCGAAGGAAGACCAAGGGAGGGATAGTGAGGCTTAATAAAGGGAGGGAGGGTGGGAAGAGGAGACTGTGAAAGGCAGAGATACTAAACAAATATTTTGCTCAGTATTTACAAATGAAGAGGGAGGTACCTAAAACAAAACAGTAGAAACACTCTGGATACAGAAGTTGATACCAACCCATTTACAGAAGAAAGGGTTCTGAAAGAACTCTTAAAACTGAAGGTGGACAAAGCAATGGGGCCTGATGGGATTCATACCAGAATTCTAAAAGAACTAAGGGTAGAACTAGTGACACCACTGACTACCCTTTTTAACAAATCATGGGAGGATGGGGTGGTACCCGAGGACTGGAGGAGGGCAGATGTGATTCCCCTTCACAAAAGTGGGAGCAAGGCAGAAGCAGGAAACTACAGACCTGTTAGTTTAACCTCAGTGATAGGGAAAATGTTGGAATCACTTCTGAAGGAAAAAATTGTCGAGTATCTAGAGGCCAGAGGGGCACAGGACCCTAGGCAGCATGGATTCACAGTGGGAAGGTCATGCCAGACGAATCTGATAGATTTCTTTGACTGGGTGACCAAAGTAGTACATCAGGGAGGGGCTGTGGACATGGCCTACCTAGACTTTAGCAAGGCATTTGACACAGTCCCACACAAAAGATTACTATACAGGTTAGCCAGCCTTGGAGTGGGTCCCAAGATGACATCCTGGGTAAAGAATTGGCTGGAGAATAGGACACAGAGAGTAATAGTAAATGGAGTCCACTCAGAAGAAAAGAGGTTACTAGTAGGGTACCGCGTAGTTCAGTATTAGATCAGTTCTCTCTTAATGTCTTTATGTTTACATTGCAGAGGGACTGGAAGGAAAGTATGTCTTTGCAGATGACATAAAGATCTGCAACAGAGTTGATGCACAAGGTGGGCTGGAAAGGATGAGAAGGACTTGGCAAGGTTAGAGGAATGGTCAGATGTATGGCAGCTTAGATTCAATGCTAAGAAGCAAGGTAATGCACCTGGGAAACAAAACCCAGGGAAGAGTACACAATGGGGTGAGATACTAACAACAACAAAATGGAAAGGGACCTGGGGGTAGTCATATCAGATGACCTAAAGGTGGGCAAGCAATGTGAGAGGGCAGCAAGGAGGGTTGGGGGATACTGGGATGCATAGGGAGAGCATCACCAGTAGAAAACAGGAAGTTATTATCCCTCGTACAGACAGCTGGTGAGACCCCATCTGAGTACTCTGTGTGTAGTTCTGGAGACCCAATCTCTGCAAAGACATAGACAGGATGGAAGCTGTCCAGAGGAGGGCAACTAAAATGGTGCAGGGTCTGCACCGGAAGACATATGAAGAGAGATGAAAGGAGCTTATTATGTATAGCCTCGAGGAAAGGAGGGAGAGGGGGGACATGATAGAAATGTTCAAGTACCAAGGAGGAATCAACAAAGTCCAAGAGAGTAGCATCTTTCAAAAAAAGAGGTGTGCAAGAACAAGATGGCACAATCTGAAGATGGGGGGGTGGCTCAGAAGTAATTTAAGGAAGTATTTTTTCACAGAGAGGGTTGTGGATGCATGGAACAGCCTTCCGGAGGAGGTTGTGGAGTCAAAATCAGTGGTGGAATTCAAACATGCATGGGACAGTCATAAGGCCATTCTAGGTGGTGGGGGTAGGAAGAAGTAGGCTGCTGGTTAACTAGGATCTGCAGCTTATCCAGTAGGTAGGGAAATGGGCAGACTGGGTGGGCCAAGTGGTCCTTATCTGCCATCAAATTCTATGTTTCTATGGAGCCTGCAGCTACAAAAGTGAACACAGTGAAGCCAGCCAGTGAATCAGCAGCAGCAAGTCAGTCAGCAAAGTAAGTGAAGTCCGACTCCACAACAATCAAGTCAACCCCAATGAAAAAGCCAGAAGAAGGAGGAGTCAGTAAAATGGGATTTAGGGATGTGTGTGCGATACTTTTATACCCCCTATGGCTAGTGCTCTGGTTAACTTCACTCTCTCACTTCTCATTCTCGGTCGGCGGGGGGCAGGGCTCAGCTCTCAGAACTTAGTTCTGTGACTGCGGGACATTGGAAAAAAAAGCTGAAGCACCTTACTTTTAAATGAATGTATTGTTGAGAGGTGCCAGTGAATAACGTAGTTAAACCTGTTACCTTAAATGGAATGCTGTGCAGTTATCGTCTTTCGGATGAGACGTTAAACCGAGGTCCCATCTGCCTGGATTGGTGGTAGTTCAGGTGGATGTTAAAGATCCCATGGCACTTCTCGAAAAGAGTAGTGGAATTTCCCCGGTGTCCTGGCCAAATTTCCCTCATTCACTAAAAATACCACCAACAGCTTAATCTGGTTCAAGGTCAGTTGGCATTCATCTGTATCCCCCCTCCCCCGGGTCGTGCCTGAAAATAGTCAGAAATTGTCTAGTGCACTTACCCGGTCAACAAAAGCTAAATAAAAAAATAAATAAAATATCTGGCTGGCAGCTGGTGGGCTAGGGCTGTCTAATGGCTTACTGGGCTGGCTAAATGGGTGCTAAATGATGTATTTGTCGTCCCTCCTGACTCCGAGGCACAAAAACAAAGAGGAGTGGAGATGACTAGACAGAGGTGTTAAAACTGCTGCCGAGCTGCCCTGAATGAATAGAATTAAAACAAGAAGTATTAAGTTCTACCATTCTACTTACTTTGCAACTCATCTCTGCTGGCCGAGGCATTTAACAACACAGGCAGCAGGTGTCAGTTTCTTTTGTTTTAGTGGCAGGGCAGGGGGGGGCGGGGCAGAGCAGATTCAAAAGCAAGGAGCTAGGGCAGAGCAAGAAATAGTGTTATATCACAGAAGCATAATTCATTCCATTCTGCATTATAGGGGCAATCTCATGGTACACAAAAATGTGGTTGGGTGACCGCCCCTCCTGCGCCCCATTTCTGGCACCTATGAACAGTTTGATTCTGCTAGAGCCAGATAGTTTGAGTATTAAAACAAATTCATACAGACATATGCAGACCTTGGCATCTTTTAAGTTTATTTACTGTGATTTTAGTAAATGTACTGAGAAAAAAGCCATGCTGTGATAGATGGTAATGTATAAACAGTCAATTTAAATTCTCACTGAACCATGGAGCAAATTAGTACTCTGATGCATTCAGACTGGGTTTAATGTAGTGTGAAAACATCTCAATTTCGCCAAGTAAATGCACAGTTTGTAAGTTATTTATTTGATATTGCAGTGCCTTTCCACAGCTCTAGGCACTGAGCATTATATGTTGTAGCATATAGCTCTGCTGGACATCATTTATGATGTAATCATTGTATGGGCTTGCCATGAAAACTTTTTTAATAAAAAGATTTTACACAAACAAAATAGATTGATTATCTCCTGGTGGGATTACACTGTATAAATGATTTAATACATGTTAGTCTTGTATCTCCAAGGAGGCTTATCTCCAGCTAGGTATTTTACACTTGTATGTTATTATGAGTGTGTTCATTTTACTAATACTAAAAACTATTTTATACAAAAAAGCTTGCGGCCTGCTGGATAGTGGAGTCCAATAGTATATTTTTATTCAGAAAGTGCCCAACCTTCCTGTCTGCAAAGTAAAACAACAGAGAGATAGAGGCCTTGTAAAAACTTTGCAAAAAAAAAACATTTGCGGCCTATTAGAAAGCAGATCCCAAGTGGAGTGCCTATACTGAACCTAAACCCAGTAAGTCAACCAGTCACCAGGGACTGAAATCAGAAATTTCAGGATCAGAAAGCCAAGGGTGCACCTGGAATTGAGCAGTACTCTGCTCAGTGTGCCTCCCTAGTAAAACTCTTAAATAAATAAATAAGAAAACAAACAGCTGAGCTGGGCTGCTGGCACTGAGGGCTGAGGAGCTGGATGCCAAACCTTGCATCATGGCTGTGTTCTGGGGTTGGGAGAGACCTCAGGATACTGGGGTTTGGCAGCGGAGAGAGAGGACTGAGCATCCAACGGACTGCACTCCTCTCCCAGGGTGGAAAGGGTTGTCGTCCCACTCCTTGACTGCACCCTAGTGGAGGCTGGAGCGCAGTGCTGGAGTCAGGGAGGCACAGGAGCATAGGTATGTGGCATGCACATCCCTCCACATGCTCACACAGTGAGGGGTTGGGGGCAGGGAGAAAACCAGAAAATGGAATTGGCAGACTCTGTGATGGCCTCATCATGTCTCTGATCCTGGCTCAAACCCGGATTCTGGATTGTGCTCTGGGGAGGGGGGAGCCAGCATCCTCACTCTGGTCCCACCATGGGGGGGGGGTAATCCATGGGGGAACCACCATGAAAGAGCTGTATCGGATGGGGGGACAAGACTCAGAAGATGAGCCCTCTGAGATGGGCCGGAGCCACTTGTCAGTTCCAAAGACGGTGGCAAAAAATGCAATAATGAAAAAAAGAAATGACTGTGTTGTTGGTCACCTGCCTATCACAGTTCTGATCATGATTTGCTAAACACCTTTGCAGATGTACATTTTCTTATCCTCCTGTCACTGGGTTTGAGAACCACAGTGTTAAGCCCATACATCTGATTACGCCTGCTTCAAACAGTGCCATTGAAACCCATATTACCACAATGGATCCTTTACTCAGCCACTTGTACCTTTGGAACAAAGGCCTGTGAATCAAAAGAAAAATACCATGGAGGATGATGGAAACCCAGTGAGGATGTATGAGACTGACATAGAAGTGGAACCAGATCAAGACCTTTCTGAGGACATGCTCGTGCTGGACACAAGAGAATGCAAATTCAAATACAGATACAACCAGATTAATGCATTGGATGTTTTAGCTCTGACCATGGCTTGATTTCTCCCTTGCCACTGCTTAGCATGGCCATTCTTCTTCTTGTAAGCTATGGCCAAAATGCTCCAGTCTACATTTGCCAGATTAAAGTCCCCCATAATCAGTACCTCCTCTTTGCTTGCCACTCTGCCTGTGATCTCTCCCAAAACCCTGGGTAACTCCTCCCCCTTTGCTGGTGGTCTGTACACTAGCCCCACATGCATGAAGACACGGGACAATGTCTCTCAGGCAACTCATTGAACCTCCAGCCCTCCCATGTCCCTGTTTTGTCATTTTATCTCTGTGGCCTTTATGCCTTTTTTTCATATGCAAAGTAGGCTGTTGGTTAATTAGGATCTGCAGCTTATCCGTTAGGTAGGGAAACAGGCAGACTAGGTGGACCAAGCGGTCCTTATCTGTCGTTAAATTCTATGTTACTATGTTTCCCAGTGCTATCCTTCCTGAACCTGTTGTAACCTGGAATGGCCACAGCCCATCTGTGCTTGTTGGTGCATTATGATTCTCTTATGGCCACAAGATCCAGGTCCACGTGTACAATGGTTGCTTACAGGTCAGGAATTTTATTTCCTAGGCCGCTTGTGTTGGCACACATGGCACTCCACTTCTTTTGTCCCTCCCTGACCCTACTTTTCCCTCCCTTCCCTATATCATACTTCACCCTTCCTTTGTCCCTGGTACTGTCCTCCCTTTTTGTCTTATCCCTTTGCTCACCCTCCTGAATTCTTTTCTCAGCCTTAGAACCATCTTTTGACCCTCCCATCTCTTTCTCCCCCTTGTCCCTACACCACTTTACCCATGGAGAATTTATTTCACCTGGAAAAACATTTGGGGTTCCCTCATCAAAGCATCTATGAAGGTCACTAGGTGGGGTGCCAGTTTTGGCAGGCCTGGGGCCAACCTGCTCACCAAACCAGGAGGTCCAGCACCCCTGAAGCCAGCTCCCCAAGGGACACTGGTCCCGGTAGCCCTTTTGCTGGCACTTCGGCCATTGTCAAAACCTCATTTTATCATCTGAGGAATATCACATGGATAAAACACCTTGTTTCACCTGAAGATCTGCTGATGTTGGTCCATGCCTTTGTGACCTCCTGCCTTGATTACTGCAGTGCTTTGTACCTAGGGCTGCCGGGGTGAACATCTGCTGTCTGCAGCTGGTGCAGAAAGCGGCGGCCAGGTTGTTGACTGGTTTATCTAGATCTTGCTACGTCACGCCTGTGCTTCTTGGACTGCACTGGCTGCCTGTGCAGTAGAGGATCACCTTCAAGGTCAGTTTGCTGACTTATAAGGCCCTACATGGACAGGGACTATGTTATATGCAAGATCTCCTCTGCCCCTACTACCGCCTCGGTCTGCTCCGCTCCACCAGTGAGGGATTGCTAGAGGTTTCCAGGGTCTGTTTGAAGACCTTGGGGGCTAGATCATTTGCTTTTGTGGCTCCGACCCTGTGGAACTATCTACCTCATCGGGTTAAAGAGTGCTTGACTGTTGAGTCTTTTAAATCTGCATTGCAGATGTATTTATTTAGTTTAGCATTTCCCAAAGATTGATAGACTTTGCTGCCCTCTTATTATTGTCATTATTAATTTTAATTATTTAATTAATATTTGTTTTTTTATTTGTGTACAAATGCTTGGATCTTTTTGAAAAGTGCTTTTTACAAATAAATATGACTTGACTTGACAGACACTGGTTCAGCCCATTACTCCAGGTCCTGTGCTGCCACCACTGGTCCTAGGGATTCCTCAGCCCCTACCATGGGGTCTATTTCCAACCTCCTGTGCTGGCATTGTTATTAACCCAGCCACTAGATGGGCCATTGCCTCAGCTCTTAGACCCCTCCCAGTAGGTCTGTCTGCCGTCAAGTAGAGGCTGGATAAGGTCCCGGTGTTCATAGCAGGGCAGGACCAAAAGCAGTCCAATGCCACATGGCTGGCAACAGGACCTGGAGGGGCTCAGACCACAGGTGGTATGGCCATTGCTAGTTTGCCACAGCAGGGGATGCTGCAGTCAATATACATTGGCCTTGTAAGCCTGCATGAGACAGTGGTGTCCCATCTGTCTGAGAAGGTCCGTCAGCAAATTGTAAAGGAAGATTACATAGATGTGTTTACATTGTTAAACGGGCTCAAGGACCTGGAAGAGGAAGTGGACTAGAAAGATGAAGGTTACCATTAGGCTCACCTGAGAAAAACTGGTTGGCCAGCTTGGCAATGTTTGTAGGGCTGCTGACACAGGCAAAGCCAACAAAGACAACTGGACTGTGGATTTACCACATTCGGGTCATGTTCATGCACCTCAGCAAGTCCAGGTGGGTATGGCTGGAGTACAATGAGGAATTCAATAGGTGAAAACAGCACTAGCCTGGCAGGGCATGGGGCATGCTGGATTTGCCTCTGACATAGACAGCAGACTTGGGGAGAAGCAAAATATTCAGAAGTTGGCTCCCAGTTAGGAGAGCCTTGCTACCAAAGAAGGGGATGCAAGGTAGCGATAGGAGGGGGTGGGGGAGGGGAACTGTTATAATTATTATGGTAGTTGTAAGTCAGAGTCATGTAGGTTTAAGCATGAGTACGTAGAGTGTTTAATTTCCCATGTCCTTTCAACCAGTGCAAGAAGGGGACTATTTCATTCCATCCATTTCAAAAATGGCTCAACAAGGCTCCCAGTGCCATTAAGGGTGGAACACACTGAGAGACTGCTTGCTGGTTACCCAAACAGGGTGGCAGCCCATGCCTTGGAAAAAGGTTACAGGATTGGCATTTGGATACTGTATGAGGGTCTACACAAGCCTTATGAGGACCTGATGTCTGACCAGACATCACTGGGCATAGTGTGAGTTAAGTTAAACAAGGAGAGTGCAGCATGTAGGGTAAGTGGGCCCTTCATGCATGCAATCTGTAGCACCAGGGAACAGGTACTTCTGGATATGTTCCACTATAGCCCCCTGGTGCAGATGGATGGCTAACCAGCCCAACTGGGAAACATATTGGACCTGGTATTATCAAATGGGAAACAGGTAGGGAACTACAGGTTGAGGACCCACTAGCTGGGAGTGACCACCTTCCGGTGTGGTTCATGCTCAGCATGAGCAGGGAGACTGCAGGGTCTATAATGAAGGTAGTGAACTTCAGACATGCAGACTTTAGGAGGATGAAGAAGATACTGAGGTGGCACCTTGAGGAGATCAGCTCAGCGATGGATGCACAGCAGAAGTGGGATATCATAATGTCTGGGCTGTAGGAGGCCACTGAAGCATGCACCAGGACTCTCAGCAAGAAGACTAGGGCCAAGGTGCCATGCTGGATGACCAGGAGTGTGTTGGAGGGGGTGAGGACCAAGACAGTGGCATTTAGAAGACTGAAAATAACCGAGAAGGAGGAGGAGGACAGGATGTTGTATGAAAGGAGGTCCAAGGAGGTTTCCAAGTTAGTAAGTGAGGACAAGGCTTCTAAAGAGCTGAGGCTGGCTCAGGGGATCAAGGAGGGGGAGAAAGAATTCTTTAGATACGTGAAGGAAATAAGGAAATGCAAGGATCAGATAGTGCAGATCAGGAATGGGGAGTATGGGTAAAGAAGGAGGAGGAGGAGCAGGCAGAAGTACTAAATGATTACTTCTGCTCTGTGTTCACGAGGGAGGTAAGGGGTCAGCTACCTCCATGGACTGGGACAGTTAGGGTGAGGGGGGAGTAGATGACTGATGAAGTGATTCAGGAAAGCAGAATATTGGAAGGTCTGAAGGCACTTAGGGTGAACAAGGCACCAGGTACCAATGACATTCACCCCAGGGAGTTAAGAGAGAGATGGCGGAGGTGCTCAATGGGCCGCTGGCTGACCTGTTCAACATCTCTCTCTGGACATGGGGTGTATGCCACGGGAATGGAGACTGGCACATGTGGTGCCTATCCACAAGAGTTGCCCAATACATGAGCCAGGTAATTACAGGCCCATCATTCTCATTCTATAGTGGGTAAACTTATGGAAGCAATCTTGAAGGAAAAAATGGTAACCTTCCTGGAGGTCAATGAACTCCAGGATGAGCAGCAATATTGGTTCATCACAGGGAGATCATGCTAGACCAACCTAATAGAATTCTATGACTGGGTGATGAGAGAACTGGACAAGGGCCATGCAGTGGATGTCCTATGTTTGGATTTCAGCAAGGCCTTTGATTTGGTCCCTCACAGGAGGCTGGGGGCAAAGCTGAAATATGTTGGGGTGGGGGCTAAGATGACTAATTGGCTCAAGAAATGACTGGAAGATAGACTGCAATGAGTGATCATGGGGGGACTCTGATCCCCCAAGCTAGTGACCAGCGGTAGGCCGCAGGGCTCTGTAATAGGGCTGGTGTTGTTTGGTCTGTTCATATCAGATATTGCACACAGAGTTGGGAGCAGGATCAGTTTGTTCATGGATGACACCAAGATGGCGGCTGTTGTGGAGGACATAGAGGGTTGGTAGAAGCTACAGAATGACCTAACCAGACTTGAGGAGTGGTCATCAAAGAGGCAATTGGGTTTTAATGCAAAGAAGTGCAAAGTTATGCACGTCAGGGCAAAGAACCTGAGGAGGGAATATTGGTTGGGGGTGCAGTTAGGTGTCACTGAGGAGGAGAAAGATCTAGGGGTCATAATAATGGGGAGCATGAACAACTCTGCTCAATGCAGGAAGGCTACGGCTAGAGCCAATAGGATGCTGGGGTGCACTGCGTAGGGATTCTCATCAAAGAACAAGGATATGATCTAACCCCTGTACAGGTCCTTGGTCAGGCCAGAGTTGGAGTACTGAATTCAATACAGGTGCCCATATTTGAGGAAGGACATCAGACTGCTTGAGGCAGTGTAGCGTAGGGTGACAAAAATGATACGGAGGATGGAAGGCAGAACCTACGAAGAAAATCTGAGACACTTCAGTCTGTTCACACTAGAGGAGAGAAGGGATTGGGGGATATGATTGAAACCTTCAAATACTTGAGGGGCACAACAAATCTGGCATGGAGTGGTTGTTTAAGCTAAGGAAGTGAAGGGAAATGAGGGGGCATGGGCTACGATTGGAGAGAGGCAGGTTCAGAAGGGAGATAAGGAGGCATTATTTTACTGAGAGGGTGGTGTCAAAATGGAATGCTCTGCCAGAGGAGGTGGTGGCATATAGTATGATGGGAAGTTTCAAAAGGGCATGGTGGATTGGGGAAACGACACTAAGCAGTTTCAAGAGAGGTTTGGGGGTGGGAGAAGCACCAAGTTTGGTCAACAGCGATATTGCGACCTCCCCCACAGCGACGCACATATAACAGGCAGACGAAAACAGCCGCCTGTTCTATAGGTGTTTTCTGTTAGCGGCTGTGCCCCCGGACTTTAGGATTCCAACTCTAGGAAAAAGGACTATTACCACAAATGTCACCGTAATGGTGTTTTTTCTTGTTTCACTGTGGGGGTGTTGACGAAAAGGGGTGCACCGGGGTTGGGTGGGGCAGCTGCAATATAAGGGTGCTAGCTGTGCATTCAAGCAGACCTGATAGACCATGAGGCCTATTTCTGCTGGCAAGTTTCATATGTTCATATGTTCACGAGTCTCCTCTGGCCTCACCTCAAGGTTCCTCCATTCGGCTGGTTCCGAAGAAGGTACCATGGGAATATGGGATGAAAAACCACTTGTCATACCTGGAGGGAGATTCAGTCAACCACTGTATTGACTTGGTCTATATGTCCATGTCATATGCACTGTTTGACAGGACAATTGAGGTGGTGCAGCTGATTGGTGGAGGGCTTTTTTGGCTAAGGCAGAAATAGAATCTGCATTTAGGCTGTTACTGGTGCACCTAGATGACAGGGATTTGTTGGGTATAAAACATGATGGCCAATATTATGTCAGAAATTGCATGCCAATGGGGTATGCAGTGGTGTATGTTGTCTTTGAAATGTTCAGCATGTCTGCATTGAGCTGACATGGTTAGGGCAGGTCAGATGGCAGTTGTCCATTACTTGGATGACTTTTTGTGTGTAGAAAGGGCAGGAACTGAGCACTGTGGTCAGCTAGTGGAGGCCTTTTGAGAGGTCTTGAATGACCTGGGAGTGCATCTGGCCCATGAGTAGACAGAGGGGCCATCTATGAGGTTAGGCTTTTAGGGTATAGAGATTGACAAAGCCACCATGGAATTTAGGTTGCTCCAAGAAAAATTGTCTGTCCTTAGGGCCTTTCTCAAGCAAGTGGTTAAGGCTCTCAAGGTCACCTTATGTGAATTGCACTAGGTATTTGGGCACCTTAATTTTGCTTGCAAGGTCATTCCCATGGTCCGGACGTTTATGCACTGGGTGGCAAAGGTGGGCTTCTGTTGCACCAGGTCTCATCACAGAATACTGGTGACAGAAGCCTTGGGAGAGGACCAGGTTGTTTGGCTAAGGGTTGGCCATTTAGCCAGAGCCAGAATCAAAGCCAAACACCGATCAGGAGCTAAAGCTGTTCATAGATGATTCCAAAAGCTTAGGTCTCTCGACTTACTTTGGAGGAGTACGGTGCATGGGCCTGTGGTCCCAGACATGGGACGCATATGGACTGCTTACCCAGATCACGCTGATCGAATTTTTCCAGTTGTGGTGGCTTTTATCATATGGGGTGAGCAACTAAGGGAGAAGAAGGTGACCTTCAGGAAAGACAGTACTGGGGTAGTTTGCAGCATAAACGGTCAGCAGGGAAGCAAGGGACTGCCGGGCAATCTTATAAAGATTTTTTACTAAAGTGTCTAGTTCTCAATATACTGTTTAGAGCAATTTGCATGCCAGATGGTGATAACAATATTGCTGATGCTGTTCTTCATTTACAGTGGCAGAGATTCCAAGAGCTAGCTCCAGAAGCGAGAAAGTATCCCAGAAAGCCCCAGCCTACCTCTGGGATTTGTTGACCCAGAAGACTGTGAGTTTGAGGTCTTATTTAGCACCCAGCACACAGGCAGCATACCAGAGGGGATGAAGAATTTCTTGAGTGTAGGTCAGGCCCAGGGGTAGGGGAATCTGTGGCCCATCCCAGTGGACCAGCTGTGCTCATATGTCCTCTACATGAGATGATAAGTGCCTACACCTGAGGCTGTGGGGCAGCACCTAGGAGGGTTGGCATGGTTTTCTAAGATTATGGACCAGGCAGACACCATGCAGGCTTTTCCCCTCTGAAAGATGTTAGAGGGGTAGACCCAGGGGGTTCCAAACTGAAAGGGTGGAGCAAGTTTAGGAAGTGCTGCCAAGGTTGTGCTTGTCACCTTCAGAGACGTGGTTGTTTAGAACAACATTCTTGGTAGACTTTTGTAAGGGCTTTTAGAGTATCTGAGCTGGTACAACCAAGTAAGGTGACTGGTTTGTGGTGATAATGGGGGGTGATGATGTGGGGTTGTTGGCAGATAGGGTGTGTGTCTGGTTGCATAGAAGCAGAGTAAACAGAAGGATTTGGGATTGATGGCATAGCCTGAAACTGTTCCCAGGGCTAAAGTGGAACATCAGAACATGGGTTCAGGATTTTGTGTTTCTCGGACTAATATGGGAGTGGCATTTTTTTTTGCCATGAGGACAAGTGCCCTTTGATTGTCTTTCAGTTTCAATGTATTAGGAAAGGCCTTCCATACTGGGGCTGCCTCATATGCCAGAGCAAAAGGGTTTATGGACAGTCAAAATCAATCACTTGGCCACTGGAAGCCACAGACTCTTCAGAGATGTGTTCCAGGGAAGCAAGAACCTTTTTTTTTTTTTTTTTTTGTTACTTATGCTTTTTGCCTCCCTTTGCACCAATCTCCCTTAAAACTCAGGACCACCAGGCACCTCCTGATCCCTCCTACCTCCCAGCCACAGTCACCTACCTCTATGGAGTCTTGGCTTCACCCCAGGTGGGGTCAGAGTGGCAGAACCCCCTGGGACATTTTATTACATCAGGCAGAGCTCATGCTGCTGAGACAGGGGACTTGGATTTACCGAGGACTGTCTCCAAGGCAGAGATGCTGGGGTCGCAGTATTTATTGTCCCATTACGTGCTTCCTCTAGGGATTTTGCATGCAGGTTGCCAAGACATGTGCGTGTGTGTGTGTGTGTGTGTGTGTATACGATGTGTGCATCTGCACCTGGCATTGCAACATTCCTCCCTCCTTGTTATCCATCTCTCCTAGTGCACTGCCATCCATGTGCACCCAGGTTTCAGCGTTGCCATGGGGTATGGAGGACTCCATCATAAAAGCAGGATGCAGAACTGTGGATGTTGTTTCCCAATGAGGTTTTCCAGTTTTCACTTTTTCCAGTAAGAATTAACATTAAGTAGTTAGGTAGGGTTAGTTTTAGGTTATTGCAGTCACGTAAGGGGTGGCATGATAGTCTCAGATGCTGTATACAGAAGGGGAACCAGGGAATCATGCAACTTTCAAGGAAGCAAAACAGCTCTCTCGCTCACTGGAAGGTGCTCAGTGTAGAAACCAACAATTCTCACAAGCAAACACCAGCACTCGACAGCCTGAACACTTAGAGCCAAGTCAGAGTGATTTGGTGCAGCAAGGTAATTACGGCAAGTAATTTATCAAGATAGTCATCATTATAATCATCGCAATGGTCATCCCTTTACCTAGGCCTAGCAGGTTCTGAGTCATCACCATGATGGTGGAGCTTGTTTGTTGTATAATTGTTTAAATAAAGCCTGCGTTTGCCATTTCTGTCAAGTGCTGCTGTTTGCTTGTGTGAATCATGCAACTTTGCAGGTGGATCACCCTGAGGCTGACAAGGGGTGAGGGCCCAGACAGCCTGAGTTCATTGTTCAAGGGGCTGTAAGAGGGATAACCCATTTGGGCATTGCCCTTCGGATTTAGCCCTCTGATGGGAGAGGAGCACATTGGCACCCTGCCCAGAGCCATCCTGCATTCACCGGGAGGCTGGTTCTCTAACTATAGTTTGCATCCCTTCAGTTGGCTCCCTTGGAGGTAAGAGGATAGCCATTGTGATGATTATAATGATTATTTTGATAAATTATTTGCCATATTTACCTTGCTGCACAAATCACTCTGACTTGGCTGTAAGTGTTCATTACATACTGTTTAATAAAACATGGCTGTAGCCATTTTCTCCAAAGCACACTGTCTCAGTCTGCTAAGGTGAAAGGTAGGGCTTGTGACCTATAAGATGATAAAGGTACAGTATTTACACTGTTCAGTCTGATGTCAGCCCCCAAACCTTATCCCACAGAAGGCATTTTCTGCAATATTTTACTGAAGGCCCTGAGAAACACTAAGAGGCTGTTTCTCATGACTAAATTCATGCAAGGCATTTGTCATCATTGATGACACTAGAAACACTTACTTTGATCCAGATAAACTGTCTGAATTTATAAAATACTATAGATCTGAGAAAGTCAAACATCAGTAGGCATCATCTAATGATCTTGCAGACTCCAAATTTGAGGGACCTGAAGCCAACAATGGTGAGATTTCCATTACAATTGATGCCCCAATATTTTCTGAGATATGCAAAAATAAAATATTATTTACTTAAAGTAGGTGTAATACCATATCTGCTTCCTAGGCAATGAAGTTAAGAATATTGCTTTAAATGTTTAAACACTTTATACTTTTGTTTCAGCTTTTTTGAACTGGACTTTGATGTAAATGATCTCCATGTGACTTGTTCATGAATTATTTCTTATGTTGTTTCTTTGATATCCAGATATTTTTGATGATGGCTGAATATTTTATAATCTTTAGATATTTGGCTCATGGAAGCTTCTTCTCTCTGTGGCTATTAGAGTTTTTTTTCTCATCCTTAATTTTCTTTCATGCCTATGTTTGCAGCTGAGAGTCCAACATATTAAAGGAGATACCATAATTATATAACATTTCTAAATAATTCTAATAATGCACTGCATACAGTATATGGTGGCATTTTTTTATTTTTACTACTTATTCGTGGTAGAAAACTTTATTTGCCAGCTTTCCTACTATGTTTAAGATTCTAAGTGTTAGTTTGTGTTAGCAGTTGCTTTGGTGCCTCTCTTTATGCAAATGTTATGCTCATAAGTATCCCTCCAGCTACTGTTTCCCCAGCATAGGTTTGATGGATGAGAACCACACATTGAATATCACTATGATGAAATGCAGTGTCACAGTTTCCTCCACAACAAAAAGGATTAACTTCCATTGAAACTGTTTTGTTTCCTGCAGTATCTTTGCTGCAGTATTCAGCAGAACTGGGCTGTATCCTGGTGGGCTTCACTTAATGTTAAGGTAAACAGAGTTCTGAAGACTACCTTTCGTCTAAACTCCCTCCATGAGATAGAGGTGGTGGTTCAGTTCGCTTGACCCCACACCTTCTCCTATTGTTTGTCATTTAGGGTTATTTGCATTTGCCTTTCTCAGTTCTCGCTGGTAGCAATGTGAATTTCTTTGTTGAAGCTTGAAATGCATTTCTGAAGACCACAAATTAATTAAAATGTCTTTATGTGTATTTGTTTATACACTATTACAATAAGGAAGGATGAGGTTTTGAATGATTGAATCTAGGCACATTAAAATAAGCCACTTTGTAAGAAGGTGCAGACTAGGGCTCACTCTTGCTGTCTTCAGGTAAAATCATAGTAGCAGATAAGCCAAAAATACAATTTATTTGGAAATAATCACAAACTATAGGGGGGCCCAAGCCCCCACTCAGTCAGTCATTTCCAGTCACACATAAATATGAGCGATCAAGAAACCATGAAGAAAACATGTCCTATAGAGATATGAAAGAAACAAGTCAAGGGAGAATAAATCTGCTGAGTAGAACAGGTTATTTTGGCTTGTGATGTCACAACCAAGAAAATATCAGAAACATAGATACTGTCAGCATATAAAGGCCTTGCAGCCCATCAGGTTTGCTCCAAACCTGTCTACTTATAGGAAATACCCTAAAACAGTCATTTCCTTCCTCCCTTCACCACTAGTATCTCATCTGCACCCTTTCAATGTTTCTGTCCCCAAATCCTCATTTGAACTCCCAACTGTTTTAGTACATAACTCTCATCTGGAAGCCTGTTTCATTTTCCCCTACCATTTCTGTGAAATATTACTTCCTGCCATTTTGCCAGTATGTCTCTTTGCAGATGACACAGAGATCTGCAACAGGGTTGATACACAAGATGGAGTGGAAAGGATGAGAAGGGACTTGGCAAGGTTGGAGGAATGGTCAAATGTATGGCAGCTCAGATTCAATGCAAAGAAGTGCAAGGTAATGCACATGGGAAACAAAAACCCAGGGGAAGTGTACACAATGGGGGAGATGACAACAGTAAAAATAGAAAGGGACCTGGGGTTAATTATATCCGATGACCTAAAGGTGGGCAAGCAATGTGAGAAGGCAGTAAGGAAGGCAGGGGGGATATTGGGATGCATAGGAAGAGGCATCAATAGTAGAAAACAGGAAGTTGTTATCCCTCTGTACTGACAGTTGGTGAGACCCCATCTGGAGTACTGTGTGCAGTTCTGGAGACCCCATCTCCGCAAAGACATAGACAGAGTGGAAGCTGTACAGAGGAGGGCAACCAAAATGGTACAGGGTCTGCACCAGAAGACATACGAAGAAAGACTAAAGGAGCTTAATATGTATACCCTAGAGGAAAGGAGGGAGAGAGGGGACATGATAGATACTTTTAAGTACCTCAAGGGATTTAACAAAGTCCAAGAGAGTAGCATCTTCCAGAAAAAGAGATGTGCAAGAACAAGGGGGCACAATTTGAAGATAGAGGGGGGATGGCTCAGAGGTAATGTGAGTATTTTTTCACTGAGAGGGTTGTGGATGCATGGAACAGCCTTCCTGAGGAGGTTGTGGAGTCAAGAACAGTGGGGGACTTCAAGAATGCATGGGACAGGCATAAGGCAGTCCTAGTGGGGGGTAGGAGGAAGTAAGCTGTTGGTTAACTAGGATTTGCAGCTTATCTGTTAGGTAGGAAAATGGGCAGACTAGGTGGGCCAATCGGTCCTTATCTGCCATCAAATTCTATGTTTCTATGTTTTTCTTCCCCCCACACCAGCTTCATACTGTACATTTGTTTATCCCATGGAGGCACTTGAACATCTCTATTATGTCCCCCATCTCTTCTTCCAATGTGTAAATGTTGAGGTCTTACAACCTTTACTCCTTTGACCTCCCTGCTATCCCTGTATCATTTTAGTCATCCTCCTTTGCACCCATCCATACAAACATAGAATTTGACGGCAGATAAGGACCGCTTGACCCACCTAGTCTGCCCATTTTCCTACCTAACAGATAAGCTGCAGATCCTAGTTAACCAACAGCCTACTTCTTCCTACCTCCCACTAGAATTGCCTTATGTCTGTCCCATGCATTCTTGAATTCCACCACTGTTTTTGACTCTACAACCTCCTCAGGAAGGTGTTTCCATGCATCTGCAGCCCTCTCTGTGAAGAAATACTTTCCTCACATTACCTCTGTGCCACCCCCATCTTCAAATTGTGCCCCCCGTTCTTGCACATCTCTTTTTCTGAAAGATGCTACCCTCTTGGACTTTGTTGATTCCCTTGAGGTATTTGAAAGTTTCTATCATATCCCGCTTCTTCCTCCTTTTCTCAAGGCTATATATCTTAAGCTCCTTTAGTCTTTCTTCATATGTCATCTGGTGCAAACCCTGCACCATTTTGGTTGCCCTCCTCTGAACAGCCTCCACCCTGTCTATGTCTTTGCGGAGATGGGGTCTCCAGAACTGTACACAGTACTCCAGATGTGGTCTTACCAACTGTCTGTACAGAGGGATAATAACTTCCTGTTTTCTACTGGTGATGCCGCCCCCTATGCATCCCAGTATCCCTCCAGCCATCCTTACTGCCTTCTCACATTGCTGTCTCACCTTTAGGTCATCTGATATGACTAACCCCAGGTCCCTTTCCATTTTTGTTGTTGTCAGTACCTCACCCCCCATTGCTTATGCACCAAGCAAACATATTGGTGCTGCTCAAGTAGTGTAGGGGCTGAGGACATGTGTGCTGTAAGTAGCCAATGCAGCTGAGCCTGCAGGAGGTGTGTGAGTCAACACCCAATCCTGACAAAGCTGCTGCTGACATTGTTTCACTGGATGATGGGTATAAACTTCTCACATATAATAAATAGATAATAATAATTTTATTTGTATGGCGCCTTTCTATTGCCAAGGTGCCTAACAATGTAAAAACAAATCAAATGACATAAAACGACAAAACAATACAGATTAAAATCAAATGCTAAAATACTTTAATTATCTAAAAAAGCATTTTGCCACAGATAGGTTTTTAAGCCCTTCTTAAATTCCTCCACAGTTGTACACTCCCGTAACCGATGGGGTAGAGAATTCCAAAGGGTGGTGGCTGCATAAGCAAAAGGTCTTGAACTTTCAGCTTAGTGTGCTATACCTGGTTAAACAACAACTAAAAATTAAAAAAAAACAAAAAAAAAACAGATGACTTCAAATTCACCCTTGGAATCTCTAACAGCCCCTTGTTGACCAAGCAGAGTGATGGACCAGGGCAGTAAGAAACCAGGATCTCTTTCAGATAGTCTGGGCCCTGTCCATGTACGGCTTTAAAAATCAGTAAACTGACTTTAAAGGTGATCCACCACTGTATTTGCAGCCAGTGCAATTCGCACAGCACTGAAGTAATATGGCAGGATGGAGTAGAACCTGTCATAAGCCAGGCTGCCACATTCTGCTTCAGCTGCAGGCGGCAGATTTCAACCCCAGAAAGCCCTAGATAAAGGGAGTTGCAATAATCCACAGGACACAAAGGCGTGGACCAAGATGGGAAGGTCATCAGATGGAACCAGATGCCTAACCCTGGCGATATTCATAAGATGATAAAAGAAAGTTTTGACAACGGCCGACACCTGAGAATGTAGGATCAGTCCATCATCAAAAACTATCCCCAGGTTACGCACCTGTTCAAAGGTCAGGAGAGAGACGCCACCAAGAAAAATTAGGGCTCACCAACACCCAACCCCCCATCTGATGACCCAGGTCCACAACCAGTACCTCAGTCTTTTCTGAGTTAAACTTCAGCCAACTGGAATCCATCCACTCCTGGATTTCCTTTAGACAGTTGTTAAAGACGGAGAGAGCTCAATCCTGATCGGGTGCACAAAAAAGGTAGAGCTGGGTATCATCTGTGTAACAGTGAAACCTCAGCCCATACCTTCTTACAGTGTCTCTGAGGGGTAGCATATACACCTCGAACAACATGGGTGACAGCACAGTACCCTGAGGCACCTCACAAGAGAAAGCAGCTGCACCCATCACAGTGTAGCTAAATCCTTTCATAGTAGCATCATCAGGCAGTGAAGTAGGTTCACCCTCCACCTGACCCAGGTTTAATCAGTGGTGAGTGCTCAACCCTGCACCAGTATCCCCCTCCCACCTGATGCAACTCTCTTACATGACTGGCAGCAGGTGCTAAACCCTGCCATAGAAAAGAACAAAATATGCAATCATGGACCGCTGAAAGATCAATAGGCAAAAATATATTTGATAACTGGAAATTATTCTGGCAAAGTAGAGGAAAACTGAATAGAATCCTCAGCCCTCATTGGGTCTTCATCAGAGGGCAGGTCTAACATACATCAGGAGATCCCAACAATTTATTCAGACCTCTTAAAGTGACATACCAAAACTTCCAATTTGTGAAGTGCAGTTAAAAAATCAATTCAAACAATTGATATTATGGTGGAAATGAAACTTAAACAAAAACAAACAAGTTTTGCATTTAAAAATGAACACACAGAATACATCAGTATACATAAATACAAAACACCTGGGAAACTAAATATGATAGGGCCTATGCACGAATATGCAGAGGGGCAATGTGTCGCATATCCAAGGTGCATATACACTCTGCACCCATTGTGCCCCTCACATGGGTTGCATTAAACCGAGCATACAGCCTCCATGCATCTGATCCCCCTGCTGCATGGACAGCAATGCACTGGGGCAGGTGGGAGCATGCTGGCACTGTGTGCCATAAACCAAGGTGAGTAATGCTGTGCACCGGGGAGCAGAGGAGGGAGCCTATTACACCAGGGGGAACCTTGCTGTAAGTGCCCTATGCACCCTTCCCCCACAGACACTGGACAACAGCATGGCCCCTGGCAGGTGGGCATTTCCCACACACAAAGCACAGGCCATGCCTGACCCTGTACCCCCGATGGAGGCACCCCCACACGTAGTGATACCCTGTCCCCCCGATGGAGAAACCCCCCAACCCTGTGCTGCACCACCATCTCCATGCAGCCCACTGCTCTACACAATGCAGGCATGCATCCCAGAGAGGCACAGCATACTTTCCACCCCACTCATATCAGTACCTGTCCCCAGTCTGCACAGCCCCCACCATGAGGGCACCTGTCCTGGGCAGCACGTGTCACTACAAACACACACACACATATACACACATACATATATATACACACACAGGTGCCCAGTGTCTCCAACCCCAAACTGAACCCTGGTCACCAGTGGCTCCCCTACCCACCCACCCACGGCATCAACCTCACTCAATACCCCATACCATTCTGCTCGTGCCACTGTCAGAGATGACCAGTGGCTAAGCCCTCCACACACTTCCATGGCCACCAGGCATCTGACATATAAAGGGGTGTGCAGCTGACATGTGCCAACATAATCCAGATGGTCGGCAACCATGGAGGGCTGGGCAGCTGGCCATCTCTGACCATGATATCAGCAGGATGGCATGGGGTATTGGGTGGAGATTGCCAGCACTGTGGGTGGATGGGGGTCCACTGGCAACCAGGGTTTGGTTTGGGGTCGGGGTACACTGGGCAGCCCTGTGTGTGTGGGGGGGCGGCTGCCATGTGCTGGGGTGAGATGTCATGGTCCAGGCCAGGGCTGCATTTTGGTGGGGCAGGAGGGTGATGATGGCAGCAGGGTAGGAGCTGCCTTGCCATGGTGAAGGGGGAGGGAGTTTTTCCAGTACTGGGCTGGGTCTGCACTGGGGTGGGGGTTGGGGGATGCCATGTAGGGATGGGGACAGTCACCAGTGCTGTTGGGGGGGGCATCAATGCAGTGGGCACCACTGCAGGGTCTATTTAGGGGCATGCAGGTCTTCAGGGGTTAGTGTCTTGGCAGCATGGATCCGTGCGCCTGTGGTTGCTATTCATGCACCCGGACCAGTGCCTGCCCATGTAAGAGATCCACTCTGGGACCTGTGATGGGCTTCCCAATGGATGCCAGCCCAGGTTCACTTCTCCTTCTCCCCCCAGCTGCCCTGCACAGTCCTGCATGCCGGGAAGGTGGAGCCTTGGACAGTTGGCCAGTGGTTGTGCATGCTTTCAGGTGTGCACCTGTCCACAGGTGTGGAATTCTGCTGGTGGGGCACACACCTGTGGCATATACCTTATGCCCTTTCATGCATAAGAGCCAATATTAGCATATTCAAGACACTCATATACTAAGAACTTACAAAACTCATTTCACATTTACAAAGGATCTGATTAACACCTACATGTAGGAAAGGGATGCATGAAGAGGATCAGAACAGATTTGTAATACAACTGCAAATGTCTTTTGGGCAAGAATGGCCCTGAAATACATTAGTAATCTAATATAACATTTCTAAATAATTAAATATAATGGCTCCAGTGCACTATTACAGAGGGATCACATTATTCCCAGTTGATTGTATTTTCGAGTTCAGATAAAGGAGGTAACATTGCTATGATGTACAAACATGATTACATTTCTAAAGTTTATGATTTACTTAATGTTGTTGAAAACTACACCAAGCTATCGAGTAACCCCCACCTCCCGTTTTCAAAGGGAACTGTATGAATTTGTTGACTGGGCATTACAATGCAAAAGGATAACACATTATGAGGCTGAATTCTTGAAGGTGGGTTATCCTGTCATACCCACCTTTTATATTTTACCAAAGACACACAAAGACCTATTGAATCTGCTAGGTTGCCCCATTGTTTTAGGGGTGGGGTCACTAACACAAACATGTGCCATTTTCATTGATAGCTTTTTACGGTCTGAGGTTTACTAGTTACTCTCTTATCTAAGGGACAGTGTGGACCTAATTAATAAGTAAAGAGGATATATCTGGAATGTGAAATACAGTTGGATTACAGTTGGTGTATCCAGTCTTTACATGTCCATTAGACACTGTGATGGCCTGAAATTGATCAACCATTTCTGTCAATCCAACATCCAGATTTGAAAGCATTCCATCATAAACACATTAGAGTTTTGCCTTACTCAGAATTATTTTACCTTTAATAAAGATTTTGTCATTTAAAGATGTGGCACTGCTATGGGTGCAGTATTTGTCCCCTCATATGCAAATTTATTGATGGGTTTGTGAGAAAAGGAATGCATTTTCAAAGAGGCAAAAAAAAAATTTTGAAACATTTGATTTTGTGGGTTTGTTTTATCAACATATTGGTGATGTTGAAGGGGGATGTAAATATGACACCACACTTTGTGGAATATTTGAACAAGAAGGACAGTAACTGGAAATTGACTTTTGCACTAATAGGAATTCAGTGAAATTCCCAGATCTTAAGTTAACAGGGATAGAAGTACAAACAGAGGGATATCACAAAGAGATAGCAGCAGATTCAGTCTTGCATGCTGGAAGTGCACATCCCCATCCCTAATTTCATCCATTCCTTATGGTGAATTACCGAGGTTCTGCTGAAACTGTTCAGAGGAAGTAATCTTTAGAGAACAAGCATCAGATGCCATAAAGAATTTGTGGCAAGGGGTTATGATCTCGAGGGGCTTAAATTAAACTTTTGAACAAGTGTCCAGATTAAGAAGGAAGCACTATTAGTTCTAAATAAATAAAAAAATGTACAGTCATCACAATCTGACTTATTAGTAACTTTTGTTACAGAATTACCCTCTAGCAGGACAGGTGGGCAATTTATTCCACACATTTTGGTCAGTTTTATTGACAGATCAAGTTCTCAAAAACAATATAGCACTTAAACCTCAAGTAATCTTCAGTCAAGGGAAAAACATCTGAGATAGATTAATTAAAAGCCACTTTGTGGTGACAGATATTAACCCAGAGGGGAGAAAATTACTTACAAAAAAAAACAATGGGTTTTTACAGATGTGAGAAATGCAACACTTGTAAGCATGCATATACAGGAAAAAATGTTAGAGTGAATAATCAAGTGGTGAAGATAAGACAATTTACCACATGCACCACTCTTTTTGTGATTTATATCTGCTGGTGTTCCTGAGGACAACGTTATATTGGTAGAACATCTAGACCAGCAAAAACATGAACACAGGAGCATTTGTGAGCAATCTTGAATGGTAATCAGAACAATGCTTTGGGTGTACATTATCTGGAGTGCCATAAATCAAAACCTGATTGTTTTCAATACACAGTACTTGACCATTTACCAAACAATCCTGGGGCTGTAATAGAATACTCACCTTACTGCAAAAGAAAACTAAATGGATTATAACTTTGAATACTGAAGCACCAGCAGGTCTTAATAAAGAGAGAAATTTTTCACCTTATCTGTGAATAACCAGATTAGGAACATTTTTTCAGGGATTTCCTCATTTGGGCATTAACAATAAAAGTGTTCCCTTCTCTCCCTCCCCCTTTTTTATCCCCCCTCCTTTCATTATCACCTTTGGTCCTCTTTAATATGGTCCAAGGTACATTAAATACAGTAATTGATAGAAACTAAATCATGAGCCCCTTCCTCTGGTTCTTTCTGTTTGCCCACAATTTAAGTAAATTACCTTTTGTGTACAATATAAATAAAAAAAAATAATAATAAAAATTAGTAATAGTAATTTTGTTTTTTATTTTTCTTTTCTTTCCAGGCTTGATTAGTAGAGACTGTGACTATTGCATTTTCATCAACTGTGAATAGTGTGACCCCCTCTTCAGTAGTGTACTGGAGCCATTACATGTAATTGTTTAGAAATGTTATGTTATATTTCTAACATGTTTTGGGGCCATTCCTGCCAAAGAGGCATTTGCAGTTATATTACAAATCTTGTCTGACCATTTCCTTGATTTATCTCCTTCGTACATCCCTTTCCTATGTGTAGGTTGTCGATAAGATACTTTTGAACATGTGAAATGAGTTTTTGTACATTCTTAGTATATGAATTTTTTGGATCTGCTAATATTATATTTAGTTTACCAGGTTTTTTTTGTGTTTATATGCTGTATGTTCATTTTTGAATTTAAAACAGGTTTCTTTTTGTTTAAATTTCATCACCACCATAATATTAATTCTTTGAATTGATTGTTTTTAACTGCACTTACTTCACAAATTGGAAATCTAGGTATGTCACTTTAAGATGTTTGAATGAACTGGTGGGATCTCCTGATGTATCTTAGACCAGCACCCTGATGAAGACCCAGTAAGGTTGAAGTGCTGGGGCTAAGGGTGCTATTCGGTGTTCCTCTACTTTGCCACAATAATTTTCAGTTATCAGAGATTGTTTGCCTATTGTTCTTTCAGCTGTCCTTGAGTGTATAGTTTTTTTCTCTTTTAGTGTTGATGTGTGGGCTGGCCAACCCACTGTGTTCCCTCTTACTTCCAATGTGCAATGTTTTTTTCTCTTTTTTGCTCAGCACTGCCATGATATCCACCCTTCCACCCTACTCAGCTTTGTTAATATGATCAGAGGCAGGTTCTCAATCATGCTGGCAGTATCTACCTTCTGCCTGACCCAGCTTTCAAACCACACAACACATGATCTGACATGTGTGCCCACCCCCTAAGGGCCACTTAATGACCTTAAACAGGATATAGAACTGGGGTTTTCACATCTGGTACTGCCAAACAACAAACTGACACTGGGGAACCCAATTCTCAGTGTTAGTACCTGCAATTAAAAAAATGGCCCCTAGTCTTTTGTTTTTATAAATACCTGAAAAAAATGGTCTATAAATGTGTTCTGTTAATCCTGATCCTCTGACCCACCACCCTACTCCTACACCCCTAACCTACCTTTGGGGTCCTCCTTTCTTGATCATTGACCATCCTGTTGCTTCCAACATTGATCAAAAACTGGATGAAAACAAGGAAAGTTTGGTTAATGGCTTGTTAAGGCATTTTGAATGTTTACTCATAACTTTGCCATTTTTCAATATTTTCGTCCCAGATTTTCAACATAGTCATTTTTTACCCCACCTCATGAATGGGGTGGGGGGGGTACTTTTTCAAATTCCCTCCAAAGGATGTTTTCATAGTAGCTTTGCAAACTCTCCTTTCAGATGAGATTTAAAGAAAGCTAACTGCCCTGATCATAAGGTGGGGTTATAAAATTACTATATTTATAGTTTGTGGTCAAAACACCAACAAATAACATTATGAAGAAAGATTGTGTTTTTTTATGTTTACTCATAACTTTGTGATTTTTAAAAATGTTTGCCTGAATTTTTAATAAAACCATATTGTTGCCCCACCTCCTGAACATGATGGGTGTAATTTTTTCAAATCCTCTTTGTAATATTTTTTTTTCCAATTTCTCCATGAGATCTCCTTTTGGACAAAATTTTAAAAAATTCCACCTGACTTGATCATAAGGTGGGGTCATAAAAGACTTTGCTGAAAATCTAAGGTCAAAATGTAAAATAAAGTTATGAAGAAACATTGATTTTTCACACTCACTCTGAGAGATCACCTGTCAGATATGATTTTAAGAAATTCACCTGTCTATATCACTTGATGGAGTCAGAAAACATCTGCCTTGAAAATGGGTCAAAATGTCAAAACACAACTAAGTTATAAAGAAACACTGAATTTTATTAATGCTTACTGATAACTTTAGCCCCAAATTTTCGACATAGCTCTTATGTTATCCCACCTCATGAACATGATAGGTGTCATTTTTCAAATCCGTTTCAAAACATGTATTTGCAGTTGTCCTGAAAAATCATTTTTTGGATGGGATTAAAAAAAATTCTACCTGTCTTGATCATAAAGGGAGGTCATAAAAAGACTATGTTGGAAATGTGGGGTCAAAATGCCAAAAATTAATCAAGTTGTGAAGAAACAATGAACTTATAAAGATGTTCTTTATTCTGTTCACCATTTTTTTTCAGCTCTACACCCATCTTTCAGATAAGACATTCAACTGAGGTCCCATCTGCCTGTTCTGGTGATTATGGATGTTAAAAATCTCATGGCACTTCTTGAAAACAGTTGGGGATTTTTTTTTATTGAAAAGTCATCCAGGGGAAAGAAAAACAGAAATCAAACAAACAGAAAAAAACAATGAGTCATCAGCAATAAGCAGATATGTATCTGTACTAAATCAATAAGAAAGGGAAGGAAAAGCAAAGGAAAACAATATTACTGGAAACAAATTAAAGGTTCCATCATTCATGGAAAATGCATCCTGCAACTTGATTTTGCTTTGGGTCTTGGATGCATAAAACTTCCCTAATAATTATATGGAGTAATTCCTCCTGAGGGATGTGCTATTGTTGAATAACCAGTCTACAGAAAACCTGCCAGATCCAATATCTAAAGCAAGCAGAAATGACTCATGCTTTTAACCAGGGTCCTTTCATACTTATTGAACCCTTTTATGTTATTTATAGACATGATAGATCCACATAGAACAGTTCAAAGGGTCAATTTCTTTGTGAGTAATGCCTTTATGTTCATATAGCTTGGGTTATTTTGGCATCCTTTGGAACATAACTGTATTTATCATATTTATTTGTTTCTCCACTCTTTATACCATTGTTTTTTTCTTATGTTTTTAAGTGAATGTTTTTCAGTCTCGATCCAATAAAATTGATATGTAAGTTAAAAAAAAAATGACAGATACTGCTAGTATTATATTGATACCAATGTGGAGAGAAAGTACCAAGAAAAAAGTACTTGGGAGGGGAGCATGACAATTTGCACTGGACTTTTCACTCCTTGAAATTCTGCACCTGACAATTAGCTCTGGTGACATTGTGGTCCTCTGACAATCCACCCCCGACAATTCACCCATTCAAGTTTGGCTTTAGCTTACCTTGTATAAAATCAGCCTCCACTCATTTGAGTCCATGGCTCTTAGTAATGCATTCACAGCATTCTCCATAACAAAAGACTCAAAGGCCAAAAATAAAAACTCTTATATTACACTGCATATTTTTTTTTTCTTACAGATCATGGGAATTATTTTCACTGCAGCAGCTTATAGTAGTGTGTGTTAGGGTAGAACTATGAGCACATTTCTTGCCATATCCTCAGCCCTCTTGTAGTAACCAGACAGTCTCCTAGCAACCCCTAGAAGCCCCTGGTAACCCATTCATAACATTCCCCACAATACCCATTGCAACAAGGAAAGTCAAAACTGAAAAATGTTGAAATATTTTCAGTATCAAGAACTAGGTAAGCACTTGAGTGCAGGTGCAGTCTTAATGGTAGCCTGTGATGTGGGCAGCTGTACTATGGTGGCATACAAAATGGTGATGCGTTATGGGTGAAAGCCCGAATGGCGATGGGGAGGGTAGGGTGACCAGATGAGGGGGGTGGGTGAATCCAGTAACAGGATGTCACTATATGCACACATGCATAGGTTGTGCTAGCATGGCGAGCATGGGTTGGGAGGGGGCAGAGGAGATGTAGGGGTGGTGCTGCGGTGGTTTGCCAAGCTGTGCCATGGAGTTGGGGGTTGGCCTGCAGTTGTGGTGGATGTGGTACTGGGCTTGGGTCCAGGCGCTGGTGTAATTTTATTGTGCCTGGCCCAAAACTTTATTTTTCATGCTTTTGGCCCCTCCCCGACATGCACCCCCCCCTGGAGTTGAGAATGCTTTGGTAGGGGGTGTGAGGGGCACCGTCCCCCACGTGTGTGTGTGTGGGATGTGGTTTGGTGCAGCCCTCCCCCCACAGAAAACATGGAACATAGTCCCTAGCACTGTTCTTCCATGTGCCAAGGATGTCAGAGTGGCAAAAATGTTTTCACTGCTCTGATCTCACAATAACGTGGCTAGCCTTTTGACAGTTGCCATTATAACATAGAACCATCTTAATGAGTGAGCATGTAGTTTAGTTTAGTAAGCTGCACTCACTCCTCCCACTTTGGAAAGAAAGCCCAACACTTGTTACTTCTTGGTGTGTTTTTTTCAGCAATTAATGTGGTGACAAAGCAAGAAGAGTCCATGGTGCTCCTCTGTTGAATATTCTTACCTGCGATTTGGTGACATGCAGTGCATTATTTCCTCCCTCATCCTCCCTCTTCTTACAGCAGAATCAGTAAACAATGCAGGTAAATAATGCAGTGTCAAAATGTACCAACTGGACAGTTTAATCATAGGTCAATATTTCTCCTTGCAACCACCAACAGTGCTGCAGTGTGCCCACACCATGTTCCCATTTAACCCTGCACTCTTCATCTAATCAAGTAAGAATCAGGAGCAAGTGCTAGGAGTGAGTTTTACAGGAGCAAATAGACGGGAGTATATTATTGCCAGAGTGAATTGATGGGAGCGAATTGTCACAGAGTGAAAAGCCAAGAGTGAATTTACATGGACCCCACTTGGGGATATATTATGATAGGCCGAGTTCCTCTGTCATCTGTGAATCAATGCCAAAAATGTTTTAATATAGGGGCAGTCAAAACAGAGATGTTCCATTGTTTCTGAAACTGTAGAGCAAGAATGTTCATGGACATCTTTGTGTTTCAAATTATTTCTAACATTCAATTTTCCATGAGCACATAGCCAAAGCACATCTCACGTATGAAAAGGTACTATGGTGTCAGTGAGCAACTGTCCAATACATTCCTGATCATGAACAGAAACATTAAAAAACTGAGGCCTGTACAACAAAGAAGTTCTGAACAACGATATCATACAAGGACTGCATATAAAGAGAACAAAGATGTATTTGCTGAATCTCCCATTTCTTGATTTTTGTCGGAACGGACTTCCAAATAATAAGGTAACTTCAGAGGGCTTTTATTCTTGTGAATGAAGATGCCCAAACTCCATTCTATCAAAATCTAGGAGCCCTGCTATGTCATCCAGGAGACCCAATCCCAGACAGTGGACAAAAGGACAGGTCTGAGATTAGCATAAAGAAATACTGAAAAACAATACTATAGGTTTGCCATGTTCAGACCACCCAACTTAAGGGATAAGTATGTAACTCCCCTTTTAATGGGGTTTAAATGAATACCTCAGAGACACTGAAAAACAACAATGGAAAAGTCTTACCTCCAACTGTGGGGGAAGGTGGAGTATATGTAGCTAAGGTAGAAGAAAAATTGGAACTAAATATGTCCTAATAAAGAAAGACATTTATTTTTGCACATGTGCCATTTGTTCCATTGTACAACTTTTTGCATGCCGATGGCCAGTCGATTGTCCCTGTTGACCAATGCCATATCGCCAAGGCCAAAAAAACACTTACAATTGTACAGGTGCTTTCAGACACTGAAAACCCTGTGAGTTCACTAACAGTCAGATTTCCATCTCCTAAGGGCATGCAGAAACTTTTCTGATAATTTATCTCAGCGCCTGTAGCAGTGGAAAAGGTTAGAAGCACTTTTTTGGTGGCAACCCCAGAACTTGCATTAGACAATGTCAGGCATAAATCAACAGTGTATGCCAATGTTTTACACATTGGCAACTGGACAAGTAAGTGGAGACCCATAATCTCAGGGGACAGATTCAAAGTCTGAAATCAGGGAGACTAAGGACAAAATGTACAAAAGGGGATTAAGGGGGCACCCTATCAGACTCCTCTTTGAAACATACACGTCTGACCCATCCACCCATTCACAGAAGAAACAACAGATGCTGACCCATAACAAGTCTGAACCCAGTGAATAAACTGGTGTGGCACCCCCGTAAGACTGTAAACATTTCCAAACAAAATCATGGGACACCCTGTCAAAAGTCCTAGACTGATCCAGGCTGAGCAAATATCCCTGCAATTTTCCCACATTGTCCCCTTCAACAAGTTCACGTAAAAGAAAAAGATCATCAGTAATTTTCCTGCCTGGCAAAGAGTAAGACTCTACAATGTGGATAGTGGCATCCATAGCCACAGATAACTATTTACTCAAAATGTCGGTAAAAATCTTAAAATCCACATTTAATAAAGTGCCAATTGGTGAATAAGGATTTACCCCCAGTTCAGGGGTGTAGCCAGAAATTTTAAACTTGTACTCAAAACTGATGCACTGTTGCCCCCCACCCATTATTTAACCATAAACCAAAATATGTGCTGCCACACGCCACACCCCCTTTGCCATGTCTGAATTCATGTAATCATTTTCTTCCTGTAATCCTCCTTCCTTTGTTTTTCTACCTGCCTGGTAAGTTGTTCTTGTTTGTGTATTTGACTGGTGGCATCAGTGCCCCATAGCGAACAACAAAGACAAAAGGGATCAGCGTGACACAGACACAATGTGACTCACAATGTCCTTGCTTTCTCCTTTTTGTTGTCCCAACCTGATTTGTTGCCCCATCTGATTTTTTTTTACTGTACTCAGCTGAGTACAGTGTGTATGCCTGCCGACACCCCTGCCCCAGTTTAAACAAAAAAAACAAGCAATCCATGGTACATATCTACAAGCAGCACTGAAACATGGAGTAGTGTGCTAAAGATAGCTAATAATTCCTGCAGCATTAAGTGACACTAACATTTATAGAATTTATAGGGCAGACCATCCAGCCCTGGGGCTATTCCTGACTTTAGATTTTTGATGTCCCAATCCAATTCATCTGAAGAAATTGGTACAACCAAAACCAGATTGTTGTTCTGAAATTTGTGCCAATTGACTTTCCTGTAACCACAGATCTATGTCAGCGTTACCTGAGGGAGGGTGACTAAATTGATACTTGGCATCGTGTTCCAGTGTAGAAAGAATACCATGTCTCTCTGATACAATACCCTTCTCTCATCCTAATCTAAACTTGCTAAAGTAGCAATACTGCATAATCAGGAAGTGATTATCAAAATTCTGTTCTTTGCCTGGAAGCATGCAGCCACAGTTCCCAGTTTCCACAACTGTAAATATTTTTTCTAGCAATCTTTAGATTTTTAGATATTTAAAATGTAGTTCCATTTTAGTGGAGCCATAGTAAATATGGCTACTGCCTAAGTTTCAGCCAAGCTGCCCCCTCACATTGCATCACATCTTTTGTTTACTTCCGTGGGACCCTATACTGAGCTTTCCAACTGTCAATGTGTAGTACTGTGAGTCATGCACATGTGCAGTTGGCAGCAGGGAGTTCAAATTCAACATGGAGTTTGCAAGATATGTAAACAAAAACAAAGAAGAATGGAGAAAATTATGGGGTGACAGTACAGTGAAAACAAGAAAGATTACCAGATACCTGTAAGTGTTCCACAGAGCACAGGGAAAACACTATTGCAAAAGATCTGATTTTTGTATCTAGTTCATCTGCTTTAATGTATGCCCAAGACACCCAATGGTGACAGCTGTCAAAAGGATTAACCTGGAAACTCCTACCCTCGGTGTCAAATTGCAGTTCTATTTCCAGTGACTTTAACCTGTAGGCTCCATGCCAAATGAGTGACGTAATTTTAGTGACGAAAATTGGACCAACGTCATTTCAGCGAATGTAAAAATGGTGATGGTGAATTACAGCACCCTACAGTAAGGGAGACAATTGAATTACTGCATTTCTGTGGGGGTCTTAACCCCACACCTCCCATTGTGGGGGGCTATGCCCCAGACCACCCTTACTTATATAACTAACTCTGAGGTCGTAGCACCTCGGGGAGGGGTAAAAGCAATTGTTGCCCTAACTATAGGGTACAAAAATTCACCATCACTGTTTTAACATTCTCTGAAATGCAGTCGCTCAAATTTCCATTGCTGAAATGTCCTCGCAGAATTTACGTGCTGCCTAACTGGTTCTACTGGTGTTGAACCATGTTGTGTTTTACAGCAGAAATCTGAGCAGACTAGTCACACAATCCGGCATTCTGTAATGACATTAACTAAGTTGTACAGTCATACTGTCATAACTATATATTTCTGAAATGTAGTTCTCTCAACATGTGAAGTAATACACTTGAACAGATCCTGGAAATCCCATTTGCTATCGGCTCACCACTGGAGAGGTGAATTATAGAGATAAAGGACAGAAGTCCTGACTTCAGTCAATTGTTGGAGCTGATCTACAACAAATGGGTCATTCAGCAACCCCTGCTGAAAGTGACCTCAGCAGAGTCTGACAATGTTGCACATACCAAGCCATGGTCTGAGGTTTCCACCAGCAGAACATCCACAGAGAAAACCAGTAGATGGGAGAAAATGAACCAATAATCAATATGAGATATCAGACTGCCTCTAGAAGGTATCCTATCAATAGAGCACAGCAAAGAGGACTCTGTAATGTGGGCGCTGGCAATAGGGTATGGGCAATTGCAGCGCTCAGGAGTTTTGGTCTCAGTGCATTGGGTGCAAGGTGCAGAGGGCACCTTCTTACTCTCTCCTGCTGCCTCAGTCAACATTACCCTTCTCTCCCACCCATACAGAGCAGAAGGAGGTGATTATATATTTATTTAGGGGAGTAGGGAGTGCAGCCATGACAGGAAGTGTGGTGGGTGTAGCCTCCTGCATTGTGGTGGTATGGGTGATATTAGGTGGTCTCTGGTCCTGTGCATGGTGCTGCTTGGTTTGTGCTGCTAGTCAGTGCACAGATGTGCACTTTTCCTGCTGTGAGTGCTCCTGCTGTCATGTGGCACTATTGACAGATACTGTCTTTTACTGCAGCCAGTTGTTTATGCTTCTTTTGCGGTGCTCTGTGTGTTTTCACCTTAAAGTGGATGAATCTCTCTACAGTATGTATGTTTGGGAATTGTGGTGTGTCAGCCATGGGCTTTTGTTTGGGGGGCATAAATATTAATTAACATGAAAGTTTGATTATGGACAGAAATATCCAGTAATAGGGCATGACCCAAATGTATGTCAACCATGAGGAGACCCTAATGTCAGGAAGCTTAAAACAAATCCTCACACCACTGCACACATCTTCCCCCGTGACCAGAAACAGTCTCCCAATATCCAAGCAGAAGTAGCAGATTAGATATCAGAAATCAATCTAAGCCCATGTCCTGCAAGAAAACAATATCCTAAGAACATTGTTCAAGCAGGGCAAATGTCACCACTCTCTTCTTGATTGCCACGATGGTGTTAATGTTCAGGGTGGACAAAATAAAGGTTGTAATGGCAACCATGGGACGAGTAGTAGGGGTTACTGCAGTGTAGAATGCTTAGTATTAGAATGAGTACCCCATTTAGTCCATCTAGGATGAGAGCCGGATAAGCAAGCTTCCTCCATATCTGATAAAACAACTTCCTGGGAAGAAAGCTTGGCAGACACGTCGGAGTCATCACTATCATCCGCATCTCCCCATTGTAGAGATGCATACTTTTTCTAGAAGAATGGGGTCCCGTGAGGCCACTTTTTTCCATTTACCTTTCCCCACCATCTGAAAAAAATATGTAATAGGGTTACGAGGTGGAGGTATAACAGGTGAAATATCCACAGAAGAGTCCACACACTCCAAAGGGGGAAAAGGACAAAAAAATCAGCAAGTGGGTGAGAAATGTCAGAGACAGCAGAAGGAGAAGCAGGGGTACAGTGACAACTAGAGTAACACTTAAGTCTGGAGTTGAAGCAGAGTGTTGATTATGGAGTAGAAGCCATAATGTTCTCGGGGTACAGAGTCTGTAGCTGGTGGAAAAACTTTAGCCTTCACTGCTTTATGGATATAAAACTCTTGTTCCATGAAATTGGAGTTAGTAGTGTTGTGAGCGACCCAAGGACAGAAACAGAAGTTGTGCCCCTCCTCATCACAAAGATTACAATGTGGAGTGAAAGTTCAGAGTAACCCAGAATGTCCCAAGAATACACAGAGCGTGCACTTGACCTGATCATGGGAATTGCTCAGATGTTGATGGGAGCCACACTTCTAACATGATTTGGGCTGGCATGGGTGGAATATTATTCCACAATCTGTCTCTAGAAAAAAGCAACTGGGCAGATGTTGCACCCCAGAATCTGTGTAATGGAGTTTCACATGGAAGTTCCAGCACCCAGTTAAGAAGTGTTCACTGTCAATAATAGGTTCAGGGGTACCTTGTAACTCACATCTCTTTTAAGCTAGTAAATAATGTCCATGACATTAACACCTTCATTCCAAAAGAGAACAGTATTTACCTTAAAAGAAGGCTTTGTAAGGGGGATAACAGTGAATGAAACCCACAGAGGGGAGGCTTTGTGCAGATGATATTGGCACCAGAAACATTCCAGCAAAGCAGCATTGTGAAAGCTGACAAAGGACTATCTCCCACAGCATGGATGAGGGCATACACATCTGAGGGACAAAACTGCAGAGATTGTTTAATCAGCATCTTGCCCACACAGAAACAATCAGGAGGCAATTTCATGCCTCCTCCATATCTCAGTTGAACTGCATTACGTCTTTCAGCCTGTTCCACTGGATAGTGGAAGAGGCCAGCATAACTGGAAGGTTTTGACTGATTCAGAGAAATAGCAGGATCTATAGCAAGAGATGTGGCAGTAGAACTAGTGGAAAGAATCAGTATTGACAGAGCTGGTTGGTTGGCCGTGTCTGTTGCCATGCCAACCAAGTGGTCTGTCTCAGTTTCGGAAGCCAAAGGTAGAATGGAACTCTGCACAGAAATTGGCTGTGTACCCAAAGCAACAAGACCTGAAATCATCAAACCGTCATCCAGATTGACAGATGCAAGCACTCCAGTAAGGTCTCCTGGGCTCATCACAGCTGTGGCAACAAACAGTAGTTTCTGTGGGAAGGTCATCAGCTCAGTAGCACTGGCAGCTGTGTCTGTAGGAGACGGACTACCTGGACAAATGCCAGGCAATGGGACATCAGGATCTGGGACCCAAGAGCCCATCAGTGTCTGAACCCAGCCTACTGTGGACAGCACTAGCTCCAGTGACCATGGAGCAGTGAGTAAATGAGAAGGAGCAGTCTCAGGAGCATCATGTCTGTCAGAGATCATATGGCAGGTATCCGCATTTGCAGGCAACTGCGTACACAGAGACTTATTACCAGATAAGATCAGAGGGCTAGAGGAATGTCGTTTCCTTTTTTTCTTCATTCAGGTGGCATTTTTCCTTGAAATATTTTAATTCCTCTTCAACCAAATGGCTCTTTCTTTTCCCTCTTGTAAATCTACTTGCAATTGTTAAGCTGCAAGGAGAGCAGCATCCAAAACATCTTCAAAACCAGAAACAGTCACAGAGGTAAGGATAGAGGCACAGACAGACTCCACAGTCCCTGAAACTCCAGCATGTCCACCACCTCCTCAATTGTCATCCACCATGTATGAGTCCTCCATCCTTCCCACAGGACCGAGTACATCAGTCAATCTATTCTAAACACAATGTCTTGGACTTCAAAAAAGCTGACTTGAGCTGGCCCGGTGTCGCTGAGGGTTGAGGCGCTGGATGCCACACCTCGTGCTACGCCAGTGACCTGGGTTCAGGAACGAGCCTGGCTGTCAGCAGTCAGCAGGGATGGGGAAGGACTAAGCATCCTATGGACTGCTCTCCTTCCCCGGGAAGGGGGGTTCTCCACACGCTGGTGTACTGGCTACCTCTAGCGGTGGATGGAGGCACCACAGTGCACGGCCACAGAAAGCAGGGGATTGAAGCTGTGGCGGATGTCTTTTGAGTGAGTGCAGGAGCATGCACACACTGAGCAGGATGTCATTGTATGGCCAGGCTTCGGGGAGAAAACCAAGAAAATTCCCCTTTTGGTGGGTGAGGTGACGGCAACCATCAGTAGCCCAAGGCCACACGTCCAATGTCGGCCGTTCCTCTGTACCTCCCCCTGGGGATTCCAGGGCCTCTCCAAGGGGTTGGAGAGAGACCAGGAGTCCTGAAGCTGATGTAGTTCACGGAGGACAATTCAGGTGAGTGGTGAAGCTGCGGAGCTGAGCATAGGACCCTGAGAGATGCCCCGAAGGTAGGGTGCAAAAATAGAGTTAAAAAAAAAAAGGCTGACTTATTCAAAATGAGAAGCTGTCTAAAACAGTATCTAGATTGCAAGCTGAAAGGGGTAATGGATGAATACTGGAGGAGAATAAAGGAAGTAAATACACTAGTCACATCGCAGTGCACCAGGTTAGTGAGCAAATCCAAAAGGAGAAGGAAACCACTCTGTTTCACCAAGAACATAGCATCAAAAATCCAGGAGAAGAAGAAAGCATTCAGGAGATGCAAGGAAACAGAAAAGGACAGTGACAAAGAGGTATATAGGGAATTACTTAAAGAGACCAGGGAAGCAATCCCTACTGAAAAAGCTCAAACAGAGGAAAGGATAGTGAAGAGTGTCTAACAAGGTGACAAAACTTTCTGCCGGGGTTCCATGTCAAAATAGCAATCACAAAACAACGATCTCTATTATGGCAAGAGTATATAGCTGAAAAGCAAATCAGTGATATACACATGCCGGCAAATAGACAGCGGTAACATCTCCCCAGTCCCCAGCTCTGAGCCGAGTACCTACTGTGCCAGAGCTAGCCACACTCACCACCACACTACACAGCTAGCTCAGCTGCAGCAGGCACCCTACCCACTGGGGCAGGTTCAGGAGCAACACAAGGAAGTTCTTCTTTACAGAAAGGGTGGTGGAGCCTTGGAATCAACTCCCACCACAGGCGGTGGGGTCAAAGATAGTCAGGGAATTCAAACTGGCATGGGACAGGCAGTGTGAAAAACCTAACAAACTTAACACAGCAACTTGATTGGGGGGGCATTGTATACATGGGCAGACTAGAAAATCCACACAGACCCCATCTGCTGACACTTTCTATGTTTTAGGAAGCGAGTCATGCCCCCTGTAGCAAGAACAGAGGAATTTCCCCAGTGTCCTGGCCAAATTTCCCCTGTTCACTAAGAATACCACCAGCAGCTTAATCTAGCTGAATTCCAGTTAATTATAATCTGTACCTCCCCCCCCCCTTCTCTAGGACGAGGCTGAAAATAGACAAAATTGTCTAGCCCTCATTTCCCAGTCAACAAAACCTAAACAAAAAAACTCCCCTTAACCCAGTGGCACCCAATGTCCATGAGACAATTGCTGCTGAAGCAATATGTCTGCCAACAGCCTCGAGATACTGTTGTTCTAACTTGTAACAACATGCAAGCAAGCATGTTCACATTCACAGATGCTTGCTACTTACTGTAACGTCTCAGAACACAGAGGCATACTTAGCACGAATACAGCATTGCATAAGATGACTGAAAATAAGCTATTTATAGTAGAGCGTATCCCTCAATGCCACCCTAGCACTCATGGCTCCACTGTGCTCTGCCATTCATTATTAAATATTATTGAGGGAAAGGGTCTACTGTAAAATAAATAGCTTACTTTCAGTCAGCTGATGCAATATCTCCTATTTATGTAACAGGTGTAAAAATAAACTGTGCAAGATAAACAAGTTATGCCAGCAACTGACTTACAAAATAATATATTATACTGTATTGCAAACTGGGTATGTCACAATCACTATCTTTAAGGCTGCATACATCAATGAACTACTGAAACAAAGAGCAGCTTTCACAATGCTGATAACATCACAATAGCTTTATGCAGCACCAACACTAGCAGTTTAAATAAAAGAGAAACAGTTACATCTTCACACAAACAGCTGAGAAAGTTATAACTAGTAAATTGATATTGTTTAAACTGAATACTGTATGTACTGACTTAACCAAAAATATGCAGTTTATCATTATCCATGATGAGGCAGGACCTTCACAACTCACTTGTGGCTCTACCACTTAAGAGCTATAGTCTTGCCTCCACATACTTGAAGATAAACTGGATATTTCAAGTCAGGTTCCTACATATCCTTTATCTATTCTGTGAAATTATGAAGAAAAAAATGTATTTATTGCATATTTTATAATGAAAATTAAATTATCATAATTTGTAAGTATTGAAATGTCTCACACAGTCAGAATTTCTTTTTCCATTATTTATCTATTATTTTTTGTTGGAAAAAAAAATGTGTTTTTCCTAAGCAGCCAGCTGCAAAAATGACAGTTGATTCATAGCCCTACATATGTTTCTTTTGGGACCCGTATAATTGCCCAACTCTCAAAATCTTGACAGCTGAATGCCCGACTCTGGTTGCCCGACAGTACTATATTACTACTGCACATATTCCTGACAAATAAAATCCCATCTAACAAAATACCAACTGCAAAGCTGGCCTGTTGGCTCAGAGGTTGGATTTCCGTGGTGACATGGGGTCGGGAATGGACCCGTGTCATCAGAGGGCTGGCCAGGGAGAAGGATGGAGCATCCAAAGGACTGCTCTCCTTCTCCAGGGGGAGGATGGGGAGAATGTCGGGTGCTTGACGAACCGCTGGCAGAGGCCAGAGAACCACAGCAACTGGCTTCAGAGGGCTTTAGGGTGTGGGGCAGATGCAGGACATCATTGCACATCCTCGCCCCCCAAGAAAAAACAGGAAAATTACTTCACTGCCAGCTGCCCTTGATGAAGCCTTCCTTGGCTTCAATTAGCCTCCAGGCCTGCCCTCTGATCTAGTCCCATCGTTGTGGCACTGTTGGGGAGTCGGCACCACAACCCCACCCTGGGGGAAATGACGGGGGTATCGGAGGGTCACAGTCCAATATGGAGGTGGAAGCTGAGGTCTGTAACCAGGCTGAAGTGCCAGGCGGCCGGTGGTAAGGGCCAAAAAGTGTAATAAATAATAAAAAAAAATACCAACCACAATCGCAAGTGAATTTAATCTTCTTTGCTGTACATGCTGTCTGGAATTATGCATTGGCAGCCCAAATTTTAGGCTGCTGTTGATTGGCTATGCTCCCTGCTCAGCCACCACATGGTGATCCGCAACACTGTGTGGTCATCTTGTGAGCAATGTGCTTTGTTTCATGTGGACATGCCTAAGTTTTTCCCAAATATGTCTAAAAAACATTATTTTCCGCCCTTGACCCCTTCCAAAATTCACAGCTCTGTATTTCATTTGTTTCTCTGACCACCCTCTTGCTTCCCCTTGTTCTCATTTGATACCCATCTCCAGTCACCCTCCCCTTGTTTTTCCTTGCACCTGGTGAAGGCCTTCTTTTTTGTTTTCACTGCTTTTTTGACCATTCCAGAGAACTGTATTGGTCTCTTGTATCTGTTTATTTTGATTACCATTCCCATGCAAGCCTTTGTTGCCTCAAGAATGGTTCCTTTGATTGCCCCCATTTTTCTTCCACATCCCTGATACTGTCCACTCTGATTATCTTGTCCTGGACCAGCTCCATCATCCAGCTGAGGACTGCCCTTTTGAAATCTAGGACTTCAGCCTTTGATGAAGGCTTACTTGTCCCCATCCCAGGGCCAGGTCAAACCATATAGAGTTATGGTCACTGGACCCTAGTGGTTCCCCTGCCCTTACTCCTCCTATCACTTCTCAGTTGGTGAGCACCACATCAAGAATGGCAGCCTGCTTAGTGGGCCCCCTAACCAGCTGCACCAGCAGGCAGTCCCACAATGTATCCAGTGGAGTCTAACTTCTGGAGCTCCTAGCTGCTGGCGTGACCCAATCAATATCTAGCAGGTTTACATCTCCTACCACCACCACTTCACTTTTTGTCACCCCTTTCTTGTTCTGCCCCTAGCTCCCTGTCTCTCTCTTCCTCCTGTCCTGTAGGTCTATAGGGAACTCCATTTGTAGCTTTTTTGGGACTGAGACCACCACGAGCTGAATCTACAGTGATTCATTTCCTCATTACCTCACTTGATGTTTTCATCCTCCACTGCTTCTATGTCTTTTCTGATATATAGGGCTATGTCTCCTCCTGTCTTTTCCTTAGTCCCATCTAGATATGGTGTATAAGCCTCTCCCCTCCACCTTCATAGTGTGTCCTGGAGCATCTTCTTCTATGGAAAATGTTACCTTCCTGTACCTTATTAATGCCTGTGTGATATCTGAATGTTTTTATCATATCCCTTCTTTCCATCCTTTCCTCAAAAGAGTACATATTTAGTTCCTTGAGTCTTTTCTCATACGGTTTTTGATGCACGCCCTGCACCAGATGGTAGCCCTCCTTTGAACCGCCTCCACCCTATCTATGTCCTTGCCGAGGTGGGGCCTCCAGAACTGAACACAGTACTTGACAATAGAGAAGCCAGTTAACATGCTTTGTTTTTACAAATATATTACTGAAGATCTTAGTCACTTAGAACTTGTTGGAAACATGTCAGATGGTGGCAAACTAAATACATGAGTGATGTGATATTGCAATCATGAGAAAACATACAGTTGAGTGTGTCCCTTTTTTTGTTAGGTTCTATTCGTCATAAAATCCTCTTGCATACATACATATATAAATACATACATACAGCAGAGCCAGACGCAATTCAATGGAATAACTTTCAGTAAACAACATGTCACAAAATACCGCATGACAAAAGAGCTTAATTGCCATTTATTTACATTGTTCCCTGTAGTATACTGCAGCATTTTGTGATACACTGCATCATTACAGCATTACATCCTGACTTGCACTGCTGCATTACATGCATACATACATACATACAGTACATGGCTAGTTTAGCTAGTTTTCCATTAGCAGGTTATACAGACTATACAGACCTGCCACTAGAGGGATTCTTGGTCTTCTACATAAATCACTGTATTCTTTCGTGGGCAATATGGCCTGCATTATCATTCTACTTCTTTCCCGGTTCTACTACAAGGGGACTTGAGTCTGAAGGGTGGATGGCCACTAACTAAGCTGCTCCTGATCTCCTTGTTCCCCTTTCTGCTGTATTTTCTCATCTAGGTTTTAAATGGGTACCTAGGTGGGCAAATTTCTTGCCTAGAAAATATTGCACTAATACAAATCACGAGACCACTCAATCTGGGACCATGGCTCTCCTTATTGTGTTTTTATTGCTCCTAAGGTGCAGAGTTTTCAGCAATACAGTGCAATTTGAAGTACCTCAATGCAATTCAGTTCTCCAATTATCAATACCTAATGTTATAACAGTCTACCGTGCAGACACTCTGTCATTCTCCTCTCCCCTTTTAGCCTATTCCCCCCGGTTAGCCTACACCCCTTTGCTACTGTCCTCACCTATGTCTACCCAAGCACTTACATTGATCACAATCAACTGTCATTATAGTGGCGCCGCCTCTTGCGCAGCACGATATGGGTTGCTGCAAAGAAATAAAAAAGCAGTCTCCATTCTTATAAGCTCCTTTAAGAAAGTTATACTTCTGCTTCTTCTCTGCTCAGGAAATGTGGAGCTCAACCTGGCCCCCACAACTACCTCACCTTCGATTTTGCTGAGGCCACAGGTCTCAAAATGATGATGGTCAACATTTAAGCCTGCCTAAAAACTTGTACAGCTGCAAGCCTGGGCTGCACACGTTAACCCAGACCTTATCATAATTACTGAGTCGTGGTTAAAAAGGCGAACACTGATCAACAAATATCACTGCAGGGCTACAATTTATTTAGAGCAGATAGAGAGTCTAGAGGCGGGGGTGTGGTTATCTATGCCAAATCTAAGTACTTGGTCACCAATATTAGTTGCAAATCTCTAGCCAAGGAATTTGAGTTAGTTTCGCTGAGCCTTCATCTCCCCTCCTTGGAATGTATCACTATCCTAGGTGGCTATAGACCCCGTCTGGTGGTGATGAAGTCCTTAATCTTTGAAATCCATGTTCATAGATGCAAAACTGAAACAATATTTCTAGGAGATCTAAATATGGACTCGCTGTCACCTAAATCACATGGCCTCAAATCCCTTTGTGACAAGCTGGGTCTTGGGCAATTAGTCAGAGAACCTACTAGGAACAACACTCAAATACTGCCAACAGTTCCATTCTAGATGTGGTACTAACCACCCATCCACACAAAATATCTCATTTGGCAGTGTTTCACAATGACATGAGTGATCTGGAATTGTTGCTTGCATAAGATCTCAAATTAAGGCCCGCCGCAACCCATCTTTATAACAAAAGATCCTTTCGCAAATTCAGTGCAGTAAACTTCCTATCTGACCTGAGCATGATCAGATGGCAAGATCTTTACCTAGCCAAAGATGTCAACAAGGCAGCTTGCATCCTTAATGACAAACTCACTACAATAATAAATAAGCATGCCCCTTTCATCAAAGTAAGGGTACGGAACAATTCCAATCCCTGGTTCACCTCGGATCTCAAGGCAGCCCTTATAGCGCGAGATAAGCTCTGGGCTAAAGCTAGACATTATATTTCTACTCTCGAACAAGCTAAAGGTAACCCTCATAAAATATGGAAGACTATCAAAGCTATAGAAGGACGGCCCATGGCCCCCTCTGTCCCAACAAAAATAGTTGCAAGTGGCAAGATTGTGGAAAACAAGTCCCTAATCCTGGAGGAACTTAACTCCCACTTTGCCACAGCTGGATTAGCTTTTGACTCGTCACCTTATGCTGGTGCTGCGGTGAGCCAGCATACCCCTCCCGCCACATCTAGTCCTGCACCCAGTCCCTTCCAACTGCGCGAGATAACTTATAAAGAAGTAGAAGATTCTCTTCTTAACTTAGACACCAAAAAAAAAGCACAGGGGACGATGGCTTGGAACCCTTTTTCCTAAGGTCAGGCTATGCCCATCTCACTGCCCCAATTCTCCACATCTTCAATCTTTCCATTACATCTGCTGCTGTGCCGTCCTGCTGGAAATCAGCACATATCCTCCCTCTACTTAAATCTGGTGACCCATGCGATGTAAACAACTATAGGCCTATCTCCATATTGCCTATCCTTTCTAAAGTTCTCGAAAAACTGATCCATATTCAGTTAAACTCTCACTTGGAAACCTTCTCTCTCATTAACCCAGCTCAATCTGGCTTCCGGGATAATCATAGCACAATCATTGCACTAGCAAAAGTAACCAATGATTGGATCTCTGCTATAGATGATAAGAAGGTAACAGGTGCAGTCTTTTTTGGACCTCAGCAAAGCTTTTGATACTGTTGATCACAAACTATTAGTCAATTGCCTTGCAAAGTTGGGTGCCACATACCATACCACCCAGTGGTTCTCTAGCTACCTAACTGGAAGATTCCAAAAAGTAAAGGCGGAAGGCTTTTTTTCTGCTGCCTTGCCAGTTGCAAGAGGAGTCCCCCAAGGATCCATCTTAGGTCCTATCTTGTTTTCTCTGTACATCAATGACTTAGATGCTAACATATCTACGTCCAATCTGCACTTTTTTGCAGATGATACTGTGTTGTATACTTCTGGCTCATCGTTATCTGAAGTCAAGGGAGTACTTCAAGCCGGACTTAGCACAACAGGCATAATTTAATAAAGGCAAAGCTTCTGCTCAATGCGAAGAAGACTAAAGCGATGATATTCTCCCGCAGTGCTGTCTCAGGCCCCCCCAATACTCTTGCCCAAGACTTCATTGTCACCACGCTAAACGAACCTCTGGAAGCTGTAACCAAATTTAAATATCTAGGTATCTGGATCGACAATAAATTATCTTTCAGTGACCACATCGAAGATGTCTCTAGAAGGTTAAAAGCAAGGTTAGGTTTCTTCTACAGAAATAGGCCCCTTTTCTCCCTTGAAACTCGAAACAAGCTTGTACAGGTCACTTTTCTCCCCTACTCGACTATGGCGATGTAATTTATTCCTCCACCACTCTTGCAAATCTAAGTAAACTGGACATCCTTTATCACCATGCATTACGGTTCATTACCAACTCCCCTTACCGTTCGCACCACTGTGACTTATATGCAGCTGTTGGTTGGACATCCCTTACTACTAGATGCCTGCTCCATGCTGGGCTATGGACTCTTAAACTGCTCCTGCAGAAATTGCCAAGCTATCTCTCTTCCTTATTAGTATCTCACATAGTGCATACTCGTTAAGAAAATCTGACTTTATTATGCTTGACATACCAAGGACGTGGACTTCCTTTGGTAAGCGTGCTGTGCATATGCCCTTCCCTCCATTTGGAACCAATTACAAACCGTGTGCAAACTAACTAGCACAGTTTCAATAAACTTCTACAAATCGCTAAGTTCAGCCAAAATAAAAGACACCTGTAACTGTCATTAAGTCTCTTCCTTCCCCATGTGTGCCATATTTATCCACTGGTAAGGTATAATTGATTTGTCATATTAACTGCTTTCCCTTCCCCTTCTACTCCTGGCTTTATCTTTGCTTACGCTCCACTGCAACTCTATCAAATCTCTCCTCCCTCCCAGATCAGTTGTAGACTGTTGTTTGTTCTAGCTGCCAAAATACTGTATATTTGATTTGATTTGATTTAATTAAATCAAATCACACCAGTTATCATGTTTCATTTATCAGTATGTGACCTATAAGTCGCTTCCCTGTCTCATATCAATGTTTACCACCTGCGGTCACCCTATGTGGTACCCTTGTATGTATATCCAGCCTGTATCATGTAACGTGTATTTCATGTATATACTGTTATTACCTATCTGTGTTTGTACTTTAAGTGTTTATGTCACAGGACCTCCTTGTGAATGAGCTTGCTCAATGGAGTTTTCCTGCAATAAACTTGAACTTGAACTTGAAACTTGAACATGCATGCATACAGCATATACATACATGCATGCAGTACATACAGTACATACCGCCGGAGTGGCCGTGGCTCAGAAAACTAGCCGCCCGCCCTCACCACCTTCTCCAACCACCAAAGAACCTCCTAAAGCCAGATCTCAGCCCTTGATTGGGCCCACCCATGCTGCCGGAGCAGCCATGGCTCAGGAAACCAGCCACCTGCCCTCACCACCTTCTCCGCTGCCAAAGGATCTCATAAAGCTGGGTAGGCTTCGCAGACCCAACTGGGACAGCTCTGAGTTTCTCCATTGGCTATAGAGGCGTGCTACCATCTCCGATTGGTCAAGACTTTCACACCTCTGCCTGGAATTGGTCAGCCTCATATACACTGATTCTGGGCTTCTGCACCCATTGAAAAGCATAGGAAAGCACTGCATTTTTTGGTCGCTGTGTATTTTTCCTCCTTTATCCTACTTTATTGTTCAGCTAGTACTGATTAATGTTATCTGCATTGCTAACTTTTTAAATTGTCAAAAAATAGCTGTAATCTGCTGATTTGTTTGACCTGTCTACTGCTTCTCTACTGTGCCCTTTGTCTAACTCCCTTGGTTAACTGCCGTGTCACTTTCCTTCCCCCTGTGGTGATTGGCAGGTTATTCACATCTTGTCCTTGTCTGCTACTGTCCCCCCTGCCTCCTTTCTCAGCTGTGATCAATTTTTTCCTCATCTACTTGCTCCCGACCCCCTGCTGTCTCTCCACGCCCCCGATTCTCACCTGCATCACTGCTCCATTGTCCCTCTAGCTTATCTCGGACCCCTTTCTCTCCTCTCTCGCTCTCTCCTCCCACAGATCTTGGCCCTTGATCATGTCCATCCCTGCCGCCAGAGTGGCCATGGCTCAGGAAACCAGCCGCCCACCCTCACCACCTTCTCCAGCCGACAAAGGAGCTCCTAAAGCTGGGTAAGCTTTGCAGACTCCATTGGCTACAGAGGCTTGCTACCATCTCCGATTGGTCGAGGCTTTTACACCTCTGCCTGGGATTGGTCCACCTCACATATGCTGATTCTGGGCTTCTGCGCCCATTGAAAAGCATAGGAAAGCACTGCATTTTACACCGCCCCCAACCCCCCAGCCTTAATTAAATAGCTCTAATCCCTCCCACTTTCCTTAGCGGCCACCTAACCTTCTTCCTATTGGTCCTCCTTATCCTCTCCTTCCATTACCACTCACTCTTTTTTGCCTGACCTCTCTCCACTCTCTATCCTTCTCCCTGTAACTAACTCCCCTACCCTCCCTCTTCCTAAGTGCCCCCATACTACCTTTCTACACTATACAAGCTTGGTTGCTGACTTGCCCTCTTCACTATGTTTGAGCGGATAATTTTTCTCTTGTCACTACCCCCCCTCTCTGCTACATCCCTGGAGCCTGCAACCCTTCCCCCTTTCCCAACTTCCATCTCAACTTCATCCACCACCTCTCTGGCACCCTCTCCTTTCTCCCCCCCACTGCTCCCCAATCCTGCTATGAAGAGCAACTTGCAGGATCATCCACCCAAGGTCACTGGGCCCTTTCACCTTCAATCTCCCTATTGCAATTTTTGACTCCCTTCTGGGATCAACACCTACAGCCCTTTCATACAATCAACACTGTGAGCTCTCATAAACTCTCCCTTAGGGCCTTACAACTCCCCACACTGAAGCTTCTACTACTACTGTCAGGAAATGTACACCCAAACCCTGGCCACCAATCCGCTGAGACAGCAAAGAAGTTTAAACACACTGGTGTTCTCTCCCGTGCAATCATCAACATCTGCAGCCTCATTCCCAAGCTTGATGCCCTACAAGTTTTTTCCAGACAGCATGCACCAGATGTCATCTCAGTTGTCGAAACCTGGCTCACACTCAAGATACCTGACTCCACAATTTCCATGCCCGGCCACACAGTCTTCAGGCTGGATCAGCAGACCAAAAGAGGAGGGGGCTGTGCACTATACCTCAAAGACTCTCTCCTGGGACACCCCCTAACTACCCCACCTCAGATTCACTAGCATAAATCCTCCCAATCTGTATTATCCTTGGAGCCCATGGCAAAATACTCATAGTAGCCACAGTTTACATCCCACCCAAAGACCAAGTGAAAGGCCTAAACCTTGTCCTGGATTTCACCAGAATGCATCCACAAGACTCTGAGTTAATCATGCTTGGTGATTTTAACATAAACTGGTTTGCCCCTGACCGTAGAGGTCTCAAGGATGCCATCTCCTCTGTTCACCTCTCATAGCTGGTTGACTCTCCAACCAGGCACAACTACAGAACTGGTACCAACTCACTAATAGACTGGGTTCTAGCCAATCACCCCACCCAAATATCCGATATCTCCATCCTTCCTGACTCTCTCAGTGAACACTCTCCTATCATCTGTGTATGGTCCAACAAATTCCACAAACCCCGACCTTCAGTCATAACAAGTAGAATCCTCCCACATGGGAACGTGACTCTCCTTAAATCCCATCTCAGGAATCAGGACTGGCTGCCTATCTATCATGTAGAAGATGTCAACACAGCACTGGACTCTTTCGTCTCCATCTTCAACGAAGCCTGTGACATCTGCGCCCCCCCCAAAAAAAAGCATAAAATTAAGTCCCTTTGCAATCCCTGGATTACTGCCAGCCTAATATCACAGCTAAAAGCAAGGACCACCTCTGGCTCATGGCCCAAGGCTCTGGATCACCAACTGCCATCCAGAACTACAAGCGTGCGTGCAATGATTTCTCTAAGGCCATTAAAATTCACAAAAGCTCCTACTACAGGGAAGCCCTTAGTACCACATGGGGTAATGGAAGACCATTCTGGAACAACATCAAGGAAGTAGCTGGAAAACGGCCATTAACATCGCCAAATATGCTCAGCGTCAACGGAACCATTACACTTGACCCTGCAACTATCGTTAATACCTTCAATACTGCCTTCACTGACCTCAGCTCCATTCTCCCCCCTGACTTCTTCATGGACCCTATCTCTCCCATGGACCCCACCTACACTTCCCACTCTTCTACCTACATCCCTTCTTTCAAAGTAGTCAGCAGCATGAAGCTCATGCACCATCCACAAGGTTCAGCAGCGACTCACTGGACTTAAAACTACTGTCCCTCACACTTGACGTTATCACACCACTTACCAAGATCCTTAACCTCTCCCTCTGCCTTAGCTAGTTCCCTAATTTATGGAAATATGCTATTGTCACCCCCATCTACAAAAGTGGTGATAGGATAGCAGTTACCATGCTGAGTCTTATCTCCATACTACCTCCCCTATCAAAAGCACTCGAATGTATTGTATCCGACCAACTCACCCTCTCCATGGACAACCACATCTTATGTGCTCAGCAGCATGGCTTCAGAAAAGGGCACAACACCTTATCTGCCCTTATGAAGTTTACCGCAGCTATCCACAGTTCCCTTGACAACAGCCGCCTCACCGGGGCTGTATACATCAATTTAATAAAGGCTTTTGATACCGTCCACCATTACCTGCTTCTGAACCAGCTCTCAACTATGGGACTCTCCCCTGACTTGACAGCCTGGTTCCAAAGATACTTGTCAAACAGATCACAATGAGTGAAGATTGCAGGTACTCTTTTAAACCCTATGCCAGTCCATTCGGGTGTTCCCCAGGGCTCCATACTGGGACCACTTCTAATTTCCCTTTTCCTGAATAACCTCCCAAAAGTCTACCCTGAACAAATTATTCTCTATGCAGATGATGCAGTTATTCTCTCCTCCCACAAGGACCAGCACTCCCTGTTAAACAATCTCCAACTCAGTTTCTCCTCAGTAGAAAAATGGCTCAGTTCACAGAAACTTATGTTCAACTACAAAAAGGCCAAGTCTATGCTCTTTCGTAACACAGGTCACCTCCACTGATCATAACAAACCAGTGTGGTTCAACCATTGAACAGGTTCTAACCTTCAAATACTTAGGGATCACTCTTGACTGTAACCTGTCCTACATGTCCCATACTGACAATGTCGCTAAACCTGACAACATGCGTGTTGGTCTTGTCTATAGGCACAGATCTAGCTTAACTCCTGCTGCCCTGAGTATTGCAATGCAAAACTCAATTAGCTCCATTACCAAGTATGGCCTCATCATTTACAGAGCGGCCACTACTATGATCCTTAGACGTATCTCTACCTCGCTCAACAAAGCATGTCGTCTAGTCATTGGGTCTCACCGCCTAACCCACACATGTGACCTCTAAGCTCGGTCTGGATGACTACAACTATCAAATTATATAAAATATCAAACCTGCATAATGGCCGAAAAGATCACAATAGGCCAGGCACCCCCTAGGGTACTATCTCTCCTCAGCCTCAGTAGTAACTCCCATCACAAGAGAGGCTCAGATTCTCATCGCCTTATAGTCCCTCACTGCAGAACCTCCTTGGGTCAACGTCTTTTGCCTACCGGGCTCCTTATTGGTGGAATAACCTTAACACGGAGATCTCCTCTAGGACATTTTAAATCAAGTCTCCGCCTCCACCTCTCGGCCTCTAGCACCTGAGATTGTCATACCTAGCTGGAAATCTCAGCTCAGCAGTTCAAGCCACCTAGCCACTCGTTGCACCACTCCCTTACTTCCACTCCCTCCCCTTGACCTTACCTTACTCACCCCCCCACTACCACCCCACCCTGCTACTCTTCCTGCTCTTCTGTCGTGATTGACAACTTCTGGAAAACTCTACTTATAATTAATATTTTGCAGCTGTATGTTAAATCTGTTGTTTTTATCTGCATTGTTAACACCTGTCTTATTGTTTTTTGCACTTGCTCCACTGTGTAGCAATGTATTGTCCTGTCTCTGACGTGGAACCTTTGTAAAAAAGCCTTGGCTCAAAGGTATTTGTAATCCTAGTAGAAATAAATAAATAAAATAAATAAATAACCATACATACATACATACATGCATACAGTACATACAGCACATACATGCATACAGTACATACATACATACTTGCATTCAGAACATACATGCAGTACATACATACATACAGTACATATAGTGCTGAAAGCAAGGATTGGGTTTCATACAAAAATTAGCACCACAGTAAGATATTCTCTAGACTGGTACATCTATCATTACTCCCATATTTTGGCATATATAAAGCCAAAAGAGTGGGATTGCCAGCTTTATTTGTAATTTTAACATAATTTTACAATGATTGAAGATAACAGATCTGCTGCTTTTTGTTGCCCTCAGGCAATCTCTGTGACTATGTTTGACTTGTATGATGTGCAGAGTGACATCACTATGGATGGTCTGGTTCAGTGGAGTGACACAGGCCCAGATATTCAGAGCAGTTGCACATGGCGCAACTGAGTTGCGCTGGTGCAAGTGCGGAATTGCTCCAAGAAGCCATATTCAGCGGGAGCCATTGCACAGTGCAAAATCCATTGCACAAATGTGCAACTATTATGTATGCAGGCTCAAGTGCAAGGGGTGGTCCCATGAAATATTCAGCACAGTGGCATATTCGACCATGAAACCATGGTGCAAGTGTGGAGCAAACTGAAGTTGCTCCAACCAGACTTGTTCCCAGTAAAACAGGGCGCAAACACACAGACAGCAGTTGCACCAGGAGTGAGAGGGAGAGATACAGACAGACAGACAGACACATGACCAGACACAGAGGGAGAGAGACAGACAGGGGTGGCATGAGAAAGGGAGAGAGGGGCAGAGAGAGGGGCACACACACAGACACAAAACCTGTGTACCAGGGTGGTACACAGCCAGCAGCCAACTGCCCAGGGGGACAGTGGACAGCAGGAGACATGGAGAGTATGCCCATCCTGATGGGGGCTGTGATGAGGGGTGTGAGGTGGCAGGAGGAACAGCTATGTGGCCGACGAAGGGCCAGGCGGTGGCATGCCCTACACAGGCCGTACCGTGCCTGCAGCACCACTGAGAACCAGAGTGACACTGAGATCGTGGGCCAGAACTGCCTGAACAAGGCCATGCTGAGGCAGCCCTGTGAGCTGTGCAGTGCAGAGCTGCAGGCACCCATCATATAGAGCCATGCCATGTCCGTGGAGATGATGGTGACCGCTGACATGTGCCTGCTCACCATGGACACCAGCCAAGGACCAACAGGGGACACCATGGGTAGCACCCAGTTGGCCATGGCCTACCTCCCCACACAGGTCCCCAGAGCTGTGCTGCCATGTGCTGTGGAATGCTGGTGTCTCTCCAGCACACAGGTGGAGTGTACAACACCAGTGCAGGACAGCCACAGGGTGGAATGCATGCCTGGTGTGAGTGGGACCGGTGCCTGCACCCACATGGGCATCCACATGCCACCTGGCCCTGTGGGACTGGTGCATATCAACAGGAAGGAGTGTCCAAGCATCACCTGCCAGGTGGTGTGTGATGCCATGGGGCGCACATCAATGTCTGTGCCACACATCATGGGAGTGCACAGGATGCCTTCAATTGGCACAGCCCTGCACCATGCCATGGATAGGAATGAGGGGACAACCCCACAAGCCACCCAGTGGGTGTGAGTTGCACAGGCAGTGTGCGATGGGCAGCACAGTCCTGGGGATGGGGATGGGGTGGGCAGGGTGTGCATGGTGGTGTGTGTGCTAAGGACAGGTAAGGGGCACAGCACACAGCATAGCAGAGGGCTAACCATGGCATGCTCCACACAGATGACAGTGCATACCCACTGAGGCCCTGGCAGCATCACCCTGGTCCATCCCACCCTGCAGTGCTGTCTGCCCCCAGTGTGCTGCTGCAGTATCCACCATACCTATCAAGGTTGCAATACTGGTACATGGCCTGTGCTGTTCGGTGGTGCTTATGTGGTGCAATGCATGCAAATGAGGTTGTGCACAATGGTAATGATATGATAATGCACCCCCCACAGCACCACGCATTGACTGATGAGCTCATTTGCATATGGCATCTTAATATCGAGATACTGTGCCCTGCACAATGGTATTGCGCTGGGGCAAGTGGCGATGCAATGCCCATGCATGCATGGTGCTCAGACCTACAGTGCACATGTGCACTGCACTGACATGGTGTCAATTGCACAAGATGCATGAACAGTGCGATGTATCAGCACAGAGCAAGCTGTGCCAGGCAGACAACGTGCACTTCATGCATGATGGCGTGGTTCCTATTGCGCACATGTGTACTGTGGATAGGCATGGTTCCTTGGGCCATTGCACTGGGCACCTGTCTTGTCCCTTGCTATAGGTGTCCAGCATCCAGTGCAGACACTGCTGCACCAGATGCTGAGCTGGCTCATGCTGCACACCTTGTTCGTGGTCTCAGGCATACCTGGGGTGGTGGTGGCTATGCAGGGCATGTTGGTGGCAGAGAAGAGTGAGGGATGGCATGCCAGGGTGGCTAGTCAGAGCCATCATTAGGGTTGCCCCTGTGTCCTCTGTTACCACTGTTGGGCATTTCCCTACAGATCCCCTTCCCACTGAACAGTCCCTGTTCCCTGTCCCCTTCCCCACTGTCTCTACCCTTCCCCAGCCCCTGCTGTTCCTGTACATAGTTGTTTCATACATATATATTGTCCAGCATACCTGCCTATGTAAATGTCTGCTTTGCAGTTGGTGGGAGGCACCATGCTGCAGTGGCCCAGTGTCCATCTGTATTGTGTGCATGTGGGGGGCATGTGTTGTACTTCCGTGGTTACCTGCTGTGTACTGTGGTCCATCCCACTGTGATGGTGTCCACCCCCTGGGTGGGTGGCTGTGCATAGGGTGCCCATAGGCCCTGCAGTCAGGGATGTGTGGCAGGTGAGTGCATGGTGGTGGCTCATGGCCATGGTCAGTGGTCAGATATTGTCTGCACACTGTTGGAGTCCTCTGCCTGGCATTGTGCAGCCTGTCCCATGTGGTCTGCCATGCTACCTGCCACTCGACCTGTTCAGTGCCCACTGTGTGGGCTCCCTGTGTGCCTGTGTGGCGTATGTGTGCTTGGCTACATGGTCCTGGGTGTAGTCTGCAATGGTGTTGGGGTGGGGCACAGCCAGCAGCCTGCCGGGGGGAAGTCCTTTGGTGGCCCTAAATTGGCCGTTGGCATCTCCAGTCACCTGTTATCCATGCCACTGTTGTGTTCTGGGGTCCAGTGTCTGAATGCCTGTGTGTGCCCTGCCATGCCCTGCCGGTGAAGACCTCCTGTGGCCTGTCACTGTGCTGCCATGGCCCTGTCCTTGGGTCTGTTCTCTGTGCCCTGCCCCCTCTGTTGCCCTGCTGCCATGGGTGCACTGGAGCATCTCTGTGTGCACCATGGCACACCTCTGTTTGCACCAAGGCACACCTCTGTTTGCACCAAGGCACACCTCTGTTTGCACCATGGCTCAACTCTGCCATAGTCAGTCATGTTGCACTGGCTCAGTTCGGCCTGCACAACCTCTGAATGTGGACCCAGTTGCACCACGGCACATTGAATTTGCACTGTGCTGGACTTGCGCCAGGCTTTGGTGCATTTCTGAATATCTAGGCCCTAAAATACCGTCACCACAGAGCAAGTTTATTTACTGTTTCCAGGACCAAGATGTGTCGGAAATGACTCAGCTATTCAGAAAGACCTGTTTACAGAAAGATGAAAATTGTGAGTTACACTGGCAGTGAGTTGTACAACAGGACTATCGTTGTCACAACAAAATTACTCTGCTTAAACACATACAAATGTGAATATGTCAACAAAGCATAATGGCTTTCATAACTGATTTATTAAATATTATATGTATTAATTCATTTTAATATTCAAAACAAGTTGAGAGCTGCCTACACACTGAACCTCCACCCAACTGGTAGAATCTGGAAACGTTTACCTGAAGAAATAACTGACACTGAAAACATCACAACATTTGAAAAGAAATTAGACCAGCACATACTGGGCAAAAAAGGGATAAACTGGTCCCATTAATAATGGGAGACAGACATGATGGGCATATGGACTCCTTCTGTCTTAAGACAGAATATAGGACTAAGTATGAGTATAGGACTGTTAAATCACAACCCTACACAAATAACTGACTGCTGATTATATTAAAAAAAAATAGCTCACTTTCCCAGTCACTGATATGTCCATTCTCAATCAGTGATCAGGGCAGAGATCATTAAAAGAGAAAAATGCACTGGTGAAAACAAAATTAAAAGTTTAAAACATTTAGTAAAACAACACTGAAAATGGATGCTGCCTCTCCCTCTCCCCCAACAGATTCAGTTCAGAATTACAGTTGCACTGTCAGAATAATCACAGTAAAACCCGTCAAAATATCTGCTAAGACATTTTTCTCTACGTAAATGTGCTTTAAATCAATTCTACAAAGTTTTAACATTCAGACTGAACAACAATTTCTCCACAATGATTTTTCAAACAATTGCCTGGCTGGCAACTAAGAAGGGGCAGCTGGCGGAGAATGATGAGGACAGGGCTGAAGTCCTCAATTATTTCTTCTGCTTGGTCTTCTGTCATGAAGACATTGGTGATGGTCCAGCAATGGCCAAGACACATCACCACACCAGAGGAGTTGACTCCAGCCCCTTTAAGATAAAAAGGATCCTTGAGGAGCTGACTAAATTAAGGGTGGACAAAGCAATGGGGCCGGATGGTACATACCCAATAATTCTGAGGGAACTTTGAGAGGAACTTGTTGCCCCAGTAGCCAAACTATTTAACAAGTCACTGCAATATGGCATAGTGCCACAGGACTGGTGAAGGGCCACAGCGTGCCATTGCACAAGAGTGGTAGCAGGGAGATAGCAGAACATTATCACCCAGTCAGTCTGAACTCAGTGGTGAGTAAAATAATTGAAACATTGGTTTAGGAATGGTAGTGGAGTTCCTGAAAGAATGGGGACAATTTGACCTGAGACAGCCTGGCCTTGTGCCAAACAAACATGATAGAATTCTGTGACTGTGTTGAGTGAAGTTGATCAAGGTGCAACTGTGGGCATTGTACATCTGGGCCCAGATATTCAAACTGCTCCCAAAATGTGCGCAACAGCAGGAGCAAGCACAATTCAATTAGCATATCGCAACAGGCCTTGATATTCAAACATGGAGCAGAACAAATTGCACAAGCAATAGCGTCTGAATATAGCACAAACTGCGCTATAAGCGCAACCAGGAAGGAAGCTGAGCAGAAGAAGTTGCGCCATAGCGCAACAAGGGCAGCACAGCTGGGAGCAGTCCAGAAGTTCCATAAGCCAAGCAGAGCCCTCTCCCCAGCAGAGCAATGGAACTGCACAACCAGGGAGGCAGGCTGGGGCCACCACCAGCCATGCCACACATGGGCACAGGAACACACTGCAGAACCAACAAGACACCTGCACACCCCAAGCACAGCATCACTGGGGTGGGACGGATGATCTACTGGCCCATGGGGACAAGCCAACAAAGCACAGCAGGGCCATGAAGCCCCAGCACAACCACTGGCAGGCTGAGACTGCCACACACAGGGGGTTGACAACCACAGTGCACATCAGCCCTCCGTACGCACAGCACACCCTGCACCGTGACCCCAAGACACCACCCATGTGCAGTGACTGGCACTGCAGGAAACACCATGGATCCCACCCCGGCACACATCAACCCCGTGTAGAAGAGAAGCATACAAGCCAGACCCACCCTTTGCACCCAGCAGTGGGTGGCAGCAGATGGCAAGACCAACAGAAAGTCACTGCCACACTGGAGACACCTCCCCATGCACACACACACACACACACACACACACACACACACACACCCAGGACCATACCACCCCAGATGGCATGCACACCACTGCAACTGAGCAACCATAGCCAGCTGCAAATCAGAGACCAACACAGTATTCATATCAAAATATAAATGTATTAGAAAAATGTAAATTACAAAGTCAACAACAACATAACTATTTACAAAGGTGAGGTGTACAAGGTAGGGGTGGGCAAGGGTAGGATGAACAACTTGGAGAGGGAAGGCAGGGTGAGAGGGATGGGTGAAGTGGGAAGGGGAATCCGGCCTAAGGCCTAGCAGGCTGGTCCTCTTCCGCCTGGTGCCGTCGTGTCTGGCTGTGCCTCCTCCGGAGGCCATGGCGCTGGATGTTGGTGAGGATGGTCCTGTTGTCCATGGACACCTGGGTGAGCTGCTGCAGTGCCTGATCTATCCTCCGGAGCACAATGAGGCCTAGAAAAATGGGAACACAGTCAATGGCTGTGACTGACCACAACCCTGAACACCACCCAACCTGCAAGCCATATAGCCCAATGTCCGCACCTGTGATGGTATGCACCCACCCACAGTGAACATGCACATGCCAGCCCAACCAGGCGGCACCAGCTATGTGCACCACTGCCACACACACACTGCCCATGTCCATCACAGCACAAACAAGGCTGTCAAGTGGACGTGGCAAGTGGTGCGATGCCAGTTCCACAGCCATGTGCCCAGTGCATGCATGGACCACCAGTGGCACACACACAGACGTGCAGTGACACTGGACAGTGATGAATGTCATCTGTGTGCGTGCATGGTTGTGTTGTGCATGGCTGGTGGTCATGCCCACCCCTCCAGCATGCAATAGCATCCATGATGTAATGATACTCACACTCCGCGAAGCAGCTGTGGCTGCTGCTGCTGCTGTGGCCCACCTGCAGCACCATCGACTGCCACCGAGGCCTGCCACGCCCTCCTCAACCCGTGCCTGCATCTCTCTGCCCGGCCTGTGGGAGACAAATGTTGAGAAAAACATCAGTGTGACTCAAAGCAGACTGCCCCTGCCCCAGTGAGAGTGCCTGCCCACACAGCCAGACCCATGCATCTCACACCTGCACACACTGACACAGCCAACCATGTCAGAGCCATCACCCATGCACAGCCACCGAAACACACTCACACCCCTACAGAGAATACAGGTGCATGGATGGTACACCCACCTGGCCTAGGCACCACGCCCCTCCTGGCACGTGACCGTAGCTGCTCATGCAGGTCAGGCTTCCTCCTGCGGAGGTCACTGTACCTGTGCCAGCACTGCTAAGCAGACCAGTGCTGCCCAGTGACCCCAACCAGGTCATTGGCCACTTGCAGCCAGACCTGGGTTCTAGCCATGGTGAGGGGCTCCTCAGCATACAGTGCCCCATAGTGGGGCTCTACCAGGGCCACCAGGTTGGCCACCTCCACCAGGCTACATTGCACTGCCCTCCTGCGTGCCATGCTTCCAAGTTTACAGCAGGCAATATGGCGCCCCGCAGCATGCGAGCCCCACGTGGAAATGTTGCTCAATAGACCACCATAGGTTCCAATCGCGCTGTTCGTACAGCGCCGTTGGTCCACATAGCGCTGTCACCAGACAGCGCAATAGGGCCATACACATGGCAGCTGAACAGTGCCAGGGGGAAAAGGTTGGACACCAGGTCAGGGGTCTATGACGCAAGGCCACGCACAGCGCCATCTGATGTCTATGCATCCTGCGCGACCGACCACCTGCGTGACAGAGCCACAGTGGACTATTGCACAGTAGTGCCACAGCACCATATAGTGCCCAGTGCTGTAGCGCCACTGGCACAATGGTGGCCATGGCCTGAATTGCCGATCACGCACAGCACATCATCAGCGTGGCAGACACCTGCGTAAGCTACCTGGGCATGCGCAATGCAGTGTACCGCACAGTCACAGATCTGCTCTATTGGCTCAGCCGGCTCAACCGTATTGAGAAAAGCACAATGGCGCGATATTCAGCCGACACATGCAAATCATCTGATCAGCCATTCAAAGGCGCAGTGGCGCGATTTGCATCTCATTACAGTTGCTCCACTCCTCATTTGCATGCATTGCGCTATAAAAGTGCGACAGTGGGCTGCGCTGGCCAGATTCGGTTACTGCAGGTGAGAGGTGAGTTGCATGCTGTGGGATGTTCTGGACAATGGGCATGGGATAACGCTGTAGACTGCACAGTGACAGGTGTCCACGTCCACCCATACAGAACGCCACGACCGAGCAGAGCCAAGGTGAGGGTGAGGATGGTGGGCGAAGGAGGAGGAGGCCCAACTTCACCACGGCAGAGACTGAGGCCCTCTTCCAGGCCTACCTGGAGGAGGAGGCACTACTGAGTGGATGGCGGGGCACCCCTCAGGCCCGTGCAGCTGCATGAGAGGGGGTATCCCGGGCAGTGAACCTGCACGGAAGCCACCAGCGCTCCGTGCAGGAATGCAAAAAGAAGATTGGGACAGACTGCAGGAGGATGAAGGAGAAGGTGGCAGCCCTCAGGGCGGCACATGCTGACACTGGCGGGGGCCAGCCAGCGGTGGTGGAACTGACCCCGGCTGAGGACCGACTGGCTGCATCAATGCAGCGCAGTGCTATTGGGGGCATACCAGGAGGTGGATTCCAGACAGGTGGAAGCCTATCACTGCACGGTATGACATGGTGGCGGTGTTGGGGGGGGAAGGTTGTTCACCTGCACTCACATGTCCTCTCTTTCTGTTACAGATCCTGTTCATCTTCAGGAGACAGTGGTGGTGGGTCCAGGCAGTGAGGATGACCTGCTGGACATGGAGGAGGGTCCATCCACCTCTGTCACCAGCCAGCATGCTCTGTACCAGCATGCACGCTGGGCTGCCAACTCTGGTGTCGGTGATTCAGGTGTGGGGGGTGCACAGCCTGTGTCTCAGCAGTCTGGCATGCAAGCATGCCAGCACGCTGTGACTGTGGCTGTAGCTCGTACCTGCACCATTGATGATGCAAGGACTGCAATGGGCAGTGACATGTGTCCGCATGACGGACACACAGCAGGCCAGCACATGCCCCTGGGCCTTGCTGGTTCTGACTTGTGTGAAAGCATGTCGGCACAGTCCCAGGCTGTGCCTGTCAGCACCGGTGGCTGTGCAGGTGTCTGGCACTGTTGCGGCCACAGCGGTGGAATGAGTGGTCCCTGGGGCACAGCGATTGGAGGGGCAGCAGCAGCAGTCACCTACCAGGTCTGGGGGTACAGTGTACAGCAGTGGCACATGCCCGCCGCCCTTTGATACGCCCATTCCTGGTCTTGGCAAACAGCGCCCACCCTCAAGGGGTGTTGTGCATCAGGACCTTCCACATCCTGGGGGACAGGATGCCATTGTGGCAGAGTACCCATTGGATGAGCACACCCGCCTGCTGCGGGAATCAGTACAGCAGCAAAGGCGGGTTGCAACGTCTGTGGAGACACTGTGTGCAGCTGTGGAGTGTCACAGCAGGGAGTGTGCTCTGGACCGTGCAGAGATGGTCCGTATGCAGATGGATGTGACCACCGCCATTGACAGGCAGACCCAGGCATTGGTCGCTGTCGTGGCTGCATTGGGCACACACGCAGATGCTCCTGTACCGCGCACCCCACACAGTATGCTCTCCACTCCCCATTCCCGGCGTTGTGCGACCCCAGGCCTGTCGACACGGGTTCTGCTGTGGGCATCCCAAGCACCCCTGGTGCAGGTATGTTTGGCATCCTACAGACCCCAGTGCGGACAAGGTCGTGATCACGCAGTGAGACCCCTGGTGGTCCATCGGTGCCACCCCATGTGGCTCCTGCTCAGCGTGCCAGTGCTTTTGGGTCACGGCGGGGCCACCCACACATCCGCAGTGGCCGTGGAATGGTGCAACATGACTGACCTGTCTCCCAGTGCGGGCCCTGTCTGCTGCTGCCCTGTGTGCACTGTGCGTCATGGTGGGCAGTGCACTGTTGGGTGCCCTGCCCATCACGCCGACATACGGACCACCTGCACACCATCCCGACTGCTGTCCACAGGTGCATGTACATGATGATGCCTGCATTGTACTGTACACCAAGGTGCAAGGGTGCCCAGCATCTGACACACGTGCTTGGACAGTACAGGTGGTGGGTGTGGTCTGTGGATCTGTGTGTTTGCCATGTCTGTTCCTGCTCTGCTGTACACCTGCCCATGTACACTTTGTGCCTGGTGTGTTTGTGTGTGTGTGTGTGTCCATATGACTGTTCGCCCCTCCCTGATGGTGTGTTTGTGTGCCTTCCACCCTCCTTGCCGTCATGCACCCCTGGTGTGTTACTCTGTGTGCCTGTGGGTTGCGCAAGGACAGTGTTGTTTGCACATGGCCCCTTGACTTACCTGTGCTGTGCAAATGCTCCTCCGTGATGGTGTCCCGATGCAGCTGGGCCTGCCGGATCAGTCGGGGGTCCCGCCGTCCAAGGGGGGGCTGCACATCACCATCAACACCGGCGCCACTGGCGTCCCCATCGCTGTCCCCCCTCTTCAACCTGTATGACTATCCCACAGTCATTGGCCATGTTGTGCAGGATACAACAGGCCAGGAATATCCCACAAGCCTTTGAGGGGCTGTACTGTAGGGCACCGCCGGAAGTGTCTAGGCATCGGAAGCGTGCCTTGAGCATCCCAAACACCAGCTCAATGATGTTGCATGTGGCGGCATGTGCCTCATTATAGCGTTGCTGCGATGGGGTCATGGGGCGCCGGTACGGTGTGAGCAGCCAGGGACGGAGTGGGTATCCGCTGTCATCTGTGTGGAGATAGTGGAGATCAGTCTCATGTTCAGGTCCATATTGCCCATATCCCTGTGTGCCACTACCATGGCACCTGTAGCATTCCCACCCTTGCCCCGAGTTTGCATTCCCTACATGTGTACTCACCCACTAGATGGCCTGTGGAGATGTCCCCACTCTCGAATCAATGGCACAGTGTGGACTGATGCCATATGAAGGCATCATGTGCTCCACCAGGGTGTGTGGCACAGACATTGATTATATGCCCAGTGGCATCACACACCACCTGGCAGTTGACACTGGAGAAGCCCTTCCAATTCATATAGGCGGCCCCATTGGGGCCAGGTGGCGTGCGAATGGCCACATGGGTGCAGTCTATGGCCCCTAGCACGCCAGGCATATGTGCTACCCTGTGGAATGCCTGCATGTTTGCTGTACGCTCTGCCGCAGTGCTGGGGAAATGGATGTGCTCCGCAGCATGTGGCAGCAGTGCGCTGAGGAGTTGGGTGAGGATGCGTGACGTGGCCGACTGTGTGATGCCTGTGGTGTCCCCTGTTGGCCTCTGGAAGGTGCCCATGGTGAGCAGGCACATGCAGGCTGTCACCTTGGTCTCCACTGACAGAGCATGGCTCCGTCCGTGAGGGTGCCTGCATCACATCACTGCACAGCTCACAGAGCTGCCTCAGTATTGCCCTGTTCAGGTGGTACCGCCCACGATCTCTACATCTGTGTACAACTCAAAGCTGATGCGGCACGGTACTGCCTGTTGGGGCGACTGCCGACGGGCCCCTCCACGGCCCACGCCCCTGCACTTGCATTCTCACCCCTCATTACAGTTTCCATGTGGAAGCTGGCACTGTCCATCTCCTGGCTTGTGCCCCCGGCTGATGTTGCTCTCTTACCCCGCTGTCCTGACTGCTACTTCCACTGCACCGGGCACCCCCCCCGCTGGCCGCTGCAGCCTATGGCCCACACTGCTTCCCTTGCCTGCCCTGGCCTGTCACTGTCTGTCTTTCTCTCTCTCTCTCTTCCCCACTTGGCATCCCTGTGGTGTTCTTGCACCGCTTCCTTGAGCCTTTTTATTTTGGCTCATTTCCGCTGGGGCGCAACTTCCAGCTGGTCTGCTGTTGCGCATTGCGCAAGTCTTTGGATATCGCATTGCGCTCTTTATGCATGGATCCACCCCCTTCGGTTGCGCATGCCGTCATTTGCATTGGGCTGTTGCTCAGCATGTTTTTTCGGTGGAGCAACTGCCTCCTGCTGAATATCGCAGAATGGCGCACGTTTGGACTTGCGCAGGTGCAACCCCATTGCGCATGGTGCAACCCTTTTGAATATCCCACCCCTGAACTTTAGCAAAGCCTTTGATATAGTTCTACACAGAAGGCTAGCAAATAAATTGGAGCAAACAGACATGGGTCAGACAGTGGTCAACTGAATTAATGGCTGGCTTTAGAACAGGACTCAGAGTTATAGTAAATGGTACTTTGTTGCAGGAGGGGGAGTGACCAGTGGCGTGCCAAAGGAATCAGTGCTTAGCCCAATCCTTTTTAACACATCCATCAGCGACATCACTGATGGACTAAATGGGAAGGTCTGCCTGTTCGCAGATGATACAAAGCTCTGCAACAGGATGGACACACAAGAAGGTATCTTGGGAATAGAGGCACATCTCAGGGAGTTGGAGGAATGGTCCAGGAACTGGCAGTTGAGATTTAACACCAAAAAGTGGAAGGCAATGCACCTGGGTAAGAGGAACCCAGGAAATAAATATGTCTGGGAAGGGCAGCAATTAGAAGAGACAAAGCTGAAACTGGATCTAGGAGTTATGATATCAGGCGATTTAAAAGTAGGAAAGCAATGTGAAAAAGCAGTGCTAAAGGCAAGCAGCATCCTTGGATGCATAGGTAGGGGTATTACCAGAAGAAAGCATGTGGTAATGATCCCACTCTATAGGTCCATGGTGAGGCCACTCTTAGAGTACTGTGTGCAGTTCTGGAGGCCTCGCCTAAAAAAGGATACAGACCATCAGTAATCCACACAGAGGAGAGCCACCAAGATGGTACAAAGTCTGCACCACAAACCTTATGGAAATAGAGTCAACCAGTTGAATCTATTCTCCCTAGGTCACAGAAGGAACAGAGGGGACATGATAGAAACATTTAAGTACATTAAAGCGATAAACACAGTACAAACCGGAAATCTCTTCCATGAAAATAAGACTGCTCATACAAGGGGGCACAACTTATGCCTGGCAGGTGGTAATTTCAGAACCAATGTTAGAAAGTACTTTTTCACAGAGAGGGTTTTGGACTCATGGAACAACCTGCCAGCTGAAGTGGTGGCAGCTAAAACAGTCAGAGAATTCAAATGGCCATGGGACAGTCAGTGTAGTCACCTCAGCAAGACCAGTAGATAAGGAGGACAGGTAGTCATTTTGGGCAGACTAGATGGATCACACGGACTCCTTCTGCCAGCAAATTCTTATGTTTTTATTATGATTGAATTTCTTCACAACATGCAGAGAACAGCTCTGGGTCTTCTTGTTTTCTGACAGCACAGTAGAACTGCACACTGTACAAGGGATCACATGGTAAACTTCTTAAAGTATGGTGTATCATGTGACCATCCTTTTGCACAGGAAACCTATCATGTGACCTTTTCAGACTTTAACACTTAAGGCCCAACTCCCTACACTTTGCAGTGAAGAATACAACAAAAATGCATACTGTTTTTGTCATGAAAACAACACAAATTGTAGTGGATGAGTTTTCCCTAATTTACAGTAATGCAGAACTTCTTATGTTTTTCAATTAGTTCAATTTAGTTTTTTGGCAACCAGGTAAATATTCTAGGTGATAAAATATCTATTTTCAGGAATGATCCAGGTATTATAGAGTGAAAAAACAAGTAGTACAAAAGAGGGATGAGTCATAGCCTTCCCTAGAAAACCGAACCACTTAGAACACCAGTGATTCGGTTGTTGTTAAACCCAAACCAAACACAGCCGACTCAGTATCACATCAAGATCATGTGGCCAATACAGTGCAGTCAAAAGCTGCCCTGTCATCTAAGCACACACAGAGAAAACACAAAGGTTTATTTATATCTGTGCAGTTTTGGACAGTGCAGGCAGTGTTCCCCATATGGAGTTTGTAATCACTATCTTGACATGGAACCACCATCTTGGTTCAGATCTTGCACTCTCCAGCCTCCCTGTCATGTGGCAGGGTTACTCTCTGTCATGTGACAGGCTTAGAAGGCTGGTGAAGAGGTCAGAGGGCACCCAAGCAGCTCACACCTCAGTTATATACCAAGTTTCTGCATGTGCACAAACTTGGTATATAGCAGATGACATGGCTCCTCAGTGCACCATTCTGCTAGTGGAGTCAGGAGGGATTGTTTTTTTTGGCAGCTGAGGAGGTGCCAAGACATAACCCCTTTTTTGAGGGGGTCACATTGCCCAAGTCCCATGGCCACACAAAAGATGACCCCCATGCTGCCAGCCCTCAAATCTCATCTTGGGGCTGACAGTATAGATTAGATTAGAGTAATGAGCTACGAATGAGCTTGGTACATCCAGCAGAATTGAGTTTGATTTCCACAACCTCCGCTTGCATATTGTGTGACTCTGATCATGAGCAAGTCATTTAACCTCCCCAGTGCTCCTGAGTCACCCCTGAAAATAGGCACGTGTGCCTAGTAGGGGTTAGCTGGTTACCAAAAGAATAAAAAGGAAAAAAGAAGACCCTCCCATGCTCCTGGCCCCCTCATCTCAGCTTGGAGCTAGCAATATAGCCTAGAGATTAGAGTAATGAGCTACAAATGAGCATGGTATATCCATCAGAACTGGTTTAGATTCCCACAACCTCCACTTGTATACTACGTGACTCTGAGCATGAGCAAGTCACTTAACCTCCCCAGGGTCACCCCAGCAAACAGACATGTGTGCCTAGTGGGCCTTACCTGGTTACCAAAAAAAATTTTAAAGTCTCATTTTCAGTCATAAATTAACACTTTGAACAATAGGATGCAATATATCTTAGGCAGTGGACTTCTTTGTAATGCTACTGTGACTTCATTGACATTTCTGGTGCTTTTCTCTTGATAACCTCCTTTTTCCTTCAATTATACATATATGCTGAATCTGGCAAATCCAAAACCAAACCAAAATCTATCCCGGCTATGACCATCCCTAGTACAGTACATACAGAAGCAAAATATAAAACTTGAAAAGAGTACAATACTGTTGGTTTGTGGGACAAAAATTAAGCATTTATCAAAAACAAATGAAGACACTATTTCACTGAAAGACAATAGCAGGGAATGCATTTTGCAGCATCTGAAACTCCTAAATAGTTCACTTTCAACACATGTGTTTGACCAACATAAACTCCAGATCACTCAATTGTACAGATAAAAAACTCTAGGATAAGACAAAATTTCATGGTTCTAATTTAACTCACCAAATGACTGAAAAGGTTTATGGTTTTGTACCTTATTATAAACCTAGTAGTTAGCATGCATGCGCATAATAATTATAGACCAATTACTTGCTAACTATACATTATGTGTAAAACTACTCAGTGTTTTTAAATGAGGAAGTTATTTCAAATGCTAAATTTTAGAACTGACAGGTTCTAGGAACTACTTTTTTAGTTCCTGTTCTGCCCATTTCCAGCAAGCAGAAGGATCCACCCCAAAGGAGCCATCTCATCCCTAGAAAACATATAATTACAGTAACCTTAAAGACACGTTAGGCAAGTGTGTATTAAATGGAACCCTACAATTCAACCTTATATAAAAAGAAAGGACAGTAAATAGAAAAATGAAACCAAAAATCTGAAACTCCAATTAAACCTGTCCCAGAAAACATAAAACAAACTGCAAGTTTATTTCAAACATAATGCTGCTTTGCTTCCTTCTCAAACTATTTAGAAGCCAAAACAAATTATACATTTTCCTGGAATGAACTGGTGTCCTTTTGTAAAGTACTTTAAAGAATTTATGTTCTCTTGCAAATAATCTTCAAAAGTTAAATATAATTAAAAAAAATAGAAAATTATCTTTTGTATTCTTACAGTCGATACCTGTGCAGTCACACTGATACTGTGTCACCACACATACACACTCATAAAACAGACTCAAAACAAAACAACCTTCAACAAAAAAGGCAATGCAAGGTTTCCATATGTTATTTATCAGACAGGTTAGAACTGCCACTGTCAGTTGTACTATGTAGGTAGTCGGGGCAGCTCGGGAGTTTTGTCCAACCCAAGCGATGTTGTGCAATGCCAGATCTGTCCAGAACAAGACTGCTGTAACTTCAGATCTTGTTGGTTCAACAGATCTGGCTTGCATCACCGAGACCTGGCTGGATAATAATGCGGGACCAATATTGGAGGCCGCAATTCCAGCCGGGTATACGGTGATACATCGCCCGAGGTTGTACCGTACGGGGGGGGGATGAATTGGCTCTCACTAGTGTTCCAGTTGAAGAGACCATCTCTTTTGAATGTGCTGTTGTAGCAGGTGTGGGCTATCGAATTGCTGTCATCTACCGTCCACCAAGAGATGAGAAGCAATTCCTTAAGGAAGTAGTGGACTTCGTTGTCGACTTGGCTTTCGAGTCTCCCAGGCTGATACTCCTGGGCGACTCAAACGCATGGGTCGATGACAAACTCTCACAATTTGGACAACACTTCCTCCAGTTAATGGATTCACTGGACCTAACACAGGTGGTTACAACTGCTACACATAAAGGTGGCCATTCTCTTGACTTGGTCTTCCTCCTTGAAATCTAGGCCTCTGACGTGGGGGTGGAACCAGTCAGCTGCTCAGATCACCATACTGTGAGATTCAATTTTGGCACCCCACCTTGCAGGCTGACCCCTGTTGAGATGGTCAAGTACCGCCCTTTGTGGAATATCTCTTCCAATGGCCTTGCTGCTGTTCTTGACCTATCACAAATTTCCTGTGCATTGCAATGATCCAGAGGCATTGGTTGTGGCTTATAATACCGCCATTACCTCTGCCCTGGAATCTGTTGCTCCAGTTCGTGTGCGTCCTCTCTCCTTCAACCTCAGGCCCCATGGTTTGATGGGGCCTTGAGGGAGTTGCGGTGACTTGGACACAGGTTAGAACGTCATTGGCGGAAATCTGGCCTGGATGCCGACCACCTTAGACTGTTAGAACATTATCAATTCTATCAGTAATAAATCTCTCGTAAGAAGGCAGAGTTCCTGTCCGGGGAGATTTTTGCTGCTCAGAACCGATCAGCTCAGCTATTCAGAACTGTGGACAGATTGTGCAACCCAACCTGTCTACAGCTCCATAGAGCATTTTCACAGTTACAGTGTGATGAGATTGCTCGGCTCTTTGATGGTAAGGTGGCTGACATTAGGTCAGAGATCTGTTTGACATGTTGTATGCAGGTTGCTAGTGGCCAGGATCGGGTCACCACCCCTTTGTTTTCTTGGAGTACCTTCGACAGCCGGGAAATCATGGATGTTATGCGGATTGTCCAAGGGCTGCATCCTACCTGCTGTAGTTTAGATCCAGGATCTACTTCCCTAATTTTGGGGTGTGGGGAGTCCATTTTATTGGTTCTAGCACAGATAATCTGGTGTTCGCTTGACTCGGGTGAATATCCCTGTTCCTGGAAAAAGGCAGTGGTGACACCCTTGTTGAAGAAAGCATCTTTGGACTCAGACTGTCTTGCCAACGACAGACCCATCTCAAACCTTCCCTTTGTAGGGAAGGTGCTCGAGAAGGTGGTGGCGGCCCAGTTGGAGAACCATTTGACCATCCATAGCATCTACGAACTTCTCCAATCAGGTTTTTGAAAGAGGCAGGGTACCGAGACTGCGCTGGTTCGGGTGCTCAATGATCTCCTGATGGTGAGAGACCAGAGAAAATGGTCCATCTTGGTACTATTAGATCTGTCATCAGCATTTGACACCGCGTTGACCATGAGGTCCTACTTCAGCGCCTGAGATGTATTTGTGGGCTCTCTGGGATTGTTCTCAGATGGTTCACTTCATACCTCACTGGAAGAACTCAGAGAGTGGTGTCAGGGGTTTTTTCTTCTGATCCCATATCCCTATTTTATGGGGTTCCTCAGTGCTCTATATTGTCCCCCATGTTGTTTGCGGTGTACATGTTTCCCCTCGGAGACTTTGTGAGACAGTATGGGCTGAGGTTTCACTGTTATGAGATGATACCCAGCTGTACCTGCCCTTTGCACGAACCAGGAAGGAGCTATCTCAGTATTTAACAGCTGCCTAAATGAAATCCAGGATTGGATGAGGTCCAGTTGGATGAAGTTGAACTCTGGAAAGACGGAGGTGTTGGTATTGGATCCAGATCTCTGGATAGGGGGACCTATGTCCGGCACCCCATCTGGATTGTTTTTTGGGGATGTCGAGCTACGGGTCTCTGAATGGTTGCGAGATCTGGGGGTGATATTAGATGCGAGGCTGACTCTTCGATCCCAGGTGTCAGTGGTGATAAAGTCATCTTTTTATCATCTAAGAAACATCGCCGGAATCAAGCGCCTCCTTCCGTCCAGTGATCTGCTAACTTTGATCCATGCTTTTGTGACCTCATGCCTGGACTACTGCAACTCGCTTTACCTTGGGCTTCCAGGGGTTGATATCCACCACTTGCAGCTAGTGCAGAATTCTGCAGCACGAGTATTGATGGGTACCCCTAGATCATTCCATATTACTCCAGTGCTGCGGGAACTGCACTGGCTGCCAGTCCAGTGGCAGATCACCTTCAAAGTCAGATTACTGACTTTTAAAGCCCTGCATGATCTGGGCCCTGATTACCTGAAAGAACTCCTGATTCCTTACTGCCCTGTGAGATCACTCCACTCAGCCAACAAGGGGTTGCTAGAGATTCCAAGGGTGATGTTAAAATCTGCTGGGGTCCGGGCTTTTATGTTTGCAGCCCCTTCCCTTTGAAATTCTCTACCCCGTCGGACTAGGGAGTGTACGACCGAGGGGAGTTTTAAACAGGCCCTTAAATCCTTTTTGTGGGAAAAGGCATATGGTTTTACTGTTCATTAATTCGTTTTGTGTGTTTTTATGATATTACTTTTGTATTTCTGTTTCTGTATTCTGTATTTTATCGTATTTTATTGGAAAGTGCCTTGACACTTGAAAGGCTCAATATAAATAAAAATATTATTATTATTATGAATATCCATTCTCCTGGATCCATGACAACTCAGCAAATGCGTTATCAGCATGGTACAACTCAGAGCAGAAACTTCACTGAATAGCAGTACCGCACTGATAACATAGAAACATAGAACATAGAAACATAGACTTTGACAGCAGATAAGGACCACTTGGCCCACCCAGCCTGCCCATTTTTCTACCTATTGGATAAGCTGCTGATCCTAGTTAACTAACAGCCTACTTCCTCCTGCCCCCCCCACTATAATTGCTTTGCATCTGTCCCATGCATTATTGAATTCCCCCACTATTTTTGACCCCATAACCTCCTCAGGAAGGCTGGTGCATGTGTCCATCACCCTCTCCATGAAAAAATACTTCCTTGCATTGTCCCTGAGCAGTCCACCCTCTGTCTTCAAAATTGTGCCCCCTTTTTCTTGCACGTCTCTTTTTCTGAAGATGCTACCCGATGGACTTTGTTGATTCCCTTGAGGTACTTGAAAGTTTCTATCATATCCCCCCCCCCCATCTTTCCTCAATGGTATACATATTAAGCTTTTTTAGCCTCTCTTCATATGGTTTCTGGTGCAGACCCCACACCATTTTAGTTGCCTTCCTCTGGACTGCCTCCATCCTGTCTATGTCTTAGTGAAGATGGGGTCTCCAGAACTGCACTCAGTACTTCAGATGTGGTCTCACTAACTGTCTGTACAGAAGGATAACAACTTCCTATTTTCTACTGGTGATGCCTCCCCTATAGAGATGCAGTGAAATTCTATTTCGCCTGTGAAATTCTGGCAAAATCACCAATTTTGCCCCGTGAAACATTTTACAAAATTACAGCCTTGGGCCGGAATTTCACCTCATGGTTGTGTGAAATTTTGCCTATATAGCTGTGCAAAATTTTGATTTCGCTTCCGCTGCTAAGTTTAGCCTTAGCATTTAACTAAGGCAAAATTAGGAAGAAAGGCATGTCACATGACTTGCTCTCTCAAGCAGACTGCAGGTCACATGTGTGCCTGTACTCAGACAGGAAGCTACTGAATCTACATCCTTTTCCTGCAGTTTGTAGTAGGATAGAGACAGACAGTAGGTGAGAGACTGTGTGAGAGAGACAAAATATATTGTATAGTGGTGAACTGTGAGTGAGAGAGTGGGAGTTTGTGTTTTGTGTGTACAGTGTGTGTGTGTGTGTGTTAATTTTGAACTTCTATTTAAACCCTATTTCATTATTTAGCAAAAGTTTATCTTTCTGTTGTGTTCTATTTTCTCTGTTTATCTCGTGAGTTTGTGTGTGTGTGTGTGTGTGTGTATGTTTTACTCCCCATTTTTTTCATTTTTTTCTTTAGTAGCTTATTAAAACTTTTTTTTTTATGATGATGGAAGGGACTGGGACTGGAAGTAGTGGTACTGATAGTGGAAGGGGAAGAGGATGTGTTCACCTCAACAGGCGTGTATTCGAAATTTAGCTCCCCCCAGCAGCAGGCAGAAGCAGTTGGCCCTGGCCTGTGCTCCTCAGCAGCAGCAGGTCATTGTGGACACTTCTGAGACAGCCACCCAGCAGCAGCAGCAGCTCAGAGCCCATTGCCCCCCCCAGAAGATGATGTGGCTCCTGTTGTGTCTGCCAGTCCCTGGCCACAGCAGGATATTGTTGTACAGGGAGAGGTCCCCCAGGACATCAGCTTGCATCCCCCTAAACCAAAGATCACCAGTTTGGGCCTTTTTTAGAACCAAGGCAGATGATGCAAGCACTGTGGTCTGCACTCTGTGTGTGAAGAATGTTAAAAGGGGGAAACCAGAATCCTACTTTGGGACTTCTGGCCAGAGGAGCCACCCAAGCAGTAAGATGCATCCTCCACCCATGACTGTGAGGCAGCACCACAGAGGACTCATCAGAGAAGCCACCGCTCTGATCATCCTGCAGCTCCCAGAAGTCAGGTGGTGGTCACCAGGGCAGACCTGGAGGCTGTGCACACTAAGGTGCAAGGTATGCTTCATGACCTCAACCAGCTTCACCAGGAGGTCAGGAGGGACCTCCAAAAAATAATGGAGGACCAAAAGAAGGTCTTGAACCTCCTGGTGGAGCTTCATGATGGTGGTGGTGGTAGTGCACAGCCACAGTGAATGGCCTGTGGCTGTGGCGATGGGCCAGTGTTGTTTTTTTCTCCTTTATTTGTTTTTTTCAGTGTTCTTGTTCTACACCCTCTCCCTTAAAAAAGACCCCCCCAAAATCCAAAAACAACAAAAAAAAATATCTGTCCTCTTTGTCTTCCGTTATGTTACTCCATTTTTCTTTATATGTTTCCTCCTTGCTCCTTCTATCCTATCCACAAATGTCAAGTACTGTATAAGCACTTTACTCTGAACAAGCATAATTTCCAAAGCTACGTGACAGTAAACTTGGCTCTGCTTATGTAAAACAGGGCCCTCAGGTAATGAAATGCTTCCTAAAAAATGTGACATCAAATTGAAACTGAAGTGCGCTGTCAGTCCTGATGTTTAATGGTGCCCCTCCAGCAACCAGACATTAAAATGTTGTTTCGGATACAGTTTAAAAGTGTCTTTAGGCCCTATCTTTTTTCTACCACTGTAGCAGGAAATATCCAGAAATGTTTCAGAAAAAATGGCACATTAAATTGGAAGTGGAATCTGGTCTCAGCCATTATGTTTTAGGGTGCCCCCCCCCAGCACCCAGACGTTAAGTAGCTGTTTTAGGGCCTGTTTACCCAATATTTCTGCCTGAAACTCACTGCTGCCAGCTCAAAATATGTTCAGAAATGTTGCCCAACAAAAAATGTACAGTACATTGAGAGTGAAATCAGGTGTGAGACTCGCAGTTACAGGCTCACACCCACCCACCCTGCAGACCAAAATGTGCTGTTTTCTGCATGTTTTAAAGGTTTTGGGGCCTATGTATGTGGCTGCATGTTCACATCATGTCCCACATGTCTAGAAATGGTTCCAAGAAAATTGCACAGTACAATGGGAGTGAAATCAGGTGTCAGTCATGATGATTTATGGCACCCCACCACCACTACCAGGCGAAATGATGGTCTTTGGTCCACTTTTACAATTGTCTTTAGGCCCGATCTTGTTTCTACCACTGCAGCACAGGCAGTAAATGTCCAGAAATGTTTCAGAAAAGATGGTACATTAAATTGGAAGTGGAATCTGGTCTCTGCCATTATGTTTTAGGGTGTCCCCCCAGCACCCAGACATTAAGTAGCTGTTTTAGGGCCTGTTTACCCAATATTTCTGCCTGAAACTCACTGCTGCTGGCTCAAAACACGGCCAGAAATGGTGCCAAGAAAATTGCATAGTACATTGAGAGTGAAATCCGGTGCGAGACATGCAGTTACAGGCTCACCCTCACCCTGCGGACCCAAATGTGCTGTTTTCTGCACGTTTTAAATGCTTTTTGGGCCTAAGTGTGTGGCTTCACCTTCAAATCATGTCCCACATGTCCAGAAATGTTGCCAAAAAAAATTTCACAGTACATTGACAGTGAAATCGGGTCTCAGCCATGATGTTTTATGGCGCCCAACCACTGCCCAGACCAAACGATGGTCTTTGGTCCACTTTTACAATTGTCTTTAGGCCCGATCTTGTTTCTGCCACTGCAGCACAGGCAGAAAATGTCCAAAAATGTTTCAGAAAAAATGGTACATTAAATTGGAAGTGGAATCTGGTCTTAGCCATTATATTTTAGGGTGCCCCCCCCCAGCACCCAGACGTTAAGTAGCTATTTTAGGGCCTGTTTACCCAATATTTCTGCCTGAAACTCACTGCTGCTGGTGCCAAATAGGGCCTACAAGTCCAGAAATGTTTACCCCAAAACATGACATCAAATTGAGGTTGAAATGTGCTGTCAGTCCTGATGTTTTATGGTGCCCCACCACCTCAGGGACCTGAAAATGGGTGCCAACATGCAGATAAAATGAATTCCTCCTGCAAAATACTGCTGCTACTTTCAAGTCTTTCCTGCTGCTGCTGTGTTTCAATTGATTGACAAAGAAATGCAGAAGTATCCTTTCCCTATCCCTGTGCTGCTGTACTGATTGTCTAGTTATGTTGACTGTCTTTGTGGTAGTACCTTTCCTGGTGATGGGGTAGTGAATGAAATTGTGGAGCACTGTAGCTTACTGTCTGCTGCTGTCTATGACTACTCCTTTCCAAGGTGCCACAAGATCTACTGTTCTGGATGGTTGGTGCCTGGTGGATTATCCTGGCATAGTCCATACTGCTGCTGATGAACATGTAAGTATCTGTCTTCATTGTTTTTCCTGTGCAAGGTAAGGATGTTGGTGGGTTGGTATTGTGGCATCTTGAGTTCTAATATGCTTGTACTGCTCTTATATTATTTTTCAATGTGCTGTGGATGACATCATCATGCTGGGCCGTGAGGGAAAGAGATGTCAAATGTATGGATCTTCCCAATTTCCCAACGCAGACGGCAAGTATTGGAATTTTCATACAAGTGTGTTATGTCTGTTACTGCCATATAAATGTCTGAGCTTGATAGTAATTGTGTTATTTTTTGCTTTTTTCAACATCAGGAATTCAGGTGAAGTTAAGTATTTTTCCATCCTACCACTGCTGCTGCTGCTGCTGGCTGCTGAACCAGGTCTGGGGGATTTATTTAATTGCACCCTTGCACGAAGGTTCCACTGTCATAGTCCTTGAGGTAAGTATGTCTTCATTTTTTATGGTTCTTTGGGGAGGGGGTGGATGGTCAGACTCAGAGTCATAAGTGATGGGGGGATTGTCAGCAATCACCAAAATTTGTTCTTAATTTTTTTCTTATTTCAAGGTACGCAGTGATGATAGGGGAAGAGGAATGCCTGCTAGTGCTACTGTGGTTTGTTGGACCTTGTCTGGATTGGAATCATGTGCACCACACAGCATGTTCCTGTGGGGAATGTCCTCAGTTGAATGACATCACATCACGGGGTATGGTAAGTATACATTTTTTTCTCTGCTTCCTCTTCCAACTTGTTAGGTATAGCAAGTATGCAGATTGATTAGTATCCAACATTTTTTCTTATCTTTGCTCTTGCTTAGGTCATTTTCCTCTGTTGAAGTTTCAGTATGTCGTATCTTGATGACACATGATCAATCCAGGTCATGCAGGAGCAGGAGCTGTGTTGTGTTGTTGGAAGACAGGGGTGTTGCTTGAACGGTGATGTTGGCCACTGGACTGGTGTCCATACCATTACCATTAATGAGTAATCACCACTGCCACCCACATACAGGCAGGAACTATATGCGAACACAGATGGTTGATATGGTGTTTAGTAAATAATTAGGTGGAGGGGATTAATGTTTTGTCTACACAGTGGGGATTGCATAGCTGCAGTAATCATAAACATTTTGAATCCATTCAAAAGTGAGGACAAGAGTCAGGACACACATTCTGCCCTGAGTTGACCCCCCTAAACCACTGCGATTTTGGTGTATCTTAACCTAGTACTGTAGAAGTAACCTTTTTGGGGGGATTTGATGTTGTAAGTTGTTAAGCCTCTTCATGATTACATTTGTAATTAATGACTCGCATATAAAAGATGGCCACCATTCACCATTTTTCAAAATGTGTTCAACTTGGTGTTAACTGTTGAATTAGCATGGTACATTCATATGCTGCTTGTACACTTGTCTAGGAGCCATGGCTCTTTTACATGTCACCAATACTAAGTGGCAGAAACTTTTTTTTTCAGTCACATAGAGTGCATGGGTGTGTCAGGTCAGAGCAGGTCGCAGGTGACAAGAGAGGGTGGTGGGGCAGTGAGAAATTTGCCATCCTGGGCACTTTTAAGGACATCAAGACAACATACTGTATCTTGCTATAAGATGATGATGTGTTGATATAGACAACATGAAAAGTAATATATTTTTTGAAGAAAAACATTAATCATGCAATTGCAAAATATTTATGGTTACGGTAATTACATTGCTGCTGCTTTATAGAGGCTTGCGGCCTTGGGGCCATGACTGGTGGAGGTGGTTGGGTGACCAATCAATGGGTTATGGCAAAGGGTAATGACATGAAACTTATGCACACTGCAGACTGCAGCAGCAGCACACAACAATGTATTTCCATAACCAATCCAGTGGTATATAGCTAGAACTAAGGTGTAACATACACACCCCAGCAACCATACTGAGTTGAAAGTTGTTGTTTGGGGGCTTGAAGTAAAGTCAGCATTTTTCAACTTCCAATTCCACATCATCCAAGAAACACCCCTCACAGTCTTCAAGACTGAAGTTCTCATCATGTGGGAATTCTCTCAGCATTGCTGCCTCACCCACCTTGCTGCCAGTGACTGCCTTACTCAAGGGATTGTCATCACCCTCATCACCGAGACACAGTTCCTGAGGCAACACCACGGACATCACTGTGTTGTGTGAAATGTGCCTTTCATTCATTTTGATGAATGTTAGCATGGGCACATTCTTGGGTGACAAATTGGTAGTACAGTCACTCACAATTGCCCCAGCCACACTAAACACTCATTCCACAGTGACACAGGAGGGTGAGCAGCTCAGGTATTTCACAGCAACTGATGTTAGTGCTGGCCAGTCAGTCATTTTACTGCTCCAGTACAGCAGTGACTCGTAATTAATGGCAAGGTGCTTTGGGTCCCCCATGTAGGCCTCCACCATTCGTTCTGCTGTCCAGAGTCCAGCTGCCTCATCTGTCTCCTCCTTCTTTTCCTCCATATCTTCCACTCCCACCTGAAAGAGAACATCCCAAATGGGATTGCGTTCTGTTTTCTGCTCTGCCTTGCCCATTTTCTCTGATTGTGCTTCCTGTGAGCCGCTGGTGGAGGTAGCAGCACCTGTTTTTGATGCAGTGCGTGCATTTTTCATTTGTGCAGCATGTACCAATCTAATGAGGTTCTCTGTCAACTGCTGTACTCACTGATGGCCTCCTTCAATTATAGAGGATAGGCCATGCTTGTACTGTGGATCCAGCATGGTGGCGATTACGAACTCAGCTGACTGTAAAATGCCAGATACATGGGTATTTGTGTCCAGTACATGGAACATGTGATCCATCAGATCACAAGTGCCATGATCCCCACTTGCCTCTGTCTGGTGTTGCACATTCACTAGTGTCTGCCTCAACACATGTATGAGAGGTATGGACTGACTTATGCAAGCAGTGTCCCCACTCACTGCCTGTGCATCATGCTTGAATGGACAGAGAATGCATATTAGCCCATAAATTTGGCACCACTGCTCTGTTGTTAGAGTAAAGGACACTCCAGCACTGTCAAGGGTGGTGTGCAGCAGCAGGTATTCTGACACAGCCGTACACTGTTCATACAGCCGGTCAAGCACGTACAGTGTGGAGTTCCACCGGCTGACAACATCAAGCTTCATCCGGTCCTGAGGCAGATTGTTATTGTGCTGTAGCTCACGTAGATGGTCACAGGCCTTTGCAGAATGGCCAAAGTGGACACAGATGCGACGGGCAACAGTAACCATTTCCTTAATGTCCAGATGGTTGAGAAACTGCTGAACAACAATATTAAGACAGTGTGCCAGGCAAGGTAGTCTGAAAAAAAACACCATCGCTAATGCACTTCACTACACTGGAGCCATTATCACTTGCAATGAATCTTGCTATAAGTGACTGTGTCTAGCCACCCATCAATCTTGTCCAGCAGAACATTAAGCATTTTCACAGCCGTGTGTGAACCTGTGACACTTGCCATACTCAGGGTCACATGCTGTTGAATACCAGGTGTGTTGCTATCACCACAATTTTGCTTCATGCATGTTTTGCCAGGCCCAAAATCAAGTACCACACCAGGCAACTGTGCCCAGTGTGCTGTTATGCACAGATATGAGCTTACTGCTGTTTGTCCACTGGTTCACATATCTATGCTGAGATGGATATAATGTGATGCACTATGCTTCAATCCATGTCTAATGTAATCAGCAACTCTACTGCTCAGCTCAGGCATGGCACACTTACTAAAATAGGTTCACGATGGAACTTGCCATTTGGGACAGGCACGGGCCATCAACCTGCAAAAACCAGCATTCTCTACAAATGAGAATGGCAACAGATCAATGGCTAGCATTTCAACGGTGGCAGCATTCAGATGTTGTGCAGCAGCATGATTGGATGGGTACTTTGTCTGCCATTCATGGCTGGTCTTCAGAGTGGGCTGCATCTTTGGGGCTGTCTGACCAGAATGCTGTACTTGTGTCAGCAATGATTTTCTTCTAGGAGTAACAATTGACTCTTGGCCTGGTGGTAGAGACTGCATGAAACCAGTTATTTAAGTGTTGCTTGCGGGTGTGGGGGTGGTGTACTTTTAAGACTCATGGGACTGGGACTTGCACCACCACTGCTATGCCCACTGCTAGAGAGAGCAAATGATTGTTCACTCTCCCCCTCCACCACTGACCCACTCTGCCCTCCCTCTTCATGTTCTTGCTCTATTACATGCATCTTGTTACCAAGAACTCTGGCATCCTTCTGGTGTTGCTGCCATCTCAGTGGGTGCTTGTTTTTCAGGTGGGCGTGTTGGCCACCAGTGCCTATGTGGCTTCCCTTTTTCCCTGACTAACACAGGCTTGACAAAGTTGGCATATTGCTGTGTTCTCATCAGCAGGATCAAGCACATAAAAGTCCCCAAACTAGGGACTTTTGACCTCTGGACTTCAGAGGCTTCTGGGACTGGGATGATTCAGAAACAGGTGTGGAAGTGTGTATTTTTGAGCTGCTATCATGACTTCCATAACACTACTTTTGGGAGGGGTGATTACATGACTGCTTGAAGGTGTGTTTATAGGCTTGGTGACAGACTGACCCACCACAGGCTGTACATGTAAATGGGCTACATCACCCTTGACCTTTTTTTAACTCAGGCTCCTATGTGGGATCATCCCAGTCATCATCATCATCACCACCACCAATAGCGATGATGTCCTTGTCTTCTTCCTCCTCCTCCTCCTCCTCCTCCCCCCATCACTGTCTTCTTGGAGGACAACACTTTTTTCTTTCTCTATTACTATCTCAGGGGGCTGGCTATCCTTATCTCCAGGACTATCAGACTCTTGTTGAACACTGTCATCACCAGCTCCTGCAGGAACATGGACAGTCACACTGACAGACTTATTATCACCCTCCTCCGAGTCCTGGACCACTATTCCTGTGCTGGTGTCAGTGCCAACCTTCTTCTCGCTGTCAGCATCCCCCACTAGCATGGCTGCAACAGTCTGAGCTTTAAAAAAGTAAGACACAGGTATGCCCGACCCAGTTCAGCCACCAACTCCTTTGCTGGTTCCTGCCGCAGCACCAGGGCTCACATCAGAACTTGAAGACAGTGATGCAGACATACCTGTGCTTTCACTGTTATGGGGAACTGGAACTGAAATTGCACTTTTTTCAGCAGACTTCTTAGCTCCCTTATCCCCCCTGCCATGTTTCCCCCTGTACTTGGCCACTTCTTACCAGGCATTTTTGCTGACTGCTGCTTCAAAGCTTTGCCTTTCTCTGGGAGTATTTGAAGAAAGGATGTATTACTACTACTAAATGTGTGAATAATACCTCACATGTGAATGATGATGTCACACTGTCACACACCTACAGTACTGGCTTCCTTAAAAGTTCAAAAACCATTAGGACAGGTACCAGAACTTACAGTAGAACTAATACTATATATGGTAGGCAGCCTAGTGTAGTAAAAAAACAAAAAGGTAAATTCGTTTCCCCAGACAGGAAGGAATTAAAGAAACACACATAGGGAAAAAGGGCACAAGTGGCACACTTTAAATACAGATCACCTGTGTCTCTCAGTCTCTGGACAAATAAAGTACTGTAATGTGTTATGTTACTCAGTACTACAATTTTTTTTTTATATGCGGACAGAGATAACCATAAAAGAGCAACAAAGGAAATTAGTACCACACAATATGCTAGTGGTCTGGATGGGAGGGATCAACAAGATGACTATTTTATTATATATACTGTTTAATAATGCACTCGTCAAGTGAGACACAAACAATGCTATGACAGAGAAAGGGTAATGTATGTAAGTTAACTAAAACAGGAACACCGTGCAATGTGCTGAGTCAAGCTCCAGCAATAACATACATGGGAACAACTCAACAATGCAGTGCAACTGTAATAGACAAGTTCGAGTGATCGAGTAGAAGTACTTTACAAGTTACAACTGTTGATTTTCACAATTTTAGTAACACACAAGTTAACACTCCAGCTAACAGAACTAACCACAAAAAAAATAAAAGAAAGGATCAGCTCTGAGTGTTTAAAACTTGAGGATTCAAAATCAATTCACAACTAAAAGTGGAAGAATGGTATATATAACACAGCTAACAGTGGCAGGAACTCTCTCAAACAGGACAGAGAAACTTTTCAGAGAAAATAAATTGCAAGATATAACACAACTAATATGAAATAACAGTAAATAGATAACTCACAGTTGTGAGTAAATGTACCAATCTACTTGGCTAGAAATAGCCTGCACTGCTTTATACTCCTACCCTACCCTACACAACTCTTTCAAAGACAGGGGAGAAAAGTAAACCTAATTCAAACTACGTATTATACAAAAATTCACAAAATTAGAAAATGTTCCTTAGTACCAGGCACTACCAGCACAGCAGCACTAGGAAACAATTTTATATTTTGCAGCAATTAGCTCTCAAAAACAAGTTTAGCTATGTTTTCAAAGGCTTTATTGGCTCTGATGCACCACAACACACTGCTCTCTGACTCAATACGCAGCAGAATGAGCTGGAAACAAGATACATGTGACTTTTGACCTATTTATTTATTTAGCTTTTGTTAACCAGGTAAGTGCACTAGCCATAAAATGACTATTTTCAGGCATGACCCGCATAATTTGCCCACAATGCATTGCAAATTTCACCTTTGTACCAAACTTTCACTGGCGAAATCAAAAGTTTCGCTGGTGAAATTCCACCACAAGGCAAAATTTGGATCATCAATGGGCAAAATTGGCATGGTAAGTGAAATCTTGCCGTTACATGAAATCAAGAAAACAGGCTAAATTTTGTTTCACATAGGCAAAAAAGTTCATGTAATTGCGGAATTACGTGAAAAATTTCCCCAGGTGAAATATTTCAATTTTGCACACTAGCCACTACTGGGCAGTCACACCGACTCATCATCATCATCTCTATAGTAGTCCACCATGGTCACTTCTGAGTCCACCAGTACTGTATCCACGCCACACAATGAGGAGAATAACACATAACAAGCCTGCACTACAACTTGTAAACTATAATAATGGGTGATGTCAATGTAAACTGGCTTTCTCCTGATATTGGTTCCTTTAAGGATGCTATCTTGGCACAACACCTTACACAGTTGTTACCTCCCCTACCAGATGCAGCTATAGGACAGGTACCAATACCCTGCTTGACTGGATACTTTCCAACTACCCTGAGCATATGTCTAGCATGACTGTGCTCCCTGACTCCTTAAGTGACCATTCTTCTGTTATCTGTGAATGGTCAAACAAGTTCAGTAAGCCCCCTCCAAAATTTATATATAGTAGGGTGCTAAAGCGGGGGCACCTTGAGTCCTTAAAATCGTGTCTTAGTAGGCTAGATTGGACATCACTGGACACTGCCAATGATATTAATTTAGCTCTGGATCTTTTCATCAAGCACTTTAATGCAGCCTGTGACATCCATGCCCCTTAAAAAAGATGAAAGTCAAAGGTACCATCAACCCTTGGATAACGTCTGAGCTTATTAGTCACATGAAGCTTAGGGATCACCTCTGGCACTGTTCAAGAGCCACTGGTAAGCAAGCAGATGTGCAAGAATATAAAAAAGCCAGGAATGAATGCACTCAAACTATCCACAATAAAAAAAATTACAGGGAAGCCCTTTCAAACTCTTGGGGAGACAGTAAGAATTTTTGGAGCAACCTAAAAAAAAACATTACAGGGAAAGACCCCAAGTTGGCACCTGCTATGCTCCACATCAATGGAGCCCTAACCCTGGATCATGAGACCATAGCAAATACCTTTAATAATGCATTCTCAGACCTGGGTAATATCCTCCTTCCAGACATTTTTGAAGACTCCTCTACAAGTAGTATTCTGGACACCATAGACTCAAACCTGTCCATACCTCCTTTCTGTTTTAAAGAGGTCCCACTGCACATGGCCAGAAACTATCTCCACAAGGTACTAGGGAAATCAAGATACAACAGAGACTCCCTTGATCTCAAGCTGGTTGCCCTCACACTGGAAGAAATCATAGTACTCGTTACAAACATCCTGAACCTATCCCTAAGACTGGCATAATTTTCCCTAATATAGAAATCGGCTCTAGTAACTCCTGTGTGCAAGACTGGTGATAGGGCCCTGCACACCAATTATATGCATATCTCCATCCTCCCTCCCCTTGTCCAAAGCTCTGGAGAGCATAGTTGCAGATCAGTTGGTGGAATATCTGGATAAATGTGCAATCCAATGTCCGCAACAGCACGGATTCAGAAAAGGGCATAGCACCACCACAGCACTGTTGGAATTCACTGGCTGTATTCACAAATCATTTGATCAGGGTAACTTATTGGGTGCAGCTTTCATTGATCTTATGAAAGTCTTTGGTACTGTGAACCATTCTGTGCTACTCATACAGCTATCCTCCATTGGGCTACCTAAGGATACACTAAACTGGTTCAAAAGTTATTTAGAAGACCAATCCCAGCAAGTGAAGATTGCCAATGTCATCTCTGAATGACAACCAGTATGCTTTGGTATGCCACAGGGCTCTTTATTGGGATCCTCTTATTTAGTCTGTTCTTAAACAACCTCCCCATTCCTGTCACCAGCAGATACTCCTCTATGCAGATGACACTGCCATTTTCATTAGTCACCATGGCCCTAAACTTTTGGAACATCACCTGCAGCTCAATTTTGAGAGAGTAGAAGAGTGGTTCAGCATTAATAAGCTGGTTCTGAACTACAAAATAATAAAAATTATGCTTTTCAGCGGTGCAAGCAGCAGGCACAAGTCCCAATCTCTCACCATCAGGAATTGCACTGGACTGTCGCTTGAACAGATCTGGCAGTTTAAATATCTTGGGGTTACTGTGGACAGCTCCCTATCCTATGTATAGCATATTGATAATGTTGCCAGAGCTGTTAATACTAGAATTGGATTATGACATAGACACAAACACAGCCTGGTGCCTGATGCCCTAAGACTAGCAATTCACACTTCCAACATCTCTATTATTGATTATGGGCTGGTCATCTATGGCTCAGCCATCTCAACAGCCCTTTGCAGGATATCTGTGGTGCTCAGTACAGCATATAGACATCCTCACTGGTGCAGCCCACCTAACGCAATCTGTATGCTCAGTCTGGATAGCAACCACTTAATAGTAGGATTCAATACCAGACCTGCTTGTTAACTAAAAAAGTGCTTCTCAGTCTCATACCCCCTGGGGTTGAACAGCTTTTTAGTGTCCATTGTAGCTCTCCATGCGCCTGAAGTTCTGTAAATCAAATCATTCTTGTTCTGGACTACCCAAGGGCAAAGGTCCTTCACTTATAGAGCCCCACTGTGGTATAATGCACTGAACAGTGAAATCCTGTCCACCCCAAAACTGACCATTTCAAACTACTGTTCTGGCAGTATCTCATGACTAACAACAACTGTGACTGTTTCTCATAACTGGGGCCACCTCTTTCTCTTGTCGTTCTATGGTTTTCTTAGTTTCCCCATTATACAAGCCTGTTTCCACCCCCCCATCATGACCCACCTTTTTATCTCTCCTCTCCTTTCCTTTCTCCCACAAACTCCCTTCCCTACTTACCTTCCACTTGCTCACCTCTGTTTTTTTTCCACACTCCATTATCCCCCTTGAGCACTTATCTAACTCTCCATCCCCCTGTTCTGACTCCATTTTTACCTCTCCCCTTCTCACTTCTTTCCTCTCCCTCTGCACTCCCTTCCCCTCCCCACTCATCTTCCACTTGCTCTCCTCTGTTCTCTTTTCCACACCCCATTACCCCCCTTTGGCATGTATCTAACCCTTTTGCGATGACAAGGCCTCCTAGTCTGCCTCCTCACTTTTGCAAAACAAAATGGTTATATTAAATGTACGCTGAAAATAGAAAATAGAGTTAAACATCTACGTTTCAACCTTAGGTCTTCTTCAGGAAATATCTAAAAGAGAAAAAAAACAAGTTAGTGTAGAGGAGAGGTAAAATGAGAGAGATATATATGTGGAGAAAGAAGAAGGGGGAGGCTAAGGGAGAAGAAGTGATAAATGGTAAGATTAAGAGAGAATCTGTGAAACAAAAAGGTGATGATGGGAAAGATAAAACATAATGGGAGAGAAAGAGCTCCTCACTTTTGGTCACTCTGTTTTGCTATCCTATACTGCCAAAGTGGTTTCCTTAAATTACTTAAGTTGGCTGGCTTTAGGAACATTGTGCAGGCTTAGTCCTAAACTGTTTTTACTTAAAACCTTTGTAATTGTGTTACCTTTGTAAATTTTGTTACCCTTCCCCACTGACATGGAACCTTTGTAAATGGGCTGTTTTTGCTCAAAGGTATTGTAATCCAAGACTTCAATAAATAAAAAAAAATTAAATTAAATAAAAAGGGAGATGGCTCCCCTGCATCGACTTCCTTTTGATGCTGAGTCCAGCATAACAGGTGCCTGGACTTTTGTGTTGCCCACCATTGCCTAGGTGGATCCCCTTTTTCCCACGGCTATCACACACTTGACATAGCTGGCAGATAACCACTATTTTGTCAGCTGAGTCTAGGATGTAAACATCCCAAACTAAGGCTTTTGTAGCCCTTGTTTTTACATAGCTGTTGGCCAAGTGCTGGAATATTGGAGGGGTGGAAATGGGTGTTTTGGGGGGATGTTTCTGCACTGCTGCAACAGAAGGTGACTCATTCTGTGTTATTGGCTCAAAAGTGTTAACAGCAACAACAGCTGGAGGACTGGGGGGGGTGCTTTGGTAATTCCCTGAAATTGTGGTGTACACAGCACCACAGGTTCAGCAGCATGGCCCTTACTTTTTTCAGATTCCCATAAAGGATCCAGATCATCATAACCATCCCCACCGAGACTGATATCCTTCTCCTGAGATCTGTCCTTTTCTCCTCATCCTCACTTTCTCTGCCCTCTGTTTCCTTCTCAGCATCCCGGAATGCAGCACTCAGATATCTCACATCAGACTGTGAGTCGTACACAAGCTTGCCAACAGCAGTCATGGGAACAACATCTACCACCGTATTAGCCTCCACCACGTTTCCAGAGCAAGACTTATTCTGGTTCTTGGAAAGACCCTACTGTCACTGCCTCTACTGCCGACAGTGCCAGCACCCACCAGCACTGATGTCACAGATGTGGCTGAGAAATATTTGGCCTCACTAATGCTCCCACCACTTGCACCAACTACTCCTTTTCGAGTACTAGTACTACAGGCCCCCTGATGAAGCTGCAGCAGAAGTAGTTGTTTTAGATACAACACCCTTCTGAACCACAGAACCTACAGTTTCTTTGGTAACATCACCACTACAGGCAACTCGAACTTTACTTGAGCGTCTCTTTCCAGGCATTTTTATATATAGATTTTGGAGCAATGCAGGCAACAGCAGAGGGGACAGATTTTCAGATGTCCTGGATTGCTGCAAGCCCTGGTGTGCTGATGATATGGTGCATGGGGCCTGCAATGATCTAACAGGACTACAGGGAATAAGGAAACACACAAAAACTGAGGTAATTACAATGAAGTTACAGTCAGTATTATAGTAAAACTGTTTATTCGTTTATTTGTTTATTTGATTCTAGGATTACAAATACCTTTGAGCCGAAGCTCTTTTACAAAGGTTCCACATCATTAGTTACAGGAATACAGGTCATACAGATTACATACAGTACATTATAAGACAAATGGTAACATAATCGTCATAACATGATATTTCAAGGACTTTACAGTAAGCACAAAAAGGAAGATGCAGGTAACAAACAAACCAGTGAAAAAGTTAGTGTGAGTAACTTCAATAACAAAATAACTGCAATTAATATTATAAAACCAAACTGACAAAATAATTCAATAAAACACACCAAACTGTTCTACAGAACTAAAATACAAACTACAGGAACAGAAAAAACAATTAAAAGGAAAAAATTATGAAAACAGCACTAGTGCTCAAAGACTGGGTTGCCTTGCTTGCTGCTAACTAGCTAACACATCTCCCCTTTCCCACAGCCCTGCTTTCCTTTACAAAATGAAACAACTATTTTAAAGTAAATAAATCAGACAAAAATGCCAAAAACAATCATTATGTAGAGGCACAAAGCGCTCTGGACACTTCAGGGAGTGATCTTGTTCAAAAGACTTCGTGCTTATAGTACTGTTGAAAGGTTCTGGGGCACAGAGATTCAGAGCAGACTTAACACCAAGAGCCCGATTTTCAAAGGCTGATGCAGGACTTGCATCAGGCACTGCTTCAACCAGAGTGTTTGGCACAGCTGCGCCAAACAGTTTACCATGACCTATGTCCGATTATAGTACCTCAGGCACAGTTGTAATATTTTTCACAATTTACAGCAGCTTGTGCCAAAGCATTGGCACAAGCCCCATAAAAAAGGTCCACATCTGGTGCAAAGTTAGACCAGCAGAGATCTGGTCTAACTTATGCGTTTTCACACAGGGGACTGGAAATTCCAGTTTGCGTCAGGGGAATGCTGGAAGCCCCTTGCGCCATTTGGCTGATGCCAGTTGTGAAGCACTGTTTGTTAAACTCCTGTTGGGTGGTGCTAAGCCATTACTGATAGGCTGTGTATACAACCCTCCAAAGACTGCAGTGGAACCATTGAAGGCCCTTACCAAAACTATTCCTGACCTGCCCTCCTGGGAGAAAATAATCCTGGGTGACTTTAACCTCCATTGGGGCCCCTCGACTAAAAGTGACATTAAGCCAATCCTGCAAGAGGCCAACCTTACCCAACTTATCTAGGAACCTACAAGACTGAACCTGAAATCTGGCAACCACACCACCCTGGATTGGATCTTCCTGTCAATCTCAAATAGGTTCAAGCTGGTCAGCACTTTTGCCAACTCCTTAAGTGACCACACCCCTATCTTTGGCATATGGAAAAATGATTATCCAACCCCACCCCACCCCAACCTTTCTGGCACTTGACTACTCTAAATTTAACGCTTCCTCCTTCTGAGGTACCCTATCGGCATTGGACTGGGCTCAGATTAAACTTGCCCCCTGCCTAGACACAGCCTTGGACCTTTTCACCAATAATTTCCTCTCTGTGGCCAATAAGCATGCCCCACTTAAACAAATGAGGGTCAAGGACAACAGTCCAGGTGGCTGATGCATGATCTAAAAAAAACTTGTGAGGGAAAGGGACAGGGCCTGGGCCAGGTACAAGTCCACTAAATTGGCTGACTATTGGGTCTGGTACCGAATGCTCAGAAACAAATGTAGAAAAGACTTAAAACAGGCCAAGCGAATGTACCTCAAAAACTTGCAAGCAAGAAATCTCTCTAACCCTAAACAATTCTGGTTTCAAATTAACACTCTCCTGAAGGGACATCATATGCATATTGAATGTGATATTGTGGTGGGTGGTGTATGCCACACAGACCCACAAGGCACTGCTAATGCCTTTAATATATTCTTCACTGATCTTGACAGGTATAAAGTTCACCCCTCCACCCCCAGCCTGACATTCTCTAATGTTACAGAGGATCCTCCCTCAGCACGTAATTTCCACCTTAAGTTGGCATCTAAAACTGAGGTCCTAAAGCCGATCAGGAATATTAAGGTCACTGGTTCTGCAGATTACGACAAACCGGAACCCAGGTTACTCAGACTAGCAGACCAAGTAATTGCCACATCAATCATGTGGTTACTCAATAGGTCGCTGATGGAAGGAAAAGTTCCCACAGCATGGAAAACTGCCCTGGTTACCCCATTCCCAAAGGGGGGCCCAGTGAGCTGGTCAAGAATTACAGACCAATTTCCATACTCTGCACACTAAACAAAATGCTTGAGAGGATTGTGTACCAACAAGTCCAGGAATGTGTTGAACAACATAAACCTCTTAACCCCCCGACAACACGGATTAGAAAACGACATGGCACAGATACTGCCTTGGTTAGCCTTACATCTGACATCCTCGTAGCCCAAGACAAAGGCCAACTAACTGGTGCAATCTTTATAGACCTTACCAGGGCCTTTGATCTGGTGGACCATCAACTTCTCATCTCACAGCTCAGATCCCTTGGGTTGGACAAGCACTCAGCATAGTGGTTCACTGATTACCTGAATGTTAGATCTCAGATAGTCAGATGGATGGGGGGAGAAGTCAGACAAGCACTCCATCTATGAAGGGGTCCTTCAAAGTTCAATACTGGGGCCCCTCCTATTCTCCCTATTTATCAATAACCTACCTATGCACTGCAGAGGAGCAAAGGTGACCTTTTATGTTGATGATGCTGTACTGTACATATCTGCTCTGGATGCAGCGCAGCTAAATCACTTCTCAACCATGACCTCTCCATACTGGAAAACTGGCTCCAGACAAATCGGCTGGTCTTCAATGGAAAAAAAACAAACAAAGCCATCCTATTTGGACCCAAAAAAGCTAGGTCCTGATAGATCATACTTACTGTCTCCCTGCCTGTCCAGTGGTTCTCCTATAGAGGTTGTGGACTGCATTAAATACCTAGGCATGTATATTGATCAAGACTGTTCCTTCAAGGTACATGTTGATCAACTAACCAAGACCTTAAACCAGAAGCTTGGTCTCTTATATCGTTTGAGTCCTCTTTTCACTCAGACATCTAAGTTAATGATAGCCACCGGCATGCTCCTGTCAACTCTACTCTATGGGGCCCCAGTGCTACACTCACTACAGAGCGTGGAGATGCAAAAACTAGGAAAGCTGTATCACAGAATCAGGTGCTTTGCCCTGGGTTCCCTGCCTCTAGAACACCACTGTAAAGTATTGAATGCTCTACATTGGCCCTCCCTTGAGGGCAGGGTGGCTTTCTCTTCCCTATATCTTGCCTACAAGCTTCTATAAACAAATCCTCCTCCTAGTCTGAGTTGCACCCTAGTGCTCAAACAGCCTGGAAGAACCTTAAGGTCCTCTAACCAGCAACTCCTCCATGTCCCTAGAGTCTGGACATGCCAAGGCCATCGGTCTTTCGGGACCTACATTCCTTCCCTCTGGACTGGCCTTCTTAGCAATCTTCAAGACTGCAGCTCCCCTGGGGTTTTTAAAAAAGGCATAAAGACCTACCTATTGGGGCTCAGCCTCTGTGAATGTTACCACTGAGGAGTTCTCCCTCCTGGCATGCCTTTACTACCACTATTGGACCTCTAGTGCTGATAGAGACACTTCTAACTGTAATTTGTGCAAATAATGTCTAAAAGTCATGTTCAATGAATCATTATGTAATAGATGGAGATAGCCTAATAATACCATCTCATCCCATACAAAAAATTTATTGTAATACCACAGTACTGAAAGTGATAATACCATCGTTCCAAACTGATAATACTATTGTTCAGAACTGATAATACTATCGCTGCTGCTCTGAACGATAGTATTATCAGTTAAACAGAACAGTGCAAGCCCAAGACTCAGAGCTGGTTGCTAAGCAGCCAACTGCAGTCAATAGGCTCACGACATAACATTTCTAAACCGTGCTTCGTGGTTGGCTGCCTTTTGTTTCTGAGAGGGCAGAATAGTTTCAAAAAAAATGGCGGCTATCTCTCGCTTAGCGAGAGTAACTCGTACCCACAGAACTTGGCATCTTTACTTCCCCCTGGACTTGTTTTACCCCACAAGACAACAGTACCTCATTGAGCCTGCATTTAGATGGAGGAAAAAACAAGTAGGGCTTCGTAATGAGCGAGGACTTGCTAGAGAGTGTAGGGGCAGAGCGGCCGTGCAGCAGCAGAGAACCAGCCAGCGAGTTTTCACTGCAGTGCTTCGGCGGACATTTTCACAGGCTGTGCAGTGGACAAAAATCATACAGACACAATTTTATATGGAATTTGGCTCCATATATTACAAAAAATAACACAAAGGGGTGTATGCATTACAAGGGAGTAGTCCCATCGAGAGGTTCTGGGGACATGTGAACCTCTCGAGCTTCACTCTCAAGGTTCCCATGTCCCCAGAACCTCTGGATGGGATTACTCCCTTGTAATGCATACACTCCTATGTATTATTCTATTTGTAATGTCTTCCTTTTGAAACTTTTTTACCCTCATTTTCATCCTCTATTGTACATAAGCTGCCTGTGATCGTACAATATGCCTTGATTGTAATGTCTGTATTGCTCAAATTTTCCCTTGAATTGTTCCAACTCTTATTCTACTATTGCCTGTAATTAATTCCGGATCGCCTCTAAAAAAGGGACCATTATGGTCTCTGTGGGCCTACCCGGTTACCAAAATTTTAAATAAATAAAATTTGGTGGGTGCACAAGGGGCTTGCAGCAACAGCATCCCCTTTGAAAACTGGGTCCAAACTGTCTCTTCATAAGACTTCACTGAATTCAGCCTAAGCATGGCAATACAGCTTGTTGCAGCACCATCTGACTTCAATCCCATGGGACATTTTAAACTTCACCTGTGGTCCCTAGTTAGCAAGTGAAGTAAACAGATCTGACATTCTGCAAGTTTTCATCATGATACAAATGAGAACGCTGCATTGCAGAGTAATTTGCTAAATTTCTCTGCAAAGTGAAATGTTCTGTCTTTGCACACCTCTACTGACAGTATACTGTGGTACTTCATAATGTCAGAGAAAAGGTTTTGTTCATCAACCAGCCACATTTCTTTTGTATAATATCTATTTCCTTTTATTTGTTGCTTTACAATAAACACAGTGATCCCCTGTGGCCCAATGTTTCACCCAACTCTGGGCTTCATCAGGGGCAAGAATCTAAATAAACATACAAACATAATATTCATTTTCCTGTACTTATCCTTTAAACAAAAAAAAAATATATATATATAGATATATATTTTTATATTTTAATTTTTTGATCAGACAAAATGTGTCCATTTTGATCCGTATTACACTTTGGTGTAATATTAATGCATGGATTCATATCTCAGTTGATGGTTGATCACTGCAAGGCAATGATAAGCTTTGTCTCTATTTCCATCATAATGTGTTACTGTCTTTTTAAAGATTAAATGAAGTAATCACCATGGTTTAAATAAATTTCAAAGGAATACAATATTGTTTCAGCAGCACAAAATTTATCAGCTACTAAGTTTATCCACATAAACATTTGCCTTGCCATTACTGTTAAAGCTCTTTATATTCAAAGCTGTACTAATCACCTTATGAGTTACACATAAAAATTGAATCTCATATTCACCTGCTGTTCAATCTCACACATAAACCCTCTTTATGTTATTTGGTGACTGGTTTTCATTTTCAGTCTGTTAGATAAATAAAGATGTTCTGTTTGCTTACTAGTTCCCTATGGACTAGAGAGATGCAACTCATTTTTATGTTTGCTTGCACGCATGTGCAAGAAACATAGTGCCATCATCCGAGTTTTCAGAGGTGTGTCACCCCCTCTTCCATTTCAGTCAGTGTGTTGGCAGGCGTGGCCCCAGTCCTCCAATGCATGCTGGAGCTGTCTATGACAGCTCCAAAATGCAGTGGTGTACAGTTGAAAGGGGGAGCTACACTTCAGTGAACAGCAATCAGATATCGCCTGCTCATGCACAGCTCCCCCTACACACACACACACACACACACACACAAACACACACACGCATACTGCCTGATGCCCCCCACGCACACACTGTATAGCCGACAGGGGTGCCCAATCCCCCATCGGCTGTGATGTGCCCCCCAAAAGCCTTCCACATGCCACACTGGGTGCCCACCCCAGCGTGGCAACTTATTGTATAGCCAACAGGGTGCCCAATCCCCTGTCGGCTCCACTGACCTCTCTCCCCACAGTACAGGGTGCCACACTGGGAGCCCACCCCAGTGTGGCAACTGATGATATGGCCAATGGGGGTGCCCAATCCCCCATCAGCTCCACGCCTCCCAACCAGCCATCCTTGTGCCACACTGGAAGCCCACCCCAGCATGGTAAATGTCCCTGGTTGTCATTTTAAAAACAAAAACAACCTGTAAATAAAAAAAATGTCCTTCGGCGCTTCTCCCTGGCCCCCTCCCACAGCCCGCACCCACCCACTGTGCACCCTGCCTCTCCACACCCCCCTCACCCCATACTTACTTCTGGAGCTTGGCACAATGATCATCAGTGGACCAGGAACACGTCTGCACTCTTCAAAGCTGACCGCAAACTGAGAAAATGCCAGTAGGCTGTACAATGGGATAGATAGGGTTTTTTCAACTTTATTGCATATCTCAGGCATTTTGGGGAATTTTGGCACCAAATTTTCAACATGGGGTTTTTGGGAGCCCTCTCATGAATGCTGTCATCGTCATGGCGTTACTCAGGCCCGAAGGGTGATTTTGCAGCCACTGCGTGAAATCACCTTTCCAGAGTGATTAGCAAAACGACACTGCCAGTGTTCATAAGGTGGGCTCTCAAGAAGCCTATTTTGAAAATTTGGTGAAAAATTCAAAACAATTACTGTTTTATGAGCATGCATTGCGCAGTTCCTACGCAGGCTCATAAGTTCGCAAATTTTCAGTATTTTCACTCCAGATTTTCAACATTGCAATTTTACCACACCTTCTTATGAACAGTACAGCTGTGATTTTTCACATAGCACCCAAAATGTGTTTCTGCCCATGTAGTGCACAATGGTGCAGTCGGTGTATGAAATCAATGTATGGAACAAATTAAGAAAATCACAGTGACACTGTTCATGAGCAGAGGTCTTAAAATGGCTATATTGAAAATTTGGTGGAAATATTCCTAAAAAATGACTGTTTTACGAGCGTGCATTGCGTAGTTCCTACACAGGCTCGTAAGTTCGCAAATTTTCAATATTTTCACTCCAGATTTTCAACATTGCCATTTTACCACACCTCCTTATGAGCAGTACAGCTGTCATTTGTCACGTCTTGCCCAAAACATGTTTCCACCCATGTAGCGCACAATGGCAGAGTTTGGAACTGTTTGATTCTGAAAACAGCATAAGGGGAAGTCACAGAGTTTGGAACCGTTTGATTTTGAAAGCAGCACATGGGAAGTCAAAGAGTTTGGAACTCTGATTTTGAGAGCAGCACAATGGAAATCACAGAGTTTGGAGCTGTCTGATTTTGAAAGCAGCACAAGGGAAATCACAGAGTTTGGAAATCAGTGCTTTGGCTTCTCAGAAGGAACTAGAAGGGGACAGGATCAGAGCTACAGTACAGTAGCTTCTTGTTGTTTTACATTGTTTCTTGTGGATTCTACTTGGTAGAAGGTTATTTCTTCTCTTTCTTACTACTAAAGTGCTTGCAGGGTATTGTTTGGGGCTGTTGGAATGTTGAAACCTGTTTTGGTAGCTATAAGTGGGCTCATTTGTTTGATTCACTGTGTGGCAGACTGCATTTGTAGAGACCTTATTTCTTCTGTTTTAAAACATAATTGGTGTGATTTAACTGGGTCTGTTTCTTTGAATTGGAGATATATCTTCTAATTCCAAGCCTATTTTTGATGTGTTGTTGGTGAAGCTGTTTGAATTGAAGTCCTGTTTCTTTGGATAGCAAACCTATTTTGGGGACTTTGAGTAGAATTGTGATTCATTGTTGCTGGCTTCACTAGCTGCAAAGTTTGAGTGCAGAGTGGGGGAAGGGTGCAAATGGTCTGACCAGAGGCCTCAGCTACCTGATTGTTTCTGGAAGATTTGGGCTGGTCCCACCCTTGGTCCATTATTTCCTTTATACCAGGGGTTCTGACATCACTTCCTCAAACAGGAAAAGGATATGCACCTGTCATAGCAAAAGCAGACATCCAGGAAAGGAAAAGCAGCAAGTGAAGAGATGACTGCTCTCTCAGTGGAAGGGAAGTAAATGCAAATCTAGGAGCTTTCATTATTACTTCTTCGCATTGATATTGCATTGGGGAAAGGAGGAGTAGGAATTTGAAGAAGGTTGTGCAATGGCTACTTAAAGTCTGTTTTTGAGTGTGGACAGGAATACAAAAAGCAGTTGCTCAATATATCTAAACGTGTGCAACAAAGGAGGTAAGGAAAATAAAGTAAATGTTTTGCACTGATAGAGGAGGGAGCCGGGAGACTTGGGGGAGTGTTTGGTATCCTGCATCTGGAAGGTGGGGGGTCACTGGTGGGCAATGACAGCAATGGGTAGGGTGGTAGGCTGCAACAACTGCGGTGCACCAAACATTCTAAAAATTTCCTGAAGTGTGGGAGGATGTTTAGTGTGCAACCACATAGAAAAACTTAGAAAGGAGACTGAGGGTCTGCAGGAGGAACTGAGACAAGCAAGGCAGATTGGGGGTGGGTTAAGCCCAATACTGGAGGGAGGAAGAAGGGGAGATGATGGAGGGAGATTTAAGCCAACAGTGGTGAGGAGAGGGCCAAAAGAAGGGAAGCAGAGACAAAGGGGCCCAGGCCAGGAAGAACAATTGCCGGGGAAACCAGGTCAGGAGACAAAAGACAAATGGAAGGAGGAGATGGGGACTTGTGAGGGGAGGTGAAGAAGTGGCAAAAGTCAAGGTGGAAAGCAGAGAACAGGTTACTATGAAGAGAGGAGCAGGCATTTGTGAAGGGCCTTCAGAAAATAGTTGTGCACTGCTTGAGAGGAAGAAGGTGGAGGAGGAAATGATGAAATTAGAGGATGATAAATGCCTGGACCAAACTGGAGCGGGGGAGTTCTGCTGGGAGAATTGCAACAGGGGTAAAAGGGGGAAATAATGTGCAGGAGGTAGAAGAGGAGCTGGAAATGAGAGAAGGAGATGAATGGAAGCAAGCAGGGAGTAAGAGGGGTGGAATCTTAGTGCTGGGGGACTCAATACTAAGAGGAGTTAGGTGGGGTAGCAAGGGGGAGAGGCATAGTCACATTTGGGTGGAGGCCATGCCAGGAATGACAGCGGAAAGGGTGGGACAGTCTGTTCTGAAATATGCTAGAAGGGGTGAGGACAAGCCTCATTTAATTATACATCTTGGGACAAATGACCTGGCTGACAAGACAGTAGATACAGTCCAGAGGAGGTTTGAGGAACTAGCATAATTATGTGAGGGGCAGGAAGATCAGTAACTTTTCAGAGATACTTCCAGTGCAAAGGCAAGCACAACAAGAAAGCTGAGAATAGAGAATTTAACTGATGGCTAAGAACCTGGTGTTGTGCTAAAGGGTATGGGCTGTTGGGGGTGGGAGGGACCTGGGAGGATAGTAGTCTCTATGCCAAGGACAGACTACACTTGAGTGAGGAGGAAAGAAAGTGTTGAAACAGAGGATGGAGGAGTACATAGGGAAGTTGGGAATTTAAACCAGAGGGTGGGGTGTGGCAGTTGGGAACAGATATGCAGAGACCACAGGTTGGGAAACCATATGAGCTTACCCCCCATAACAGTGACAAAGGACAAATGGCAAGTACTGTTGGTGATGCTAGGAAAGGAGGGCAGGATGGGGGGGAGGGTGGAAGGTGGTTACCCTTAATGCTAGGAGCCTTGGGAGGAAAACTGCAGAGTTACAGGTTCTCATGGCAGAGGGAGTGGTGGACATTGCAGCCATCACAGAAACATGGACCACCCAGTACAATGACTGGGACCTGTCTGTACCAGGGTACAGGTTATTTTGTAGGGACAGGGTGATTGGGAAGGGGGGTGGCACTATATGTGAAGGAAGGACTGAAGTGTGTAAGGGAGGAAGGGGAGGAGGGTAGTATGGAGTCACTTTGGATGCAAATCCAGGATTCCAAGAAAAGGATTCTTAGAATGGGAGTGGTGTACAGGCCACCATCTCAGACAGAGGAGTTAGACAGGGAACTAGCGGAACAGATCAGGAGGACCTGCGAGAAGGGTAGTGTGGTGATTGTGGGGGACTTCAACATGCCAGGAGTGGACTGGAGCACCCTAATAACCAGGAACAGAAGGGAGTAGGTACTGCTGGATGCCTTCCAGGACAGCTTCCTGCTGCAAATGGTCAGTGAACCAACCAGGTTAGGAAATACCCTTGACCTTGTGCTGGCAAATGGGGACTTTGTGAGAGAACTTACAGCAGAGGAACTGCTGTCAGGGAGTGACCACCGCTCAGTATGGCTCACATTGGATATGAGCAAGGAAGGAGTGGAATCTGGCACAATAGTGCTGGACTTCAGGAGGGCCGACTTTGGGAGTATGGGGGAAGTGGTAAAAGGGTACCTGGCCAGAATTCAATCTAGTATGGACACTAACCAGAGGTGGGAGCTCATAAAGCTGGGGATAGTGGAGTCAACCAAAACCTGCTGCAAAGCCCAGAGCAAGAAGCCTAGGGCTAAGAAACCAATCTGGTTGAGCAAGGAGGTCATGGAAAAGGTGAGGAGGAAAAGAGCTGCCTTTAGGAAGTACAAGAAAACAGGGAGGGGGGAGGGCATGGAGGAGCACTTGACAGAATCGAAGGAGGTGACAAGGGCAGTAAGGGAATCAAAGCATCTATGGAACTCAGGCTGGCACAAGGCATTAAGAAGGGGGAGAAGGACTTCTTTAAGTACATCAGGGAGAAAAGGAGCTGTAAGGACCACATAGTAAGGATTAGGAAGGAGGGGTTGGGTGGAAGCAGGGTGAGATAAGGCAGAAGCACTAAATGAGTACTTCTGCTCAGTATTTACTAAAGAGAAGGGGTGACACCCAAGGTGGGAGAAATGGCAGAAGCGGAAGTGGTGACAAATGGGAAATCAGGAGAACAGAGTTCGAGAGGGTTTGAAGGCACTGAGGGTGGACAAGGCACCAGGCCCAGATGGCATCCACCCAGGGTACTGAAGGAGCTGGCAGAGGTCCTTGCAGGACCTTGGCAGACCTATTTAATGCCTCACTACATTCGGGTGTGTACCTCAGGACTGGAGGATGGCTCATGTGGTGCCCTTCCACAAGAGTGGCCCCAAAGATGAACCGAAACTACAGACCAGTGAGCCTCACATTCATCGTGGGTAAGCTAATGGAGACTATCCTGAAGGAGAGGCTGGTGGCCCTCCTAGAGGCCAAAGGACTACAGGACAGCAGACAGCATGGCTTCATATGTGGCAGATCCTGCCAAACCAACCTGGTCAAGTTCTATGACTGGGTAACTAGGCAACTGGACAGGGGCCATTCAGTGGATGTCCTGTATCTGGACTTCAGTAAGGCATTCGACTCAGTGCCACATGGAAGGCTCAGAAGGAAGTTAGTAGGCACAGGAGCGGGTGCAAAGCTGGTGAGATGGGTAGGAAACTGGTTGCAGGGGAAGGCAACAGAGGGTGGTGGTGGGTGGGGAGCTCTCACACCCAAGGGCAGTGACGACTGGTGTTCCACAGGGCTCAGTGTTGGGACCAGTGTTGTTTGGGATATTCATTGCAGACATATCATGGGACATCAAGAGCAAGATCAGTCTGTTTGCTGATGATACCAAGGTAGGCGCGTGCGGTGGTGGATGACCTAGGGAGATGGCAGGGGTTGCAGGATGATCTGGCAAAGCTTGAAACCTGGTCAGACACCTGGCAACTGGGCTTTAATGCCAAAAAAGTGCAAGGTGCTGCATTTTGGGATGAAGAACCAAAGGAGGAGTTACCAGCTAGGGGGAGTGCAGCTAGCCCAGACAGAAGAGGAGAAGGATTTGGGTGTGCTCATTACAGGGTCAATGAACAACTCGGCACAATGTAGGAAGGCAGCTGCAAGGCCAACAAAATGCTGGGTTGTATTGCAAGGGGTATATCCTCGAGGAGGGAGGAGGTGATTCTGCCACTGTATAGGTCATTAGTTAGACCACACCTAGAGTACTGCGTGCAGTACTGGTGTCCGTATCTGAAGAGGGACATTTAGTTACTGGAGGGGGTGCAGCACAGAGCGACAAAGATGATCAAGGGGCTGGGGGACTTATCATACGAGAGGAGACTGAAGGATTTGAGCATGTACTCACTGGAGGAGAGGAGAGGAGAGGAAAGACAGGGGTGGCATGATTGAAACCTTTAAATACATGAAAGGAATAAACAAGATGGGTACAGAGGGGCTGTTCAAAGTAAGGGAGGGGAGGGCCACCAGGGGCATTGATATGAGACTGGAGCAAGGAAGGTTCAGGAGGGAGATGAGGAGACATGTTTTTACAGAGAGGGTGGTGGCTGGGTGAAATGTGTTACCTGCAGAAGTGGTATGCAGTAGAACTGTGGACTGCTTCAAATGAGGATGGGACAGGACAAGGGGAGGGTTAATGAAGGGGAAGGGTGGAAGGGAGGGGCAGCTGCAGAATGAGGGGTGCTAGCTGCACATTCAAGCAGGCTTGATAGACCTCTAGGCCTTTATCTGCTGGAAAATTTCGTATGTTCGTAATGGCGCAGTCGGTGTGCAAAATCAATGTATGGGACACATTAAGAAAATCACAGTGACACTGTTCATGAGCAGAGGTCTTAAAATGGCTATGTTGAAAATTTGGTGAAAAAATTCCTAAAAATGACTTTTACGAGCATGCGTTGTGCAGCTCCTATGCACGCGTAAGTTTGCAAATTTTCAATATTTTCACTCCAGATTTTCAACATTGCCATTTTATTACATTTCCTTATGAACAGTACAGCTGCCATTTTTCACGTCGCCCAAAATGTATTTTTGCACATGTAGCACTCAATGGTGCAGTCGGTGTGCGAAAGCAATGTTTGGAACAGATTAAGAAAATCGCAGTTACACTGTTCATGAGCAGAGGTCTTAAAATGGCTGTGTTGAAAATTTGGTGACAAAAGTCCATAAAATGACTGTGTTACGAGGGAGCATTGTGCAGTATCCATGCACCCTAGTAAGTTCATGACTTGGTAATATTTTCAGTCCAGATTTTCACCAGTGGTATTTTTCCACACTTCCTTATGAACAGTACAGCTGTCATTTTTCACAACATGGCCGAAATGTGTTTTCACACTTTCAGCACAGAGATGCATGGTCGCTGTGGGAAATCATTGTTTGGAACAGATAAAGAAAATCACAGTGATACTGTTCATGATCGGAGGTCCCAAAATGCCTGCGTTGACAATCTGTTGTAAAAAATCCCTAAACTAATTACATTACAGGTGTGCGTTGCACAGTTTCTATGCACGCTCGTGACTTCACCAGTTTTTTAATATTTTTACTGCAGATTTGCAACATTGCCATTTGTTACACCTCCCCATGAACAGTACAGCTGTCATTTTTTACATCCTGTTCGGAATGTTTTTGCACCTGTGGTGCTAAATGCTGTAATCACTGTGCATAAGCAGCTTACATAGAAACATAGAAACATATAATTTGACAGCAGATAAGGACCGCTTGGCCCACCCAGTCTGCCCATTTCCCTACCTGATGGATAAGCTGCAGATCCTAGTTAACCAGCAGCCTACTTCTTCCTACCCCCACCCCCTAGAATTGCCCTATGACTGTCCCATGCATGCTTGAATTCCACCACTGATTTTGACTCCACAACCTCCTCTGGAAGGCCATTCCATGCATCCACAACCCTCTCTGTGAAAAAATACTTCCTTAAATTACCTCTGAGCCGTCCCCCCACTTTCAAATTTTGCCCTCTTGTTCTTGCACACCTCTTTTTTTGAAAGATGCTACCCTCTTGGACTTTGTTGATTCCCTTGAGGTACTTGAATGTTTCTGTCATGTCCCCCCTCTCCCTTCTTTCCTCGAGGCTATACATATTAAGCTTCTTTCATCTCTCTTCATATGTCTTCCGGTGCAGACCCTGCACCATTTTAGTTGCCCTCCTCTGGACAGCTTCCATCCTGTCTATGGCTTTGCGGAGATTGGGTCTCCTGAACTGCATACAGTACTCCAGATGGGGTCTCACCAGCTGTCTGTACAGAGGGATAAAAACTGATATTGCCACTGTTCATGAGGTGGGGTCACAAAAAAAACATGTTGAAATTTTGGAGTGAAAATACCAACGAATGCCTGAGGTATTAGGGTTTCCGACCATAACGCCCGACCCTGAAGAGAATGACAGGCATCATGGATGTGACTTGGGATTCTTGCCTGTAATGCTCATACCATTCCGCACCCTGCAGCCAGTGAGAGGCATCGAGGTATGCCTTGGACTCTTCGGCCCCAAAGTTCACCCCATTCTCCTATACCGCACCCATCTCACCATACTTCCTGATGGAATAGGTCACACATAAGGGCCAAAGAGCCCAAGGCACACCGTGACACTTGTCAGTGTCTGCAGGGTGGGGTGTGGTGAAATGGCATGGCCGTTATGCCTGATGACCCAAAGGCACAGCCCAATGCCTGTCACTCTCTGCAGGGTGGTGGTGGGGTTGGCTTCAGTTCAATACTTCACTGCCATTCCTATTACGCAGCTCTGTAATTTCTACACTACCACTGCCAATGCCAGCAAGTAAACATTCGGCATTGACAAATGCTTATTATTATGTTGATTGCGTGCATGTGTAAGAAACATGTAGCGACAGGTTTCTCCAGAAGCAGGTTGTGGAGGCACGGCACTGTTGTGGCCAATGCCCCCACAGCCTGCAAAGGCTTGCCCCACTTCCCCCAATGCCATGGCACACTGCTGCTGACACTAGTTCAGCCAGCATGCCACAACTTTCTAAAAAATCAGCTGCTGCAATCAGGGACCACCTCGTCACTGCAGCGTCAGCCATCCATTGCAATGAGGGAGCTACCCATCATTGCTGGGTGGGATGTAAAACCCCTGAAATTGTTTGTGAACATGGTGGTGGCTTGCCGCCATGTTCACAAACAATATAACCACCACATGTAGTTGCCAATGGGGGCTAATCCCGTCGGCTTTGGTGGTCTTTTGTTGCTGCCGGGGGAGTCCAGTCCCTGTAGACATTCTGTGCCCCCCACGCTTTTGTTCCTGCTGATGGGGTGGCCAATTCCCATGGGCTGTAATGTTCCCCATTTGTTTTGTTGCTGACAGGGGACCCCACTCCACGTTGGCATTCTGTTCCCCCCTCCTTTTGTTGCTGCTGACGGGGTGCCCAATCCCCGTCAGCATACTGATACCCCGCCCATTTGCCAATGGGGGTGCTCAATCCCCCATCGGCTACTGCTGCCCCCAGTCAAAAAAGTCTCTGCTGGCATACTGGGAGCCCACCCCAGTGTGCCAGATGCCCCCGCAAATTAGAAAATGGTCCCGCGACATGTTTTTTTTTTTTTAAATCCTGGAAAAAAGGAAACCGTCCCTCGGCACTCGCCCTGCTTCACACCCGCAACCCGCACCCACCCACTGTATGCCCTGCCTCCGCACACATCCCCCTCACCCCATACTTACCGCAGGAGCTCAGCATGACGATCTTCAGTGGACTAGGAACACGTCTGCACTCTTCAAAGCTGACCGCGAACTAAGGAAATGCCGGTAAGCTGTATAATGTAATACATAGGGTTTTTTCAACTTTACTGCATATCTTGGGCATTTTGGGGAATTTTTCCACCAAATTTTCAACATGGGTTTTTTGGCACCCCTCCTCATGAATTCTTGAACTGTCGTGGCGTTAATCGGCCCAGAAAGGTGATTTCACAGTCACTGTGCGGAATCACCTTTCGGGGCTGATTAATAAAACGAAAGTGCCAGTGTTCATGAGGTGGGCTCTCAAAAAGCCTGTTGCAAATTTGATGGAAAAAAATCCAAAAAATTACTGTTTTACAAGTGTGCACTGTGCAGTTGCTACACATGCTTGTAACTTCATGAATTTGCAATATTTTCACGCCAGATTTTCAACATTGGCATTTTGTCACACCTCCTTGTGAACAGTACAGCTGTTATTGTTCACATCCTGGCAGAAATGTGTTTTCGCACTTCCAGGGCAGAATAGCACGGTTGCTGTGGGAAATCAGTGTTCAGAACAGATTAAAAGAATGACATTGTCACTGTTCATGAGTAGAGGTCCTGAAATTGCTATGCTGAAAATTCAGTAATGATACTCCATAAAATGACTGTGTTACGAGTGTGCGTTGTGCAGTTTGCACGCACGCTCGTAACTTCGCAAATTTGTTTTCACTCCAGATTTCCAATGTTGCCATTTTCCCAGAGCTACTAATGAACAGTAAAGCTGTCATTTTTCCCATCCTGGCCGAAATGTGTTTTCGCACTTCCGGCGCAGAATACAGTGGTCGCTGTGGGAAATCACTGTCTGGGACAGATTAAGAAAATGAGAGTGATACTGCTCATGAGCAGAGGTCATAAAATGCCTATGTTGAAAATTTGGTGATAATAGCCCATCGAATGACTGTGTTACAAGTGTGCATTGCACATGTTCCACGCACCCTTGTAACTTTGCAGATTTGTAATATTGTCACGCCACATTTTCACCAGTGGAATTTTCCCAAACCTCCTTATGAGCAGTGCGGCTGTCATTTTTCACATCCTGACTGAAATGTGTTTTCACAGTTCCGGCGCAGAATAACGTGGTCGCTGTAGGAAATCACTGTTAGGGACAGATTAAAAAAATGACAGTGGCACTGTTCATGAGCAGAGGTCCTAAAATGCCTATGTTGAAAATCGGGTGACGAAATTCCATAACATGACTGTGTTACAAGCATGCATTGAACTGTTTCCACGCACCCTTGTAGCTTCTCAATTTTGTAATATTTTCACCCCACATTTTCAACAGTGGCATTTTTCCACACCTCCTTATGAACAGTACAGCTGCCATTTTTCACATCATGGCTAAAATGTGTTTTTGCACTCCTGCTGCAGAATAGCATGGTCACTGTGGGAAATCACTGCCTGGGACACATTAAGATCGAACGAGTGAGGGGGGGAGTGACCACGCTCAACTGAGCTCTGTCGGGACTGCTGCGGATTTGTTTGTGGGCAGAGAAAGGACCCAATGCAAGAGTCCAGTACAAAAGGGCAGCCTGCAGCACTGGGAGAAACAGAACGAGAGAGCGAGTGAGGGAGGGGGAGTGAGCAGTCACTGGAGCTCATTCAGGACTGCTGTGGATTTCTTTGTGGAAAGAAAAAGGCATCAGTGCAGGCAGTGACCCAGTGCAAAAGGCCAGCCTGCAGCAGTGGGAGAAACAGTACGAGCGAGTCAGATGGGGGACTGAGTGAGCTCAATGGAGCTCTGTCAGGACTGCTGCGAACTTCTTTGTGTGCAGACAAAGGCGTCAATGCAGGCAGGAGTCCCATATAAAAGGGCCGTTTGCAGCGCCAGGACAAACAGAATGAGTGTGTGAGACAGGGAGACTGAGCAACCTCAACAGAGCTCTGTGGGGACAGCTGTGGATTTGTTCGTGGGCAGAGAAAGGGCGCAACATAAGAGCCCAGTATAAAAGGGCAGCCTGCAGCACTGGGAGAAACAGAACAAGAGAGTGAGTGAGGGAGGGGGAGTGAGCAAATTCACCAGAGCTCTTTCAGGACTGCTGCAGATTTCTTTGTGGGCAGGAAAAAGCATCAATGCAGCCATGGGGCCGAGTACAAAAGGCCAGCCTGCAGTGGTGGGAGAAACAGTATGAATGAGTGAGACAGGGGGACTGAGTGAGCTCAACAGAGCTCAGTCAGGACTGTTGCAGATTTCTTTGAGGGCAGAAAAAGGCGCCAATGCAGGCAGGAGTCCCGTACAAAAGGGCTGCTTGCAGCGCCAGGACAAACAGAATGAGCATGTGAGACAAGGAGACTGAGCAACCTCAACAAAGTTCTGTCAGGACAGCTGCGGATTTGTTTGTGGACAGACAAAGGTGCCAGTGCACGAAGGGGCCCAGTACAAATGGACAGCCTGCACTGGCAGGGAACCCAGAATGAGCAAGTGAGAGAGGGGGAGTGAGCAAGCTCAACAGAGCTCTATTGTAACTGCTGCAAATTTCTTTGTGGACAGAAGAAGGCGGCAGTATAGGCAGGAGTCCAATAAAAAAGGGCAGCCTGCAGCACCAGCAGAAACAGAATGAGTGAGTGAGAGAAGGAGAGTGAACAAGCTAAACAGAGCTTTGTTGGGACTGCTGCAGATTTCTTTGTAGGCAGACAAAGGTGCCAACAGAAGCAGGAGCCCAGTACAAAAGGGCAGCCTGCAGCGCCAGGACAGACAGAATGAGTGAGTGACTCAGGGGGAGGGAGCGACCTCTCTGGAGCTCTGTCATGACTGCTGCGGATTTCTTTGTTGGCAGAAAAAGTCACCAACAGAGGCAGGAGCCCAGCACAAAAGGGCAGAAAAAGGTGCCAATGCAGGCAGGAGCCCAGTACAAAAGGCCACCCTGCAGCGCTGGCAGAAATGCAACGAGTGATTGAGAGAGGAGGAGTCAGCAGGCTCAACAGACTTGTGTTGGGACTGCTGCAGATTTCTTTGTGGGCAGAAAAAGCCACCAACAGAGGCAGGAGCCCAGTACAAAAGAGCAGCTTGCAGCACCAGGAGACACAGAATGAATGAGTGAGAGAGGGGGAGTGAGCCACCTCAACAGAGTTCTGTCAGGGCAGCTGCAGAATTCCTAGTGGGCAGAACACGGTACAAATGCGGGCAGGGGCCCAGTACAAAACAGCAGCCTGCAGCACTGGACGAAACAGACTGAGTGACTGACAGAGGGCCAGTGAGTGTGCTCAACACACCAACGCAATCAACATTCGGCATTGACAAATGCTTGTTTTATTTATTTGCTTTTGGTATCTGGGTAGGTGCACTAGGCAGAACCTACCTATTTTCAGGCATGACCCGGGAGAGAACAAAACAAGTACAGATCAAATCATCAACTACAAGGAGGACATCAAAATGAAATACAAAGGACTTTCAGGTACAATGGAGCAAGTACAATAGTAATTGGGACACTAAGCTTAGCAACAATCTGTGTGACAAAACAAAACCTAGAAGGTAAGTGCAAGAATCAAGAGCAAGCAGCCAAAAACAGTAACAAGTAACAGAATAGTTTAAGTCAGGAAAAAGACCACTGGCGAACAATTGTATCGCTGTGTATGATGCTATCAGCCTCATGGAGGTGGGGGATATATATGCAAATCAATAGAAATTGAACTAAATGTTATTGAAGGTATTTTAGTTGATAGGGAAATTAGGCCAGGATACCAAAAATCCTCTCTTCATGGGAGGGCATGCTGTTGGCCCATTTTCCAAAACAGAGGATCTTGGTAGTGTGGAGGTGGAAGATGGAGAGCTGCTGACTGAGGCTCAGTTCTCCACCCCAGTTGCTGTTTTGCGTAAGGACATCCTGACCGACACAGCGTTAAGCAGTGATGCTGTGCCTGAGGAGCCTGCTACAATGGATATTGTCAATGTGGAGATGGAGCAGATTATAAGTCCAGAGCTTCTGAGGTCCCAGCAGCTGAAGAATATTTGGATGCAGGACAGCAGTGGAGGAAACAACATCTTTTACAAATGATGGCTGCTGATGAGGAGTGATACTGAAAATTAAAACTGGATTCAAAGCACTGCACTGTCCAGGAATGAGCAGGGCTGCCACTCCCTACTTTCCCAACCATCAGTTCCCATTTTGACAGTGCCAGCCAGAGTAATGACACTCAGTTGAATGCCCCCGGAAGATCAAAGCAAATCTTTGACAGCCCAACAGCCACTGGCATCAGCATTTCAAGCTGAGGAAAACACCACCCTTGAGCCCTGGTCACCAGTGAAAGCTCTACTAGAAGCCAGTTGGCCAAAAACAGCAGCTGGTAAGTGTAGTCTAGACTCTGACTGAGAATCATCACAGAACTCCCCAGGAGGTACTCTGCATAATGTACAGTTTTGGCATCAGCTTTTTCTGAGGGCTGAGGGATGCTGGGCTGCCTTTCTGTCCTGACAGAGGAATCCAATGAGGTAATTACAAATGACTCAGGGGGTGGGATATGAAACTTGAGATCTCAGGTGAGAAAAAGTGGCGTTGATCCAGCTCTCTGAATACCTAACCAAGTACAACATTATGTGTCCACAGCAGCACGGTTTCCACCCAGCACACAGTACAATCACGGCTCTTCTGGAATTCTCCCAACACCTGCATGCTGCTGCTGACTCTGGCAGCCTTGCAGGAGCAGTGTTCATTAAACTCTCAAGGCCATTGACACCGTCTGTCATCCCCTTCTACTCGACTCTGTCCACCAACTTGGCTTCTCTGTTGGTCCCATTTCTTGGTTCTCTAGTTACCTCTCTGCTAGAGCCCAGCATGTCAAGGTCAGCGGCTCCCTCTCCAGCACTCTTCCCATTCACTCCGGGGTCCCTCAGAGCTCCATCCTGGGTCCAGTACTTTTTAGTCTCTACCTCGATACCCTCCCCAGCTCGTGTACTGGTAAAATGCTCCTCTATGTTGATGATGCAGTCCTTGTTGCCTCACATACCAATCCCACCTCCCTCCAATTATCCCTTCAGCAAGCTTACAACCAAGCTGAAAAGTGGTTCAGCGACCGCAGACTGGTCATTAACCTAAAGAAAACCAAATCAGTGCTCTTTTCCCACCACCACAATAAAGCTAAAATACCCCCCTCTTAATTATCCTCCTCACTCTGTACCCACTAGAACAAGTGACCACGTACAAGTACGTAGGCATCATGTTCGATGCTGCCCTCTCCTTCCACACCCACATTATGCCCTGTCAGCCACCATAAACTCTAGGATTGGCCTGCTATACTGGCACAGGGACTGCCTGCCTCAGGTTTCCCTCAGGCTGGCCATCACCTCTTCTGTCTTGTCCCTCATGGAGTATGGCTTGCCCATCTGTGCCACAGCTGACAACACTGCCCTCTCCAAAATCCAGCTCTCCATCAATAAGGCCTGTAGGCACCTGACTGGTGCCCCACAGCCACACTCACACCTGCCTTCTCTATACTACCATCAATCTGCTCAACTTTGAGGAGAGACTGCTCTATCAGACCTACCTTCTCGCTAAGAAATCACTGCTAGGACTCCCCGTGGTCTCCACCTCCCTACAACAGTCATCATCATCCATCACCACCTGTAGCTCTGTTAAGGCCACCTTCCAGGTGCTCAGAACCAAGACCTCTCTTGCCCAGATATCCTTCCTCTACCGAGCCCCCACCTGGTTCAACTCCCTTCCTAGCTTCATCTCTAACTTGCGACAAATTGGCTACTTCAAAACAGCACTTCGGAACCATATCTTTAATGCCCACTGCTGTAGGTGCAACTAACCCCCCGTTGTAACCTGTGGTATGCACCCACCTTGACCCTTAGATCGACAACATCCACTACATAGCCTCTCCCCCCTCCAGACCTACTCCTTCCCTACTAGGTCCAAATAGGGATGTAACCCACTGTCTTCTCTGAGGACCTACTATATCCATGATTGTAACTCACAATTTTGTAACATTGTGTAACCTAAGTAACATACAAACTACTATATTATGTAACCTAAGTGTATCTGTGTAAAATGTTCCTTTTACTGCACCTGTAATGTTATCCTCTGTTTTAATCTGCACTGTAATAACTGTCTTGATGTCTGCCCTCCCTGTGATGAGGTGCCTTTGTAAATGAGTCTCTGACTCAAAGGTTGTAATCCCAATTTATAATGAATAAATACATAAATGAAAAATTGTTCCTACTGATACTGTGATTAACTCCTGGAGGGAAGAGTGACTGCAAGTTATAAGTTGGTGCCCTGGTGTTCCCAGCACTGCCATACCTCCAGGACTTCACCAGACACCTGCTTCTTATATTCAATTACCTATTGTTTCAAAACATATGCCAGGTATTGATTTTGACTGTACCAATGCCTGTTTATCTAAAAATCAGACTACATGAGGGGCTTTTGGGGGAGGTGATCATGGATACCCTGGGGACTTTGTGGCTATGCCAGCTGCCAATGACCATGCTATACATCTGGTGTGATCTGCTAAAGACACTGTTCCATCTGTATGGCCTGCTGTTAGTCCCTTAGCCTCTAGTGCCCATCTTCCTTCTTGAGATAATACTGCTAGACCTCAAACTGTACAGATTTCCACTGGAAATTATCTTGATACAGATACTGGACTTTCTAACAGGAATCAGCCTGCAATGGCAGGGTTGAAGTTTGGAACTGATGAATTTAAATTGGGACCAAGACCCAGTTCTACTGAACCTGGATCTAGCACTGATTCCACAGGAGATGCAAGACCCTATCTTATGCTGATCTTTTTCAGCATCAGTTCAAATCTGTCCCACATAGAAATGCAGTTGGGTTAGGTATAAGGGTGGCTTGCAAGAACACCCAGACAGAATGTACAGTATGTGATCTATACACTCTTGAAGGATTCTATGCACTTTTTCACTTCCAAACCATATGCCCTAATTCATATATCAGGGGAAATATCTTGGTATTAGTTTTAAAATGTTGAAGTCACTGGAATGTTTTTTGGTGCAATACCATCAGTTTAAATACTCTCCTTTATGGGCTCTTTTTGTAGCAATTCCACTGACAAAAGCAATGATTAAAAATGTTACAATATTGTTTCATAATGAAGGGGTCAATGTGGGGGACATCTCTTTTTGGCTAAAATAGAGGTGTGAGATTCTGGAGCATCCTGACCCATTATAGACATAGAACATGCCGGGAAAGGAGTATGGCATTTCAAAGATAAGCTCAGAACTACTGAAACAGGGGTACTTCATTTGCCAAACAGTATTTTGGAGGGCAATGGCAAAGGAGTATGTTCCTATGCTGGACAGCCTAAGGTAGGTTATAAATATAGCACTCAAAGACATCTGAGTAGCACCTGTGTCCTGCTCCATTGCAGTCTCTGTGGAGGATTTAGCCATGTCAGCATGTCCTGTAGAAATATACATACGTGTAACCTCTCTGATGGAAAAGGGCATACTTTTCAACATTTTTCATGGACTACCAGAAACAGAGAAGAAGGTGCTGACATACAGCAGGATAAGACATTGAATATGGCACAGAAAGAAGTATCTGGAAGGTGAGACCTTGAACAACCTGCTAATAGACCTGAGGTAACCCAGGAGGACCTGAGACAGCAACCCCCTGCTCCTGCAAATGGAGTCTCAGTGCAGACAGGATCTTCTGTTCTGTCTCCTGTTGTTACTAACACTATACAACTGGTAGCTCATGCTGCATCTGGACACGATGGTCCTCTGGATAACTCAGTTTCTGAGGATCTCTCTGGTAGGCTTCCTATGGATCTTTTGCAGTTCTGTATCGCTGATGTCAGTTCCACAGTGGGCCCCCAAGAAAAGGATCATGTTCTGGTTCCAGAATATTCCATAGCAGATGCACACACTGAAGGACAGACTGTACTGCATGTGCAGGAGGAGTCATCTATGCCCTGCCAGGAAATGGTTACAGTACCACCACGAGATGAGGATGCAGTGCCAGTGGAGGACCAAGACCAGGATCAGGAGATAATGCCCCCTGACAATATGACAGTTGTGTCCAGGCAAGGAATATTGAGGGGCAAGCAGCCTTGTCACAAAATGAGTAAAGATTCTCCAATACCTGTTTCTCTGGATAGTCAGTCTGAATTGCTATGTGGTTCAAAAAATTGGGGTGATTCTGAGGATGGAACGTGCCTCTTGCACTAAATCCTCTCGATCATCTCAGAAATGGGTGTTTTCTGAAACAGAGTAAGAAAAGGACTTCCAGAAGGACAAAGAAAGAGGAAAAATACAGTATCTACATGGATACTGGGAAATAAAAAGAAATTACATTTTCACCAAAATAATACTATGGGTTGAGAGCCCCCCATACTGCTATAAATTTCACCTCCTTAAATGTCTGCAGTGTAAAAGCTCAGATATGGAGACAGGCTACTTTGGCTTTTTTAGAACAGGCCAGTTATACTATTTTTTTTTTGTCCAAGAGATAGTCTTGTTTATAAGATATTAATCCCAGAATGACTGGATGTGGGGCCCCTCTTACTGGACTTTTGCGGAGGACAGGAATGATGAGGTAAGGATTCGTTTTAAGAGTTTACAGTAGGGCATTGAGAATGGCCCTGCTCTTGGATGTGGCTGCAGCAAAGGTGCTCCAGTTAATATCTGGCATATTTAGGTCCCTCATCAACAATATCTGCCTTTTTTCTGCCATCATAAGGGTGCCTTCTATCATATCCAGGGGAGGGAATGGACAAGGATATGATAGACGGCATCCTTAGGATGGCAGAGAAAGGGGAGATATTGTTGATGGGGACTTGAATATGCCAGATGTTAACTGGAGCACCCTTACTGTAGCCACATCCAAGAGCAGGGCCATTCTTGATGCCCTACAGGGGGCATGCCTCAGACTGCTAGTGTTTGGAACCCACTCGGAAGGGAGCAATCTTAGACTTCATACTCTCAAATGGGGATAGTGAGAGGATTGCAGATCTAGAAGTGGGTAGCCATCTGGGAAATAGTGACCACCAAACAGTGTGGTTCACGATAAACTCAGCTGCAGAGTCAAGCCATACAAAAGTGAGGGTACTTGACTTCAGAAGGGCTGACTTTGTGAAAATGGGAGAGTGCTTTAGAAAAGAACTAGCAAACAGGCAAGAAGGAGGAGTGGAGCAACAATGGGTAAACTTCAAAACTGCCATCACAGAAGAAACAAGCCTTTTTGTGAAGCAAATAAACAAATCAAAATGAAAGAAAAAGCCACTATGGTTCTCAGAAGAGGTGGCAGAGAAGGTTAGGGAGAAAAAGATAGCATTTAGGAAGTATAAGGAAACACAGAAGGAGCAGGACAGAGGACTGTACCAGTTAAGGCAGAAGGAAGCAGGGAAGGCAGTCAGAATAGCAAAGACCCAAACTGAGGAAAAGATAGCCAATTTGGTTAAGAAGGGGGATAAAACATTTTATAGGTACATTAGGGAGCATAGAAAGACAAAGTGAGGGATAGTGAAGCTGAATAGAATGGGCGGTGGGTGGGCAGAGAGGGACAGTGAAAAGGCAGGGATACTGAACAAATATTTCTGCTCAGTATTCACAAAAGAGGAGGATGGGGAGGTACCTAATCCAATTAACAGAAGCACTCTGGACAGGGGGGTTGATCACAGTCCTTTCACAGAAGAAAGGAGTCTGAAAGAACTCCTAAAACTGAAGGTGGACAAAGCAATGGGGCCTGACGGTACTCACCCCAGAATTCTAAAAGAACTAAGGGGAGAACTAGTGACATCACAGATTATCCTTTTTTACAAATCATGGGAGGATGGTGTGGTACCTGAGGACTGGAGGGGCAGATGTGATTCCCCTTCACAAAAGTGGGAGCAAGACAGAGGCAAAAAACTACAGACCTGATAGTTTGACCTCTGTGGTAGGGAAAATGATGGAATCACTTCTGAAGGAAAGAATTGTTGAATACCTAGAGGCCAGTGGGTCACCAGACCCAAGGTAGCATGGATTCACAGCGAGAAGGTCATGTCAGTTGAATCAAACCAATTTCTTTGACTGGGTGACTAAAGTAGTAGACCAGGGAGGGGCTGAGGACATGGCCTACCTAGACTTCAGCAAGGCATTTGACAAAGTCCCACACAAAAGATTAATAAACAAATTATCCAGCCTGGGAGTGGGTCTTAGGGTGGTAACCTGGGTAAGACACTGGCTGGTCAACAGGACACAGAAGGTAACAGAAAATGGAGTCCACTCTGAAGAAAGGGGGTTACTAGTGGAGTATTGCAGGGTTCAGTATTGGGTCCAGTCCTTTTTAATGTCTTTATAAATGACATTACAGAGGGACTGGAAGGAAAAGTATGCTTCTTTGCAGATGACACAAAGATCTGCAACAAGGTTGATACACAAGGGGGGTGGAAAGGATGAAAAGGGACTTAGCAAGTTTGGAGGAATAGTCAGAAGTATGGCCTGCTTGGAGTCAATGCAAATAAGTGCAAAATAATGCACCTGGGAAACAAAACCCCAAGGCAAAAGTGCACAATGGGGGAGGTAGCAACAACAACAAAAATGCAGGGTTTTATTTAACTCCGAAAATTTATTAGCATTTTGCTCATAAAAGTTCTAAAACATTGTGAAAAAGCATAGCACTTGCCTCACTGTGTTTTAACAAACATAACACTTCCAGAAAACCTATATAAATGCTTTCTGTACAGTTAGTATTGTCCCAAGAAAAAAACTGCTAATCAATTATTTAAAACCCTGAAATAGAAAGGGACCTTAAGGTTAGCAAGCAATGTGAGAAGGCAGTAGGGAGGGCTGGGGATATATTGGGATGTATAAGGAGAGGCATCACCAGCAAAAAACAGGAAGCTGTTATCCCTCTGTACAGACAGTTGGTGAGACCCCATCTGGAGTACTGCGTCCAGTTCTGGAGACCCCATCTCTGCAAGGACATAGACAGGATGGAGGCAGTCCGGAGGAGGGCAACTAAAATGGTGCAGGGTCTGCAAGAGAAGCCATACGATGAGAGACTAAAGGAGTTTAATATGTATACCCTTGAGGAAAGGAGGGAGAGGGGGGACATGACTGAAACTTTTAAGTGCCTCAGTGGAATCAACAAAGTCCAAGAGGGTATCATCATCCAGAAAAAGAGATGTGCATGGACAAGGGGACACAATTTGAAGACAGAGGGGGACAGCTCAGGGGCAATGTGAGGAAGTATTTTTTCACAGAGAGGGTGGTGGACACATGGAATCACCTTTCTGAGGATGTTGTGGGGTCTAAAACTGTAGGAGAATTCAAGAATGCTTGAGACAGAACATCACAGAGTGATCCCTGTGATAAGTAGGGGCCCTGATATTCTATAAAATATCCCCCCCCCCAGAAATAAAGTGCCCAGGTATAAAGGAATGATATTGACTGTAACTTGACTGTTAACAGCACTGAAGCATCCCTTCCTATTTTCCCTGCACAAAATAGCAATCTTTCATGGCAGGATCCCCTTGCATGTTTCCACAGACAGAATGTCAGAACCTAATTATCTGTGCCTTTCCGTACTAATCCTTGTCCTGTAGCCAGTATCCAAAAAGGAAAGTCTCAAAAAAGTCTTTAGCAGCTCCTAACATGCTGCTAGCATTAAAGTATGCCCTAAATCCGTATGAATGCACAGGTTGCGCTATAGGTGCAAATTCCACAAGAGGGAGTATGTAAAGAAAGCAGGACGTGCATCTTTATAATATGCCAGTGCCCTAAAAACATGGAAAAGGCATTAGGAGTCAAAACAGTTGCTTGGCAGGGTTAATGTAAAACCCCTAAACTCCTAGCTCCAATGTGCAATGTGCCTGTGATAGCAAGCAGCTGGTAGCTTGCCAGAATGCAGCTTATTAAACAAAGTCAAAATGGGGCGAATTGAAATATTTACCATTGGGCTGATATTTCAGCCTCTGGCTTGTGAAAAATATAAAGTTGCAAGTTACTAGGGAGTTGGCGAAGTATCCTGAGCTTACCAAAAAAACCCTTGTGAATTAGAATATTAGAAAATTAGAATAAGCAAAGTGAGGGCTGGGCAGCAGGACACAGAGGGTGGTGGTAAATGGCTGTCACTCCACAGAGGGAAGAGTGACCAGTGGGATACCACAGGGATCAGTGCTGGGACCAGTTCTATTCAACATCTTCATCAGTGACATGGCTCAGGACCTAGAAGGCAGAATTTCACTGTTCGCTGATGACACAAAGCTCTGTAACAGAGTAAACACACCAGAGGGTGTAGACAGAATGAGAAGGGACCTGCAGAAACTTGAAGAATGGTCAGGGGTTTGGCAGTTGAAATTCAATGCAAAGAAGTTCAAGATAATGCATATGGGGCACAGAAATCCTGGCACAATATATCAGTTGGGGGGTGAGGATATAGCATGCACCAAGCAGGCAAGGGATCTTGGGGTTATCATCTCTAATGACCTCAAGGTAGGGAAACAGTGTGACAAGGCAGCAGGTAAAGCAAATAGGATGCTAGGATGTATAGGCAGGGGCATCACCAGCAGGAAAAGGGAGGTCATAATTCCGCTATACAAGACACTAGTGAGGCCCCACCTGGAGTACAGTGTACAGTTCTGGAGACCATACCTACGTAAGGACATAGACAGGGTAGAGAAGGTACAGAGGAGGGCAACAAAGATGGTGCATGGATTGCATCACAAGTTCTGGAGGAGAGGAGGGAGGGAGAGAGGGGATATGATAGAGACATACAGGTATCTCACAGGGAGGAACAGGGTGCAGGAATACACTATTTTTAAGCGAAAAAGATGTTCCAGGACTAGAGGACATGGGAAGAAGTTGGAGGGAGGACGATTCAGAGGAAACATGAGGAAGAATTTCTTCACAGAACGGGTGGTGGACAAGTGGAACACCCTGCCAGAGGAAGTGGTGGGGGCTAAAACAATCACGGGATTTAAGAATGCATGGGATAGACATAAAGGAATTCTGGAGGTCAGGGGTAAGGGGCAACAGACTTCTAGGAAAACATAAACTGAACTTACAAGCTCAAATGGGCAAACTGGGTGGGCCATGGGCCCTTATCTGCCAACACTGTCTATGTATCTACAGTATGTATCTATGTATAAAGAAATAAAGCCCCTACAGAAAGAAAAGTACAAGAGAACATTGTTCTTTTTGAGGCAATATAGCACAGTGGTTTAAGGCTCTGAGCTGCAAACATGGAGACCGGGGTTAGAATCCTACTGCTCCCCCACTTGCATGCTGTGACTCTGAGCAAGTCACTTTTTATTCATTTATGTATTGTAGTATTCAGAAAGATCTTTGAGTCAGCAACTCATTTACAAAGGTTCCACGTCATACATAAAAAGTACAGGGACAATACTTAAAAACACAGATTACAGGACATTACAAAATTAACAGTCAAAGAAGTTACATAGTTGTTCAGCAGTTAGCTAACAGTAGTTTCACTTTTCATTTCTATAGCACAGCCAGAAGGTTGCCAAGGGCTCTGTAGAGGCTGATAGTCATATAGTTTCATAGGTGCTAGTTGGTACTGGGAATACGACAGTTGCTAGATTGAAGGACGTATAGGACAGTCAGGTGTCAAGGGCAGTCACATTGGTTTGAGGCCTGGAGGTATTTCCTTAGCTTGGATTTATAGGGGACAATCCTTAATTCATCTGTTATATGACTTGGGAGGGAGTTAGTCCAGGTAGGGGCTCTATAATTGAAAGTACGCTGGAATTGGGAAGTCCGGCCATGGGGTACCCATAGGAGACGCTTGTTTGAGCTATGGGTTGTTTTGCCAAGAGGTGTGGGGAGGATAATTTGGTCAAGGGTAGGAGAGGTGAGGCCTAGTAATGCCTTTTTGGTCATAAGGCAGGTGTGATACCTAATTCGGTTATCAAGGTTTAGCCAGTTTGTGCTGCTGTATAGGGAGCAGGAGTGAGTAAACCGATTACATCCAAGGATGAGACGACAGGCTTTGTTAAGCATGAGTCGAAGTCTGTTTAGGGTTGTGGTTGGTGCAGCACTGTAGATTAAGATGCCGTAGTCTAGTAGGGAGAGGATTGAGGAGTTTATGGTAAGTTGTAAAGCTTCAGGGGTGAGACAGTGTTTGAAATGGTATAGTACACCCAGTCTGGAGCTAAGGGCTGTTGAGAGGTGTAGGATATGTTGATTAAAGCTGAGGGCAGGGTCTAATGTGATCCCTAGGTATTTGAAATTGCTTACTTGTTCTAGTGGGGTCTGATTGGCAGTGAAAAGTTGGGGGCAGAGGTTCATGAGAGGGTTCTGGGGGTGGGTGAATTTCATGACTTTTGTCTTATTGTAGTTAATAATAAGATGCTGGGAGGTGAGCCAGTTTTCAATTTCACGGAAAGAGTGTCGGAGAATTTGGTGGAGTTTGAGGGGTGTCAGGTCAGAGGCGAACAGGACCGCATCATCTGTGTATAGGAGCATATTTCCGGGGCATGACGATGGGAGGGAGTTGAGGTATAGGCTGAAGAGTAGGGGGCTAAATATGGAGCCCTGTTGGACACCAGAACGGATTGGGAGATAGGGGGACAAGACAGGGCCTACCTTGACTATCTGCGTTTCATCGGAGAGATAGCTGGTGAACCATTTTAGGGTGTCATTGGAGAGCCCCATGTAAGCTAGGGTGTTCAGTAGGAGGGCATGGTTAATGGTATCAAAGGCCTTAGATAGGTCCAGGAAGATCGTGCCTGTGAGGTAGCTGTGGTCCAGGGCTGAGTGGACATGGGAGGTAAATTTGAGGAGGGCAGTAGTGGTACTATGGCCCTTATGGAAACCGTGTTGCTGTCTGGATAGAAGGTTATATTTATTATGGTGGTCAGTGAGTTGGTCGGCGACTATGTGTTCTAGGGCCTTAGATGGGGGGGTAGGGTAGAGATGGGGTGGTAGTTGTTTGCTGATGTGCGGTCACCACTTTTATGGATAGGTGTGGTATAGGCCGATTTCCAGAGGGTGGGGAATTTCCCTTGGCAGAGGCAGCGGTTGAGAATGTGGGTGAGTGGTGCTAGAACTTCCTGGAGGGTGAGACGGAGATGTCTGAGGTCCAGGGAGTTGTGACTATAGTGATTTTGGCCAATAGCATTGATTAGGTAGGGTTTGGCAGTCTCGGGGGTAAGGACTCGCAGGTGGAAAGGTGGAGCAAGGGGAGGATGTGGGGTGATACGGGCAGGTGGGGGGGTCGAAGAATTAGGGGAAGAACATGGGAGAGATCAGAGAAAGCAGTGTTTAGGGCCGTGGCTATACTGAAAGGGTCAGAGGAGAGGTTACCATTTATTAGAATTTGGTCAGGTGGCAGATTTGGGGCCTTGCCACAGAGTTCCTTAATGTTTTCCCAGAACTTGTGTCCATTACCCAAGGTGGAGGTTAAGAAGGCTTTGTAATAGTTTGCTTTGGCAGTGCGTATGGCCCAGGTGCACTTGTTTTGGGCCTCCCGATACCATTGCCTGTCCAGAGGCTTTGGGGTCTCATTAGCAAGGTGCCATAGTGCGTCACGGTGATGTAGTAGGCCTTGGAGGTGGTCCGAGAACCAAGGGGCTTGATGCCCTTTGGTCATTGTTTTGGTGAGGGGGGCATACCTGTCACAGGCAGCATTAAAAGTGCTGATAAATAGTTCGAGGGCATTGTCCGGGTTGAGGGTGTTTATTAGGAGTGACCTGTCCCATTCTCTGAGTTGGGCCTTGAGTAGGGCTAGTTTACCAGGCCCTAGTTTGCATTGAGCAGTAATTTTGTTAGCGGTTTTGAGGGGAGTACCAGACCAGTTGCAGAGTACTGGTGAGTGGACACTTAGGGTGTTAGGGAGGACTAGGGTGCTGGTTATTTTGTGGGGGTGATTTGTGAAGACTAGGTCTAGTAGGAAGGATGACCCTGTGTGGGTGTGTAGCCGGGTGAGGGTTCTGACGACCTGTGTGAGATCGAGGGCTGCAGCCTCATTGATTTATGGGGCGGCTGTTTTGGCCAGACAGTTTATGTTGAAATCCCCCAGTAGTATTTTTTCATGCTTTGGGGGTAGGGTTGCGAGGTAGGACATGATGGATTGGAAGGCTATCTTCTGGTCCCTGGGAGAGACATAAGCTGTGGTGAGGAGGAGAGGGGATGTAGATTTTCCTTGAGTTATTTTTAGGGTGAGGGCCTGAGCCCTGTACGTTAGTATTGGTAGAGAGAGTAGGTGGCCAGAGAGTGAGTCCTTAAGGTAGACAGCACAGCCACGCCCTCATTTTTTCACTTGATCGGAGCAGTAGAGGTGGTTTCCAGGGAGGTATACTGCAGAGTCAGGGACAGAGGAGAGAAGAGTCAGGTTTCACTCAGAGCAATGATGTCGGGGTATTCTGGTGTACCCAACACTGAAAGGAGTCCCATTATTTTTTGAATGCTGCAAATGTTTAGTGAGGCGATGCACAGGCCAATTCCTGGAGATGGGTGGGATGGTGGGTGTTTTAGTGGGCCAGGGTTGGGATTGATATTGCCAGTCAGAAGAAGGAGAAGGACAAGTGACCTGAGGTGGTTGCTGTTAGCTCGAGAAGTAGGTCTTTGGCATTTATGCTGCATGTGACCGATTGTGGGTATTGGTAGTTTCAGTGTAAGGGGGGCAGACAGGAGGAGTAAGTTGTGAGAACAGGGGATTTGCTGTGTTGTGGATGTGAAACGAGGTTGGCCAGAGAGGGGGGCATCAGTGAGTTTCTTGTCTTGGTAGGTGGTATCCAGGGGTGGGGGTAGTGGTGTCAATGTATATTGGGGTGGGCAAGACTGGGGGTGCCAGGCAGCGAGCTGACAGAGGGTTTCATTCTTGCACCTCATTATTTCGATATGAGTGGTAGGCGAGAGTGCCTGAGGAAATTGCAGAAGGAGAGTGATGAGGGTAAGTGGGAGCATGGTAGGGTGGAGAGTTAGGAAGTAAGTGACAGTACTGGAGATAAAAAGAGAGAAAAAGTAAGGGGACCTCTAGTGGGGGGAAAAGATGAGCTGCAGATGGAAAAGTGGACTGATAGGTTATTTCGTGATCATGTGATCAGAAAACAACCTATATATTAGAATGCAGACCAAGGGTGGTGGGGGGGCAGTGGGGACACGTTCGGCAGGGCAAAGCCTGCGCTTCGCTCCAGCAACGGTCGCGATCAGTTGAGCAGTTCCTGAAATACCTGGGGTGATTTTCAGTTCAGTTTCAGGGCTCTGGTATCAATCTTGGGAGAGCTATGCCATGCAGCCCTCAGGACTGCCGGACTACTGTAGAAGAGGGAGAAAGACAAAGCAGTTAATATAGGTACAGAGCTGGGAGTCTCACTGTGGGGGTGGGGGTGCAGAGACTATATCGGGAGAGCCTTGGTCTGTTAAAGCATGCAAATGAAATGTAAAGCAACAGTATTAATTTCAGCAGTAGCAGGATTTAGATGTGAAGCTAATAAAAGGGCAGGTAAAACCGGTAGGCTATAGTATTCAGTTAAAGCAAATAAAAACAACCCAAGAAGAAAATAAAAACAGAAATAACAATACGCCTTAAAGGGAATTTCATTAAATTTAAAGCAGCAGTTGGAAAGCAGCAGTAAATATTACGGTGCTGAGGCTAACTATAGATAAACTATCTCCACTGCTGGGCCGATGTATTTGGAGTCATTTAAAAAAGGCGCCAAGAGTTTAGTTTTGAAAAGCCAGCACTCCACTCCAGCAATGGTCGTGATCAGGCGAGCAGTTCCTGTAATACTGGGGTGATTTTCAGTTCTGTTTCAGGGCTCCGGTATCAATTGGGGGAGAGCTATGTCATGCAGCCCTCATGACCGCCAGACTGCTGGGGTGATTTTCAGTTCAGTTTCAGGCTCCGGTATCAATCGGGGGAGAGCTATGCCATGCAGCCCTGATGACCGCCGGACAGCTGGGGTGATTTTCAGTTTAGTATCAAGGCTCCGGTATCAATCGGGGAAGAGCTATGCCATGCAGCCCTCATGACCGCCGGACTGCTGGGGTGATTTTCAGTTTAGTTTCAGGGCTCCGGTATCAATCTGGGAAGAGCTATGCCGTGCAGCCCTCATGACCGCCGGAATGCTGGGGAGATTTTCAGTTTAGTTTCAGGGCTCTGGTATCACTCGGGGAAGAGCTATGCCATGCAGCCCTCATGACAGCTGGACTGCTGTGGAAGAGGGAGAAAGACAAAGCAGTTAATATAGGTACAGAGCTGGGAGTCTCACTGTGGGGTTGGGGGTGCAGAGACTATATTGGGAGAGGCTTTGTGTGTTAAAGCATGCAAATGAAATGTAAAGCAACAGTATTAATTTCAGCAGCAGCAGGATTTAGATGTGAAGCAAATAAAAGTGTCAGGTAAAACCGGTAGGCTATAGTATTCAGTTAAAGCAAATAAAAACAACCCAAGAAGAAAAATAGAAATAACAATACGCCTTAAAGGAAATTTCATTAAATTTAAAGCAGCAGTCAGAAAGCAGCAGTAAATATTACGGTGCTGAGGCTTACTATAGATAAAACTGCTTGGCTGATGTATTTGGAGTCATTTAAAAAAAGGCGCCAAGAGTTCAGTTTTGAAAAGCCAGCACTCCACTCCAGCAAAGGTCACGATCAGGCGAGCAGTTCCTGTAATACTGGGGTGATTTTCAGTTCAGTTTCAGGGCTCCGGTATCAATTGGGGAAGAGCTATGCCGTGCAGCCCTCACGACCGCCGGACTGCTGGGGTGATTTTCAGTTCAGTTTCAGGACTCCGGTATCAATCGGGGGAGAGATGTGCCATGCAGCCCTCATGACTGCCAGACTGCTGTTGTAATTTTCAGTTCAGTTTCAGGGCTCCGGTATCAATTGAGGAAGAGCTATGCCATGCAGCCCTGATGACCACCGGACTGCTGGGCTGATTTTCAGTTCAGTTTCAGGGCTCCAGTATCAATCGGAGGAGAGCTATGCCATGCAGCCCTCACGACCACTGGACTGCTGGGGTGATTTTCAATTCAGTTTCAGGGCTCCGGTATCAATCGGGTGAGAGCTATGCCCTCCAGCCCTCATGACCGCCGGACTGCTGGGGTGATTTTCAGTTCAGTTTTAAGGCTCCGGTATCAATCAGGGGAGAGCTATGCCGTGCAGCCCTCATGACCGCCGGACTGCTGGGGTGATTTTCAGTTCAGTTTCATGGCTCCAGTATCAATCGGGGAGAGCTATGCTGTGCAGCCCTCATGACCGCCAGACAGCTGGGGTGATTTTCAGTTCAGTTTCAGGGCTCCAGTATCAATCAGGGGAGAGCTATGCTGTGCAGCTCTCATGACTGCTGGACAGCTAAGGTGATTATCAGTTCAGTTTCAGGGCTCATGTATCAATTGGGGGATAGCTATGCTGTGCAGCCCTCATAACTGCTGGACTGCTAGGGAGATTTTCACTTCAGTTTCAGAGCTCTGGTATCAATCGGGGGAGAGCTATGCCATGCAGCCCTCATGACCAGCAGATTTAACTTCCTTGTGTTCCCAGATTGCCCCTGGAAACAAGCTTCAGCTTAGTGTGCCTCTCTTGGTTAAACAATTTTCCCTTCCTTTTGTTAAGGTTTATTTTCAGTTACTGCCACGTATCCTGAAGTTGACAAAGGGAAAGAAAATAAGGAGAGCACCCATATTCTTCTATTCACTTGTCCAACTCAGGAATACCTATGGTCTATACATAAAGAATAGCAGTAGTCATTACCTGGTTCTGCAGTCAGAACTGTCTATAGGTCTGGCATCCCCAGAAATGGCTGCTTTTATAGAAGTAATGAAGTGAGGTCACTAGAGAATGGGAGGGGCTTAATCCCTTAATGAACCTAATGATGATACAATTAGGTATATTTAGGCTATTCTAGCTCAGTGTTGCATACAAAGAGAGGTGTAATGCTATAAAAATATGTGGGGTAGTATGTTAGATAGGTATGGTGGGTTACCAGGCAATCTAGACTAGCCCAGATAGTTTTACTTCTGTAAATTAGATAATAGCTAGGTCAGGTGACCCCAACTACATGTATAAATGTCTGCCACTACAGTGTTAAAGGAGATAGAGACCAGACCAGGGAGTCAGTCTAGAATTGTGATTCTGAGGGATAAGACCTCAGAGTACTGCTGGGTGAAATAGTTGATCCTTTGAAACTGAATTAATGACAGTTTTTCTCTTCTGTAAGAACCTGAATCATTTCATGAAGTATAAAAATAAAATGATAAATGCTATCCTGGCATTTTTTATGCACAAACTCTGGATGTCTGGCTAATTGTCTCCTGAACCAATGACCCTACTACAGTTGGCATCAGAAGTGGAATATCCTGGCTGACTGTCTGAGAGATCCAGGAAGATCTCAGTCAGGGGTACTAGACCTAGTATATGAGGAGAGATGCAGACACAGCATATGGTGCCAGATCCACTGACAGAGAAAATGAGGACCTTGGATGGAGATGGTGGCCTGGGCGAGGCACCATGGGACCAGATGGCGAAACTGAGGAGACTGCTGCACTGGATGGTCAAGCACTGGCTAGATGCAGGCAACGCTGCAGGGAAGCAGAGCTCACATATCAGGAGTTGAGGGTACATACTGAGCAGGCCAGAGAGATATCCAGAAGGGAGGATCCATGGGCCCTGGATGATGAAAAACCCCTTATGGAGTTGTCGGGTTTGGAGATGGAAATGCCTATCCTACCAGTATTTGCTGGACTGTACTGGATTGAGGACATTGGAGAGGTGACAGCATCAGTGAAGTCCCAGGTAAAACTATTATTGACTTTGTGCCACCTGAGGTGAAGACTGCTATCAAGCAGAAAGAAGCCAGTGGGGCTAAATGGACTCATTTACCATTGACTGTTATTAAACATAAACAGAAATCTGAATGCAGTGACCCAAGTAAAGCATGGGGAAAGCTACAAAAGGGAGAGTGTGATGTAGCTGTGTTTACCTCCTACATCAAGGATCAGGAAGGGGGTACTGGTACCGATCAAACAAGGGTCAAGCCATTATGGTGGATTGAAGAAAGGCAGAGTACCCTTTACCATGTTAAGCCTAATCCCCATACAAAAAAGTTGTGTGCTAGAATAGTGGTTCCAATTGCTTATAGGGAAGTGGTGATGGAGAAGGCCTGCTCCAGCCACTCTAAGCCATTAAGCTATGAGGAGGTCCTGGCAGAGTTAACCTCAGCCTTCTACTGGACAGGAATGTACTGACAAATAGCGACTTATGTGGAAAAGAGGGAGGTGTGCCAGAGGGTGTCTGCCAAATGAATAGGGTGTGGAAACCAAAGGTGGGAAGGTCAAAAGAGATGGCAACCTTGGAGAAGAGGGAAGCACCAATGTAGATTGGGAGGTACTGGGTGGTAAACCAGCATTTCAGAAGAGTGGTTATTTATCTCTTGGTGTCTGACAGAGACCCCAGGAAGCCAGAGATATTAAGTGTATGATGGGTTACACTAACTCAAGTGAGGGAGTGCTGGGTACATGTATGGAAGGGACTGTCTCAGTAATAAACAGAACTATAAACTGATGGAAGGGTAATGAAATGAACAAGAAGATGAGGGACAAAAAGAAGATAGATAGCAGCTTAAAAATGCTGCGGGGTCACTTCTTCTAGATTATGTACAGGGGCAAGTACAGACTAGTCTCAGGGAATAAGTTGTTTTTGAGTGTTACAATAGATTAAATGTGTTACACTATTATGGGTCCCTGAGATGGAGCTTAGCAGAGGGTGGTCCTAGCTCCATTCCCTTCCAGGTAAAGGAAGGTGGATATATCCTGCCACAATGATAAAAAGAGTACCCCAGAGAGTTCTACGATTGAGGTGTACTTGGGTAACCTCGTTTTTTATCAAAACTGAGTGTGCAAGTTACAGTTAACTAGATGGTACCCCAGGGCTAAAATCAGATTAAGGAATTGTTTGTCAATGGTATTTTCATTATATTATTCATTTATTTTCTGTGCTGCAGCAATCTTCTTTTCTATCTTTCCAAATATTTTCCATCGACTGGAGGGTTGGCCGCCTTCAGGTGATTGTTTCTCTTTTTCTCTTCTTCACTGATCTATTTTTCAATCTGTTGATTTATGTATTTCTCTCCACTCAAACATAATATGACTTCTGAGGCTTTTCTATCAGATTGTATACTCTAGTTGGGTGCCTGATAGTATTAAAGTGAAATGTGTAATATGGTAATGAAAGGAATCTCAGTATTATCAGTCAGCTGTGACTCATGATGGTTATTAATGTGAAACTGTTTACTTAGAGGTTTACTAGATAAAACAGAATAGAAGCCCCAGGGTAAAAGAAGATGCAATATTTGTTTCTTGTTTTCTGGGAATGACATATACTGCTTAAAGGGACTCTAGGGTGGAGATCTTTGGTGTGAGTGGGCTGGAGCTCCACCATACCCCTATGATGGGATGGGGATGGGTCCTTGGACAACCAGTAAGTGGTTGCCCTCTTAGGTAGGGAGGAATGTCACAGGGTGATCCCTGTGATGAGTAGGAGCCTGATATTCTATAAAATACCCCCCAAGAAATAAAGTGCCAATGTATAAATAATGACATTGACTGTAACTTGGCTGTTAACAGCACTGAAGCATCCCTTCCTGTATTCCCTGCACAAAATAGCAATCTTGCATGGCAGGACACCCTTGCATGCTTCTACAGACAGAATGCCAGAACCTAATTATCTGTGCCTTTCTGTGCTATTCTTTGTCCTGTAGCCAGTATCCAAATAGGAAAGCCTCTAAAAAGTCTTTAGCAGCTCCTAACATGCTGCTAGCATTAAAGTATGTCCTAAATCTGTATGAATGCACAGGTTACATACATAGATACATAGACAGTGTCGGCAGATAAGGGCCTATGGCCCACCCAGTCTGCCCATATAAGTTTGTAAGTTCAGTTTATGTTTTCCAGGAAGTCTGTTGCCCTTTACCCCTGACCTCCAGAATTCCTTTATGTCTATCCCATGCATTCTTAAATCCCGTGATTGTTTCAGCCCCCACCATTTCCTCTGGCAGGGTGTTCCACTTGTCCACCACCTGTTCGGTGAAGAAATTCTTCCTCACGTTTCCTCTGAATCGTCCTCCCTCCAACTTCATCCCATGCCCTCTAGTCCTGGAACATCTTTTTCACTTAAAAATAGTGCATTCCTGCACCCTGTTCCTCCTGTAAGATACTTGTATGTCTCTATCATATCCCTCTCTCCTCCTCTCCTCCAGGGAGTACCGCTTCAGTGCTCTTCAACCTGTCCTCAGGACTTGTGATGCAATCCATACACCATCTTTGTTGCCCTCCTCTGAACCTTCTCTACCCTGTCTATGTCCTTACGTAGGTAAGGTCTCCAGAACTGCACAGTGTACTCCAGGTGCGGCCTCACTAGTGTCTTGTATAGTGGAATTATGACCTCCTTTTCCTGCTGGTGATGCCCTGCCTATGCATCCCAGCATCCTATTGCTTTACCTGCTGCCTTGTCACACTGTTTCCTGCCTTGGAGGTCATCAGAGATGATAACTCCAAGATCCCTTTCCTGCTTGGTGCATGCTATATCCTCACCCCCCAACTGATATATTGTGCCAGGGTTTTTGTGCCCCATATGCATTATCTTGCACTTCCTTGCATTAAATTTCAACTGCCAAACTCCTGACCATTCTTCAAGTTTCTGCAGGTCCCTTCTCATTCTGTCTACACCCTCTGGTGTGTCTACTCTGTTACAGAGCTTTGTGTCATCAGCGAACAGTGAAATTCTGCCTTCTAGGTCCCGCGCAATGTCACTGATGAAGATATTGAATAGTACCGGTCCCAGCACTGATCCCTGTGGTACCCCACTGGTCACTCTTCCCTCTGTGGAGTGACAGCCATTTACCACCACCCTCTGTGTCCTGCTGCCCAGCCAGTTACCTACCCACCACACTACTGTCCTGCCCACACCCATATTCCCCAGTTTGTGCAATAGTCTATGTGGCACAGTGTCAAAGGCCTTGCTGAAGTCCAGATAGTTGTGCTATAGGTGCAAATTCCCCCAGAGGGAGTATGTAAAGAAAGCAGGATGTGCGTCTTTATAATATGCCAGTGCCCTAAAAACATGGAAAAAGCATTAGGAGTAAAAACAGTTGCTTGGCAGGGTTAAAGTAAACCCCCTAAACTCCTAGCTCCAATGTGCAATGTGCCTGTGATAGCGAGCAGCTGGCAGCTCACCAGAATGTAGCTCATTAAACAAAGTCAAATTGGGGTGAATTAAAATGTTTACCATTGGGCTGATATTTCAGCCACCAGCTTGTGAAAAATATAAAGTTGCAAGTTACTAGGGAGTTGATGAAGTAACCTGAGCTAACCAAAAATCCACTTGTGAATTAGAATATTAGAAAAGTAGAATAAGCAAAGTGAGGGCTAAAGAAATAAAGCACCTACAGAAAGAAATGTTCAAGAGAACACTGTTCTTTTTGAGGCAATATAGCACAGTGATTTAAGGCTGTGAGCTGCAAACTTGGAGACCGGGGTTAGAATCTCATGGCCCCCCTCCCCCCACTTGCATACTGTGACCGTGAGCAAGTCACTTAACTTCCTTGTGTTCCCAGGTTGCACCTGTAAACAAGCTTCAGCTTACATACTAACATACTATTTGCCAGCAGATTAGGCCTTACGGTCTATCGAGTCTGCTCGAACTTTAGATCCTTAGTTGGGTGCCGAGACCCTCCCATCCCTTGTGCTCCAGAAACCCGTATAATCCATCCCCACCCCCCTGGGACAGGACATCATCTGATACATCCACTTTCTGTGTCTGTCCCATCCTCTCTTGAAGCCCTCCACTGTGGATCTCTGAACTAGCTCACCAGGCAGTGCATTCCAAGGGTCCACCACCCTCTCAGTGAAAAACCTCCTCCTCTTTTCCCCTTACCCTTCCACCTTCCAACTTCAAACCATGCCCTCTGGTGATACCTCCTGCTTTAGTCTAAGTCCCTCCATGTTTACCCTATTTATTCCCTTGAGTGCACATGAAGACCTCAATCATGCCCCGTCTCTCCTCTCCTCCAGTGAAAACAGGCAGAGCTCCTTAAGTCTGTCCTCATCGTCAAATCCCCTAGCCCTCGTATCATCTTTGTTGCCCTCCTCTGTACCCTCTCTAGGGCTGTATGTCCCTCTTAAGTGTGGTATCCAGTACTGTACACAGTACTCAAGGTGTAGTCTAACCAGTCCATTGTACAGCAGCAGAATCACTTCCTTGCTCCTAGAGGTGATCCCCCTTACGATGCATCCCAACATCCTATTTGCCTTGCTAGCCACTCTCCTGCACTGCTCAGAGTTATTCATACATGCATCCACCATGACCCCTAGGTGTTTTTCCCCTATTGAGGCCTCCAGCGCTTCCCCTCCCAGGGTGTACCTGTGTTTAGGGTTTCCCCGACCAAGATGCAGCACCTTGCACGTGGTGATATTGAAATTAATTTCCATGTGTGAGCCCAGCTTTCCAGGGTGTCCAGGTCCCCTTGCAGGGCCAACCTCCCCTCTTCTCCCTCAACTACTGCTCCCATCTTGGAGTCATCCGCGAAGAGACTCATTTCACACCCTATACGCTCCCTGATGTCCGATATGTATGGATTAAACAGGATCGGACCCAGGACCGAGCCCTGCGGTACCCCACTACCAACTTCTCTAGGGTTCGAGAGCTCCCCACAGACCACTACTCTCTGAGTGCGTCCAGCTAGCCAGTTTTCAATCCATCTGACCATCAGAGGGCCTACTCCTAACCACATCAGTTTCTCCACCAGACCATTGTGGGGGACAGAGTCAAACGCCTTGCTGAAGTCCAAGAATAATACATCCACAGGCTTACCCCTGTCCAGTTCTGATGTTACCCATTCATAGAACTCCACAAGGTTGGTTTGACATGATCTACCTGGCACAAACCCATGTTGCCGACTATCCAGACCTCCCACCTCCTCCAAGTACACCCCCAATCGTTCCTTTAGTATACTCTCCATTAATTTTCCCACCACCGAGGCCAAACTGATGGGTCTATAGTTACCTGGTACTTCCCTCGACCCCCCTTTATGGATTGGTACCACATGTGCCTCTCGCCAATCCCTGGGTACCCTCCCTGTCTCAAGTGACCTGCTGAAAAGCTCCGCCGGGGTGCAGGCAGTATGTCCGCCATTTCCCATAGTACTCTCGGATGAATGCCATCCGGCCCAGGAGATTTGTCTTTCTTTAGGGCCTTGAGGGCTAACCACACCTTTTTGGCGGAGATAGCATCATCCGTCCCCTCCACCTTACTGGCCTTTTTATCTTTACCCAGATGTGACACCCCTGGGGTACCTCTCTCTCCCTCTTGCTCCATTTTTGTTGCTCCCCTGATCACACTTACTGATGTTTCTAACCCCTTCATGCCTTGCTTTGTAGATATCCCATCCCCCTCCCTAGTGAACACAGAGGCAAAGTACTGTTAAATACCTCTGCCTGGTCCTCGCCTTTCCACCACCCTCCTTCTGATCTCAATCTGCTGAGATGGCCCTTAGTTTTTCTCCGCTCCCCAATGTACCGGAAGAACCCTTTTCCCTCCATGTCCCCTGTGCCAGCCGCTGCTCTTTTACTGGACTTTGCTCCCCTCACCATATGGGTGACTTTTCTAGATGCAAGCTGGTACATTTCCTTATCCCTATCCCTCTTGTTGTTTTATATTTTTTGTAGGCCGCCTTCTTTTCTCTGACTGCTACCTGTACCTCACTGGACCACCAGCATGGTTTATGTGACCTTGCTCCCTTACATTTCAACTTAGTGCAGATCCTGACTGCCTCATGTAGTCCCCATTTTATGACCTCCCATCTCCTTTCCACACTTGTCATTGAGGTAATCCCCATCAAGTGATCCTTGAGAATATTTCCCATGCCCATGAAGTCTGCCCCCCTGAAGTCCACTGCCAGTGTCCTAGATCTCACCCCACCCTCCCCCCATGCTTATTTGAAACCAGACAGTATTGTGGTCGCTCCCAGTCAGGGGGTCTTGTACAACCATGTCCCTTACCAGATCCCCATCTGCCAGAACCACGTCCAGGACATGCCCCTTCCTTGTGGGCTCCATCACATGCTGTGGTAAGAAAACATCCTGGAAGCCATCCAGCAGCCTCTGCTCCTTGGCCACCTTAGAGGACATGGTTCCCCAGTTTGTACCTGGCATATTAAGGTCCTCCATCAACACCACTCCTTCCCCTTTTGGTCCACACTGGGCAACAATGTTGTCCAGCAAACCATGCTCTAGAATCTCACTCATCCCGGGGGGCCTATATGCTACACCCAGCTTGACCTTATTTCCTGCTGAGGATCGTAAAGTGACCCATAAGGCCTCCACGTTTCCCTCTGCCTCTTCTACCCTAGCAATTTCTATGTCATCTCTAATGAACATAGCCACTCCACCCCCTCTGCCCTCCTTTCTATCCTTCCTGAGCATAGTGTACCCCCGTACGTTTAGGTCCCAGTCATGGTTTTTGTTGGCCCATGTTTCTGTGACCGCCGCCACATCCACCCCCCCCACCGAACAGCATGGCTTAGTGTGCCTCTCCTGGTTAAGCAATTTTCCCTTCCTTTTGTTAAGGTTTATTTTCAGTTACTGCCACGTATCCTGAAGTTGACAAAGGGAAAGAAAATAAGGAGCCACCCTTATTTTTCTATTCACTTGTCCAACTCAGGAATACCTATGGTCTATACATAAAGAATAGTAGTAGTCATTACCTGGTTCTGCAGTCAGGACTGTCTATAGGGTTGGCAGAACCCAGAAATGGCTGCTTTTATAGAAGTAAGGAAGTGAGGTCACTCCAGAATGGGAGGGGCTTAATACCTTAATGAACTTAATGATGATACAATTAGGTATAGTTTGGCTATTCTCACTCAGTGTTGCATACAAAGAGAGGGGTGTTGCTATAAAACTATGTGGGGTAGTATGTTAGATAGGTATGGTGGGTTACCAGGCAATCTAGACTAACCCAGATAGTTTTATTTCTGTAAATTAGATAATAGCTAGGTCAGGTGACCCCCCCTACATGTATACAAGTCTGCCACTAGAGTGTTAAAGGAGATAGAGACCAGTCATGGAGTCAGTCTGGAACTGTGAGTTCAAGGAATAAGATCTCAGAGTTCTGCTGGGTGAAATAGTTGATCCTTTGAAGCTGAATTAATGACAGTTTTTCTCTTCTGTAAGAACTTAAATCATTTCATGAAGTACAAAAATAAAATGATAAATGCCATCCTGGCATTTTTTATGCACAAACTCTGGATGTCTGCCTGTTAATTGTCTCCTGAACCAATGACCCTACTACAGTTGGTGTCAGTAGTGGGATGTCCTGGCTGAGTGTCTGAGGGATCCAGGGAGATCTCTGTCATGGGTACTATACCTAGTATCTGAGGAGAAATGCAGATACAGTGCATGGTGCCAGATCCACTGACGGAGAAAATGAGGACCTTGGATGGAGAGGGTGGCCTGGGACCATGGGATCAGATGGCAAACCTGAGGAGACTGCTGCACTGGATGGTTGAGTGCTGGCTAGATGCAGAGCAACCCTGCAGGGAAGCAGAGCTCAGATATCAGGAGCTGAGGCTCTGTACTGAGCAGGGACCAGAAGGGAGAATCCATGTGCCCTGGATGATGAGAAACCCCTTATGAAGTTGTTGGATTCAGAGATGGAAATGCCTATGCTACCAGTATTTCCTGGACTGTACTGGATTGAGGACATTAGAGAGGTGACAGCATCGGAGAAGTCCCCAGGTAAAACAATGATTGACTTTGTGCCACCTGAGGCAAAGACCGCTATCAAGCAGGAAGAAGCCAGTGGGACTGAAGGGACTCCTGTACCACTGACTGTTATTAAACAAACCGAAGTCTGAATGCAGTGACCCAAGTAAAGCATGGGGAAAGCTTCAAAAGGGAGCTCCTGATGTAGCTCTGTTAGCTTCCTACATCAAGGATCAGGAAGGGGGTATGGGTACCGGCCAAACAAGGGTCAAACCATTATGGTGGGTTAAAGAAAGGTGGATTACCCTTTACCATGTTAAGCCTAATCCCCATACTTATTTTATTTTTTATTTATCTAGTTTTTGTTGGCCGGGTAAGTGCACTAGACAAATCCTGCCTATTTTCAGGCACAACCTGGGGAAGGGGGATACAGATGAATGCCAACTGACCTTGAACCAGATTAAGCTGTTGGTGGTATTTTTAGTGAATGAGGGAAATTTGGCCAGGACACGGGAAATTCCCCTACTCTTTTCGATAAGTGCCATGGGATCTTTAACATCCACCTGAACTACCACCAATCCAGGCAGATGGGACCTCAGTTTAATGTCTCATCCGAAAGACGGCACCTCAGAAGTGCAGCACTCCTCTCATGCTACACTACAGTGTCAGTAATGGGATATTAACCCAAGTGCCAGATGTGGGAACTGAACCCACAGCCCTCTGATCTCATGGCCTCAGAGGCGAGTGTGCTACCTACTGAGCCACTGACAATGTATACGAAAAGGTTGTGTGCTAGAACAGTGGCTCCAATTGCTAATAGGGAAGTGGTGATGGAGAATGTCTGCTCCAGCCACTCTAAGCCATTAATCCATGAGGAGGTCCTGGCAGAGTTAACCTCAGCCTTCTACTGGACAGGAATGTACTGGCAAATAGCTACTTATGTGGAAAAGAGGGAGGTGTGCCAGAGGGTGTCTGCAAAATGCATAGGGTGTGGAAACTAAAGGTGGGAAGGCCAAAAGAGATGGCAACCTCAGAGAAGGGGGAAACACCAGTGTAGATTGGGAGGTACTGGGTGGTAAGCCAGCATTTCAGAAGAGTGGTTATTTATCTCTTGTTTTGTGACAGAGACCCCAAGAAGCCATAGATATTAGGTGTATGATGGGTTACACTAACTCAAGTGAGGGACTGCTGGGTAGATGTATGGAAGGGACTGTCTCAGTAATAAACAGAATTATAAATTGATGGAAGGGTTATGAAATGAACAACCAGATGGGGACAAAAAGAAGCTAGATAGCAGCTTAATTCATTGTCTCCTAGCAGACACCTGTAGTCATCAGTAAAATACACTGGTGTGTCCTGAGCACGTCTGCAGAATTTGGCTACTGACTCCCAGTGTGCCCTTGCAATGTCTGGAGAAGTCACTTATATATTTTAATATATAGTGTAACAGAATATAATATATATTTGACTGCATACCACCATTGGAAAGGTCATTTTATGCTGAACAGCTTTGCCACTGATATTTTGTTTAAATCATGTATACTTTAGGAATTATTCGCATTTGTTTATGGTATGGTGTGTATGGCTTATGTTGCCTGTTTTAGTGAAAAAAATATTTTTTATTTGCTGTTTCAACCAGCATAGAAAAAAAATACATATTATTATTTGCATACCACCATTGGAAAGGTAATTTTGTGCTGAACAAATCTGCCACTGATATTTTGTGTATATCATGTATACTTTAGGAGTTATTCACATTTATTTATGATATGGTGTATATGGCTTATGTTGCCTGTTTTAGTGAAAACAATATTTTTTTTTGCTGTTTCAACCAGCATAGAAAAAAAAAATACATATTATTATTTGCATACCACCATTGGAAAGGTAATTTTATGCTGAATAACTTTGCTGCTCATACTTTATGTTTAGCACTTACGGTTCTTGAGCTTTTAGGATTTGTTTGTGGCATGCTGACTATAGCTTGATTTTGCTTAGAAAGGCCCAGGATTTTCTCTTAATAGTTTACAGGAGACAAGTGGTGCAACTTCAGAGAGCTTCTGTGGAGGTAATGAGTTAAAAATGCTGCGGGGACACTTCTTCTAGATTTTGTACTGGGGAAGTACAGACTTGTCTCAGGGAATAAGTTGTTTTTGAGTGTTACAATAGATTAAATGTGTTACACTATTATCGGTCCCTGAGATGGAGCTTTGGTGAGGGTGGGCCTAGCTCCATTCCCTTCTGGGTAAAGGAAGGTGGATATATCCTGCCACAATGATAAAGGGAGTACCCCAGAGAGTTCTATGATAGAGGTGTACTAGGGTAACTTCGGTTTTTATCAAAACTGAGTGAGCTAGTTACAGTTAGTTAGATGGTACCCCAGGGTAAAAGTCGGATTAAGGAATTGTTTGTCAGTGGTATTTTCATTATATTATTCATTTATTTTTTGTGCTGCAGCAATCTTTTTTCCTATCTTTCCAAATATTTTCCATCGATTGGAGGCTTGGCCACCTTCAGGAAATTATTTCTCTTTTTCTCTTCTTCTCTGATCTATTTTTCAGTCTGTTTATTTATGTATTTCTCTCCACTCAAATATGATATGACCTCTGAGGCTTTTCTATCAGATGGTATAATCTAGTTGGGTGCCTGATAGTATTAAAGTGAAATGTGTAATATGGTAATGACAGGAATTTCAGTATTACCAGTCAGCTGTGTCTCATGATGGTTATTAATGTGAAACTGTTTACTTAGAGGTTTACTAGGTAAAACAGAATAGAAGCCCCAGGGTAAAAGATGATGCAGTATTTGTTGCTTTGTGGGAATGACATATACTGCTTAAAGGGACTCTGGGGTGGAGCTCTTTGGTGTGGGTGGGCTGGAGTTCCATCATACCATATGATAGGATGGGTATGGGTCCTTGGACAACCAGTAAGTGGTTGCCCTCTTAGGTGGGGAGGAATGTCACAGGGTGATCCCTGTGATGAGTAGGGCCCTGATATTCTATAAAATACCCCCCCCAAGAAATAAAGTGCCCAGGTATAAAGGAATGACATTGACTGTAACTTGACTGTTAACAGCACTGAAGCATCCCTTCCAGTATTCCCTGCACAAAATAGCAATCTTTCATGGCAGAACACCCTTGCATGCTTCTACAGACAGAATGCCAGAACCTAATTATCTGTCCCTGTCTGTGCTATTCCTTGTCCTGTAGCCAGTATCCAAAAGGGAAAGCCTCTAAAAAGTCTTTAGCAGCTCCTAAAGTGCTGCTGGCATTAAAGTATGCCCTAAATCTGTATGAATGCACAGCTTGCACTATAGGTGCAAATTCCCCGAGAGGGAGTATGTAAAGAAAGCAGGACGTGTGTATTTATAATATGCCAGTGCCCTAAAAACATGGAAAAGGCATTAGGAGTCAAAACAGTTGTTTGGCAGGGTTAATATAAAACCCCTAAACTCCTAGCTCCAATGTGCAATGCACCTGTGATAGCGAGCAGCTGGCAGCTTGCCAGAATGCAGCTCATTAAACAAAGTTAAAATGGGGTGAATTGAAATGTTTACCATTGGGCTGATATTTCAGACACCAGCTTGTGAAAAATATAAAGTTGCAAATTACTAGGGAGTTGGTGAAGTATCCTGTGCTTACCAAAAACAACCCTAGTGAGTTAGAATATTAGAAAATTAGAATAATCAAAGAAATAAAGCCCCTACAGAAAGAAAAGTACAACAGAACATTGTTCTTTTTGAGGCAATATAGCTCAGTGGTTTAAGGCTCTGAGCTGCAAACTTGGAGACCAGGGTTAGAATCCCACAGCCCCCCCCACTTGCATACTGTGTGATCCTGAGCAAGTCACTTAACTTCCTTGTGTTCCCAGGTTGCACCTGGAAACAAGCTTCAGCTTAGTGTGCCTCTCCTGGTTAAACAATTTTCCCTTCCTTTTGTTAAGGTTTATTTTCAGTTACTTCCTGGTATCCTGAAGTTGACAGCAGAAAAGAAAATAAGGAGTGCATCCTTATTCTTCTGTTCACTTGTCCAACTCAGGAATACCTATGGTCTATACATAAAGAATAGTAGTAGTCATTACCTGGTTCTGCAGTCTGGACTGTCTATAGGGCTGGCAGCCCCAGAAATGGCTTCTGTAAGAACTTGAATCATTTCATGAAGAATAAAAATAAAATGATAAATGCCATCCTGGCATTTTTTATGCACAAACTCTAGATGTCTGCCTGCTAATTGTCTCCTGAACCAATGACCCTTCTACACAGACAGAGGGCAATTCTTGTAGGAGTGTAGGAAGAAATAGGCTGTTGGTTAACTAGGATCTGCAGCTTATCCAGTAGGTAGGGAAATGGGTAGACTAGGTGGGCCAAGTGGTTCTTATCTGCCATCAAAGTCTGTTTCTATGTTTCTATGTACAGTTTTGGGGGTGGAATTGTTTAACCAGAAAAGCCACACTAAGACGAAGCTTGTTTTCCCGTGCAACCTGGGAGCACAAGAACGTTAAGTAACTTTCTCAGAGTCACACAGTATGCAAGTGGGTGGCTGTGGGGTTCAAACTCTGGTCTCCAGGTTTGCAGCACAGAGCCCTAAACCACAGGGCTATACTGCCTCCTATTCTAGAGAGCTTGATGACATATGTCCAGGGAGAGCCCTTCTCTTGGATATCATTTTACATGGAGAATAATATATTTTGATAAATAATGTATGCCTCCCAAATGAAATGTAGTCATACTGAGTTGTTCAAATGAGTTCAGCCTTATTTGTATACTTCTAGGCAGGTGGGTTTTGGTGGGAATTGCAATTGCTCAACTGATGGTGTGAAAGGAATTTCAACAAATAAAATATACTTTGTGATCTTAATTTTATGAAACAACTGTTTACTGGTACTGGATTAATTGAAAGATACATATAGGGCACGGCATCAGTCTGGGAATGCCATCTATTTTCAAGGAAGTTTATCCACATAAATTTATTTTTTGTTTGTTTCTAACGCTGTATCTTTGGGGTGCATCTTTTGCTCTATAAATTTTCAGTTTAAGTTCTTCTTGGTGGTACTTTACATCATGTTTCCTCTCAATCAAAGTGAATTGCTAGAAATTAAATGTAAACTTAGTATCTAAAGATAGAACCAAAGTGGCAGTATGGGATTTATTTGATGCTAGAAAATCTGTTTTTTGCAGATTTGGCTACCATCTGGAGTGGTGGGAGGATAATACAAGCTCTGGCCAGAGCTGATAGGTCTGTGACGAGCTGCCAAGTGAGCAAAGTTACATGTGTGGGTAGAAGTGAGCACCAGGGTGTAACTTGACCATTTTTTGGAGGTGTTGCACCAAATTTTCAACATGGCCTCTTTGAGACCCCTCTTCATGAAGAGTGCCAGTGTAATTTTGTTCACTGGTCCTGAAAGATGATTTCGCAGAGCAACCACACCATTCTGTACCACAGGTGCAAAAACACATTTTGGGCATGATGTAATAAATGGCAGCTGTACTGTTTAAAAGGAGGTGTGGAAAAATGGCAATGTTGAAAATGTGGAGATAAAATATTAAAAATTGGCAAAGTTCGGATTGTGCATAGAAACCGCACAACACAAGCTCATTACAAAGCCATTTTGTGGAATTTTTTTCACCAAAATTTGCAACATGCACTTTTTGGAACCCCACTTCATGAACAGGGCCACTGTAATTTCATGAACTGGCCCCAAAAGGTGATTCCACACAGCGACAGTGAAATCAAATTTCAGGACTGAGTAATGAAATGATAGTGAAAGTTTTCATGAGGTGGGGTCCCAAAAACCTCATGTTAAAAAACTGGGGTCAAAATTCAAAAAAATAGCTTATTTATCAAAATAAGTTGAAACTCCCATTGAATGGCATTATAGCACACTTACCTTTGATTCTTCAGTTTGCGTCTTGGCTTTGAAGACTGCAGATGTGTCCCAGTCCAAAGAAGATGACAGTGTTGACCTCTGTAGGTAAGCATACCTCTCAACTGTCCTGATTTGCCTAGGACATCCCATATTTAGACAATTTTTTCACTTCTGCCCCACCATCCCAGATTGACTGTGCCTTGCCCCAAAAATGCCGACCTTGCCCCAAAAATACTGACTGTGCACCAAAATTACATGTTGCCACGTGGTCCACCATGCCAACTACTGTTCTCCGGGTCCCTAAACTGTGTTGCACAGAGCAAGAGCACTGACATCACCACTTGTTCAACCAATTGTGCTATGCTGCTAGGTCCATTCCTATTTTGGCACCTCCACCCCTGCAGACCTAAACTTTTGAGTCCCCCCCCCCAGGTCTACGATCTCTGGGTAAAGCAGCCTCCCCGGTGGTCTTGGAATTCATTCAGCCAAGGAGAGTTCCAGAGCACCGGAGAGAAAATTTGGGATTGAAGCTGCTGTTTTTGACTGCCTGACAGAGGGAAAGAGAGAGCTCAGTCAACTGCTGCCATGCTGTGCCACCGAGTCCAATGCTGCCACCTGCCAATCTTTGCTCCCTAGCTTCCTGAGAGCTCTCCCCTTACTTTTACTAGCAAGTAAAAGTAGCTGTAAATACATTTTATTCTTTTAAACTCCATGACAGTCACAGATCGCCAACCCCGGACTCCGGAGCACTCTCACCAGCCTGCCTGCCAGCCCATGACCCATCACCTGACTAATCATGCACTTTGCAGCAGCTGCCAGCCAGCAACAGCAGAACAGCAATGCAGAGAAAGCAGTCTTCTTTTTTTTTGAGGTATGTTCAAAATAATGAATGCAGTGTCCAGTGTGTTTCAAGTTTCATGGGTCTGTCTGTCCCAACCCCAAATTTCATGCTGCTGGTCATGACTGTGGCTGAGGGGGTGAAAAATTATAATGTTTGTGACCTTAATCTTTGTTTTAAATAACAGCTATGAGATCAATAAGATGTGTTGGCTTATAATGATTGTCTGTCTTTTGCATTTCATAAATACTGTGTTGATGTGTTACTTTGAAGCCTGGTTGAATAGGAACACCTTAAAAAATAGCTGCCATCTGCCACCAGAAATGAGGGTCTGACTTCACTTCACTCTGATTTTATTGTGTTAGTATTTTCCTCCAGAAACAGGCTGCTTGCTTGTAGGAATATGCCAGTACTGTCTTTTAGCCGATAGTGGCTTCCATGCATGTCAACAGTCACTAATGCCTCTGCCAAAAAAATGGAAAAAACAATACATGCCATACCAAATAGTTTATTAATAAATGATTAAATATTTGTTTTATAATAAAAAAAAAGTGGTGTACCTGCTTGTTAGTCTGGATAATATTAAATGGAAACTGAATGTAATGTTTGGAAACACTAAATATTGTGGGCTGGATATTCAAAAGGGTTGCGCCATACACAATAGGGTTGCGCATGCTCAAGTCTGAAATTGCACCATTCTGCGATATTCAGCAGGAGGCAGTTGCACCACTGAAAACAGACTGAGCAACAGCGCAATGCAAATGAATGCATGCTGAACTGGAGGGGGAGGAACCATGCATAAACTGCACAGCCCGATATTTAGCGGGCTGTGCAGAGTTGTGCAGGTGCAACCCACAACCTGCGCCTGCACAACTTTGAGCCAAAAAAAGGCTTAAGTCGAGGGCCACCCACAGGTGAGCTGCGGCATTGCAGGGTGCAACACAGCAGCTGCCACCTGTGGATGGCCCTCAACCCACACCCTGTGCCCCCTCTGCAGCCCGATCATGGGCAAAAGAAAGTAATATCCCTACCACCACCCCCAGTGGCCCGGTCCCGGGCATAGCTTTAATTTCCCCCCCACCAGCCTGATTGCAGGCAGCAAAGTGTCCCCCCCAACTTATCCCTGGTGGTCCAGTGGACCAAACATCAATCGAGGGATGGAGTATTAACCCCCTCCACCTCCCAATTATAATCCTGGTGGTCCAGTGGACCAAACATCCCAATAGCGGGATCGAGTGTGCAAACAACCCCCAAGAAACATCCCTGGTGCCTAGTGTCCCCACCCCACCCACCCACGAAGCCTCCCCACCCGCTCCCCGGCAGGCGGTGGGCGGCAGCATCCCACCCACCGCCCGCTTCGACTGACTGCCCTGTGTAGGGCTGCACGCCCATTGGGCAGAGTAAGAGCCAATGGCAGTAAGCCCATACCGCATAAGACAGTTCAGATTTGTGAATGGACTCATTCACGATCGGGATGTTTGGTCCACTGGACCACCAGGGATATAATCGGGAGGTGGGGTTAATACAACAATCCCTGATCGGGATTTACAGTCCACTGGACCACCAGGGATGTGTTGGGGGATCACATTGCTGCCCGCGATCGGGCTGGTGGGGGGGTTCAACTATGCCCGCGATCGGGGTGGTGGGGGGATCCTACACTGTTTTGCCCACGATCGGGCTGCAGGGGGTGTCAGTCCCTGATGGCTGCTGTCTGGCAGGGCGCCAGGTGCAAGTCCTCGGGGATCGGAGCACCTGCATGCTAATGGCATGCAAATGGGGCCATAATCAGATGCAAATGCCCCCCCGTGCCTTGCATGAATTATAGCTCCATTTGCATGTCACCTTTTGAATATCAGGATTTTGCGCATGGCGCAATGGTACTTCTGCCACCGCAAGTTGAATGCTCCACTCTGTCAACTTACGGTGGCACAAGTTCCACTGCACCATGCACAGTGGCTGTGGCTGGGGGGTGATATTCAAAGGAGTTGCTCAATAGCGCAACTCCTTTGAATATCGCCCCGGACACACCCATGCGCAACTATATTGTGCAGCGCAAGGGCCTGCGCCTAAGAATAGCGCAGTTTGAATATCCAGCCCTGTGTATATTATTAGGCACTGCATAAACAGCTTTATCTGGTTCAAGGTCAGTTGGCATTCATCTGTATCCCCTTCCCCGGGTCATGCCTGAAAATAAGCAGGATTTGTCTAGTGCTCTTACCCGGACAATAAAAACTAAATAAATACAATAAAAAAAAATATGTTGCACTAACAAAACTGAAAACAGGAAATGAACCATGCATTAATTTAACAATTTACAATTTACCTCAGGAAACATTTACCCAGTCAATGACCTTTCTGTGAATTTGACCATATCATTGAATTAAAATACTAAGGTGGCTTTCTTTGATAGGAAAGGAGTGGTGTCTTTGTGGTTTACTTTAATGAACCTGTATTTTGCTCTGAACTGACCACTGCATGCAATGGAAATATTGATTAGCTTTGTGTGTGTGGGGAGGGGAGTGATTTTTCATGTGGTTGTGTTTAATCTAAGTAATGAACTCTTAACCTGAAGCATTATAGTTTATTGTTGTCAGACTCCTTGATGTGTGTTATTCTGTACCTCACTAGCATAGCCCATTGTGACCAAGTGTTGACCAATCTGGAGGCAGAATTGCCTGGACACCATTCTCTACTAAAACATTAAAAAGCCCCCAATGCAGTTAGAAAAACTTGGAAAAAATGTGAGATTTACACAGCTCAGTTTGTATTTCATGTATTTTCCATAATTATTTACCTTTTTTCTTCATTACCAAGGACAGCTGTATGAAATAGGTTTACTGTCCCTTAGACTTTATCTGCTCTTTCTGCTATCCTACATATGACATCATAATCTGGGTTGCACCTGGAAATGAGCTTCTGGTCATGGTGCTTTTCCCGGTTACCAACTTTTAAATAAATAAATAAATAAAATAAATAATTTCCCGTTTATAGCATTGTAATTATCCCCACAGCAACAGACTGTGATATAAACAGAACTGTGATGTCATATGTAGGCAAGCAGCCAGAACAGACAGGGTAGTGATCCTGTTTACATGCAGATGTCCTTAGTAACAGAGAAGAATGAAAAATGCAAAAACAATATTAAAACATAAGCTTACTTGCGCTAAACATTACATTTTCTCAAAATTGTCATAACAGTGTCAGGGGCTCTTTAAAGGTTGCCTGTCTCAGGTGCAGTAATGCAATTAATTTTTTTTTTTAATAAACTGCATATGCTGTTAGCTTTTTTCAAGCAGAGCATCTGATTCATAACTGGATAAAGGATATTTAATATATGGATTGTGAAAATAAAATGCTTGAAAAGCATACAAAAAAATCCTTGTAATACCATCGCTCCTGGAGCGATAATACTACTGTTCGTAAGTGATAATACTATTGTTCGGGTGCCGTAATAGTATCGCTCGGCACCTGATCGATAGTATTATCAAGAAAGCTGAAGAGCGCATGCGCAAGTGTATCCCCGACGTTTTACAAAGCGTGCCCTCTGATTGGCCGCTTTTGCTCTGTGGGCAGGCACAACAAGTAGGAAAACATGGTGGCTTGCTCGCTCACTTAGCGAGTGAACGGTCAACAGCTGCTACAACTGTTTTTTTTTTCACTTTAAAAAAAAATTTTTCAGCTCCTCTGCTCCTCCGATACCGCTGCCGACAAACAGTTAAAAAAAAGCAGTGGTACATGAAGCCCACAGCACCGGTCATCCACGCTGCACTGGGGAACCCTGCCAGGACTCACATGGATCCGCTGACTCCACTGTTTAAGCGGAGGTGAGTCAATTCACCTCATATCCATATATTAAAAAATAACAAATAGGTTCTGGCATATCAAGGTAGTAATTCCATCTACTAGAGTTTCTGGGACACATGAAACCTCTCGAGCTTCGCTCTCGAGGTTCTCAGTGTCCCCAGAACCTCTCGATGGAATTACTACCTTGTAATATACCAGAACCTATCTATTATTCTATTTATAACCTCCTGAAATGGTAAGTCAGGGAGAGTGAGAAAGAAGCCACAGCTTCCTTGAATCAAGGAGGTTATTTTCTAGACTACACTGAATTGAATTATTACTTTTTGGACCTGTGTAAGTAACTAGTACTGATTCTGTTTTTGGGGTGGACTGTTCTTAGTTTTAAGCTTAATTTGCCAGGGAGGAACAATAGCTGGGAGATATTTGCAGTCAGTTGTGAGTAGATCTGTTACTTCGCCTGTGTAAAATAAGTGTCTGAAAGGAAGGAAGGCACTCCCCGGTGTGGTGGGTAAGAGTTGTAGGTGATTGTTTCTAGACAGCAATCTTAGATCTGGCACTCTCAAATGGGGACGGAGAGAGGATCTCTGATCTTGAAGTGGGTAGCCATCTGGGAACAAGCGACCACCAGTGTGGTTCATGATAAACTTAGCTGTAGAGTCAAGCCACACAAAAGTGAAGGTATTGGACTTCAGGAGGGCTGATTTTGTCAAAATGGGAGAGTGCCTCAGAAAAGCACTAGCAAACAGGCAAGCAGGTGGGGTAGAGTAAAAAAGGAAACATCAAAATCACCATCACAGAGGCAACAAGCCTTTGTGTGAAGCAAATAAACAAATCAAAATGAAAAAAAACACTATGGTTCTCAAAAGAAGTGATGGGGAAAGTAAGGGAGAAAAAGATGGCATTCAGGATGTATAAGGAAACACAGAAGGAACAGGACAGAGAACTGTACCAGGTAAAACAGAAGGAAGCAGGTAAGACAGTCAGAATAGCAAAGGCCCAAACCGAGGAAAAGATAGCCAACTCAGTTAAGAAGGGGGATAAGGCCGGCCTGCCAGCGCAGTGGTTGGATTTCCGCATGCGACGCCAGTGACCCAGGTTCAGGAATGAGCCCAAGAGTTGGAGGGCAGGCCAGGGGGAGACAGCTTGAGCATCCAAGAGACTGCTCATCCTCTCCAGGGGAAGGGGGGAACCAGAGCTCAGCTCTTGTCTGGCCCCGGGTGGAGACCAAGGTACAACAAGCCTGATGCCTAACAGGAGGGCGATGTGCCAGACATTGGCGCTCAAGCGCCTTGATGTCATGGGACTCTGTACATCACGAGAACACCAGAAAAAGCACCTTGCAGTCTCCCAGTAGAAGAAGCACCAGACCCCAACCCTCAATGCCCATACCTGCCCAGAGACAGTATCCTGACGACAGATAGATGCATCAGGGTGTATGGGCCCCAACCCCATACCCTGCCTGGGGGGTACATCACAGCTCCATGGGGGATGGACTGCACTGGTCACCAGGTAGGTAAGCGAGGGCTGAAAAGGTTGTAGGTGACTCCTGAAGAGATGGGGGCTGCGAGGAGAAGGGGAGCAAAAAAAAAAAGAAGGGGATAAAACCTTTTATAGGTACATTAGGGAGCAAAGAAAGACTAAGGCTGGGATATTGAGGTTGAACAAAGAGGAAGGTGGTTGGGTAGAGAGCAAAAGTGAAAAAGCAGAGATACTGTGTATAATCATTTTATATAGATCCTATGTTCGGCCATATATGGACTATGGGTCTCCTTTTTGGAGCTCTTATTTATCTGTTGACATAAAAAGGACTGAACAAATACAACACAGAGCAACAAAAATTATTCCTTATCTATCTCACTTAAATTATGAAACAAGATTAGAAAAAATGGGTCTATACTAACTTGAACAAAGAAGGGAAAGAGGTGATCTTCTTCAATTGTTTAGGATTACTCAGTCCCCAGTCTTAATGGACTCATGTGGTATCTCTTATGCAACAAGGAAGATAGTACCAAGACTACACAACAAACAGTTAAATGTTGGAAGGGCAAAAACAAATGAAAGACAAAACTTTTTTTCAATTAGGGCATCTAAATTGTGGAACAAACTACCCCAACATTTAGTGGACTGTTCAAATATATCTGTCTTTAAAAGTCAACTGGATAACTGGTTCTTTGATTAAAATTATCTTGGGAAACAATATCCCACTATGTGGGAGACAATCTCGATGGGCCTTGGCCTTCTTTTGTCTCTATTACCAAGTAACCAAGTAACTGAATGAATATTTCTGCTCAGTATTCACAATGGAAAAGCAAGGGGAAATACCTAATTCGGTCAATAGGGGGGTTCATATTAGTCCTTTCACAGAAGAAAGGGTTCTGAAAAAAACTCTTAAAACTGAAGGTGGACAAAGCAATGGAACCTGATGGGATTCACCCCAGAATTCTAAAAGAACTAAGGGAAGAACTAGTAACACCACTGACTACTCTTTTTAATAAATCATGGGAGGATGGTATGGTACCTGAGGACTGAAGGAGGATGGATGTGATTCCCCTTCACAAAAGTGGGAGCAAGACAGAGGCAGGAAACCACAGACCTGTCAGTTTGACCTCAGTGGTAGAGAAAATGATGGAATCATTTCTGAAAGAAAGAATTGTTGAGTACCTAGAGACCAGAGGGGCACAGGACCAAAGGCAGCATGGATTCACAGCGGGAAGGCATGTCAGACAAATCTAATTGATTTCTTTGACTGGGTGACCAAAGCAGTAGACCAAGGAGGGGCTGTGGACATGGCCTACCTAGACTTTAGCAAGGCATTTGACACAGTCCCGCACAAAAGATGAATAAACAAATTAGCCAGCCTGGGATTAGGTCTCAGGGTGGAAGCCTGGGTAAAACATTGGCTGAACAACAGGACACAGCAGATAATAGTAAATGGAGTCCACAGTGAAGAAAGGAGGGTTATTAGTGGGGTACCACAGGGTTCAGTACTGGGGCTGGTCCTTTTTAATGTTTTTATAAGTTACATTGCAGAGGGACTGGAAGGGAAAGTATGTCTCTTTGCAGGTGACACAAAGATCTGCAACATGGTTGGTACACAAGGTGGGGTGGAAAGGATGAAAAGGGATTTAGCAAGGTTGGAGGAATGGTCAAATGTATGGCAGTTTAGATTCAATGCAAAGAAGTTCAAAGTAATGCACCTGGGAAACAAAAATCCAGGGGAAGAGTACACAATTGAGGGTGAGATACTGACAACAACAAAAATGGAAAGGCACCTTGGGGTAGTCATATCAGACAACCTAAATGTGGGCCAGCAATGTGAGAAGACAGTAAGGAGGGCTGGGGGGGATACTGGGATGCATAGGGAGAGGCATCACCAGTAGAAAACAGGAAGTTGTTGGCCCACTGTATAGACAGTTGGTAAGACCACATCTGGAGTACTGTGTACAGTTCTGAATACCCCATCTCCACAAAGACATAGACAGAGTGGAGACTGTCCAGTGGAGGGCAACCAAAATGATGCAGGGTCTGCATCAGAAGACGTATGAAGAAAGACTAAAAGAACTAAAGCTGTATAGCCTCGAGGAAAGGAGGGAGAGGGGGGACATGATAGAAACTTTCAAATACCTCAAAGGAATCAACAAAGTCCAAAAGGGTAGCATGTTCTTTGTGCCGCTTGCAAAGAGACATACTTTCCTTCCAGTCCCTCCAATTAAAAAGGACCAGTCCCAGTACTGAATCCTATGGCAACCCACTAGTAACCCCCCTTTCTTCACTGTGGACTCTGTTTACTATAACCACTCCATCCTCTTGTCCAGCCAATGTTTTACCAGGCTACCATCCTGGGACCCACTGCCAGGCTGGTTAACTTGACTATTAATCATTTGTGTGGGACTGTGTCAAATGCCTTACTAAAGTCCAGGTAGGCCATGTCCACAGGCCCTCCCTGGTCTACTACTTTGGTCACCCAGTCAAAGAAATCTCTTAGATTCATCTGACATGATCATTCCACTGTGAATCCATGCTGCACTGGGTCCTGTACCCCACTGGCCTCTAGGTACTCAACAATTCTTTCCTTCAGAAGTGATTCCACCACTTTACCTACTACTGAGTTCAAACTGACAGGTCTGTAGTTTCCTGCCTCTGTCCTGCTCCCACTTTTTGTGAGGGGGAATCACATGATCATCCACCCTCCTCCAATCCTCAGGTACCACACCATCCTCCCATGATTTGTTAGAGGGTAGTCGGTCGGTGGTGTTACTAGTTCTCCCCTTAGTTCTTTTAGAATTGTGGGGTGACGTGAGTTGTGCCCCGTTGGTTGTGCACATATCTTTCTGAAAGAGGCTACACTTTTGGACTTGTTGACTCCCTTGAGGTACTTGAAAGTTTCAAGTTATTATAAACACCATAGTATATGCACTTCCTGTATACAACTGGAAATACATTTTTTTTATTTTCCTCATGACTGTGACTTTAAGATTAGTAATTTCAGACACTGAGGCATTGCAAGAAAACAAGTGGGGGTGTTTTGGTCCAGAAAGTAATTGGTGTCACACATGAGTGACAAAATGTGCTCAAGTTAGCCAAGATACATTAGCAGCTGCTGATAATTTAGTAGGCTGCAATTAGCACTTCACATGATGGCAGTCAGGGTCAGTTGAACACTGCTATTCCCAAACTGTGCTGTAACTACCTGATAACACTTATAAGTTATCAGGTAGTTCCAGCACAGTTGATGAAAATGACAGTGTCCAACTAATCCAGCATCCTACCATGTGAGGTGCTAATTGGAACCTACTACACGGAATAGTATCAAACTTGAACTGAATTCAAAAGCCTGTCCTGGAGCTTCATTTCATGCAGTTAGTTTTTGTTTATTATTCTGTGGTGATTTTGAATGGGAAAAGAAAGTAATAAAAGCCATGCAAATTTGTTGAAAATTGTTTTTATTTATACATGGATTTACAGATATATCTTGTAAAAACTCAAGTGACACTCATACACAAACACATACATTTTGAGATCTGTCCAGTTTGTGGATACTGTGCATACCCTTCATCCGCCTTCCTCGGGAAGCTGAGTGGATTGGACAGGTAACTAGCATCCAACTTTCTGCTGGCTCATATGTGATGACATTATGTGATTCTGGAAACAGTATCTAAGTGGTGAAGTACTCCTCCATCATGGGACCACTGACTTGAGTTGGATTGGACAGGTGAGGGTCAGCTTCTACTGCAAATGAGCTGAAATTTACTAAATTAATGTTTCTGCCACCTTTATTAATGTTTCTCTTCTATACATCTCCTTTGATTCCACATAGCAAGCAGAATCCAAGACTTACATAAGATGGCAATGGCCCAGTCCCAGAACCAGGATACTGTAGCAGCACCAGCACAGGTTCTTCTAGGCAAATGTCCAGCAGTGACTGAGAAGGGTAAGTTGACCATTTTCTATGCTTAGCCATATATTCCACTCCTGAACAGTACTAGGGGTGCAGAACCTGTGAAGGAAATTAAATGGTCAAAACCTAGTAAGCAGTTTACATGATGTTGGCCAATGTTGGCCACTTTCCTTTATATGTTGCTCACTCCTCCCGGCCTCCAGTACATGCTCTGTACTTAAGAAATAAACACCAACCATTGCATATCTTAACATGGTACTTGTCCTGCATTACAAAACTTGTAGAGTATACAGTGAGTGTTGTAAAATAAAATTTAATCCTGCCAAAAAACGTTTTACCTTTTGCTTTAGGTGGTATGAATCCTGATTTACTGACCTGCAGTGACAGGCCAAGGGAGATAAAGTTAAACTTTGGAGGGGGGGTAGCCTGTGGAACAATTAGCATTTTAGAGTAACTCTATGTCAAGTGTGTTTTTCTGTCTGAACATAAACTAACTAAGCACTTCGACTTTTTTTTTCCCACAGATGGAACACCAGAGAATAAAAAAAGAATGGCATCCTTTCAAAGCAGCTGGAAAGCATTCTTCGACTGGGTAATGGAGAACAAGCGTGGCCTGGGATTTGCCTTCTGCAAAGTCTGTGCCACCAACCTCAGTGTTGGCCATGGCAGGGGTGTTGGCAGGCATATGCACTGTACTCAGCAGAGTACAGTAAAAAAAATCAGGCAGGGGCAATAAATCGGGCATGGGCAACAAAAAGGGGCAAGCAAGGACACTGTGACTTTTTGCTTTGTTGCTCAATACGGGGCACTGATGCCACCAGCCAAATACACAAACAAGAACAACTTACTAGGCAGGCAGAAAAACAAAGGAAGGAGGATTACAGGAAGAAACTGATTACTTGAACTCAGACATGGCAAACGGGGGGGCTATTGTTGGTGTAGCATGGCAGCACATATTTTGGTTTATGTTTACGTAATGGGGGGGCAACAGTGCATCAGTTTTGAGTACAAGTTTGAAATTCCTGGCTACACCCCTTGGCCAAGGAGGTCGCAATGATCTACAAAGGCACATGGATTCAGAAATGTACAAACACAGTGTCAAGCATGCATCTGGATGAAAAATCATTGAAATGTTTGCCTCACAACTAGGAAACACAAAGGTTGTTGAAGATGAAGTAGCCTTTGTTTCACTACTGGCTGAACACAACTTGCCATTCACTGCTGGGGATCATCTGCTGAAGTATATGAAGAAATATTGCACAGATGCAGAGGTGGTGAAAAAGATGATCTGTGGGGTTATAAAGGCTGTCTGCATTGCCTGTGATGTTTTGGGCCCAAAATACCAAGAGGATATGGCAGGAATGTGTCACGCATTGTCCTTCTGCTTATACCTAGATCAGAGCACTGATATGGGGAATGACAAACTACTCACCATTTTGATTGGTTTCTTTGACTAGAGCTTGGGAAGAAATGTTGTGCGATACTTGGACATGCTCCTTTGTGTAACCAGAGCTGGGCAAGAAATATTTGACTGTGTTTGTGAAACACTGCAAAAATTCAATATTCCTGAGAGCAACATGGTTGCATATTCATCAGACAATACTACTTCCATGATTGGCAAAAGAAATTTGGTTTTATCCCACCTGAAGGAACTCAATCTCAATCTTATTCACATGGGCTGCTTATGCCATTTGGCAGATCTCTGCATGAAAACAGGTGTAAAAGCAATGGCACTGACCATTGAGGACTTAATATCAGACATTTACTGTCTTTTTTTCAGCAGTGCACAGTGCCAGCAGAAGTTAAAGGAGTTTTCACTTTTTGTTGAAAGAGAACCATTGAAAATCATAAAGTACTCACCAACTCAATGGCTGAGCCTGAGCAAGGTCATTAAAAGAATGCTGGACATGTGGCCTGCTCTGAAGTCTTATTTTATGACCTTCGAACAGCGCACAGCGAACGGGAAGCTCATTGCTGACAGACTGCAAAGTCATGAGATGAAGCTGGGATTCCTTTTTCTACAGTATGCAGTGGAGCCTCTGCATAAGTTCAATGTACAAAGGCAGACCAGGGACAGTCAGCTGATGAACCTGAACAATGACATCATGAAAAACATGCAGACCTATGCTAGTAGGTTATTAAAGCGACCTGCTGCCAGAGAATTTCTGCAGTCTGTATCTGCCAGTAATTCTTTACTGGAAGATGAAGGAAATATACTGCCAGACACCGAAATCCGTGTGGTCCCAGATGCAGAGATCTACCTTGATGAAAATGCAGATGACATCATCGGGACAACAGCAGAAAGAAATTTCATTAAGCAGTCAAAAGCTTTTTATGCAGCAGTGCTAGCTAAAATGAAGAAAAACTTCCCATCACACAACCCACTGCTTAAGAATGTCAGCACTTTGTTAGATCCTGTGTGCAGGCTGCAGCTATATTCTACACTTATAGCAGACATTGGTACCCGCCTGGGACTCTGCAACTCCAGGCAAGACCGCAGTCAGCTCCAGGATGAATTGTCAGTATACCCGCTGACTGAATGGCAGCAGAATTCTAGCAGCACAAGCAATACAGTGCCCTCTTTCCTGAACTACTGGTCTACCATTCTTTCCAGTGTAGAAGTGCAAGACCTGCCAGCATTTTGCAAACTAATGCTGACTGTTTTATGCATTCCACATACAAACAGTGAACCAGAGTGAGCCTTCAGTATGGTCCAGAAGGTAAAACCCGAAATGAGGCAATTTATGAATGTGACAATATTAGACGCACTACTTGCTATAAAAATGAATGAAGAGAATGATTGTTTTACTGTGCGACAGCCAAAAGAAGTAATTGAGGTAGCAAGAAAGGCCACTGCAGTGTACAATAAAGAACATCCTGCAAAACAGGCAGCAGCAGCAGACTCTTAATGGCCATTGAAGTGGCACATAGACACTTGAGACCTGAGTATAACATTTGTATGATGTGGTGCTTTTGGTGATGGTGTGCAGTCATTCTCTGTTTTAAAACATTGTTATGCAATCATTTTTTAACTGTATTTATGAAACACTTTGAGGGCACTTGTGGCAGTAATGGTGATGGGGTTCAGTCATTTTCTGTTTTAAAACATTTTAGCAATAATGCCTGTAGTGCACTTTAAATTTTATACCTGAGTTTTCTTGGCTAATAAAATAACATCTTGAGTAATAAATATTGTTGCCACTGGTCTGAAATGTTCTATGTAATTAATAAAATCTGGGCAAAGAAATAAAGAACAATACTTTCCAAATGCTCCATGTGAGGAGACTCTATAAATAGCTGGAAACAAGTGAAATGGGACCCAATTTGGGACGTGACTATGCAAAATTTATGCTAATGAAGTGTCCCTGATTTTCATTGGTTGTCCCTGATTTTCTGAGGCTCTGTCCCTGATTTGGTCACCGGAGGTTAAGAGGTATGGAGGTAAGTATGGGGTAAGGGGTGCGGGAGGTGGGTGCTCAGTGGGTGGAAGGGAGGAGGAGGGAGGGGACTGGCATGAATTTTACAGATAAAAACATGGGAAAACATGTTGGGGGACAGTTTTCTTTATTTACAGGTAAACAAAAAAATGCAGACATTTGGGCACATTTGGGTGGGCTCCCTGTGTGCCACATGAGTAGGGGGTGATGCAATCCAGACATGTAGATTGGGGACCACGATGTCAGCAGGGGGAAAAAAAACATTTGGGCACACCGGGGTGGGCTCCCAGTGTGCTACATGAGTGGGGGGGCTACATAATGCCGACACGGGAATTGCCAGTGTGTTTTCTTTGTTGCTGGTACTGGTGGTGGTGACAACGCAACTGCACATGCATGGCACTTGTGCATGTGCAGTTGCAGTGAATGGCATTTTGCCATTCAGAACATGATGGTGCCAGCAGAACTGCGCATGTGTGCATGTGCAGTTCATGCCACAGAATGTGGAAGTAACAGCTGACATAGTGTGACTGTTATTCCATAGCAGCTGATCATGTTGGAGGTTTTCAAGCTCTGTTGGACTTTTAGAAGGATACTTCCAAAAGTCCAATGGAAGGTTCCACAATCGGCCATTTTTAGAGCTACCGAGCGATCCCAAAATGGCTGCAGTCTCCGCCCACAGCCCTAAAAAAGAATCTTCAAGTTTTTTGTTTTTTTTTAAGCAGCTGGGAATCTATAAAGAACTGAAACAATATTTAAGGTACTTGGATCTTAGCTCCCAACTTTAAAAAGTGCTGTCTCTGACCATAGAAAAAAGAGGAAATTACTCCTACCAAATTCAAAGCTTGAAAGACAAAATGAGGAATATCTAGAATGACAGGGTGGCTTCTGCAATCACAGAAAAAAAATACAGTTTAAAAACAAATCTCCTTATGGTGGACCTTTCCAGGCTTGCAACGCAAGGCAACGCACCACTAGAATGGATGGTTCACTAAATAGCAATGACAAAAGGGTATATGAGATTCAGGACGTTCTACAGGAGGTTGAATATTTTCTTACTCAGTCTATGGAACTGATTATTGTTCTCCAGAACATATGGATATCATTTTGAATGCTACTGCTTTTGATGTGTTATCTGAAGAGTAGAAAGCACAGATAGTAGCTCCCAGTTCTGTTTTTGAGGTGACCAGTTTTATTAAAAGCTTAAGTCATCTCTCAGCCCCTGGGGAGGACAGGTTACCAAATGAAATCTGTTTCTTTTATGGATATTCAGTCTCAATTTCTAGCCATTGCTTTTCAGTTTATTTTAGACTCCAGGACTTGAAGTATATCATTTGGTATCTCTTTGAAAACATTTTTATTTAAAAATGGGGATTGAGACTCCCTAGCAGGAAATTGGCGACCTATTAGCTTTTTGAATTCAGATTTTAAAATGCTGACCAAATGATTATGTAAATGTTTACAAGCTGTATCCCACCATATGATTTGGTTGGCCCAGACATTGTTGCATTCCAGGGATATATATATGTGTAAGAATTTGTATATTCTGAGAGATGTAGTAGAACTGGGCACACAAGGGGAGGGTGCTGGTTGGGTTTTGTCACTGGACCAGCAGAAAGCTTTTGAGTTTGACAGTATATTGCACGATTACCTTTTTTTCTGCTCTGTCACACTATAGCATTCTGATCAAATTTATTGAGTGGATTAGAATCTTGCATGTTACTGCTCTTTCAGTCCATACTATTAACAGGCATCAGGAAAGGAACTTGCAGTATGTATTGGAGTCAGACAAGGTTGTCCTTTTTGCGGGTTGCTATATGTGTTTTGTTTGATTCCCATTGTCAGGTATGTACAGCAGTGTGGCTCAATAAAGGATATTGTGTACTTCAGAGATGGGATTCAGCTGTCAGTCATGACTTATGCTGATGATGTTTTCTAATTTCTGTTTGACAGATGAAGCATCAGGAGTGGTGGATGTAGGTGCTTTGTATAAATTTACAAAGATTTTGGGATACAAGATTAATCAATCTAAAAGTATTAGGTTTAGGATACGTTGCAGTCAGTCCTCTCAGATGCACATTGCAGGCATTCACATTTCTGTACAGGTCTTGGGTGTCCTCCTTGGTCCACAAAATCTGCCCCTGGAAAACTGGTCTAAGAGGCTGGATATTTGTAACAGAAAAGTTCAGCAATGGAAAAGTTGGACATTGTCCAAACTTAAAAGAGAGGCGTTAATTAAAAACATTTCTTCTTCCTGATTTTTATTTCTACCTCATGTTTTCCCTCCACCACAGCAGCTGAACCAATTTTAATGAGTCTTTTTTTCAGCTGCTGCAGGGGAGCTGACTGAACCCGATGCAAAGAGAAGTGGCATACCTGCCAATCAAAGAAGGAGGCCTTAACATGATTTACTCAGTAGTGTTTTTTCACACCTTGTTTCTAATAACTTAATTTGCCCCAGCAGGTCATTCTTTAACTAGAGTATGGTTTCCCTAGTTGTCTGAGGTCATGAAATATTTGTTATTGAAATGGGTGATCCATACCCCCTAAAGTGACCAAATTATTATTTCTTCCAGATTATGTGGTACCAGTGGTCAGGAAAATGGGGAGTTGGAAGTTAAGAAAACAACAAGTTTGTTTATTTATTTAAAAATGCGTAACCCGGAAAGGCACAGTGAGCCAAGGCTCATTTCCAGGTGTGACCCAGAGAAAGAAGGGAGAGGAAAACATTGAGTAAATAAAATTTAATACATTTATACAAACAAATGTGCAAACAACTGTACAACTGTAGTGCAATTTGGCAAAGGTGCAAAATTTACAAGATGTGGGTATCGGGAGCAAGGAATGTATTCTACATCCATAATCAAAGTCAGGCAACTGGTACAAAAATCAAAGTTCAGAGAAGTGTGAAGAATCCCAAGAGACAAGGAATTTTTATTTATTTTATTTATTTCAGTTTCAGAATTACAACCTTTGAGCCAAACTGGCTCTTTTACAAAAGCTCCAAGTTAGTAGAAGAACAGACAAAATAGTACAATTTACATCATATGACAAGAACATACAATAGCCAAATGACAAGACTATTTAACAAGAAAGATAAATGTGGAATATAACCTCAACTACAAATACTTTTATTACAGAAATATCTCTAGTCAACAGGTCTAGTCACTAAGTGCAGGTTGCTTGCAGTTGGCAGCCAAAATTGGCTTTGTCAAAGAAAAGGGGAGGAGGAAGGAGGTATGGAAAGTTTTGGCATGGGTACAGAGGAGGTATATTGTATAATGTTATTAGGGGATAGGAGAAGGGGGTATGATGATGTGGGCGAACAAACTGATAAGTGCTGTATGCACGGGGCAGCCTATGGGAAGTGTAAACCAAGTGGAGGGGAAGGGGTGAAGACTCTAGGGTGAGAGGGGTAAGAGGGTGGGGGGTAAAGGGCTGCAAGTCTAGGGCAGGGGATGGAAATCCTAACGTTATGCACAGCATTTGCACTCTTAGGATTCTACCAGGAGGTGATGGAGTTCTTTTTTGAATTGGCCAAGTTTCTTAAGGTGAAAAAGGAAGGGGGGAGGTCGTTCATCCAGAGAGAGCTTTGATAGGAAAGGGACAACTAGTCGAAGGAGGTTCATTTGTAAGGTACATGCAGTACCCCTCTAGCAGAGCTTTGGGTTGTTTTAGTGTTGGGGTCACACTGGAAAATCTTCGAAGTTGATTCTGGGACCAGTCCTAGGAGGGCTTTTTTCCTATGATACATGTCTCGTACTGGGACCTTAGAGGTAATGGGAGCCAGCCAGTTGTGGAGTAGAGACTGCAAGAGTAGGAGTACCGATTAGCTCCTAGAACAAGTCAGCAGGCTATGTTGAGCAGGAGTTTAACCCTTTTGAGAGCAGTTTCAGTGGCTTCACTATAGTCAGTCCATAGTCAATGATGGACAGTATTGAGCTTTTGGTGACAAGGCTGAGGGCTTCAGTGGTCATAGTATTTCTGTGTTGGTAATGGAGTCTGAGTTTAATGTTGGCTGCTTTCACAACATGGTGAGTATGAGTGTTGAAAGAAGGGGTGTTGTCTAAGAATAATCCCAGATATTTAAAGGTAGTAACCTGTTTGATTACATCACTTTTGTTACTTAGTATGGTACGTGGGCCACTCAATAATGAATTGGGGAGGGAGAAATAAAAGGCAGGTCAGGAAGGAAGGAAGAAAGGAAGCTGACAGGAGCAGGAGGGGTGGAAGGAGTTTAAGCTGGAGCTTAAGGGATGGTGAGAGATGGAATTTGTCTAGAGGTGCTATTTATGTTGAGACAGTGCATACTAAATTTCATGCTGAACCAAATTTTAAATATTATGGACATGACAGGTTTCAACTAGCAGTAAGACAATTACTAGATTCTCATGTCCTTTGGCAGATGTGGAATGTGATTTGGCTCTGTTACCATGGGAGACTATCAGTGAGGGGAAATAATAAACATAAGGGTATCGAAGAGCACATTTGCCCTAGCTGCCCTGATCAGCTGGAAGCTAAGGCACATTTTTTTGTTAGACTGCAATTATATTAAAGGTTTTTGGTCCATTGTAGCAATACAATGGAAAATGCCATGGTTTCAGAGACTCCTGTATGAAAACATTGTTCTTGAGTGGTTTTCTACACACTCCTGAGTCTATAATGAATGCGCTTTGGTTTTTTTTGCTTGTCTCAGATCTTATTTGCGGCAGGCATGATGCCAATTAGTGCTACAACAAGTGGATTGTTCATATCGTTCCATTGCTTAAATGGTGGAAAAGGCTATGTGCATCCTTAAAGTAAGGGAAACGAATATGTATTTTGTTACACATGTGGACAAACTGTAGAAAACCTGCTCTTGGCTACAAGTTGTGAATACTGGAATGAAACGTGACTTTTGTTTTTTGCTTCAGCTTAGGTAGAGGTATGTCTGCATTAATTGCATGATGATAGTTTTTTGCCTTATTTTTTCTCTTTCTTTCCATTTGTTTCCTATAACTTTCTTATCTCCATTTGTTTTTTTATGGAATGTTTCTGTATTTTCCTTTATGATCTTGTATGAAGGTTTTGTTATGATTGTTCTGTTTTCCTTTAATAAAATACCCCTACCCTTCCTAGACATAAAGGGCGTGCACATGATTAATCAGGTGGCTTTTTTAGTACTTTCTGTATAATAATGTGGATCTCTTTTTAAAAGGGGAAGAATGTATGTGGAAAACTTGGGTGGGATGTAGCTGGAGAAATTTTTCATGGGCTGGGATAATGGGAAAATCTGTTTGGTTCTGCCTGACTATTGGCATCGGGTTGTTGCTGAAATGAAAACAATAAAAATTGTAAATCAGATCTGTAAGAAATGGAACTAGAAAATCAATATATAATATGACTATGTCTCAGAATTTTACTTCATAGATGGAATTTTAAGGACTTCGGTATATATGCACTATTGCTTGATACAACAGCTAACGGACAATAGAATTGCTCCAAGATTTTGGGACATAAACTGAATGAAAAGTCACGGGAAATTGGGCGTGAAGGACAATTCCAAACACAAAAGTATATTTGAAACAATCTGCCCTATAAGAAGATGCATGACTCATTTTGAAACAATTGAACATATTTTGATATTATGCCCCTTTGCTCAGCAGTTTTGGACTGAGCTGGCTGTACAACGGACAGACAATGTATGGACCACATTAACTTGGGATGTAATCCTCTTAGGATCTATTCAGACCAAAAGGACCAGATAGAATCCATCTACTTTGAAGTTATATTGGTCTGTATCAAATTGTTTCCTTGACAACAGAGATGCCAGTTGCTTTTTCAACAAAGGAACGTTTCAGCACATGAAGCAATTATAATGGTAGAGGTCACAATAAAACAGGTACTACATATTGTGCTGAATGTAACATGCTTAATCAGGACCCCGTGAAAAAATATTGACACAATATTGACTTAACTAGATAATAGTTTTTCTACATCTGAAGTAGCATTTTTGCACTGCTGGTCGTGGGTAGTAGTTCCACAGGATACTGAGAAGGATGTCACAGGAACAGAGTCAAGGAACACTCAGCTGGTGTTAAGATACAATAATTTTAGGTGGGGATGGCTTTCTTTCTGTGTTATGATTGCATCTAAAATGCTGTTTTAAAAGCTTTGGTTATATTTGTTTTTTGTTGTAAGTTTAATCATTCATTAAAGAAATTCCTACCCTTCTCTAGAAGCGCCATCTTTAACATCCACCTGAGCAACCACCAGATCAGGCAGATGGGACCTTGGTTTAAAGAGTTAATGTAGTATTCTCATTTATAAAAGAAGACAACTATTACTTTTATATCTCAGGTATTATTTGTTAGTTTTTTTCTCCCTTAGTCTAGGTGTCCCTCTCTTCATGCCAGCCCCCCAGCCCTGTTACTTTGACTTTCCATCAAGGCTTATGTTCACCCAGAGGCAGCATAGCCAGGCTGCTCACTGGGCACGTGGCCTGCGGGCAGCTGGAAGTCATCTAGCCACCCAGAACCTGTTTTTCATTTTCTCTGTGTGAGCAGTGCCATCCAAGACAGCCCCATGCATGCTTCCATATTTAGTATGTCAGCATCTGCCAATTCTCAGCCCCCCTTGATGTGACAGTCCCTGTTTGCCATGCCCTCAACCAATGCTAGAGGCCAAAGCAAGAGCCTAACATGGTAACCCACTCTCCCCAAGAAAGAAGAGCAGTCCTCTGAATGCTCTATCCTTACACTCACTGGCCAACCCCCAGTGACCCAGATCTGCTCCCAAATTGATGTCGCCAGCACAGCAGCAGATATAGTATGCAGGGCCCCCCCCCTTTGCCTCTTGGCCAGTGGACTCACATTAGTTCTAGTTTAAAAACACATTTTATGATCACCTACCTGATGTACAATATGATGAAGTAGCTGATTGTTTTCTATCCTTTTTCATATTGAAAATCATCAGCACTAACTCAACCAATATGGTTGAAGGATCAGCTTGCACATGAGGACCTCTTCTAATGATGAGTGTCTCATGCAGTTTTTGAAAAGAGGAAAGTTCCACTTTTCAAACAGCGATGTACACCTTTGGACCTCACTGAAAATGAGGTTGTCTCAGTTGAGCTTCCAATTCATGTATTGAATAAAAGTTTTTATTACTACTACTATACCTTGTTTAGAGTTTAGAAAACTATTTTTTACATTTTAAAAAGATTAGGCAACAGATACACACCAGGCCATGCAACTACAAGCTGTGCACCTGGCACTATTAACATGTAGGGCCAGGATGCACTATCCTGACTAGCCTGATATGTGAGCACATTGTCCCATACAAGTAGAAGAGAGAGGCAAGGGAACATACCCAGGCCAGACAGTGGGCTTCCAATCAGAAGCTGAAGCCACCCCCACAGTAAACCCTTGCTCTGTGGGACCAGGGGATCATTGGATATATTAGCACATGTATGGGCTGCTGTACCCCTTTCTGCATATTTCCTTTTGTTTCAAAATGTTTCCACAACCATCATCCTCTCCTGAGCCCTCTGTGGTAAGAAGGAGAGCTGGGATCCATGACTGTGGCACAACAGTGGACGGTTGTCATTGGGCACATCTATTATATCAGTCCTCAAGCTGGTATATGAAACTCCTCCCCGACACTGGGGTACAAAATGCAAAACACAGCCTTAATGCCATGCTATCCTTGCCAAACCTTGTGGCACACACTCTCATCACCCTTAGCCCTGACCAGACATGTAGATAAGTGTGTACGAGTGTGGTTGGGGCCTGAGAGGGACAAGCAGCAGGGTATGGGTAACTGAACAAAATTGATGCACTCGGCAGATCAGGACATAAAAGTAAAGTTTATTAGCAAAGACCATTGAACACAGTGCAACTAATTCCTCGATGTAGTGCCTCTTGCTGAATGAATGCTCCTTGGTCCTACATGCCATATGTCAAGGTGCATATAATATTATATCAATACTGTATAAGTTAATTTATAATAAGTTTATTGGGACCCTTGGATCACCCCTTATGACTATATTAGTCTTTCCTTGTGCAAGAGAACTGCAAATTGTCAGTGGCTCAGTAGGTAGCACACTCGCCTCTGAAGCCGGGTGATCAGAGGGCTGTGGGTTCAGTTCCCACATCTGGCACTTGGGTTAATATCCCAGAACTGACACTGTAGTGCAGCATGAGTGGGGCGCTGCATTTCTGAGGTGCCGTCTTTCGGATGAGATGTTAAACCGAGGTCCCATCTGCCTGGATTGGTGGTAGTTCAGGTGGATGTTAAAGATCCCATGGCACTTGTCGAAAAGAGTAAGGGAATTTCCCTGGTGTCCTGGCCAAATTTTCCCTCATTCACTAAAAATACCACCAACAGCTTAATCTGGTTCAAGGTCAATTGGCATTCATCTGTATCCCCCTCCCTCGGGTCGTGCCTGAAAATAGGCAGGATTTGTCTAGTTCACTTACCCGGTCAACAAAAAATAAATAAAATTGAGGAAAGAAAGCAGCTATTTGGTATAATTACATCAAAACTTATTCTGTTTCAAATCTCCCTGCAGCCTTCTTAAAATTTGGGAACATCCATGCATACTCCAGCCTCTCATGATACAGTAGTCTCCTCCCACTGCAGCATGGCTGGCTAGATCATACTGTATATGGGTATTTCAAAGTCAAAAAAGTATGATATTTAGTGTGAGTTGTTCAAGGGCTATAAATAAACACGCTGGCATGGCAGCATTGATATTGTGGACAGTTTTGTACTTTTAAGAAAAAAGATAAAGCTTCCAGAAACAAATACATCAGCAAATTTTATAGAAGCTGAGACATCATAAAATGAGTTTCTAAGATCTGGACAATTTGATATCAAACTGAAGTTGAAAGTGTCCCTTTAAAAGTAGAGACAAAACTAATTTAACAGATGGGTTGTTCCTTTTGGAATGTACCTACAGTAGTATCTTTTAACTTTCATTTCTATTCTCTCCCTCCACCCTCTAACATTTGAAAGCCCATACAGAGCATATAGTAAATAGTGCTGTACAACTCCATCTTTCACTGCCTGATGTATGTTGTTCTGAGGTTGTTCCTCCACACTCCACCTTATGACCCAAGGGTTGTTAGGTTTGATTTACTTTTATTGTGATTTGTTGTTGCTTCCATACTCCCTTCTTATTTTCTGAGGGATGTTAGGGTTGTTCTATTTCATCTGATTTGCTATTGCTCCCAGTCTTCCCTCTATGACTCAAGGAGTACATGTCTGGTTTAACGTTATTTGACTTTCTGTTGCCCCCACCCTCCCCTTATGACCCAAGGGGTGCACAGTCTGGTGTTAATTTACTTTATTTTGCATTACTTCAGCTCCCATCTCACCCTTTCATTACACCATGCCCCTTGCCCTGCTCTCACTACTGTAGCTTTTGTTTTTCTCAACACTATAATCTCCTGCAGCTTCTGCTGGGAAGCGATGTTGAACAAAGTCCAGATCCACCACTCAGTTTCAACCTATCTTCCCCCTCTTAGGAAGTTGAGTGTTTACCACCTAAACAGCCAGAGCCTGCTACCCAAAACTGATCAACTCAGATTGTAAGTCTTGCAGGACAGCCTATAGTGGGTTATCACAGCAGAATCCTAGCCTCCAGAATTAATTGTGCTGATATTTGTTTGTTTGTTTGTTTACTGGGTAAGTGCTCTGATCCAATTGAACGTTTTCAGGCATGACCCAGGCCATGAAGATGGCACATAAGAATATATACAATATGAGTACATACAATACAATTTACATAGAAACATAGAATCTGATGCCATATAAGGACCACTTGGCCCACCTAGTCTGCCCATTTCCCTACCTAACGGATAAGTTGCAAATCCTAGTTAACCAACAGTCTACTTCCTCCTACCCCCCACTAGAATTGCCTTATGTCTGTCCCATGCATTCTTGAGTTCCCCCACTGCTTATGACTCTACACCCTCCTCAGGAAGGCTGTTCAATGCATCTACAACCCTCTCTGAGAAGAAATACTTCCTCACATTTCCTCTGAGCTATCCCCACTCTATCTTCAAATTGTGCCCCCTTGTTCTTGCATATCTCTTTTTCTGAAAGATGCTACCCTCTTGGACTTTGTTGATTCCCTTGAGGTATTTGAAAGTTTCTATTGTGTCCCCCTTCTCCCTCCTTTCCTAGAGGCTATTCATCTTAAGCTCCTTTAGACTTTCTTCATATATCTTCTGGTGCAGACCCTGCACCATTTTGGTTGCCCTCCTCTGGACAGCCTCCACCCTGTCTATGTTTTGCAGAGATGGGATCTCCAGAACTGAACACAGTACTCCAGATGTGGTCTTACCAACTGTCTCTCACAGAGGCCAACAACTTCCTGTTTTCTACTAGTGATGCCTCTCCCTGCATCCCAGTATCCTCCAGCCCTCCTTACTGCCTTCTCACATTGCTGGCCTACCTTTAGGTTGTCTGATATGACTACACCCAGTGTCCTTTCCATTTTTGTTGTTGTCAGTATCTCACCCACCATTGTGTACTCTTCCCTGGGTTTTGTTTCCCAGGTGCATTACTTTTGCATTTCTTTGCATTGAATCTAAGCTGCCATAATTTGACCATTCCTCCAACCTTGCCAAGTCCCTTTTCATCCTTTCCACCCCTACCTTGCGTATCAACCCTGTTGCAGATGTTTTGTGTCATCTGCAAAGGAGGCATACTTTTCCTTCCAGTCCCTCTGCAATGTCACTTAAAAAGGCATTAAAAGGGACTGGCTCCAGTACTGAACCCTGCGGTACCCCACTAGTAACCCCCCTTTCTTCAGTGTGGACTCCATTTACTATTACCCTGTGTGTCTTGTTGTCCAGCCAATGTTTTACCCAGGCTACCACCCTGGGACCCACTCCCAGGCTGGCTAATTTGTTTATTAATCTTTTGTGCAGGACTGTGTCAAATACCTTGCTAAAGTAGGTAGGCCATGTCCATAGTCCCTCCTTGGTCTACTATTTTGGTCACCCAGTCAAAGAAGTCAATTAGATTTGTCTGACATGACCTTCCTGCTGTGAAACCATACTGCCTTGGGTCCTGTGCCCCACTGGCCTCTAGGCACTCAACAGTTCTTTCCTTCGGAAGTGAGTCCATCATTTTTCCTGCCACTGAGATCAAACTGACAGGTCTGTAGTTTCCTGCCTCTGTCTTGCTCCCACTTTTGTGAAGGTGAATCACATCCACTCTTCTCTGGTCCTCAGGTACCACACCATCCTCCCATGATTTATTAAAAAGGGTAGTCAGTGGTGTTACTAGTTCTTCCCTTAGTTCTTTTAGAATTCTGGGGTGAATCCCATCAGACCCCATTTTTTATCCACCTTCAGTTTTAAGAGTTCTTTCAGAACTCTTTCTTCTGTGATAGGACTAATATCAACCCCCTATCCAAAGTGCTTCTATTGACTGGATTAGGTATCTCCCCCTGCTCTTCCATTGTGATTACTGAGCAGAAGTATTCTTTCAGTATCCCTGCTTTTTCACTGTCGTTCTCTGCCCAATCACCTTCCTCTTTATTCAGCCTCAGTATCCCTGCCTTAGTCTTTCTTTGCTCCCTAATGTACCTATAAAAGGTTTTATCCCCCTTCTTAACCAAGTTGGCTATCTTTTCCTCGGTTTGGATCTTTGCTGTTCTGACTGTCTTCCCCACTTCCTTCTGCTTTAACTGCTTAACTGGTACAGTTCTCTGTCCTGCTCCTTCTGTGTTTCCTTATACTTCCTGAATGTTATCTTTTTCTCCCTAACCTTCCCCGCCACTTCTTTTGAGAACCATAGTGTTTTTTCTTTCATTTTGATTTGTTTATTTGCTTCACACAAAGGCTTGTTGTCTCTGTGATGGTGGTTTTGATGTTTCCTCATTGTTGATCCACCCCACCTTCTTGCCTGTTTGCTAGTGCTTTTCTGAGGCACTCTCCCATTTTGGCAAAATCAGCCCTCCTAAAGTCCAGTACCTTCACTTTTGTATGGCTTGACTCTACAGCTAAGTTCATCATAAACCATAATGTTTGGTGGTTGCTTGTTCCCAGATGGCTACCCACTTCAAGATCAGAGATCCTCTCTCTGTCCCCATTTGAGAGTACCAGGTCTAAGATTGCTCCCTCCTGAGTGGGTTCCAAAACTTGCTGTCTGAGGCATGCCCCCTGTAGGGCATTGAGAATGGCCCTGCTCTTGGATGTGGTTGCAGCTGTGAGGGAATTTTTATATATCCTAAAGCTATATTTGCTATTAAATGCCTTGAAGCTATGCTTGCTTTGAAAGCCATGCTGTAACAAAGTAATAATGAATGTAGTAGAAATTTCTGAGTTCATGTTTTCTTTTTAAGGGTTATAGAATTTGTACTGAGGTTACTTGAGGTACATTTGGGAAACAGAAAGCTAGATAAACTGAGCAGAACTGGTTGTACCAGCCTGAATAGCAGGCTTGGACAAAATATAAAGATAAGAGCATGCCTGGGCAAAATATAAAATAACAGCACGTAGTGGCATTGAAGGCAAGCTGTACGTTGCTATGGTGTGAGTGAAACTCATTGTCTCTCTCAGGTCAGCTTGACCCAGGCATATGTATCAAGCAGTAATGGGAAAGAAATGAAATAAGCAAGTGGAAAAGTACCTCATGCATATCAATGTGTTTTTTCTGTTACATTGCTGAAAACTTGTTATGCTGTTTTATGATTGGCTCATACTGAAATGTTGGTATTTTTCAAGATAAGAAGTGCAAAATCTAGTTTATAAAAAGCTGCTGTAAACTTTAATCAGGGACGATCTCCTTTGTAGAAGTCCCTCATGCATGTGTGAGATTTGATCAAATAAAGCGACGTTAAGACAAAACCCAGTGGTGGGGTTTTTGCCCCGTGATGACGGGAGTGGTTGCTCAGGTAATACTTACAGTGAGAGAATTTGCGATCACAGTTTTGGCGTAGTCGGCAGGATGAGTTCTTCAGTCCATGTCACCTCATGATTGGGTTGTTTCCCTTGGACAAAAAGAAGGACATTTTTGTGGAACCCCATCAGGACGTGACACCTAGGGGCCGGCGACACTCATCATCACTGTAAGTACAAGAATACCTTGGAGCGAGTGTGCACTATAAAGGACAGGCCTAGATAATATGGGAAACAAGGGAAAAAAATAGCTGGGTTCAGAGTTAGTATTATCTGGACCGCAAAATGTATGTTTGACAAGTTTGACTAAATAAATTACAAGGGCAACTGCACTGCCCTTTGTACTTGTAATTTGTGCTTGCTGCAAGTATATACTGTTAGAGCCAATGATGGCTTTCATTAGTTCAGGCTTTTTAGGAGAAAAGCAGCGGCTGATTAAGTAACGTTAGATAAGCAACATCTAGAGAATGAAAAATAAACTATCTGTGGATGTACTTTAGTAGGTGACTGAACAGGATGATTTGAAAATCCTACCCCCATGTTGCCTATCTGTGTAGTTTCAAGTTTTTCTGTATCAATTTCAAGTTCCTTTGCCTCCTATAGAGGCTGAAACATTTGATCCCAAACCCAAGTACTGGGGACCTCTACCAGATGGATCTCAACCTAGTACTGTTAGAGATTTTTTTGTTTTGTTTTTAAACTGCAAACCAGAGCTCTGGAAAAAGACTTGGTTTGGCAGGTTACTAAAATGGCCAAAAGAAAACCTTTGAAAGGGTTAAAACCTTTGAAAGGGTTAATAGCTGCAGTGTTTGGGAAATTATCATGAAGGTCCTGCAGTCAGTTTTCTTACTCAGACTAGTGTATCAGAAAAGAAGAAGAAAAATACCTTGGCACAGGGTAAGTCTAAATTTTTTTATTTAAAGTTGTTTTATGTCTGTCTGTTTTATTTCTGTAATACATATACTAAACATGGTAATGCTCCATCTTTCTCGAGCATATTTTCTAGCTTAGATCTGTGTTCTGTAATTATGTTCTGTTGTCAAGGTTTCGTAGATAGGATTGATCTGCTTTCAGTGCACAACATGTTACAGTAAAAAAGAAAGAAGAAGCTTTTGCCTCATAGCTGACTGTTTTAATTGGCTTTATTTTTAATGGAACATTTGTGCTGCCTAGATAGGGTCAGTGAAGAACTTTTGTTTGTAGTTGGTTGGAGCAGGTAGTGTTGATGGTGAAGAGTTATGACGTCATATAGATTGCAATGTGCAGAAAGATTTGTAGTTTGCAAGCAATGTGCCAAGCCACTGCTAGGTGAAAATGTAATGGGTTAACAGCTATAAATGGCTTTATCATACTTCTAGTTATAACCAGAAACTTTTTGCAAAATGGCAGGGTGCTTATTTTGGCTATGCTACAAAAGGTGTAACCATGTTATACAAGATGTGTTCACTTACAGATGATATGTTGCGCTAGTGCTTTAAAGGAGTTAAAATGTGTTTAAAAAGTGTTTTGTTCTGGAAAGATTTGGCATGGTGATATGTATAAATGTGTTGATTTAAAATTGTCAGTGTTACAAGACAGGGGAGGCAGCATATATATCTAAAACGTACAGTTTTCTAATGAAACTATGGGCATTACCTCAGCAAATTGGTGTGAAACAACGCCAGTCTTATTTTGTGTTAAGTATCTCTTTTGTATGTATGTGTGTGTACTGTCTTGGCCAGCAGTTTTATTATATGCTTTATTATTATTTAAAGATATTTAATATCAGTAGTGTTCGAGGACACTAAAAAAATAAATAAAATAACTGGGTTTGAACGACCTCTTGCATGCACACTGTGACCTTTTGCACGTTATTTGACCTTCTTGTGTTTCAACATTTTATGTTACTACCAGTTCAAACTTTGTGTATTCCATACCTAAAGCACAACTTTTCACACAAAATGTATGTTTTCATGAAAGCACACCAAGAGTGAACCATGTAATTTGACTTTTTATTGCAAAACTAGTATTCTAAGTGAAGAGGAACAAACTTTTCTTCTCGTCTCACTGCTTCTGACTTGCAGCCAACACAGGCAATACTCCAGCTGGAAGGGGAGAATTATTCATCATCTCCCCATATTTTTATTATATATATATATATAGTACGCTTTTGAAAAAAGGACTATTACAGCTGTTTTTGAGAGTTTACCATCTACAGATAAAAACAATGGCTTTTGTTTTTATGTGTGACCATGGTGTAATAATTTTTTTTGTCTTTTTGAAATGCATTCTAAGAGATACGTACGTACGGTATTACCATCAATCTGGATTTTTTATAAACTCAGCTGACATTTTGTCATGCTTAGGATAAGGAACCCAGGGACGCTTGCTTCTTTTATCCTATGGAAATAATCTTGTTTTATTTTTAAACTGGTGTGTGTTTGTTTTGTTGTTTGTCTGTGTTTTTTCTCTTTCTTCTAGAGAAAAAGAAGTTCCCCATCTTTATAGTAAGGTATGAAACTTACTAAACTAATTGTAATATTATCTTGTTATAATTTAAAGCGTAGTAGGTGGGGATCATGTCACCATCCACAGCTAACTTTTTTATTGCTACAGTATTCTAGCTGTCTCTTTCACTTCGAGTTGTCTCTTCCACCAGTAGGAGCTTGGGGGAAGGGGGTAAGTTACCCTTCCTCCCTTCCAGTGTAGTACCCACAAAGGTTGCAAGGTACATCAATGTTCCCCCAAAGGGGTAAATAAAGAAAATGTATATTTGCCAATAATTGTTTCTTATTTACAGGTTTTAGAAAAGACCCAAGGTATTTTAACAGCATAACCCAGCCAAGCCATTCTGTTTTTCTAGTGCAAACAGTTAAATCTCACACCTATTATTGGTACAGGGTTTCTGCCCTCAGCAAGTAATCAGTTACGCTGGAGGGTGAAGTTGTGTATGTATGTCCACACATATTCATTCTTTTGATTGTCTTTTCAGTTTCTTATCCTGTTAAAACAAATGCAAAATAACTTTTGTCATTGCTTTACAGCAATGAATGCATTTTTTCAACCAGTAAATTCACAGTACTCTAACATTTCTGGACTCTAAGCTAAGTTTACAGTCTATATGTGTTGTTTAAAATGTATTTTATGCATTATGCATTATGCTCAATACTGAAATTGTTCTATTACAAACATGCTTATGTTTCATGTTTATGTTATAATGTTTTGATATACATCTTGCTACACTGTATCATGTGTGTATTCAGAAAAGTGCTCCACATGTATAATGTTTTTAATGCTCATAACCAAACCTAAATATTGGGACCAGCATTGCTGACCCACCCCTACAATATGTTCCAAAGCAAAACCAAAAGTAAAATTAATGCTCCATTTGTCTTATTGCTCACAGGTACCCCTGAAGAATGAGTGTACTCTATGCAGGTTTTGTCATTTTAAATTTTAACAATTATAATATGCAAAATTTAGATTGTACTCCAAACTCATGCTTCAAGCCTTACCCCACTCAGTACTTTGAGTATTTCACTATACAGGGTAAAGAAGGTAGACCTTTTCACTTGTCACAGGTGCAATAGGCACTGTTATTAAATTGGCATAGGCCAACAACATATGTATTTGTCCCACTAATTGCATTGTGTAAAAGAATTGTTATGAACAATATGTTTGAAGCGAGTAACTGCATTAAGCAGGTTAGCAAGAGGAAAAGGAAGAGGAGACCATTATGGTTTTCCAAAGAGGTAGCAAAGAAAGTGAAAGCCAAAAGATAGCATTCAGGCAATACAAAAGACACAGGCAGAAGGGATAGGGAGAAGTACCAGGAGAAACAAAGGGAGTCAGGGAAGTCAGTAAGGAAGCCAAAGCTCAGACAGAAGAACACATTGCAAAATCAGTGGTTAAAGGGGACAAAACCTTTTACAGGTACATAAGTGAAAAAAGAAAGACAAAGGAGGGATAGGTGAGACTGAAGGGGAGGATGGGGTAGCGTGGAGGATGACAACAGTAAAGCTGACATATTGAACAGGTATTTCTGCTCAGTCTTTACTGAGGAAGAGGGGGGTAATGGGTCTGAAGGGAGTACAAGGGGTGAGAATGGTGCAGAAATGGATTGCATAACAAGTCCTATGAAGACAAGTTGAAGGAACTGAACATGTACTCCCTGGAGGAGAGGAGGGAGAGAGGGGATATGATAAGAGCCATACAAGTATCTTACAGGGAGAAACAGAGTGCAGGAAAACAGTATTTTTAAGCGAAAAAGATGTTCCAGGACTAGAGGGCATGGGATGAAGTTGGAGGGAGGATGATTCAGAGGAAACATGAGAAAGAATTTCTTCACAGAACGGGTGGTGGACAAGTGGAACACCCTGCCAGAGGAAGTGGTGGGGGCTGAAACAATCACGGGATTTAAGAATGCATGGGATAGACATAAAGGAATTCTAGAGTCAGGGGTAAGGGGAATAGACTTCTAGGAAAACAAACTGAACTTACAAGCTGAAATGGGCAGACTGGGTGGGCCATAGGCCCTTATCTGCTGACACTGTCTATGTATCTATGTATCTATGTATTGTAACATTACAAGATTTTATAACTCAGGCCTGCTTGCAACAGACAGGGAAATAATGTTCATCACTGTCATAACTGCTTCTGTGATTAAAAAGCAGGAGGTAACCATAACATTGTCATGATTTACAGATGGTCAAATGGTATAATTGAACCTCGGCCTGCACTCCCAGGTGTGCGGTTAATGTCCCATTTTTCTCTTTTTTCTTTTTCTAATTGCCAGAATTTAGGCTCTGTCACACCACTCTTTACAAAACAAAAAGTAAATGGTTTAAAAGATTGTTATTTATGTGTTTTTAACTCAGTGTCTAACACACTTTGCAAGTTTGCAGGTTTCCACGGTGTGGCACACATAAGATCTCCACGTTCAACAGCAGTAATACTTTTATCTAAGTTGCCAAGACTTTCATCTTTTTCCTTAAAAAAAGAAAAACAACTGCCACAGTTTTGATGTTATCACCATCTTTGTGCCTGACTGGTTCCTTATAAGGACTATTGCATGAATCCAGTTATTATTACCTCTGCAAGTGTAATGTTTTCAGCAAAATTACACCTATTTGTAGAACTTTAAATCAACTGAAGAAGGTCCAGTCAGTTCACACTCTGAAATCAAGCTTATTGTTTCTGCTTACTATGAAGTTAAGTCTGGGGACGGGGCACTCCCCTAACTCCAGCGAGAAGATTCTGCTTCAATTGACCTTCAAGCAATACATCCATTTTCTTCACTGCCACTTGTTCCAAACATGGCTGGTACTTTCTACAACCCTATTGCTCTGTTATGGACTGTGCTCTTAATGGTTTATTGTCAATTGTTACCTTTTTATGGACTGTTAATCTTTATGCTGGGGTGTAATCAACTACGACAAAACAAATGCCATGCCAGTGTGTGTGTGTGTGGCTATTCCATTAAAAGGACTCAATGCACCCCTGGCCAGTGTGTCTACTAATCAGCCATCCAGCAGCTAGCCAGCAAAATGAACACTGACTTTTCTACTATGCTGGTGTTTTGTTTTAAATTACTTTCTGCATTGCCCATGTGCCTTGTGGGGTTACCACCATTCTGCAAATGACATTTCATCTGTATTGTAACTACATCAACCTGTGGATACTTATATGAACTTATGAACTGTTAATTTCATGGACTGTTATGTTTTATAAGGACTTATCTGTCAAGAGACATTATCAACAGATTCTTCAATCAAGCTCCCAGGGTGTGCCACACCTCAACACAAGGTAGCATCTACCTTATTCACTCTCAAAGTGAATTCCATGAACTCTTTTCATCAACAAAATTGTTATGTTATATTGTGTTATATGTGGTGTCACATGTTAGCATTTTTCACATATTTCAATTGTGGTGTTGACATCCTCAATTCTGTATTATGTTTTACAAACTCACGATTTGTGTTCCGCCTGTAACCACCCTGTGCCAACTCCAAAACAGGATGCTTTTATAAATGCCTTGACTATCTGTATGCTGGCAACCAGTTTTAAATCATATACCTATTCACCTAGTCTAGCAGTCTAAAAGTAGAAATGTTTAGTTTTTTTTTAACCTTCAGTTATTAACTAATATCTTTACATTTATGTTCAATTTTTGTGAATGTTTGAGTCCCTCAGGGGCCTCCTATCTTCAGGGTGGAAATTATTAACAGTGGTCAGTGGCCAGGTTTTAGTAATCAGTGACCAAACTTTTATCAACAATGTGTAGTTGGCTAACCATAAAACTGAGGAAATAAAAAGGTGTAAAATGGCTAGTGTAAATTGCTAAAGGGCTAGTAAAAGGTAAAATGGTTAGCAAATGACTAAATGATGCCAACATGTAAATTAGTATATCTAGTAGCAAAAGGCTGCAAGTGGAAATACCACTATGTCACTTAATATGTGTGCGTAAGACTTTAAAAGGGTTAATTGTAAAATTCTATACAATGAAAAAAAAAAATAGCTGAAAGCATAAAATGAGGCCATGGCCGAGATATGCACAAATTCCAGCCATGCATTTTTTTCTAAGCTTGCTACACATAAATATGGGACCCATGGTCATGGCTTACAAGCGTAGTTGGTGACTGGGGTGCTACTCTTCTCCATTAGGTGACAGTACTTGTAAGTGGTCATATTGGCACTCTGGCTACTGACTGTCCTAATCAAACTTCTCCTACAATGCCTGTGCAACACAATGGTGTCACAGGACGCCACCCACCTGCCCCCTTGCTACAACCCAAACAAAAGGACCCCATTAAACTGGAGGGGGTGTTTCCATTACAAAACGAGCCAGATTGTGACCAAAATATAAAGTGAGAAAAAGTAAAAAGGGATCGGTTAGTTGATACATAGTATCAAAAGGGGGGAGAGTGTGAGGGAATTTTTATATATCCTAAAGCTATATTTGCTATTAAATGCCTTGAAGCTATGCTTGCTTTGAAAGCCATGCTGTAACAAAGTAATAATGAATGTAGTAGAAATTTCTGAGTTCATGTTTTCTTTTTAAGGGTTATAGAATTTGTACTGAGGTTACTTGAGGTACATTTGGGAAAACAGAAAGCTAGATAAAACTGAGCAGAACTGGTTGTACCAGCCTGAATAGCAGGCTTGGACAAAATATAAAGATAAGAGCATGCCTGGGCAAAATATAAAAATAACAGCACGTAGTGGCATTGAAGGCAAGCTGTACATTGCTATGGTGTGAGTGAAACTCATTGTCTCTCTCAGGTCAGCTTGACCCAGGCATATGTATCAAGCAGTAATGGGAAAGAAATGAAATAAGCAAGTGGAAAAGTACCTCATGCATATCAATGTATTTTTTTCTGTTACATTGCTGAAAACTTGTTATGCTGTTTTATGATTGGCTCATACTGAAATGTTGGTATTTTTTCAAGATAAGAAGTGCAAAATCTAGCTTATAAAAAGCTGCTGTAAACTTTAATAAGGGATGATCTCCATTGTAGAAGTCCCACATGCATGTGTGAGATTTGATCAAATAAAGCGATGTTAAGACAAAACCCAGTGGTGGGGTTTTTGCCCCGTGATGACGGGAGTGGTTGCTCAGGTAATATTTACAGTGAGAGAATTTGCGATCACACAGCAAAGGTGCTCCAGTTATCATCTGGCATGTTCAGGCCCCCATCAGCAATCTCTCCCCTTTCTCTGCCATCCTAAGGATGCCTTCTATCATTTCCGTGTCCATTTCCTCCCCCTGAGATGGGGGTCTGTATACAACCCCTGTGAAGATTGTAGTGTCATTTCCAGTCTCCAGGGTGACTCACAGATTATGAAGAAAGACTAAAAGAACTAAAGCTGTATAGCCTCGAGGAAAGGAGGGAGAGGGGGGACATGATAGAAACTTTCAAATACCTCAAAGGAATCAACAAAGTCCAAGAGGGTAGCATGTTCTTTGTGCTGTTTGCAAAGAGACATACTTTCCTTCCAGTCCCTCCAATTAAAAAGGACCGGTCCCAGTATTGAATCCTATGGCACCCCACTAGTAACCCCCCTTTCTTCACTGTGGACTCTGTTTACTATAACCACTGCATCCTCTTGTCCAGCCAATGTTTTACCAGGCTACCATCCTGGGACCCACTCCAAGGCTGGTTAATTTGACTATTAATCTTTTGTGTGGGACTGTGTCAAATGCCTTGCTAAAGTCCAGGTAGGCCATGTCCACAGGCCCTCCCTGGTCTACTACTTTGGTCACCCAGTCAAAGAAATCTCTTAGATTCATCTGACAAGATCATTCCACTGTGAATCTATGCTGCACTGGGTCCTGTGCCCCACTGTCCTCTAGGTACTCAACAATTCTTTCATCAGAAGTGATTCCATCATTTTACCTACTACTGAGTTCAAACTGACAGGTCTGTAGTTTCTTGCCTCTGTCTTGCTCCCACTTTTTGTGTGGGGGAATCACATGGTCATCCACCCTCCTCCAATCCTCAGGTACCACACCATCCTCCCATGATTTGTTAGAGGGTAGTCGGTTGGTGGTGTTACTAGTTCTCCCCTTAGTTCTTTTAGAATTGTGGGGTGACGTGAATTGTGCCCCGTTGGTTGTGCACATATCTTTCTGAAAGAGGCTACACTTTTGGACTTGTTGACTCCCTTGAGGTACTTGAAAGTTTCTACTGCAAATGAGCTGAAATTTACTAAATTAATGTTTCTGCCACCTTTATTAATTTTTCTCTTCCATACATCTCCTTTGATTCCACATAACAAGCAGAATCCAAGACTTACTGAAGATGGCAATGGCCCAGTCCCAGAACCAGGATACTGTAGCAGCACCAGCACAGGTTCTTCTAGGCAAATGTCCAGCAGTGACTGAGAAGGGTAAGCTGACCATTTTCTATGCTTAGCCATATATTCCACTCCTGAACAGTACTAGGGGTGCAGAACCTGTGAAGGAAATTAAATGGTCAAAACCTAGTAAGCAGTTTACATGATGTTGGCCAATGTTGGCCAATTTCCTTTATCTGTTGCTCACCTCTCCCGGCCTCCAGTACATGCTCTGTACTTAAGAAATATACACCAACCAGTGCATATCTTAACATGGTACTTGTCCTGCATTACAAAACTTGTAGAGTATACAGTGAGTGTTGTAAAATAAAATTTAATCCTGCCAAAAAACGTTTTACCTTTTGCTTTAGCTGGTATGAATCCTGATTTACTGAGCTGCAGTGACAGGCCAAGGGAGATAAAGTTAAACTTTGGAGGGGGGGTAGTCTGTGGAACAATTAGCATTTTAGAGTAACTCTAAGAATATGTCAAGTATGTTTTTCTGTCTGAACATAAACTAAGCACTTCGTCTTTTTTTTCCCACAGATGGAACACCTGAGAATAAAAAAAGAATGGCATCCTTTCAAAGCAGATGGAAAGTATCCTTTGACTGGGTATGGAGAGAAAACATGGCCTGGGATTTGCCTTCTGCAAACTCTGTGCCACCAACCTCAGCTTTGGCCATGGAGGTCGCAATGATCTACAAAGGCACATGGATTCAGAAACGAACAAACACAGTGTCAAGCATGCATCTGGATGAAAAGTCACTGAAATGTTTGCCTCACAACTAGGGAACACAAAGGTTGTTGAAGATGAAGTAGCCTTTGTTTCACTACTGGCTGAACACAACTTGCCATTCACTGCTGGGGATCATTTGCTGAAGTATATGAAGCAATATTGCACAGATGCAGAGGTGGTGAAAAAGATGATCTGTGGGGTTATAAAGGCTGCCTGCATTGCCTGTGATGTTTTGGGCACAAAATACCAAGAGGATATGGCAGGAATGTGTCACGCATTGTCCTTCTGCTTATACCTAGATCAGAGCACTGATATGGGGAATGACAAACTACTCACCATTTTGATTGGTTTCTTTGACTAGAGCTTGGGAAGAAATGTTATGTGATTCTTGGATATGCTCCTTTGTGTAACCAGAGGCGAGAAATATTTGACTGTGTTTGTGAAACACTGCAAAAAATCAATATTCCTGAGAGCAACATGGTTGCACATTCATCAGACAATGCTGCTTCCATGATTGGCAAAAGAAATTTGGTTTTATTCCACCTGAAGGAACTCAATCCCAGTCTTATTCACATGGGCTGCTTATGCCATTTGGCAGATCTCTGCATGAATTCAGGTGTGAAAGCAATGGCACTGCCCATTAAGGACTTAATATCAGACATTTACTGTCATTTTTTCAGCAGTGCACAGTGCCAGCAGAAGTTAAAGGAGTTTTCACTTTTTGTTGAAATAGAACCATTGAAAATCATAAAGTATGCACCAACTCGAGGGCTGAGCCTGAGCAAGGTCATTAAAAGAATGCTGGACATGTGGCCAGCTCTGAAGTCTTATTGTATGACCTTCAAACAGCGCACAGCAAACGGGAAGCTCATTGCTGACAGACTGCAAAGTCATGAGATGAAGCTGAGATTCCTTTTTCTACAGTATGCAGTGGAGCCTCTGCATAAGTTCAATGTACAAAGGCAGAGCAGGGACAGTCAGCTGATGAACCTGAACAATGACATCATGAAAACCCTGCAGACCTATGCTAGTAGGTTATTAATGCGACCTGCTGCCAGAGAATTTCTGCAGTCTGTATCTGCCAGTAATTCTTTACTGGAAGATGAAAGAAATATACTGCCAGACACCGAAATCCGTGTGGGCCCAGATGCAGAGATCTACCTTGATGAAAATGTAGATGACATTATTGGGACAACAGCAGAAAGAAATTTCATTAAGCAGTCATAAACTTTTTATGCAGCAGTGCTAGCTAAAATGAAGAAAAACTTCCCATCACACAACCCTCTGCTTAAGAATGTCGGCACTTTGTTAGATCCTGTGTGCAGGCTGCAGCTATCTTCTACACTTATAGCAGACATTGGTACCCGCCTGGGACTCTGCAACTCCAGGCAAGACCGCAGTCAGCTCCAGGATGAATTGTCAGTATACCAGCTGACTGAATGGCAGCAGAATTCTAGCAGCAAAAGCAATACAGTGCCCTCTTTCCTGAACTACAGGTCTACCATTCTTTCCAGTGTAGAAGTGCAAGACCTGCCAGCATTTTGCAAACTATTGCTGACTGTTTTATGCATTCCACATACAAACAGTGAACCAGAGCGAGCCTTCAGCATGGTCCAGAAGGTAAAACCGAAATGAGGCAATCTATGAATGTGACAATATTAAACGCACTACTTGCTATAAAAATGCATGAAGAGAATGATTGTTTTGCTGTGCGACAGCCAAAAGAAGTAATTGAGGTAGCAAGAAAGGCCACTGCAGTGTACAATAAAGAACATCCTGCAAAACAGGCAGCAGCAGCAGACTCTTAATGGCCATTGAAGTGGCACATAGACACTTGAGACCTGAGTATAACATTTGTATGATGTGGTGCTTTTGGTGATGGTGTGCAGTCATTCTCTGTTTTAAATCATTGTTATGCAATCATTTTTTAACTGTATTTATGAAACACTTTGAGGGCACTTGTAGTGTAATGGTGATGGGTTCAGTCATTTTCTGTTTTAAAACATTTTATGCAATAATGCCTGTAGTGCACTTTAAATTTTATACCTGAGTTTTTCTTGGCTAATAAAATAACATCTTGAGTAATAAATATTGTTGCCACTGGTCTTAAATGTTCTATGTAGTTAATAAAATCTGGGCAAAGAAATAAAGAACAATACTTTCCAAATGCTCCATGTGAGGAGACTCCATAAATAGCTGGCAACACGTGAAATGGGACCCAATTTTGGGATGTGACTATGTGAAATTTATGCTAATGAAGTGTCCCTGATTTTCATTGGTTGTCCCTCAGTTTCTGGGGCTCTGTCCCTGATTTGGTCATCTGGAGGTTGAGAGGCATGGAGATAAGTATGGGGTAAAGGGGGGTGCGGGGAGGTGGGTGCTCAGTGGGAGGGAGGGAGGGGACTTTGCGATGAATTTTTACAGATAAAAAAACATGAGAAAACATGTTGGGGGACTGTTTTCTTTATTTACAGGTAAACAAAAAAACGCACACATTTGGGCACATTTGGGTGGGCTCCCTGTGTGCCACATGAGTGGGGTGTGATGCAATGCTGACATGGGAATTGGGGACCACAATGTCAGCAGGGGAAAAAAAACATTTGGGCACACTGGGGTGGGCTCCCAGTGTGCCACATGAGTGCGGGGGGGCTACATAATGCCGACACGGGAATTGCCAGTGTGTTTTCTTTGTTGCTGGTACTGGTGGTGGTGACAACGCAACTGCACATGCATGGCACTTGTGCATGTGCAGTTGCAGTGAATGGCATTTTGCCATTCAGAACATGATGGTGCCAGCAGAACTGCACATGTGCGTATGTACAGTTCATGCCACAGAATGTGGAAGTAACAGCTGACATAGTGTGACTGTTATTCCATAGCAGCTGATTATGGTGGAGGTTTTCAAGCTCTGTTGGACTTTCAGAAGGATACTTCCAAAAGTCCAATGGAAGGTTCCACGATCGGCCATTTTTAGAGCTACTGGGCGATCCTAAAATGGCCGCAGGCTCCGTCCACAGCAATAAAAAAGAATCTTCAAGTTTTTTTGTTTTATTTTTAAGCAGCTGGGAATCTATAAAGAACTGAAACAATATTTAAGGTACTTGGATCTTAGCTCCCAACTTTAAAAAGTGCTGTCTCTGACCATGGAAAAAAGAGGAAATTACTTCTACCAAATTCAAAGCTTGAAAGACAAAATGAGGAATATCTAGTATGACAGGGTGGCTTCTGCAATTACAGAATAAAAATACAATTTAAAAACAAGTCTCCTCATGGTGGACCTTTCCAGGCTTGCAACGCAAGGCTACGCACCACTAGAATGGATGGTTCACTAAATAGCAATGACAAAAGGGTATATGAGATTCAGGATGTTCTCCAGGAGGTTGAGTATGTTCTTACTCAGTCTATGGAACTGATTATTGTTCTCCAGAACATATGGATACCAATTTGAATGCTACTGCTTTTGATGTGTTATCTGAAGAGTAGAAAGCACAGATAGTAGCTCTCAGTTCTGTTTTTGAGGTGACCAGTGTTATTAAAAGCTTAAGTCATCTCTCGGCCCCTGGGGAGGACAGGTTACCAAATGAAATCTGTTTCTTTTATGGATATTCAGTCTCAATTTCTAGCCATTGCTTTTCAGTTTATTTTAGACTCCAGGACTTGAAGTATATCATTTGGTATCTCTTTGAAAACATTTTATTTAAAATGGGATTGAGACTCCTAGCAGGAAATTGGTGACCTATTAGCTTTTGAATTCAGATTTTAAAATGCTGACCAAATGATTATGTAAATGTTTACAAGCTGTATCCCACCATATGATTTGGTTGGCCCAGAAATTGTTCCATTCCAGGGATATATATGTGTAAGAATTTGTATATTCTGAGAGATGTAGTAGAACTGGGCACACAAGGGGAGGGTGCTGGTTGGGTTTTGTCACTGAACCAGCAGAAAGCTTTTGAGTTTGACAGTATATTGCACGATTACCTTTTTTTCTGCTCTGTCTCACTGTAGTATTCTGATCAAATTTATTGGGTGGATTATAATCTTGTATGTTACTGCTCTTTCAGTCCATACTATTAACAGGCATCAGGAAAGGAACTTGCAGTATGTATTGGGGTCAGACAAGGTTGTCCTTTTTGCGGGTTGCTATATGTGTTTTGTTTGATTCCCATTGTCAGGTATGTACAGCAGTGTGGCTCAATAAAGGATATTGTGTACTACAGAGATGAGATTCAGCTGTCAATCATGACTTATGCTGATGATGTTTGCCAATTTTTTTTGACAGATGAAGCATCAGGAGTGGTGGATGTAGGTGCTTTGTATAAATTTACAAAGATTTTGGGATACAAGATTAATCAATCTAAAAGTATTAGGTTTAGGATACGTTGCAGTCAGTCCTCTCAGATGCACATTGCAGGCATTCACATTTTTGTACAGGTCTTGGGTGTCCTCTTTGGTCCACAAAATCTGCCCCTGGAAAACTGGTCTGAGAGGCTGGATATTTGTAACAGAAAGGTTCAGCAATGGAAAAGTTGGACATTGTTCAAACTTAAAAGAGAGGAGTTAATTAAAAACATTTCTTCTTCCTGATTTTTATTTCTACCTCATGTTTTCCCTCCACCACAGCAGCTGAACCAAATTTAATGAGTCTTTTTTTCAGCTGCTGCAGGGGAGCTGACTGAACCCGATGCAAAGAGAAGTGGCATACCTGCCAATCAAAGAAGGAGGCCTTAACATGATTCACTCAGTAGTGTTTTTTCAAACCTTGTTTCTAACAACTTAATTTGCCCCAGCAGGTCATTCTTTAACTAGAGTATGGTTTCCCTAGTTGTCTGAGGTCATGAAATATTTGTTATTGAAATGGGTGATCCATACCCCCTAAAGTGACCAAATTATTATTTCTTCCAGATTATGTGGTACCAGTGGTCAGGAAAATGGGGAGTTGGAAGTTAAGAAAACAACAAGTTTGTTTATTTATTTAAAAATGCGTAACCCGGAAAGGTACAGTGAGACAAGGCTCATTTCCAGGTGTGACCCAGAGGAAGAAGGGAGAGGAAAACATTGAGTAAATAAAATGTAATACATTTATACAAACAAAAGTGCAAACAACTGTACAACTGTAGTGCAATTTGGCAAAGGTGCAAAATTTACAAGATGTGGGTATCGGGAGCAAGGAATGTATTCTACATCCATAATCAAAGTCAGGCAACTGGTACAAAAAGCAAAGTTCAGAGAAGTGAGAAGTATCCCAAGAGACAAGGAACTTTTATTTATTTTATTTATTTCAGTTTCAGAATTTCAACCTTTGAGCCAAACCGGCTCTTTTACAAAAGCTCCAAGTTAGTAGAAGAACAGACAAAACAGTACAATTTACATCATATGACAAGAACATACAATAGCCAAATGACAAGGCTATTTTACAAGCAAGATAAATGTGGAATATAACCTCAACTACAAATACTTTTATTACAGAAATATCTCTAATCAATAGGTCTAGTCACTAAGTGCAGGTTGCTTGTAGTTGGCAGCCAAAATTGGCTTTGTCAAAGAAAAGGGGAGGAGGAAGGAGGTATGGAGAGTTTTGGCATAGGTACAGAGGAGGTATATTGTGTAATGTTATTAGGGGATACGAAAAGCGGGTATGGTGATGAGGGAGAACAAGCTGGTAAGTGCTGTATGCACGGGGCAGCCTATGGGAAGTGTAAACCAAGTGGAGGGGAAAGGGTGAGGACTCTTGGGGTGAGAGGGATAAGAAGGTGGGGGGGTAAAGGGTTAGAAGTCTAGGGCATAGGATGGAACTCCTAACGTTATGCACAGCATTTGCACTCTTAGGATTCTACCAGGAGGCAATGGAGTTCTTTTTTGAATTTGCCAAGTTTCTTAAGGTGAAAAAGGGAGGGGGGTAGGTCGTTCATCCAGAGAGAGCTTTGTTAGGAAAGGGACATCTAGTCGAAGGAGGTTCATTTGTAAGGTACATGCAGTACCTCTCTAGCAGAGCTTTCGGTTGTTTTAGTGTTGGGGTCACGTTGGAAAATCTTCGAAGTTGATTCTGGGACCAGTCCTAGGAGGGCATTTTTCCTATGATACATGCCTTGTACTGGGACCTTAGAGGTAATGGGAGCCAGCCAGTTGTGAAGTAGAGACTGCAAGAGAAGGAATACCGATTAGCTCCTAAAACAAGTCAGCAGGCTATGTTGAGCAGGAGTTTAACCCTTTTGAGAGCAGTTTCAGTGGCTTCACTATAGTCAGTCCACAGTCAATGATGGACAGTATTGAGCTTTTGGTGACAAGGCTGAGGGCTTCAGTGGTCATAGCATTTCTGTGTCGGTAACGGAGTCTGAGTTTAATGTTGGCTGCTTTCACAACATGGTGAGTATGAGTATTGAAAGAAAAGGTGTTGTCTAAGAATAATCCCAGATATTTAAAGGTAGTAACCTGTTCGATTACATCACTTTTGTTACTTAGTATGGTAAGTGGGCACTCAACAATGAATTGGGGAGGGAGAAATAAAAGGCAGGTCAGGATGGAAGGAAGCTGACAGGAGCAGGAGGGGTGGAAGGAGTTTAAGCTGGTGCTTAAGGGATGTTGGGGAGGGTGAGAGATGGAATTTGTCTAGAGGTGCTATTTATGCTGAGACAGTGCATACTAAATTTCATGCTGAACCAAATTTTAAATATTATGGACATGACAGGTTTCAACTAGCAGTAACACAATTACTAGATTCTCATGTCCTTTGGCAGATGTGGAATGTGATTTGGCTCTGTTACCATGGGAGACTATCAGTGAGGGGAAATAATAAACATAAGGGTATCGAAGAGCACATTTGCCCTAGCTGCCCTGATCAGCTGGAAGCTATGGAACATTTTTTTGTTAGACTACAATTATATTAAAGGTTTTTGGTCCATTGTAGCAATACAATGGAAAATGCCATGGCTTGAGAGACTACTGTATGAAAACATTGTTCTTGAGTGGTTTTCTACACACTCCTGAGTCTATAATGAATGCGCTTTGTTTTTTTTTTTGCTTGTCTCAGATCTTATTTGCGGCAGGCATGATGCCAATTAGTGCTACAACAAGTGGATTGTTCATATCGTTCCATTGCTTAAATGGTGGAAAAGGCTATGTGCATCCTTAAAGTAAGGGAAATGAATATGTATTTTGTTACACGTGTGGACAAACTGTAGAAAACCTGCTCTTGGCTATAAGTTGTGAATACTGGAATGGAACGTGATTTTTGTTTTTTGCTTCAGGTTAGGTAGAGGTATGTCTGCATTAATTGCATGATAATAGTTTTTTGCCTTATTTTTTCTCTTTCTTTCCATTTGTTTCCTATAACTTTCTTTTCTCCATTTGTTTTTTTATGGAATGTTTCTGTATTTTCCTTTATGATCTTGTATGATGGTTTTGTTATGATTGTAATGTTTTCCTTTAATAAAATACCCCTACCCTTCCTAGACATAAAGGGCGTGCACATGATTAATCAGGTGGCTTTTTTAGTACTTTCTGTATAATAATGTGGATCTCTTTTTAAAAGGGGAAGAATGTATGTGGAAAACTTGGGTGGGGGCATAGCTGGAGAAATTTTTTCATGGACTGGGATAATGGGAAAATCTATTTAGGTTGCCTGACTATTGGCATCGGGTGTTGCTGAAATGAAAACAATGAAAATTGTAAATCAGATCTGTAAGAAATGGGACTAGAAAATCAATATATAATATGACTATGTCTCAGAATTTTACTTCATAGATGGAATTTTAAGGACTTCGGTATATATGCACTATTGCTTGATACAACAGCTAACGGACAATAGAATTGCTCCAAGATTTTGGGACATAAACTGAATGAAAAGTCATGGGAAATTGGGCGTGAAGGACAATTCCAAACACAAAAGTACATTTGAAAGATTCTGCCCTATAAGAAGATGCATGATCTCATTTTGAAACAATTGAACATATTTTGATATTATGCCCCTTTGCTCAGCAGTTTTGGACAGAGCTGGCTGTACAATGGACAGACAATGTATGGACCACATTAACTTGGGATGTAATCCTCTTAGGATCTATTCAGACCAAAAGGACCAGATAGAATCCATCTACTTTGAAGTTATATTTGTCTATATCAAATTGTTTCCTTGACAACGGAGATGCCAGTTGCTTTTTCAACAAAGGAACGTTTCAGCACATGATGCAATTATAATGGTAGAGGTCACAATTAAACAGGTACTGCATATTGTGCTGAATGTAACATGCATAATCAGGACCCCGTGAAAAAATATTGACACAATATTGACTTAACTAGATAGTAGTTTTTCTACATCTGAAGTAGCATTTTTGCACTGCGGGTCGTGGGTAGTAGTTCCACAGGATACTGAGAAGGATGTCACAGGAACAGAGTCAAGGAACACTCAGCTGGTGTTAGGATACAATAATTTTACATGGGTATGGCTTTCTTTCTGTGTTATGATTGCATCTAAAATGCTGTTTTAAAAGCTTTGGTTATATTTGTTTTTGGTTGTAAGTTTATCAATTTTCAATAAAGAAATTCCCTACCCTTCTCTAGAAACGCCATCGTTAACATCCACCTGAGCAACCACCAGGACAGGCAGATGGGACCTTGGTTTAAAGAGTTAATGTAGTATTTTCATTTATAAAAGCAGACAACTATTACTTTTATATCTCAGGTATTATTTGTTATTTTTTTTCTCCCTTAGTCTAGGTGTCCCTCTCTTCATGCCAGCCCCCCAGCCCTGTTACCTTGACTTTCCATCAAGGCTTATGTTCGCACAGAGGCAGCATAGCCAGGGTGCTCACTGGGCACGTGGCCTGCGGGCAGCTGGAAGTCATCTAGCCACCCAGAACCTGTTTTTCATTTTCTCTGTGTGTGCAGTGCCATCCAAGACAGCCCCATGCATGCTTCCATATGTAGCATGTCAGCATCTGCCAATTCTCAGCCCCCCTTGATGTGACAGTCCCTGCTTGCCATGCCCTCAACCAATGCTAGAGGCCAAAGCAAGAGCCTAACATGGTAACCCACTCTCCCCAAGAAAGAAGAGCAGTCCTCTGAATGCTCTATCCTTAAACTCCCTGGCCACCCCCCAGTGACCCAGATCTGCTCCCAAATTGATGTCGCCAGCACAGCACCAGATATAGTATCTAGGGCCCCCCCCTTTGCCTCTTGGCCAGTGGGCTCACATTAGTTCTAGTTTAAAAACTCATTTTTGATCACCTACCTGATGTACAATATGATGAAGTAGCTGATTGTTTTCTATCCTTTTTCATATTGAAAATCATCAGCACTAACTCAACCAATATGGGTGAAGGATCAGCTTGCACATGAGGACCTCTTCTAACGATGAGTGTCTCATGCAGTTTTTGAAAAGAGGAAAGTTCCACTTTTCAAACAGCGATGTACACCTTTGGACCTCACTGAAAATGAGGTTATCTCAGTTGAGCTTCCAATTCATGTATTGAATAAAAGTTTTTATTACTACTACTACACCTTGTTTAGAGTTTAGAAAACTATTTTTTACATTTTAAACAGATTAGGCAACAGATACATACCAGGCCATGCAACTACATGCTGTGCACCTGGCCGCACATTAACATGTGGGGCCAGGATGCACTAATCCTGACTAGCCTGATATGTGAGCACATTGTCCCATAGAAGTAGAAGAGAGAGGCAAGGGAACATACCCAGGCCAGACAGTGGGCTTCCAAACAGAAGCTGAAGCCACCCCCACAGTAAACCCTTGTTCTGTGGGACCAGGGGATCATTGGATATATTAGCATGTGTATGGGCTGCTGTGCCCCTTTCTGCATATATCCTTTTGTTTTAAAATATTTCCACAACCATCATCCTCTCCTGAGCCCTCTGTGGCAAGAAGGAGAGCTGGGATCCATGATTGTGGCACAACAGTGGACGGTTGTCATTGGGCACATCTATTATATCAGTCCTCAAGCTGGTATAAGAACCCCCCCCCCGACACTGGGGTACAAAATGCAAAACACAGCCTTAATGCCATACTATCCTTGCCAAACCTGTGGCACACACCCTCATCACCCTTAGTCCTGACCAGACATGTAGATAAGTGTGTACGAGTGTGGTTGGGGCCTAAGAGGGACAAGCAGCAGGGGATGGGTAACTGAACAAAATTGATGCATTCGGGAGATCAGGACATAAAAGTAAAGTTTATTAGCAAAGACCATTGAACACAGTGTAACTAATTACTTGATGTAGTGCCTCTTGCTGAATAAATGCATCTTGGTCCTACATGCCATATGTCAAGGTGCACATAATAGTATATCAATACTGTATAAGTTAATTTATAATAAGTTTACTGGGATCCTTGGATAACCCTTATGACTATATTAGTCTTTCCTTGTTCATGAGAACTGCAAATTGTCAGTGGCTCAGTAGGTAGCACACTCGCCTCTGAAGCCGGGAGATCAGAGGGTTGTGGGTTCAGTTCCCACATCTGGCACTTGGGTTAATATCCCAGAACTGACACTGTAGTGCAGCATGAGAGGGGTGCTGCATTTCTGAGGTGCCGTCTTTCGGATGAGATGTTAAACCGAGGTCTCATCTGCCTGGATTGGTGGTAGTTCAGGTGGATGTTAAAGATCCCATGGCACTTATCGAAAAGAGTAGGGGAATTTCCCTGGTATCCTGGCCAAAATTTCCCTCATTCACTAAAACCACCACCAACAGCTTAATCTGGTTTAAGGTCAGTTGGCATTCATTTGTATCCCCTTCCCCCGGGTCGTGCCTGAAAATAGGCAGGATTTGTCTGGTGCACTTACCCGGTCAACAAAAAATAAATAAAATTGAAAAAAGAAAGCAGCTATTTGGTATAATTACATCAAAACTTATTCTGTTTCAAATCTCCCTGCAGCCTTCTTAAAATTTAGGAACATCCATGCATACTCCAGCCTCTCATGATACAGTAGTCTCCTCCCACTGCAGCATGGCTGGCTAGATCATACTGTATATGGGTATTTCAAAGTCAAAAAAGTATGATATTTAGTGTGAGTTGCTCAAGGGCTTTAAATAAACACGTTGGCATGGCAGCATTGATATTGTGGACAGTTTTGTACTTTTAAGAAAAAAGATAAAGCTTCCAGAAACAAATACATCAGCAAATTTTATAGAAGCTGAGACATCATAAAATGAGTTTCTAAGATCTGGACAATTTGATATCAAACTGAAGTTGAAAGTGTCCCTTTAAAAGTAGAGACAAAACTAGTTTAATAGATGGGTTGTTCCTTTTGGAATGTACCTACAGCAGTATCTTTTAACTTTCATTTCCTATTCTCTCCCCTCTCCACCCTCTAACATTTGAAAGCCCATACAGAGCATACAGTAAATAGTGCTGTACAACTCCATCTTTCTCTGCCTGATGTATGTTGTTCTGATGTTGTTCCTCCACACTCCACCTTATGACCCAAGGGTTGTTAGGTTTGATTTACTTTTATTGTGATTTGTTGTTGCTTCCATACTCCCTTCTTATGTTCTGAGGGATGTTAGGGTTGTTCTATTTCATCTGATTTGCTATTGCTCCCAGTCTTCCCTCTATGACTCAAGGAGTACATGTCTGGTTTAACGTTATTTGACTTTCCGTTGCCCCCACCCTCCCCTTATGATCCAAGGGGTGCACAGTCTGGTGCTAATTTACTTTATTTTGCATTACTTCAGCTCCCACTCTCACCCTTTCATTACACCATGCCCCTTGCCCTACTCTCACTACTGCAGCTTTTGTTTCTTCTCAACACTATAATCTCCTGCAGCTTCTGCTGGCAAGCGATGTTGAACAAAGTCCAGATCCACCACTCAGTTCAACCCATCTTCCCCCTCTTAGGAAGTTGAGTGTTTACCACCTAAACAGCCAGAGCCTGCTACCCAAAACTGATCAACTCAGATTGTGAGTCTTGCAGGACAGCCTATAGTGGGTTATCACCACAGAATCCTAGTCTCCAGAATTAATTGTGCTGATATTTGTTAGTTTGTTTGTTTACTGGGTAAGTGCTCTGATCCAATTGACCGTTTTCAGGCATTACCCAGGCCATGAAGATGGCACCTATGAATATATACAATATGAGTACATGCAATACAATTTACATAGAAACATAGAATCTGATGTCATATAAGGACCACTTGGCCCACCTAGTCTGCCCATTTCCCTACCTAACAGATAAGCTGCAGATCCTAGTTAACCAACAGTCTACTTCCTCCTACCCCCACTAGAATTGCCTTATGTCTGTCCCATGCATTCTTGAGTTCCTCCACTGTTTACGACTCAACAACCTCCTCAGGAAGGCTGTTCCATGCATCTACAACCCTCTCTGAGAAGAAATACTTCCTCACATTTCCTCTGAGCCATCCCCCATCTTCAAATTATGCCCCCTTGTTCTTGCATATCTCTTTTTCTGAAAGATGCTACCCTCTTGGACTTTGTTGATTCCCTTGAGGTATTTGAAAGTTTCTATTGTGTCCCCCTTCTCCCTCCTTTCCTAGAGGCTATTCATCTTAAGCTCCTTTAGACTTTCTTCATATATCTTCTGGTGCAGACCCTGCACCATTTTGGTTGCCCTCCTCTGGACAGCCTCCACCCTGTCTATGTTTTTGCAGAGATGGGGTCTCCAGAACTGTACACAGTACTCCAGATGTGGTCTTACCAACTGTCTCTACAGAGGGCCAACAACTTCCTGTTTTCTACTAGTGATGCCTCTCCCTATGCATCCCAGTATCCCTCCAGCCCTCCTTACTACCTTCTCGCATTGCTGGCCTACCTTTAGGTTGTCTGATATGACTACCCCCAGGTCCCTTTCCATTTTTGTTGTTGCCAGTATCTCACCCACCATTGTGTACTCTTCCCCTGGGTTTTTGTTTTCCAGGTGCATTACTTTGCATTTCTTTGCATTGAATCTAAGCTGCCATAATTTGACCATTCCTCCAACCTTGCCAAGTCCCTTTTCATCCTTTCTACTCTACCTTGCATATCAACCCTGTTGCTGATATTTGTGTTATCTGCAAAGAGACATACTTTTCCTTCCAGTCCCTCTACAATGTCACTTAAAAAGACATTAAAAGGGACCAGCCCCAGTACTGAACCCTGCGTTACCCCACTAGTAACCCCCCTTTCTTCACTGTGGACTCCATTTACTATTACCCTGTGTGTCTTGTTGTTCAGCCAATGTTTTACCCAGGCTACCACCCTGGGACCCACTCCCAGGCTGGCTAATTTGTTTATTAATCTTTTGTGCAGGACTGTGTCAAATGCCTTGCTAAAGTCTAGGTTGGCCATGTCCATAGTCCCTCCTTGGTCTACTACTTTGGTCACCCAGTCAAAGAAGTCAATTAGATTTGTCTGACATGACCTTCCTGCTGTGAAACCATGCTGCCTTGGGTCCTGTGCCCCACTGGCCTCTAGGCACTCAATGGTTCTTTCCTTCGGAAGTGAGTCCATCATTTTCTCTGCCACTGAGGTCAAACTGACAGGTCTGTAGTTTCCTGTCTCTGTCTTGCTCCCACTTTTGTGAAGGTGAATCACATCCACCCTTCTCCGGTCCTCAGGTACCACACCATCCTCCCATGATTTATTAAAAAGGGTAGTCAGTGGTGTTACTAGTTCTTCCCTTAGTTCTTTTAGAATTCTGGGGTGAATCCCATCAGACCCCATTCTTTATCCACCTTCAGTTTTAAGAGTTCTTTCAGAACCCTTTCTTCTGTAAAAGGACTAATATCAACCCCCTATCCAAAGTGCTTCTATTGACTGGATTAGGTATCTCCCCCTACTCTTCCATTGTGAATACTGAGCAGAAGTATTCTTTCAGTATCCCTGCTTTTTCACTGTCGTTCTCTGCCCAATCACCTTCCTCTTTATTCAGCCTCAGTATCCCTGCCTTAGTCTTTCTTTGCTCCCTAATGTACCTATAAAAGGTTTTATCCCCCTTCTTAACCAAGTTGGCTATCTTTTCCTCGGTTTGGATCTTTGCTATTCTGACTGTCTTCCCCACTTCCTCCTGCTTTAACTGGTACATTTCTCTGTCCTGCTCCTTCTGTGTTTCCTTATACTTCCTGAATGTTATCTTTTTCTCCCTAACCTTCCCCACCACTTCTTTTGAGAACCATAGTGTTTTTTCTTTCATTTTGATTTGTTTATTTGCTTCACACAAAGGCTTGTTGTCTCTGTGATGGTGGTTTTGATGTTTCCTCATTGTTGATCCACCCCACCTTCTTGCCTATTTGCTAGTGCTTTTCTGAGGCACTCTCCCATTTTTACAAAATCAGCCCTCCTGAAGTTCAGTACTTTCACTTTTGTATGGCTTGACTCTACGGCTAAGTTTATCATAAACCATAATGTTTGTTGGTTGCTTGTTCCCAGATGGCTACCCACTTCAAGATCAGAGATCCTCTCTCCGTCCCCATTTGAGAGTACCAGGTCTAAGATTGCTCCCTCCCAAGTGGGTTCCAAAACTAGCTGTCTGAGGCATGCCCCCTGTAGGGCATCGAGAATGGCCCTGCTCTTGGATGTGGCTGCAGCAAAGGTGCTCCAGTTATCATCTGGCATGTTCAGACCCCCATCAGCAATCTCTCCCCTTTCTCTGCCATCCTAAGGATGTCTTCTATCATCTCCTTGTCCATTTCCTCCCCCTGAGATGGGGGTCTGTATACAACCCCTGTGCAGCTTGTGGTGCCATTTCCAGTCTCCAGGGTTACTCACAGTGCCTCCTCTCCTTCCTGTTTACCCTTTAGTACTGTTGTTTGATCTCTTCCCTTACATGGAGAGCTACTCCTCCTCTTCTTCCCTCCCTTTCCCTCCTGTAGAATGTGTACCCTGGTATGTAGACATCCCAGTCATGGTTCTCTGTGTACCATGTTTCTGTGACTGCCATGCTATCCAGGCATCCCTCTTCCATTAAGGCCACCATTCCGGGAAGCTTTTTACCTAGACTATGGGCATTGGTACTCATTACCCTCCATTTTTTATGGCTTTATTTCTTTTTGCCTCATCCCTGTCCTTACTGCCTTTGTCTTTTTCTCCATTTACCCCTGCCCTTCTCCATATTAACTGCTCTATCTTGGTGTTTACCTCACTAACTATCCTGATTTTTTTGGGTGGGCTAGGTTTCCCTTCTCCTATTCAGTGCCTACATGATTTAAGATGTGGTCAGATGTCTATATATGATAAAAAAATACGAAAAGATTTGTATAAGAAGGTACATAAATACATTGGGGATGCAGGAAATACACATGAAATATAAATTTCATACAGTCCGGGGAATGCAGTTACAATAAAAACAAGAGCAATGCCATACAAATAAGAAACTAGTGCAAAAATGAAGGAAGCTATGGAGGGAACATTTGAGTAGTGCACCCTACCAGGGCAAGGGATGGGTGGTGTACAGCAGAGAGGGAGAGGACTTGTAACCTTAGGTTATGTAGCTAAGCAGGAACATTTTGCTTCAGACAGCAGCCAGGCTTTGAGAAGAGTTTCAAAGGTAAGGTGTGTTTCACTGCCATTTTGACATTGCCATTTCTGGTTATAAAGTCAATAGGCAGGACTGTGGTAAGAGAGGAGGAGGATTGGTGATGTTTACTACCCTCAGCCTCAGATACATTACTCCTCTGCCCCCTTATCACATGATCTGTTAGTATGTAAGCATTCAGTCCCTTGCTCACTCCATATTGTCATTGCTGGGATATACTGCCATCTGGGCCCCTAGCCTGCTGTCATCCTTGGTATCGTATCTTCTCTGTCTGTTATAGTATCCTCTCAGGAGCTCTTAGTTCTGTGTGACTTCAACACAAACTGGCCATTCCATTCCTCTAGTAAACTTATCCAACAAATCCAGGCCCTATGCTTCATGCAACACATTACTGAACTGAGCGCACTTAACCACTCCTCTTCCAACCATTCCCTAATAAAGTGGATTCTGACATCCCCCACAGCATATCCTGGAAGTAAGTACAATACCAAATGCACCATTGAATGATCTACTGTGTAAATCAAACATACCATCCCCAGGTCCAAGAAAGGGTCATATATCTTCCCACTTATAGGTCACTGTACCTGTCCTTCTTACTGACCAACCTCCAAACTATAGATTGGCTCCCCATCTCAACATCTTGAGATGTTAACAACGATATGCTAGACTACTTCCATTCTAAATTCACATGTGTCTGTGACAATAATACCCCACTTCAGGAAGGTCAGGGAACAAGGCTTCAACCCTCCGTGGGTCTTAACAAAGCTGATTAGCAATCTCAAGACTTAAGGTATATGGCTAAGAGAATGCATAAGACCGTTAGATCCCAAGAGGACTTATCCCAGTACAGGCAACTTCTGTACCAAGCTGTTTACTGTCACTTGCAGGCTTTTTGGATTGTGTTGCCTGGTTTATAAGTCAGTATGGCTTTCTTTTAATTCCTGTATGTCTCCCTTATTCAACCACTTTGTCCCAAAAGTTTCACTGCAAGTCTTCTGTTTGTTGCAGTATAGTGTTACATATGCACATATGAAATTGCCAGCAGATACAGGCCTTGTGGTCTATCAAGTCTGCTTGAGAGTGCAGCACCCAGTTCATTAAACTGCAGCTGCCCTCCTTCCCCTTGCCTGCCTTTCCGATTTATTGACCCATACCTCTGATTTCTCCTTCTCCAGCTTCCCCTCAGTTTTAACACTCCCTTTGACTTGGTCCCACCCTGTCTTGAAGCTGCCCACTGTCCGCAGTGATATCACTTCCTCTGTAGTGCATTCCACTATGCCAACACCCTTTCTGTGAAATAATGCTTCCTTGTTTCCCTCCTGAATCTTCCTCCCTCCAATTTCAGACTGTGCCCCTGGTGTGCCAGCCCCCTTTTAACTTAAACAATCCCTTTGAAGTAACACTGTTCATGCCCTTTAGGTACTTGAAGGTCTCTGTCATATCCCCTCACTCCCCGTTCTGTCCTCTAGGGTATACATGTTGAGATCCTTCAGTCTCTCCTCATATGTTTTGTCCCCCAGTTCCAGAATCATTTTCGTTGCCCTACGCTGGACTCCCTCCAGTAGCTTAATGTCCCATTTCAAATAGGGTCACCAGAACTGCAAGCAGTACTCTAAATGCAGTCTCACCAGGGACCTGTAAGGGGCAGAATGACTTCTTCAAACAACATGAAGTCTTGCTGTATTCTGACTATAGCAGTGAGTCCCAACCTTCGAACTGCCCTGGAGATGAAAGAGTTAACTTTCCATGCCAGGCATGGAACGCTGAGCTCGAGCTCGGTTGAGACTCTGTCTGTTGCTGTTTGAACTCAAACCATCAGATTCTTTACTCCGCCTCACTGAAAAGTCACTCCAGAGATTGCTCCTTTGCTCGGTTCAATTTGTCAGTTAAAGTACCGCTTTTCTCAGTTTTCGACCTAATTTAAAACGCAACCTGTCGGTTCAGTCTCTGTCTGTGGTATTCATGAGTACTAGATAGGTTTATATTATTTCTATTCTGTGTGGAACTTGTAAATGGTTCATCAGTTCTGTTTGAACTGATCAAGTTGTTGAAAAAATCTTAATTTCTACTTTTAGAGTGTGGTTACCGGTTCTTATTGGTTCTAAAAAAAACGGATTTTACGACGGTTTTTTCCACGACCTGTAACACGGTCAGAAACCGATAAGAGTGTCTTGCCTGGCAGATTGCCATTAAAAGGGTAAGTTTTGTTAGGACTGGCACCATGTCTGAGAAACCCAAAAGAAAAACTGGGCCCACTGGGTTTCAACACTGTAGTGTGTATGGGGAAGTCTTTGCTAAGGCTGACCCCCACACCACCTGTGTTTATTGTCTGGGGTTTGACCACCTCGATTCAGACTGCCAGATTTGTAAAAATTTTCCTGCAGCTACTCTAGAAAAGAGAGTTGGTAGGCTCAGGGAAAGGGAGGCCAAAAAGTCCACTGGCCCAGATGGCCAGCCCGGCTCAGTTCAAACTGAACCAGAAGGAGTGCCCTCTGACCAGCGTGAAACTTCTTCGGGCAAAAGGAGAACTGATTCTGAGGAGTCGGTTCCAGTTAAGAGAACAAGAAGGGAAAAATCAGCTGGTGTGGATCCAAAAGTTTCTTCTCCAACCACTGATAAAATAGCCAAAGCGATAAAAATTGTGCAGTTGCTTTCCCCGGTTCCGACTGAACCGGCACCATCAGGAAGGCGCTCAGTTTGGCCAGTTCCACTGGTTCTGGATTATGAATTGGAAGAATATTATGAACCGGAGGAGGAGGAAGAGGAGTATGAGGAAAGTGAATGTGGTTTTGAAAGTCTGGATGTGCCCATTGACCCGGACATCTCCCCAGACAGACCTTCAGGAGTGTCTCCTCCTAGGCTTTCTGAGTCCCCCTCCCATTTCATGTTTTACAAGAAAGTGGCCGAAACCCTTCAGCTTCCTATGGAAGAAGCTGTGGATGACCAGGAGGAGCCTGACTACGTGGAAATGATGGATATCCCAGAGTCTGGGAGGCTGTCTATTCCCTTACACAAGTCTTTTGGGAAACAGACATTTAAGATTTTAAAGACTCCTAATACTATACCTCCTGTGGATAAAAGAATGGACAAGAGGTATACTCTGTCAGGCTCAGATACGGAGTTCCTTACACAACAATGCAGCCACGTTGGGGTAGTGCAGGCTACAGCCTGTAATAAGGCTAATATACCCTTGGCTTCACACCCCCCAGACAAGGACTCCAGGAGGATTGATGCCATGGCAAAGAAACAGTACATGGCAGCATTCTTGGGACTCAGACAGGCCAATTATATGGCCTATACAGCTAGGTATCAGAAATCTAGATGGGACACTGTCATGGCTTTAGCTAAACAGGTCCCTGGCCAGCTTGCCAAGGAGCTGGAGCAGGTGGCTGCTGATGGTATTGAGGCATCCAAGGTGCAATTCCATGCTGCAGTGGACTCCAATGATGTTTCATCTAGAGTCATGGCTACATCTGTGGCACTTCGTAGAATGGCTTGGCTCAGATGTACTAGCCTGTCACAGGATACCCAGACTAAGGCCATGGATTTTCCTGTTGTGGGTAATTCTCTGTTTGGGGAGCAGACAGAGAATTACATGAAGAAAATGGATGAATACAGGACCACCTACAGGAGTGCTCAGGCCATGGAAAGGCAAGCCACTCCTCAGAGGCAGCATCCCAGGGACAGGCCTTTCTACCAAGCCCAGGTCTCCTCTTCTGCCTATGCTCAGAGGGGGTTCTTTAGAGGGAGAGGCAGAAGGAGTACAAGCAGACCTGATTCCACCCCTCAGCCTAAATCCCCTGCCAAACAGGCACCCTGATGGGTTTGCCAGGGCCGATTCTCCACCACCTGTAGGGGGCAGGCTGGCTTACTTTGTCCAGGACTGGAAGTCTTTAACGTCAGACAAATGGGTCCTGGAAGTAGTAAGCCAGGGACTGGTTCTCAGCTTCAAAAAATTTCCAAAGCTGAGAACCAGATCCTTTCCACCTGCAAATCCCTCAGAGGCACTTGCCCTAGAGGCAGAGGTCTCTTCCCTCCTGGCTCTCAGAGCTGTGGAAAGGGTTCCACCCCTACACCAAGGGAAAGGATTGTACTCCAGGTACTTCCTTACTCCCAAGAAGACAGGAGAATGGCAGCCCATCTTGGATCTCAAATACTTAAACAAGCACCTTTTAAAGCCAAAGTTCAAAATGGTGACTCTGGGAATAATTCTACCTTCTCTAAGGCCAGGGGACTGGCTAGTCTCCCTGGACCTCAAGGATGCCTTTTTCCATATTCTCATCAGAAGCTCCCATTGAAAGTACCTCAGGTTCGAGCTGCCCTCAGGCCATTACCAATTCAGAGCAATGCCCTTCGGCCTAACCTCTGCTCCAAGGGTGTTCACAAAATGCCTGGCAGTAGTAGTTGCTTCTCTAAGAAGGCAAAGGATTGCCATATTCCCATATCTGGATGACTGGCTCATAGTAGGCCAGTCCCCAGACCAAGTCAAGTTACATCTACAAATAACTCAGCAACTGCTCACCTCTCTAGGTTTCCTTCTGAATCTCTCAAAGTCAGTTCTAGAGCCTGTTCAGCTCCTCACCTTCATAGGCGCAGAGCTAGACACAGAAAAGGCCAGAACCTTCCTTCCCCTGGCAGGGCAAGGACCCTTATCACACTGGCCTCTTCATTCACCCTACAGGTGTCTCGACCAGCAAGGCATTTTCTGCAGCTCCTGGGGCACATGGCTGCTTCTACAGCAGTGGTGCAGGGAGCAAGATTTCAGATGAGGGACATTCAGTTCCACTTGAGAGCCTTTTGGTCTCAGAAAAAGGACCCTCTGACCAAATTGATACCAGTGACTTGAACCCTGATCCAGGCCTTGTAGTGGTGGCAGGATCAGAACAATCTAAGACAGGGAGTTCCCTTTGTCACTCAGTCTCACTCTTTAATCCTTACTACAGATGCCTCCCTCTTGGGGTGGGGGGCTCGCTTGGGAGGCCTGACCACCCAAGGGTTGTGGTCCCATCAGGAATCTCTGCTTCACATCAATCTACTGGAACTCAGAGAAGTGTTTCTAGCACTTCAAGCATTTTCCAAGTTTGTTCAGAACAAAGTTGTTCAGATCAGAACAGACAATACCACCACAATGTGGTATATCAACAAGCAAGAGGGCACTCGGTCTACGACCTTGTGCACAGAAGCAATGAAGTTGTGGTCTCTGGCCTATTCCCTGAGCATCTCCCTCACAGCAGTACACCTCCCAGGCAAGGACAATGTCCTGGCAGATGCTCTCAGCAGGATATCTCAGGGCCATCACTAATGGTCGCTGGATCCCCTGGTTTTGGAGGTGATCTTCTCCAGATGGGGCACCCCACAGATAGATCTTTTTGCAGCCCCAGACAATCACCAACTTCCCCTGTTTTGCTGCAGGCCCCCAGTGTTGGGCTCAGTCCCCCTGGATTCCTTAGTTCTCAGTTGGGAAGGGAAGTTCCTGTATGCTTTTCACCCCTTCCCTCTCCTGTTCAAAGTGCTAGTCAAAATCAGGTCTCAATCCTGCAAGGTGATCCTGATTGCTCCAGACTGGGCCAGACAGCCCTGGTACCCTCTTCTATTGTCCTTAGCAGTCCACCTTCCCCTGTCTCTTCCCAGGAATTACAACCTGTTAACCTGTGCTCAGGGAAGGGTTTGGTACCCGAACCTCAAATCTCTCAATCTCAAGGTCTGGCTCTTGAAGAGTTAGAGCTTGCTGATTTACACCGTTCCCAAGGTGTTATGGATATTCTAAAGGCTCCTAGGAAGCCTTCCACCAGAACTACTTATAATTCCAAATGGAAAAGATTTTCCATATGGTGCTCTGGGAGGCATATTTCCCCAGAGTCTGCTGACCTGCCCACAGTCCTTGACTATATGGTTCATCTGAATAGCTTGGGACTCAGACCAGCTACACTAAGGGTGCATCTGGCAGCTGACTCTGCTTTTATTTCAGCAGGTAAGCTCTCTTCTCTTTCAGCTCACCCTGTTTTCTACAAGTTTTTCAAGGGATTGCTTCATACCGATCCACCATTCAGGGACCCTGTCCCTGCCTGAGATCTTAACGTTTGCATTGCTCAGCTCATGCAACCCCCTTTTGAGCCTTTGTCCTCAGCAAAGCTTAAGTACTTGACTTGGAAAACTGTGTTCCTGGTGGCCATCACTTCTGCCAGGTGCATAAGTGAGTTACAAGCCCTGTCAGTGGAGCCTGATTTTATCTCTTTCCATAGAGATAAGGTGGTCCTCAGGACTAACAGGAAGTTTTTACCTAAGGTGGTTTCAGACTTCCACCTTAACCAGTCTATGTCTCTTCCTGTGTGCTTCACTGACCATTCCTCCTCTGGTGAGAGGAGGCTGCACAGTTTAGATGTGAAAAGAGCCCTTAGCTACTACATAGAACGTACCAAGGGTCACAGGTTTGACTCCCTCCAACTGTTCCTCACTTATGGTGAGGTTGGTAAAGGAAAACCTGCTACTAAAAGATCCATTGCCAGGTGGATTGTCTCTTGCATTCAATTTTGCTATGAAAAACTAGGTAAGGTTCCACCCTCAGGCCTGAGGGCTCACTCTACCAGAGGTACAGCTGCTTCCCTGGCTGCTGCCAGGGATATTCCTATCTTAGAGATATGTCAAGCAGCTACCTGGAAAACAGTTCACACTTTACCAAGCATTACTCTCTGGATATCCAGGCTAGGGTGATGCTCGGTTTTAACACAGCTGTGCTTCTAGCCTATTTCCTAAGTAGGTTCTGTCCTCCTCCATGGAGGTACTGTTTGGTAGTCTGCTGTTGTCAGAATACAGCAAGACTTCATGTTGTTTGAAGAAAAAATTACTCACCTTAGTAATGTTGTTTCTTCTAATGGAGTCTTGCTGTATTCTGACCTCCCCTCTTCCTCTTAGAACCTTTGTTTTGGGATATGGGTGGGCAGTAGCAGTGTTGGCACTCAGGAGGTGCCCCACCCTTTTTTGTTATCACCCTCTTTCTTTGGGTGAGTGGTTGTTGTGTTTATTTCATTTTTTGGGTTTCCTGACTTCAGTCTTTGTTTTGGGACCAAAAAATGTGTTAATATGTTTAGTAGCCAGTTGGCTAGTGTAGGTTTACAGCTTTCACACAGGACCTCAGTGAGTTTAGCTCATAAAGATCTGATGGTTTGAGTTCAGACAGCAACAGACAGAGTCTCAACAGAGCTCGAGCTCAGCGTTCCATGCCTGGCATGGAAAGTTAACTCTTTCATCTCTGGGGCAGTTCGAAGGTTGGGACTCACTGCTATTGTCAGAATACAGTAAGACTCCATTAGAAGAAACAACATTACTAAGGTGAGTAATTTTTTCTTCTCTTCTAAAGGTGATTCCCCTGGTGATGCATCCCAGCATATTAGTCACCTTTGTGGCTACATTCTGACACTACAATGAATGGTTCATGACCCCTGTTACTAGTACCCCCAGATCTTTCTCCTCCACTGTAATGGATAGCTGCAATCCCCCCAACCAGTAGCTATTCCCAGGGTTTTTGGTCCCAATTGCAAGAATTGTACTTTTTAGTGCTGAACCCCAGTTACTATGTTTCTGAACAGTGCTCAAGTTTCACCAAATCCTCTTGGAGCACTTTACCTCCTTCCTCACTATCCACCTCCGCACAGATCTTTGTGTCATCTGCAAAGAGTTTGATCTTACTCCTTAATCTGTCCAATATATATATGTATTTATTTATTGAAATAGTTTCACCAGGAAAGGCACACTGAGCAACAAGATGCTCATCTCCCAGTGCGACCTGGGGGGAGGGGGCACAAGGGGGTTGGATAACGTGCAGGTTATCAACTGAGCAAATAAGAGAGGCAAGTAGCAGCATATGGATACAACTGCATTAAGCAACAAGCAACAACACATGGAGTACATTGGATATTGTATGGAGCATATAACAATTACTTAATATATAGCAGCAATACAAGGGAAAATTTAGCACACAGTAATATGCAGGTATAAGCAACAGGAGACATAGATCACACAATATTGCAGGACAAAAAGGCACAGGACAAAAGTGCATAGGTTGGGGCTCTATGTCAGCATTTATAGCAAAGCTAAGGCCACTGGTCGGGCAGTGGGGAGAGGAGCAATTGGCGCATGGCCTAGTCAGGTACAGGCGCAATTAGTGGTGAGGAAGTTAGCTAGGGTGATAGAAGGAGAGTGGGCAGAAGAGGAATGCCAAATTTGAGGTGGGAGATCATTCCATAGCTTGGGTAACCAGTGAGAGAGGGCAGCTTGCCCAGCAGTAGTCTTCCACCTAGGGATTGATAGTTGGCGGTAGTCGCAGGATCTAAGATAATGGGCAGGGGAGGGGGCAGCTGAGAGCACGGAGGAGAGGTAGGAAGGGATGGTGCCAAGCCATAGATTAGATACATATTTATCACAGTGTGAAATGCAGCAGTTTCCAAAGGACGCTAGTGCCAAGGAACAGTAAAGGTCGCAGTGGTGGGTAAGGGGTGAGGCATCGAGAGCAAAGCGGCAGAAAGCATTAAAAAATGTGTCCAGCTTAGATAGGGTGGACTTAGGGGCTGCACCGTAAACAATGTCACAGTAATCAAAGGAAAGAAGTATCATCTTCTGGACTAGTTCACGTCAGATGGAGGGGGGAAGGAGGCTACTGCGGTTCCTATAAAGTGCACCGAGCATGGGACATAGATTTTTTGAAATAACATCAATGTGGTCTGAGAAAGAAAGATGACAGATGAGTCATACCCCTAAGTAGTGGAATGAGGAGACATCTTCGAGTTTTTGACCATCCAGGGTGTGGAAATAGGGAAGGGATGGGAGTCTGGACAGGCGTTGTCATGTGCCAGAAACCATTGTGACAGTTTTTTTTACATTTAGAGAGAGCTGGTGAGAGCTGAACCATTGCTGTACTTTGTTGAAGTCGGCTTGGAGGTTAGCTTGTACCATTTCAGGGTCGGAACCTGAGGAGAAGAGTATAGCGTCATCTGCATACATGTGGACTGAGGTAGTAGAGCACATGAGCGGTAAGTCATTTAGGAATATAGAGAATAGTATGGGTCCCAGAACCGATCCCTGGGGGACACCGATAGTTAAGGGAAGGGGGGAGGAGATAGCATTTACGACTCTAATGGACTGGGTTCTGCCAGAGAGGTAAGATCTGAACCAGTTGGTGGCAGCAACAGAGAGGCCTGATTCAGTGAGACAAGAGAGAAATATGGGGTGGGAGACAGTGTTGAAGGCTTTCGCAAGATCAACGAAGGCGGCTGAGGTGATCAGCCCACTGTCCATACCAGTCTGGATGGAGTCAGTAAGCCTTATCAGGGGAGGATGCAGTGGGTGTCCCTTTATGAAACCTGACTGGTAGGGTGTGAAGAAATTAGAGTCGGTGAGGAAGTAAGTAAGTTGGGTGAGCACAAGGTGCTCTTGTAGTTTTGCTAGTACTGGGAGGAGGGAAATAGGGTGATAGATGGAGGGGGAGGTGGGGGTACCTCCTTTTGGGAGGGGGATGACAGTGGCATGCTTCCATGCTTGGAAGACAGCAGCAGCGGCAAGGGATTGGTTTAAGAGTTTGGCAAGTGGAGTTGCTATGGCGGAGGCAGAGAGGTAGAGGAGTTTAGGGTCCAAGCCCAAAGCCATCGGGGGATTTGCCTTTTGAAGGGCTGAGAGAAAGTAGTGCATCAAGGGCATCTGCTGCAGAGATATCATTGAAGGAAAAGAAGTGAGGCCTAGTCAGGTTTATTACGTCTGTAGAGGGTACGATAGGTGCAGGGTTTGGCAGGGCAGAGAGGAGAGTGGCAGCACAAGTGGAAAAATATATGTAGAACTCAGTAGCTACTACTGTTGGCTCAGTGAGAATGGAGTTGTTAATATTTAGAATTGGAGTGGGATTGGCAGCTGGTGGATTGAAGAGGGAGTGAATGACTTTCCAGAATTTTGAGGGGTTATTTAGGTTGGACTGTAGGGGGCTGCTGAAGTACTCTGCTTTAGCTAGGCGAGTGGCTCTGGTACACTTGTTTCGGAGCAAGCGGTATGCAGAGAGATGTTATGGGAGGTGTGAGGATTTATGCGTTTTCCAGGCTTTGTCATGGGTGGTTTGACATGCAATCAGTTCTTGGGTGATCCACGGCAGATGGTTGCCTCATACCCTTGTACATCGCAGCAGGACATGTTTGTCCCAGACGCTGAGGAAAGTGTCTTTAAAGTGGAGAAAGGTGTCGTCAATGGAGTCCATAATAGGGGTGGGGGCCCAGTTTGCTAATGCAAGGTCATCTAACACCGGGGCAAGATTGAGGGATTTGAAGGAGTGTTGGACTAGAAATTTTGGGGGGATTTTGAGCTGTGGATTTTGCGCACTAAGAAAGTAACGTGGTGGTCACTGAGGGAGTCAGGAAGAATACCGGCATTTATGACCCGGTGAGGGTGTGTGCGGTTACCAGATTTTAGGTTAAGCTGGGTGGGCTCGGTAATGATTTGAGAGAGGTTTAGAGCAGCAATTTCAGTTCTGGTTTTGTTGAGGGCAGGAGCTAGCCATTCGTGGTTTAGATCGCCCATAATATAAAGTTCCCCTGTTGGGGTTAGGCAGGAGATTTTCTTGAGGAGGTTGGTGACAGCAGAGGATGATGTGCCAGGTCAGCAGTATATTCCTGCAATGTAGATTGGTAGCAAGAAAGGGAGTGTCAGCTGGAGTAAAATTAATTCATAGATTTTAGGTTCAGACTTGGCTAGGATAACCGAACAGTGTAAGTCCAAGTTGACATAGATGGCAACTCCGCTGCCTCTTGTGGCTCTGTCCCGGCGGGCCAAAGTGTAGCCTGGGATGGCGACAGAGGAGTCACTAATGTTTTTTGTGAGCCAGGTTTTGGACAAGGTGAGGATATCTGGAGCATAGTGGGCAGCAAGTACCTGGAGGTAGTCAAGTTTATGAACTAAGCTTCTTATATTTAGGTGCAGGAGGCGCAGGCCACGTGGGAGAGGGTCTCAAGGGAGAAGTGAGGAAGTGTACAATGTAGGAGGGGAGCTTGCAGTGATTGAGAGGAGGTATGTGGTTTGGGTGGATGTCACCTGCGGCAAGGAGCAGGAGCACAATAGATAGGTAGTGGGTGAATAGCTGTATGTGACTGACGGTGAGCGGACGCCTCTTAGTTGGAAGGCTTGGGTGATTATTTGGAGCTGGGAAAGGGGGGAGTTGAAAAGTAAACCAGGAGAGTGATGGGACAAAGAGAAAAGGGCTGGGATGTGTGGCTGAGTGAGTCCAGGCTTGGGTGAAAGGGAGAGTGGACGCCAGAGTGGAGGATTGGGAAAGCCAAGTGAGGTTGGGTAGGAAAAGGGGGGGAATGGGACAAGTGGGTGGCATGTTGGAGAGGAGGGGAGGGAGGGAGAAGAGAACATGGATGAGCAGTGGCAGGAAGCCTAGTAGTTGGGCCATGGCATGGATCTAGTGTTAGAAAACCCCTAACTGTTGTGGCAGCTTAGAGGGGACAGGCATAGAAGGCCAGGGAAATGAGTGGTTCCTGTGGGAGGATGGAGGACCAGTGAAAATTAAGGCCTAGATAACCAACGAGGCGTGGCTGGCAATAGCCAGTAGGAGTGACTAAGCGGGCGAGGTTTTGTTTAATCAGGACCGGGGGCGAATAAATTGGCAGCTAGGGCTCCCTTCCTGGAGGTAATCAGTCCCTGAGGGCAAGTCCGTAACTGCGCTTCTATGAGGGGCTGTTGGCTTCACACCTGGACTGCGGGTGGCAGTTTGGCAGGTCGGGTTCATCACAGAACCACGGCTGTGGTTCTCAGACTACCTGGAAGGAGAAGGCAGAGGAGAATTAATTAAGAAAGTCAGAGAGGTTGGGGCAGCTCATGGAGCTAAAAAGAAATGCAGACTGGCTTAAACAGGGGGGTTGTTGCAGACCAACATGTTAGGCAAGGTACCTCCAAGTCTGACAGAGCAATAACAGTGCTATTTAAAACATAATACAAGCATAAAAAGGAGAAGGAAGGGTTTCAAAGGCCTGAGCTGAGATCGCTGCTGGTCTTATGAGGAACACAATACAGGCATTTACATCAAATCAGAAAACTTCTGCTAAAAAATACAAGCAAGACAGTTTTAACAGAAACCCTAATCTACCACAATATAATCAAACATTAACAATGCAGAACTATATGGAGCCAATCAGAGTGCTCCTGGGACTGACTGCAGCCAGTGGGTCACAGCAGTAAAAGACTCTGGATTTAAACCCAGAGACAACTGTCCTCATGTAAAGAAAGCAAATTTGGCAGCTAGGGCTCCCTTCCTGGAGGTAATCAGTCCCTGAGGGCGAGTCCGTACCTGCGCTTCTGTGAGGGGCTGGTGGCTTCACACCTGGACTATGGGTTGCAGTCTGGCAGGTTGGGTTCATCAGAGAACCACGGCTGTGGCTCTCAGGCTATCTACGCTTCTGTCAGGGGCTGGTGGCTTCACACCTGAACTGTGGGTGGCAGTCTAGCAGGTCAGATTCATCAGAGAACCACGACTGTGGATCTCAGACTACCTGTGCTTCTGTGAGGGGCTGGTGGCTTCACACCTGGACTGCAGATGGCAGTCTGGCAGGTCGGGTTCATCAGAGAACCACGACTGTGGCTCTCAGACTACCTGTGCTTCTGTGAGGGGCTGATGGCTTCACACCTGGACTGCGGGTGGCAGTCCGGCAGGTCGGGTTCATCAGAGAACCATGTCTGTGGCTCTGACTGACTGCACTTCTGTGAGGGGCTGGTGGCTTCACACCTGGACTGCGGGTGGCAGTCTGGTAGGTCAGGTTCATCAGAGAACCATGGCTGTGGCTCTCAGACTACCAGCACTATATCAGCAATGATGATGTTAAATAGTACCAGTCCTAGCACCAAGCCCTGTGCAACCCCGTTGGTTATAGCCCTGGGTGCTAAGAGCCCTCCCCCAATGTCTACCCTCTGCTGCCTATCTTGCAGCCAGCTCTTAACCCACCCAACTGTTTTTTTACAACTCCTAAGCTGCTCAACTTGCTGGTCAGCCTCCCCTGAGGCACTGAGTCAAATGCTTTGTCGAAGTCCAGGTAACGGACATCCACCGCAGGGCCCCTATCCAGTGCCCATGTCACCCAATCAAAAAAGTCAACTAGGTTTGTCTGACATGATCTGCCAGAGACAAATCCATGTTGCCTGTAGTCCTGTAGATGATTGCCCTTCAGAAAACTCACCAGCCTCTCTTTAAGGATAGTCTCCATTAGCTTCCCCACAATAGCTGTAAGGCTCACTGGTCGATAGTTTCTTGGTTCATCCTTGGGCCCACTTTTGTGGAGGGGCACCATGTGTGCCATCCTCCAGTCCCTGGGCATGCATCAAGTACCCAGGGAAGTGTTAAACAATTCCACCAGTGGTCCCTCAAGGACCTCTACCAACTCCTTCAGGACCCTTGGATGCATTCTGTCTGGCCTTGGTGTCTTATCCACCTGTAAAGACCTAAGGCCCTCCTACACCTTGTCCACTGGGCTCTCCCCATCTGTTACATCCTCTCCTCCTGTTGTCACCCCATCTTTCCCCTGTGGCATAGGCCCATCCCTCTCCCCAGTAAACAGTGAACAAAAGTACTTATTTAGTACCTCCACCTGTTCTGCCCCCTTTTCTGACCAACCCCCTTTCCTGATCTGTACAATCTGATCCTTATAGCCTCTCCTCTCCCTCATATACCTGAAGAAATCCTTTTCCCTTTCTCTTATCCCCTGTGCCAGCCTTAGCTCTCTTGAAGCCTTGGCTGCCCTTACTACTCTACTCACCTCCCTGTATTTCTTGACATATTTCTCCCTGTCCTCATCATGGTTAAAACTCTTATACCTGCTAAAGGTAGCTATCTTTTCCCTCACCCTCTCCAGTACATCTCTGCTCAACCAGCTCAGTTTTTTGGTCTTGGCTTTTTTGCTTTGGCTCTTTGTACAAGAGTTAATGATCTTTGCCAGCTTTATGATGTCCCCTTTCTGCTCGGCATCCATGACTGGTCAGATGTTGTCTAGATGACCTTCCGGTATGATTCCCATTCTGCCAAAGTCTGCTTTTTTGAAGTCCACTACATTTGCTTTTGTGTTGGCTACCTCTTTTCCTAGATTGAGGGAGAACCACACTGTGCAGTGGTCACTTCCTGCCAGTGGGGCTTCCACCCTTGTGTCCTGGACTTGCTCACCGTCCATCAGCACCAGATCTAGAATGTTCCTCTCTCTGGTTGGCTCTGTTACTTTCTGCATCAGGAAGCTGTCCTGGAAGGCCTCCAGCATGACCTGCTCTCTGGTACCCAAAGTAGCTGAGGTGTTCCAATATACACCTGGCAGATTGAAGTCTCCAACCAGTGCAATATTGCCTTTATGATGAAGCCTCTTTATTTGATCACCCAGCTCCCTGTCAGTCTCTTCAGACTAAAAGGGAGGCCTATACAGAACCCCCAATCTAACTTTCCTACCTTTTGAGTTCTGGAGATGGACCCATAATGCTTCGATCCTGCCCTTCTCCCCTTCCTCCCTGTTGCACAATATCTCTTCCTTAACAAAGACAGCCATCCCTCCCCCTTTTCCTTTTTCTCTGTCCCTACGATACAGTTTGTACCCAGAGATCACAAGGTCCCAGTCCTGGCATTGGGTGTCTTATGTCTCAGTGATAGTGGCTATGTCCAGCTCCCCTTCCACCATAAACACCTGCAGTTCTACTGCCTTATTATCCAGGCTCCTTGCATTTAAGAGACCATCCTCCAGTGTGAACCCTTACCTTCCCTGCCCTTACACTCACCCCTCACCCCTCACCCCTCCCCGTTTTGAAAACCCCTTCTTCCCCTCCTGCCTAACTATGGGGGGAGGCCTAATGGACTCCCTCACCTGGTGGCACTGTTTGCTGCCCAACCCATTACCCCCCACCCAATTTAAATTATACCTCGCTTCTATGTACTCCCTCAGCTTCTGCTTTAAGACCCCTGTGCCTTCCTTACTCAAGTGTAGCCTATCCAGTGCATACAGCTATTTGTTCTCCCATATCCTACATCCCACTCCACCCCCCTACCAGTCCATATCCCATGGACTCATACCATACCCCAAGTTATTTGTTGAGCTCTCAAATTCTTTGCCTCCTTGCCGTATTAGCCCTTGGTACCAGGAGAACCTTAGACAAAGCAACTGACCTTCTCTCTCTACTGCATAGCCTTCCTACTTCCTTGAATCTCATCTGCACCTCTTCTACCATGCTCCTTGTAAAGTCATTAGTACCCAGGTGCACCACAATATGAGGTTCCCCCTAGCCTCCCCACACACCTATTAATAAACTGTCTCACTTTCCCCTGCTGTCATCCCCGGCATACACTCCTCCCATATGTGACTTTTCCTGGCACCCGTGCCACCCCACCTCACACCTTCAGTCCACCAGGATGATGACCCTCCCTCTTTTATCTTGCTCACCTCCTTGGTGTTTCCCATTCCTCTGCTCCCCATCTTGGTCATCTTTCCCTTGTACCACTCGGTCATAATACATTATGCCACATGGCAAAATCGTGCTGCCAATACAGCGTGATATTGCCATGCAGCATAAGTCTTTTTTCTGTGGGGGGCTTTGCACTCACCCCCCCATTAAGGGGAGGCTGCACCCTCCGGACCCCCCCAATAAAGATTCTCAACTCTGGGGGAGGGTCCAACTCTGGGAGCGCACAATTTGTGGAAAAAAATAAAATGTCTGGGACTCGGCATCAAACCCAGTCCCAGACGTAGTGCCTCAGTCCAGTGAGCCACAGCAGCTGCTCAGTGGAACCCACTCCCAGCAAAAGTCTTATCCTCTGCCTGGGATTGTGTGAATGGTGCAATACCGAGTAGAGCAGTATATGCGGTATTGCACCATTTGCTGTCATGGACAGCGCTGTTTCAGGTTAGCTATAATGTCATAGGCTATTAAGCATATGACATTATGACCCGGTAGGGTACTGCTCCTGTATGCCCCTTTATCCCACTTGATCCCTGATAATCCCCTACCCTTGACTCCCCCCAATCCCTCCTACTACTGCCTGAGCTGACTGCGTCTGTTCCCTTGCCATTCCCTAACTTCACTTCCCCATCCCTCCCTGATTTGGCACCCCCCTGTTCTGCATTTGCACACACATCCACCACTGGTCCCCTATGTCTTCTTTTGCCCTTGCTTTTTTCCTATTTTCTACTTCTACCCTGCCCAGCTGCTCCCTCCACCTTACCCATCCCTACTTGCATCCCCCCTTTCATGAGTCAACTGTCCTCCTCCTACCTTAACCCCCATCACTGCTACCCTCCTGTATGCTGACCTTGCTTTCTGCCTCCCCACAAGCCCCCCTTCCTTCACTTCTTCCCTGCTCACCCTCCTTCTCTGCAACTACCATCTCTTGCTCCTCCAGGCTAGCCAAGACTGAGAAACTGTTCTTATCCTCCTTCCCCTTATCCCAAGCTGCCCCTGCTTCCCCTACCTGCAACTTCATTCCATACACTGCACCTGTTCTCATCATCCCCATTTTCCTGACCACCTTCCACCTTTCAGCCCCAGTTCTCAACTGCTCCTTAGTGGTTGCATGGTTAGCCCCATGAAGCCTCTCTCCTTGTTTTCCCCTTTGCTCACCTGCAGTGGTGACTGGGTTAGCCCACCTCTGGTCCCCTGGCCCGGTTGTTCCTCCCTACCCCACCCACCCCTTTTACTCAGTTCCCTTTTCAGTATTACAACCTCCTCTATTACTGAGCTGTAAAATAATTAAAATAACAGTCGGGCATGGGGGCATGTAAGCCATAGCAACCATAGTGTAACAGGAAGAACTATGGAAGCCACAGTAGGACAAAAGTGAGAAATGCAAAAAAACAACATGCAAGTAATATAGGTGGAGGAACTATTTTACAGCAAACTACTGAAAAAAAGTTCATATTAGATGGCTAAACATATAAATTTGTTCTCACATTTAAAATAAACTGACCCATTTTATAAGCACAATAAGACACTCTGGGGGTGTTCATTAGACATTTCTAATGCACAGCCAGGGGCTGAAGCCATTCAGCCACTTACCACACCCGTGGCCATGTGTTAGAAATGTCTAATGCACACCCCTTGTGTTTCATTGCTTACATATGGAAAAATCAGTTTGTAATAGCAATTGATGAGGACCCCCCTGTAAAATGAGATGATAAAAACATGTCTTAGTTTGGGTTATCAAAAATGTCACTGGATGACAGTAAATAGTCTTTTTGTATCTCTCCAGAACATTGCAAAGTTAATCGTGCAGCTTTAGCATTCAGATGATGTTCCAGAAAGTTAGACACATTTCGTGACACAGTGACGGGTTCTGATGACTAACTATTTCAGTGATGTAAAGGGTTCCATTGATAAAAGAGCTCATTGGGCAGTGGGCCAAGTCAAGAATGACAATAACAATGTCCTACAGCAAAACATGTGAAGACATTTTATGTACAAAATAACAATAACATTTGACAATGGGGTATGTGGAAACAATGTGAAGTCATGGATTAGAAGTGCACTTTAACTTGGAAGTGTACCTTAACTGGACAGTTTAGGGGAGTGCATCTGGAACTGAAGAACAAATACAGGAAAGACCTTAAAAAGTTAGTTATTTCAGCTATTCATAGCTTTGACATCTACTGCTGGGTTGAAGGGTTCCAGTGATGTCCTGGACGTGGACCACGAGGTACTTCTACTGTCTCGACTGGTGGTACTTCCTCTTTTTTTCAGATTCTTAGGAGGTTGTGGCTTGCTGTATGTAGAGTACTTTATGGATATAAATGCTTTAGATTTCCTTGCAATTTCAGAGTTCAAAGAAGCACTGTAAGTGTTGGGTCTGACTTTGGTTTTAGCAGCAGCAGCATAAGGAGGGGGGTTGTGCTGTGCTTTAGTGTTGTTCAGAGACGCTTGTGTAATGGCATCAGTTTGTGGCATTTTCTGGGCACCAGAATTCTGTGCATCAGCTGAGTGTGAGAAAGATTCTTTTCCATGGCACAAGACCTCAGAGTTATTTGAATTCTGGGGCTTACAAACATACGAACATACAAAATTGCCTGCAGAAAAAGTCCCACAGGTCTATCAAGTCTGCCTGATTATGCAGCTCTTAGTTTCAAATCACTACCGCTGCCCCACCCCCACCCAAACCACTCTCTTTCTCCTCTTTTCTGATCCTTCCCCCCTTTGTGTTTTTGTCTGTACTAACCCTGCCCTTGACTCTATCCCAACCCCACTTAAAGCTATCCACTGTCCTCTGAGCGATTAACTCCTCCGGCAGTGCGTTCCAACTTGAAACCTCTCTCTCTCTGTGAAGTAATGCCTCCTCATCTCCCTCCTAAACCTTTCCCCTTCCAACTTCAGACTGTGCCCCCTTGCGACCCTTCCCCCCTTTAAGTGGAACAGTCCTCCCTCCCTGACTTTGTTTATGCCTTTCAAGTACTTAAAGATCTCTATCATGTCCCCTCTTACCTTTCTGTCTTCCAGCGAGTATATGTTGAGTTCTTTCAACCTTTCCTCATATGTCAACTCCCCTAGTCCCATGTCATTTTTGTAGCCCTATGCTGCACCCCCTCCAGTAATCTCGCATCCTTTTTGAGGTATGGGCACCAGTACTGTACACAGTATTCCAAGTGTGGCCTCACCAGTGATCTATACAATGGCAGGATGACCTCCCACTTTCGAGAGGTGATCCCTCTGGCAATGCACCCCAGCATCCTATTTGCTCTTGCTACAGCTCTCCTATACTGTGCAGATACCTTCATGTCCCCTGTGACTATTACACCTAGGTCCCTTTCCTCCTCTGAAGCCATTACCTGCACTTCCCCCAGCCAGTAGCTGTTTTGGGGATTTCTTGCTCCAAGGTGCATGACCCCAACTGCCACTCCCTAAACCAGTGTTCAAGTTTAGCTAGAACCTCTCTGAGTGCCTGCCTCTCTTCCTCATTGTTCACTTTTGCATAAATCATAGTGTAGTCTGCGAACAGGCAGATCTTACTCTTGACCCCCCTTTGCAATGTCTCCAGTGAAGACATTGAACAAAACAGGGACCAGCACTGAACCCTGTGGTATGCCACTCGTTACTGCCCATGGCTTGGATATCTCCCCCTTACAACTACCCTCTGTTGTCTGCCCTACAGCCAGCTCTCAACCCAACCCACCAGTTTTTTCCCTGCTCCCATGTCCCTCAGCTTGCTAATTAACCTCCTGTGTGGCACAGAGTTGAAAGCCTTGCTGAAGTCTAGATGCAGGACATCCATAGTGTGGCCTTCATCAACCACCCTAGTAACCCAGTCAAAGAAGTCAATCAGATTAGTTTGTCAAGATCTTCCTGTGACAAACCAATGCTGTTTCTCATCCTGCAGGCCATTGCTATCTAGAAAGGTTATCAATCTCTCTTTCAGAATGGTTTCCATCAACTTCCTCACTATGGAAGTCAAGCTCACCGGTCTGTATTTACCCAGTTGGTCCTTGGGTCCACTCTTGTGAAGGGGTATCACATGAGCCATCCTCCAGTCCCTGCGGTACATTCCCCATCTCCAAGGAGGTGTTGAACAGGTCTGTCACAGTGCCTGCCAACAACTCTGTCAGTTCCTTCAGGACCCTTGGGTGTACACTGTCTGGTCCTGGTGCCTTGTCCACCCGCAGGCCTTTAAGGCCCTTCAGAACTCAATCCTCTTGGATGACCTTATCTGTTATCTCTGTCCCCCCTACACCTTTTCCCCCTTTCCCTTGCGGTACTGGGCCATCCCTTTCATTTTTGAACATTGAGCAGAAATACTCATTGAATGCCTCTGCCTGATCTTCTCCTTGTTCCACCCATCCTCCCTCTCTCTTGATTCTAACGATGTTATCCCTACAACTACTCTTCTCCCGCATGTATTTAAAGAACCCCTTTTCCACCTCTCTGATCCCCTGAGCCAACTTCAGCTTCTTTGCTGCCTTGGTGGCCCTGATTGACCTGGTCACCTCCCTAGATGCCTTTGAGAAGACTTCTCTGTCCTTCTCATGCCCAGATTTTTTGAACTTAATGAAGACCAATCTTTTTTCCTTCACCTTCCCCTCCACCTCCTTGCTAAGCCAGCTAGGTTTTTTTTTTAACCTGAACTGCTTACTCTGAGATTTGGCACACATGTTTGTGGCCTCATTTCGCCCCTTCCTAATGATTGCCCACCTCACTACAATGACTGTAATGTTTATTTTTTTACCATAATGCCCATTGTCAAACTCCCATACCTGTTCAGAAGCTTCAGAATTCAAGTATTTCCCGTGTGCACGTGCAGAACCATCATGGCCAATTTTTAGTGTCGTAAGGGAGACCATGGTTCTGTAAAGTCCATTTTAATTCCCCATATGCTTTCTTTCTCTACATGGTATCAGCAGAAATATCTTAAAAAGGTAAGATACACTACCCCGTTCTCATCAGTTGTTTCCTTTCTTTAGCAAGCCAAATAATAGTTCCTTTAATGGAATACTTTACTAAGTTTGTTATAATGGTTCTGAGTCCCCTGCCTTTTGGTGATCTGGGGACCAGAGATCTATGGGACTTTTCAATCTCCAGTGCCCAGGGTGACTGGTGATTTAAAATGGCAGGGACAGCCAATTTCAGAAATTCAATAATGTTGTTTACCTCCATGCCCACAGGGATACCAATAATGTGAATGTTATCCCACCTGGTTCTGTTCTCAATATTGTTGATTTTCTGTAACAAATACTGTATTTGTCTATACTGAAAGTCAGTTGTTTCCTCTAATAAATATGCAGTATATTCCAATGAAATCAGTCTGTTCTCAGCTGCTGTTACCCTCCCCAAAGTCTCTTTAAATTCATTCTGTAATTTTTACATGGAAGATTTAAGCCCTCTGATATCCAGTTTAATGTCACTGAACAGGCAATGTCTGACTTACAGCTGTCTGTTGGTGCTGCAGCCACAGTTCCACTTAAGAGCCCTTTTCCACTATTGCTGTGCTTGGGCACCATTGGTGCCATTGATGACTGATTGGTGATGTTTTTTACAATGTAGAACACTGAAAATTAAAATCAGGATCACATTTCGGATATTTTTCATTAGCCTGAAGTGTCAAATGAATAAGACACTTCTAAACAAAAACTAAATGTGTTTTAATTTAAAAATGAATTAACTTGAAGGAACTTGATGGCAGCTGTGGTTCAAGCTGTTGACTTCAATGGCACCATGTGTGCTCTACAGCTATGGACATTATTAGATACATAGGAAACTGAAGGTGAGACAGCAATGGGTGGTAGTAAATTGGGTCAAATTGTAAGAGAGGGATGTCACAAATGGGGTGCCTTAGGAATCTGTCCTGGGTCCTGTCCTCTTCAATATGTTCATCAACAACATTGGAGAGGGTGTCTGGGGTAAGTTGTGTATCTTCACAGATGATATGAAGCCCTGTGATAGGATAGATAGTGATGAAGGGATCCAGGAGGCACAAAGGGATCTACAAAGCATAGAGAGGTATCTAAGACTTGGCAGTTGAAAGTCAATACCAAAAAAACACAAGGTTATGTGCTTAGGGGAGAAAAACAGGACATATTGCTGGATGGAAGGGGTTAGATTGAGTACTACAGCAGAGGAAAGGGACTTGGGAGTCATCATCAGTGACTCCCTCGAACAATCAAGCCAGTGTGACAAGGCCTATAGTAAGGCTTATAGGATGCTGGGTGTATTGTAAGGGATATTAAGAACAGGAATAAGGAGGTACTACTACCTCTATATAAGTAATTTTTTGGCCAATATGACAGATGTTACAAAGATCATCTTAAGACACTTAACATACACTTGCTGGAGACCAGGTAAAAGAAGGCTGTATGACAGAGAACTTCAAGTTCTTGAAGCATATAAAAAGGAGAACTGTGGTGAACTATGTAACATGAGTATAGTGTTAAGAACCCAAGGTCATGAGTGGAAATGGGAGGGGGGGTTAAGAGGGATGAGAGGAAGTTCTATTTTATGGAATGGGTAGTAGAGCCATGGAACAGTCTGCCAGAGGAGGTGTTGGGTACCAAGATCATAGAGATGGTTTCAAGCATGGTTGGCACTGAGTGAAGTGTTTGGTGGTTTCTCAGATCAGAAGTAGTAGTGCCAGGAGCAGGGGAGAGACCAGGAGGGATAAAATCCTGCATGAAGAATAGGTCCCAGGCAGATACAGAACTCCAACTGGACTAGATGGACCTGTGGTCTTTTTCTGCTGTCCTTGTCTATGCCTCTGTGTTTCTATGTCAGTGCTCATGTGTTCTGTCCTAGATTGCTGGGGAGGAAACCCAAGGCAGAAGAGAAGTATAGAGGCCCTTATTTCAAGGACTTGCACCAGGTAACCATGTCACTGAAGTGGTACTGCAGGTGTATATGTGCTCATAGAGCATCCTGAATGCTAGGAAGGGTTCTGGAGCTTGCAATTGTAGCAGCTGGCTTCGGAGGGGCAGCGGACTTTTCATGTGCTACTGAGGAGGAACAACAGGGTTTAGGCTCCCTCCATAAGACAATCTAAATGCTGTAGCAGATTCAGAAGCTGCTATAAACATATGTCTGTTTTCACATGTTAACACAGAAGAAAACAACAGCAGTACTCCTAAATAAGTTACACTTCAGCATAGTCCAACAGTCACCTAGACTAGGGATAGAGAGAGAGAGAGAAATTAATTTGGAAGAAATAAGAGTAGTGAAATATATTTTGAAAACCTCAAGGAGTGTGACAGCAGATTGAGACCATGACTAACCTCCAGGTATGTACAAAGTAAACTGGAGAACATAGGCTGAGCTGTGGTTGGAGCCCCTAACTTCCTGTTTTTATGGCTGCAGGGGTGGAGTCCTGCAGACGTCTTGGTATGACAGTAGAAAAGGGAGCTCTTCAGATTCCTAATGGACTAGTTAAAATTGGAGGTTTTGTGCAGTCACTATGTTAGTTGAAATAGTCTGATATGTCCCTACACTGCACTATTTTTCTCTTTCTGCCAGCAGCAACAAGCTGCTTCTCTTCAAGTTGAACTGTTTGTTTTTCCTTTAGTAAAAAGGACCCATCACACAGGATGGCAGGGCAGACACATGGTAGCTCATTTCCCAACTCCTGGCATATTCTGCATTTTACTGCAATGAGGCAGAAGGCACTGATGGAGAGAGAGAGAGAGACTGCATTGCATTTTCTTGTCTCTCTTTCTCTCTCTCTCACACACACATTTTCTTCCCTCCTCCCTTGCAGCAGTGCTACTTTTCAACTCCTTGGTTTTGGTTGGCAGGTTTAGTTTATTTGGGCTTTTAAGCCCAGTTGGAAAGTGACTAGTTGGTATTAACTCTTTATTTGACATCTCAAGTAATGGAGCAGCTGCCTGTCACAGTAATTAGCTGCCCTGGAAGATGCTTCACTTTAGGAGTGTGTTTCATTTAAAGGGGAGCTGACAGGCTTCTCCTGCAGCATATCCCAAAGAAAGGAGGTGGAATTTAACTAACCTAATTTTTCTAGGAGGGGATAGGGAAAACCAAAAACCTGATTCATTCATGTTTTTGCCTGGAGAGCATTTCCCTCCAGTGCTTTTCAGATCAGGGCACACTTTCACTGTCACTGCAGCAATACACAGCATTTTATTGGAAGAAGAATGGCCCCACATTTTAAATGTGCACATCTTCAATGAAGGGCAAGTGCAACAAAACATCACATCAATGTCTATGCACTATGCATCAACCTGTGTATCCCATGCAACTACTCTGCACTCAGCTGACTCCAGACAACACTGGTTGCTATCACTAACCGCATATTAAACCACTAAAACATACCCTTTTAGGCCAGCCCAGTGGTGCTGAGGGTTAAGGTGCTGGATGCCACACCTCGCTCCACACTGGCGACCCAGGTTCAAGAATGAGCCTGGGTCATCAGGGGTCAGCAGGGGAAGAGAGGGATTGAGCACCCAACAGCAGCTCTCCCTCTCTGGGGAGGGTTACAGGTCTGTCCCATTGCTATATCGCCACCTCCTAGGTGAACCCAGGAATGGCGATGCGGGTTGGGATGCACAATGGGAGGGGCAGTGCTAGCTGAGAGCCCAGGGAGGAGAAGCGTCTCTACACGTGCCTCCTCATTGACTCTCCCAGTGTGCTGGCAACTGCAGGGGATAGGGCAGAACAGGAGTAAATGGAGCCTGTCACTGCTAGGAGATGACTCCTCCAACGCCAGTCCACATCACCGGTACTCACCAGGGCAGACTCCAATGTGTACCGCCCACTCCACTGTTATTGGGCGAAGGTTGGGTGGTCCCTTCCCCCGCCCCACCCAGGGGGTATACCGGGATACCCGAGGAAGCACTGAGCAGGTGAACACTCTAGAAGCAGACTCCTGGGGGTGCCATTGGACGTGTGGAAGTCGGATTGAGGGTCTCTGATTGAGTGGAAGGATGGTGCAATAAGAAGAATAAATATAAGGTTAAAAAAATATCCTTTTAATGTACTTCTGGCAATAAAACATAGTGCTGCAGCACAGTATTTTAACAACAATGGTTCTTATTTTAAAAGTGCACTTATGATACCACAGGCACCTGCCTTTATATGACAAAAAGATACTGTGCTGACTAGTTTCTACATATTTATTGTATAATAAATAAAATTATGATAGCCAGCCTGTACATATTTATTTTATTCACCTTGATCCATTCTGGTTTCTTATTGTAGTAATACCATTGGTTATGACTAGGGATGTAAGTTTGTCATGGCAGTCATACACGTCATTGATTCCATGACGTTTGATCTTTATTCAGGACTTCCATGACTTTCACTAGTGTCATCAGAATGTAGCAATGATGACAGTGCCACAACATTTATTACTGTTTACTAATGATTTCATGAACAAACAATGAGTCATTAAAACCTCATCCATGACAAAATTACATCCCTAGTTATGACAAGCAGTACATAAGGGACTAATAATGTGCATTGCTTTGTTATACCTTTCCAATACTTCATTTTTTCCCCCATTACAAAATTAAAACAGCCTATTCTGAAGTTAAGCTGAATCCTGTGTGTTTTTTCTTCCTGGCAGATTCCATACTGTGACAGTATACAGGGGTTATAGAGCAATCTCATAACTGTAACTCAATATGGAATCAAACTGCATTAGTAGAGTGTAGATCTAAGAATGGAGTGGGGATTACAGGGGCTACAGGGGTTACAGAAAATACAGAAATCAAAACCTTTATCCTAACAGTTTATCAGGAGAAATGCACTAAAAGCTGAAGTAAAGCAGCATTGTTTCACAGTTGTGAGTGCTGCACTTTTTATTCACTTATCCTGACAAAGTGAATGCAACAGGTGGCATTTAACTACCTGCCACCCCACCCCTGTATCTATGTCATCCCCCCAGTAGGCCTGAGGAAAGCTAATTGTCCTCCTTGCTCCTATGTCTCCAAACACTCCCACCAGTTGTGACACTTCACCTGGCTATGGTCTTCCCACTCTTTAGTAGTGACAGAATGACACTTTTTTCAATAGACATAAAAGCACCAAAAAAGCAGGGTGCTATAACTAGCCATTTGTTGAATAGTTTAAATGTAGTACTGATTAAGAAAAATAAGTTCATTGATATTTACTCTTGTAGCTGGGAAAAAAAACAACAGCAAAGGCTTATAAACTGTACATCTACTGTGGCACAAAATAAATATGATGCATATTTCTATTCTAATATACTTCAATATGATTTTAATGATTAAAACCTGCAGTGATTTGAAATGGAAAAAAGTATTACGCAACTTGTATTTCAGACTCTAAAGTTGGTGTGGGCAAGAACTGAAAAACATGACTGCAGATGACATACACCAATCCCATATAAAAAGAAGTTTAGGAAACTATCTTTCCAGTGTAAAATTGTATTTACTTATTTATTTACTAGGTCTAGGATTATAATACCTTTGAGCCAGGGTTGTTTTACAAAAGTTCTGCTTCAGGTTACAATTCAAAACATAAGACATGTAAGTCAGATTAAAAATTCAATACATAGGACAAGGTTACAAAAGTGTAAGCTAAACGGAGTTACAAAGCATCTGAGAAACAAAACAAAGTTTTGGAGGCTAGATTACAAGGAGATAGTGGAAGATACAGACAGGATAGAGGACAAGAGAGAAGAAGAGTAGAGGGGGCAGAGAGCTATAGAGGAGGAGCACAGCTAGAGGCATTGTCATAGACATAACATGGGGAAGTGCATGCTAAGGGGTAACCAAGTGCTAATAGGAGAGAAAAATAATATGTTTAATTAAGTTTAACTTGTCAATATAAACAAAAAATGCAGCCAAAAATGTAACTGTTTTGTTAAAACAGGGGTGAAAACAACATAACATAGTAACTGAAGCTGAAATATTAGTAGCCCCCATGCCCCAAACCCCAGTTTCAGGTACCTACAATCCTGGCTGTAAAGTTTTTGTTCTTTTGTTTCTTAAGTAAAGTAAGACCCTTCTCCTCCCAGTTCAGGCTTCCCAAATAAATAAACAAATGGTTTCTACAATTATTAAATTATTGGCACTGATTCACAACAAAAAGAACAAAGGTATTCTGTCTGTATCATTGTTTCCTACTCAAGGCAAAATGTCCTTAATGCCAGGTGCTTCTTATTCAACAGCCATAATATGTGAATGATGTTATCTTTCTCGTGTTTTTTTTTTTTTTTGTTGCTTACAGAGTTGCTGCTGAAAGTTATAACAAACTGCAATACTTAGCCAGGGCTCTGTAGTATCACTTTCTGAGATATAGTATGGTGAGGTAATTCTTACAGGGTTCAGCATGCCAGGCGGGAACACATGATGTTTTTCTTTTTTTTTTTTTCAATAAATCAGAGCAAGTTTCACCTGTCAACAGTCATCCTCAGGGATGGCAGGGCTAAGAATTAGCAGAGGACTTTTAGTGCCATACATGGTCTCATCAGTTTTGTAAAACTAAACAGATTCTACATACTTCAGTGCCTGCTGAAGCATCATGGCAGATAGGTAAGATTTAATATTCCCATGTCTGTTTACACTGCCTGCTGAACCCTGCAATAGCTACACTGATTCTCAGCACTTGGCCATCATGGTTGGAGCACATGCTTCAAAGTAAGTAGGTAGACTGGTGTTCAAATACTACTAAAGCCACTTATATTCTTTATGACCACAAGAAGCCTATTAACTTGTTATTGCTTACCAAAAGCTCTTACAATTGGTAAATGCAAGGACCCCATTGAAAATGAGCTGTAATCCTCTGACTTCTGCTTCACAGTGTTTGTTCCCCTGTTTTCTAGTGTATATATATATATATTTATTAATTTATTTTGATGTCCAGTTGGTTGTTGAAGGGTTATTGGTGGTGGGTTTGATGACTTCTTGGCCATTCGAGGTGACAATGCAAATTTGTTAGTGCACATATACAAATGACTAAGAAACTTATAAAAATAATAAATGCAAACAATTTATTGCACCTTGAAAAAGTTATAAAAATAATCTAAATGTTGGGACTTTATTACAAAGTTATATTCTATAGATGTATCAGTATGTGTGCTTGAATGATTGCTGTGTCAGATTTCAGTGACTACTAACAAGCAGGTCTGTAACAAATCAAACAGAGCTTGCTGAGCAACTAAAGGTAAGGTCCAGCAAAAAGCACAATAAGACATTCTCCCCCAAAAAAGATACAACACACTTTAAAGTGCACTTCATTAAAACAAAGTTTATACTTTTTATGGCAATAGTTCATACAACATGCTGGCTGTGGGGCAGCAGTTTTCCGGGAGACATTCAGCTCTGAGGGAGGAGGTAGCCCACCTCCAGGCTGAACTGGCAAGGACTAAGGAGGTCTCCCCCACCCAAAGAGCACCACAGCCACAGTGGCTGCCAAGTATGAAGAGCAGTTGGACCACAGTGGGTTCTGGGAGGGTACGGGTGGTGGAACAGAGTCAAAGCCCCCTAGTTGTACTTCTACACAAACCATATGCCAGTCTGGCAGAGCAAGGTTCCTCTATGATGGCACCCTCAGTGGAGACCAAGAAGAATGCTGAGGACACCCACAAGGGAGACCCACAGAAGGGTGGCAAGGGACACCACAGGGGAAGGAAACAGCTTCTGATAGGGGACTCAATTGTTAGAGGGGTAGACCTGGGAAGGGGAGAGGAGAAGAAAGTAAGGAGCCTGCCTGGTGCCATGGCTTGAAGGGACAAGAATCGAATCCTCAGGATTGCAGAAGCAGCATCACAGGAGAGGGGACTAGATATCATTGTCCACCTTGGGACAAATGACCTAGCTAGGCATGGCATCAGTGCAGTGCAGGATGAAATTGTGGAGTTGGGGAGGGGCCTCAGACAGGTAACAAGCACAAGTACCTTCTCAGAGGTGCTGCCAGTCCATGGCAGGGGTGAGGCTAGGGTACTACTCACCATGCAGTTTAATGAATGGTTGAAAAACTGGTGCAAAGCACAGGGCTTTGGCTTCATTGGGGACTTGGGGTACACCTGGAGAGATGAAGGTTTATACTGGCATGAAGGTCTGCATCTGTCCACAAAGGGAACCAAGATCCTAAGTGACAGGTTTAAATGCTTCCTTGGCAAGCTTTTAAACTAGCCATGGGGGGAGGTGCTAATAAGAGGCAGGAAATTTCAAGCCTCCCCCCACAAAACATGATGGGTAGTAAGGTAAACACTGAGGTACAGTGCTCAACAGAGGGCAGGACAGGGGTAAATGGAAAAATAGACAAGAGAAAAAAGAGCAGGCATGGGGGAAAAAAGGATAAAGCCAACATTAAATGGAGAGCAATGAGTACCGATGCCCATAGTCTGGGAAACAAGCTTCATGAGCTAGTAGCCTTGATGGAAGATGAACCCTTGGATATTGTGGCAGTCACAGAAACATGGTACACAGGGAATCATGACTGGGATGTCAACATACTGGGGTACACAGTCTACAGAAGGGATAGGGAGGGGAAAAGAGGAGGTGGAGTATCTGTATACATAAAGGAAGGGATCAAAGCTACAGAACTAAAAAGTAAAGTGGGAGGACAAGAGGCACTCTGGGTCACCTTGGAGACAGGGAATGGCATCACAATCCGCGCAGGGGTTGTATACAGACCCCCATCTGAAGGGGAGGAAATGGACAAGAAAATGATAGAGGACATTCTCAAAATGGCTGAAAAAGGGAAGACACTGTTAATGGGGGACCTGACTATGCCAGATGTTAACTGGATGACATGTACTGCAGCCACGTCCAAGAACAGGGTCATTCTCAATGCCCTGCAAGGGGCAGGCCTTAGACAGCTAGTGTTGGAACCCACTCCGGAGGAAGCAATACTAGACCTGGTACTCTCAAATGGAGAGAGGATCACAAATTTAGAAGTCAGTAGACATCTGGGAACAAGCGACCACTGCACAGTGTGCTTCACAATAAGTACAACCATGGAAACAAGCCATACAAAAACAAGCATACTGGACTTTAGAAGGGCTGACTTTGGCAAAATGGGTGAATACCTGAGGAATACACTAGCAAATAGTCAAAAAGGAGGGGTGGAAGAACAGTGGAGAAAAATCAAAACTGCCATCATAGAGACAACAAGCCTTTGTGTGAAACAGATAAAGAAAACAAAGTGGAGTAAAAAACCACTATGGTTCTCAAAAGAGGTGGCAGGGAAGGTTAAGGAGAAAAAGGCTGCATTCAGAAAGTATAAGGCATCACAGAAGGAGCACGACAGGGAACTGTATCAATTAAAGCAGAAAGAAGTGGGAAAGGCAGTCAGAATAGCAAAAGCCCAAACTGAGGAAAAAATAGCAAAGTCAGTAAAGAAGGTGGATAAAACCTTTTATAAGTACAGTAGGGAGCATAGAAAGGTTAAGGGAGGAATAGTGAAGATTAATAAGGGAGAGGGGAGGTGGGCAGAGGAATACAGAGAAAAGGCAGAGATACTGAATGAATACTTTTGCTCAGTATTCACAAACGAAGATGAGGAGGAGTTACCTAAACCAGACAATAGAAGCACTCTGGATAGAGGGGTTGGCACCAGTCCATTTACAGAAGAAAGAGTCCTGAAAGAACTCCTAAAATTCAAGGCGGACAAAGCAATGGGGCTTGATGGGATTCACCCCAGAATCCTAAAAGAACTAAGGGAGGACCTAGTGACACCACTGACCACACGTTTTAACAAATCATGGGAGGATGGAGTGGTACCTGAGGACTGGAAGAGGGCAGATGTGATTCCCCTTCATGAAAGTGGGAGCAAGGCAGAAACAGGAAACTACAGACCTGTAAGTTTGACCTCAGTGGTAGGGAAAATGATGGAATCACTTCTGAAAGAAAGAATTGTTGAGTACCTAGAGGCCAGCGGGGCACAGGACCCAAAGCAGCATGGATTTACAGCAGGAAGGTCATGTCAGACAAATCTAATAGATTTTTTTGACTGGGTGACCAAAGTAATAGACCAGGGAGGGGCTGTGGATATGGTCTACCTAGACTTTAGCAAGGCATTTGACACAGTCCACACAAAAGATTAATAATCAAGTTAGCCAGCCTGGGAGTGGGTCCCAGGGTGGTAGCCTGGGTTGCAAACTGGCTGCACAACAGGACACAGAAGGTAATAGTGAGTGGAACACATTCTGAAGAAAGGGGGGTCACTAGTGGAGTACCTCAGGGCTCAGTACTGGGTCCAGTCCTCTTTAACATCTTTATAGGTGACATTGCAGAGGGTCTGGAGGAAAGATATGCCTCTTGCAGATGATACAAAGATCTGTAACAGAGTTGATACACGGGGGTAGAAAGGATGAGAAGGACTTGGCAAGGTTGGAGGAATGGTCAGACATATGGTAACTTAGATTCAATGCAAAGAAGTGCAAAGTAATGCACCTGGGAAACAAAAACCCAGGAGAAGAGTACACAATAGCAGGGGAGGTACTAACAACAACAAAAAAGGAACGGGACTTGGGGGTAGTCATATCAGATGATCTACTAACTTACTAACATACTAAAATGCCAGCAGAATAGGCCTAATGGTCTTTCGTGTCTGCTCATTTGGTCAGCCCCCACCCTGGGTGCTGACCTTGCTGTCCCCCTCGCCTTCTCTGGCTTCTCCCTTCCCAGTTCCGGATATTCTTGCTGCATTGGATTTTGCTTCCTGAACCCTTCCCTGTACCTGTCCCACCCTCTTGAACCCTCCACTGTCTCTGCCTCCACCAGCCCCTTGGTAGTGCATTCCATGGCTCTACCACCCTCTCAGTGAAGTAGCACCTCCTCCTTTCTCCCTGAATCTTCCCCTCCAGCTTCACCCATGCCCTCTAGTGGCCCTTCCTCCTTCCTTGAAGCACCTCACTGTTCCTCCCTATTTACCCTCTTCATGTACCTGAAGACCTCTATCATGTCCCCCAGGTCCTTCTCTCTTCCAAAGTGTACATATTTAGCTCTTGAGCCTCTCCTCATAGGTCCTGTCCCCAAGCCCCAAATCATTTTGGTTGCCTCCTCTGGACCCTCTCCAGGAGGTTAATGTCCCTCTTTAAGTGTGGCCTCCAAACCTGCATGCAGTACTCCAGGTGCGGCCTCACCAAGCAGTTATACAGAGGAGTATCACTTCCCTCCTTCTGGGTGATCCCCTAGCGATGCATCCCAGCATCCTGTTGGCCTTGGCTGCTGCCCTCCTACAAGTCTCAGAGTTGTTCATCTTGACATCCACCACCACCCCAGGTCCCTCTCAGCCATTGAGACTTGTAGTATTTCCCCAGGGTGTACACTTGGCCTGGGTTTCTGGCCCCCAGATGGAGTACCTTGCATTTCCCTGCATTAAACCTCAGCTTCCACTTTCTAGACCATCTTTCCAGAGCCTCCAGGTCCCCCTGCAGGGCCACCTTCCCCTCCTCCCCATCCACCACTGCCCCCAGTTTTCGACTCATCTCACTCCTGATTCCTGTCCTTATGTCAGATACGTAGGCGTTGAACAGAAGGGGCCCAAGGACTGATCCCTGTGGGACCCCACTAATGACCCTCCTTGGGGAAGAGATTATCCCACCAACTACGATCCTCTGGGTCCGGTCCTGGAGCCAATTGCCTATCCATCGGATCATCTGGTTTCCCACCCCCATTTCTCCGAGTTTATCCAACAGGCCCACGTGAGGAACAGAGTCAAATGCCTTGCTGAAGTCCAGAAAGAGGACATCCACTGGTCTGCCCAGGTCCAAGGCACTTGTCACCCAGTCATAGAACTCCACCAGGTTTGTCTGACACGATTTCCCCGGGATGAATCCATGCTGTCTATCGTCCAGGCACCCTGACTTATCCAGGCCCCCCAGCCTCTCTTGACAATGCCCTCCATCACCTTGCCCACCACTGATGTCAGACTGACAGGCCTGTAGTTCCCTGCCAGCTCCCTTGATCCCCCTGTGGATAGGCACTACATGCGCCACCTTCCAGTCTTGGGGCACCCACCCTGTCCTCAGAGAGATGGTGAAAAGCTCTGCCAGGGGTTTCGCCAGGACATCTGCAAGTTCCTTCAGCACTCTAGGATGTAATTTATCAGCCCCAGTGCTTTCTCCGTCTTAAGGGGCTGAGGCTTCCTCACTCTCTCTGCTGTGATTTCCACTTCCAGTAACTCTTCTCCTGCTTAGCCCTCCCCCACCTGCCAGTGATGCCCCCTCTCCCCAGACCTGCTGATTGGTAAGGCCCCCTCCTCATTATCTCTGTCTCCTCCCATGTATGATGCAGCATCCCCATTTTCCCTGGTGAAAACTGAGATGAAGTACTCATTTAGTACCTCAGCCTGCTCCTCTGGGTCTTGTGCCCATCTCTCCCCTGATTTAATCCTGCTAATCTGCCCCTTCACCCTTCGTCTTTCCCCAATGTATCTAAAGAACCCCTTTTTCCCTCTCCTAATTTCCCTGGCCAGGTTCTGCTCCTTCCTTGCCTTAGCCGCCCTCACCACTCTAGTGGCCCTTCTAGCCAACAGCTCATACTCCCCTCGATCCCTTTCACTCCTTGAGCACTTGAATTTCTTATAGGCTGCTTTCTTTCCCCGCACCACCTCCTGGACCTCCCTGGTCCACCAACAGGGTTTTGGGCCCTACCGCATTTTTGTCTTACTCTTGCACAGGTGCTGGTAGCATCCTGCACCCCTCTCCTGATGCTTTCCCACCTACTATCAGCGTCCATGTCTGACCCAATCCCATCCAAATGCTCCTTAAGGATCCTTCCCATTTCCTTAAAATCCACCCCTGAAGTCGGTTACTTCCGTCTTTGTGCAGCCTTCTACCCCTCCTAGGTCCAGGCAGAACCAGACCGTGGCATGGTCACTCCCCGCCAATGGGTCCCTTACCTCCAGGCCCCCAATCTGGTCACTGTCTGCCAGGACCACATCCAGTACCCATGCCTCCCTGGTCGGTTCCCTCACCTGCTGAGTTAGGAACGCGTCTTGAAAGACATCCAACAACCTCTGTTCCCTGGTCACAGAGGATGTCATAGTGTCCCAGTCTGTTCCTGGCATGTTTAAGTCCCCTAACACCACCACCTTTCCTCTGCCCAGTCTGCAGTGTCTCCTAGCATCTGCCACCAGACTGTCCTCCAGCTCCTCCGCCAGGGCAGGGGGTCTATACACCACTCCTATTTTTACTCTCTTGCCCCCCCTTGTTATCAAGGTGACCCAAATCGCCTCCACGGTTCCCTCCGCCTCCTCAACTCCCCTATGCCAATGCAGTTTTTACTATCATTGCTACCCCTCCTCCCTTCCTCCCCTGTCCTTCCTGAACATAGTGTAACCCTCCAGGTTCAGGTCCCAGTCATGTCTTGCAGTGGCCCAAGTCTCAGTGACCGCTGCCATCCACTGCTCCCTCAGTTAACATCGCCTGGAGCTCAGGCATATTGCCCAAGCTCCTGGCATTTAGCAGGACTACCTTCCACCCTTTCCCTATAGTTTCATTTCCCTGCTCGTGTTCTCTTGGGGATTCTTGTTTTCCTGGTCTGCACTTTGCCAGTTGGTCTTTTCCTGCAATCCTCCTGGTCCCCAGGGGTGGAGACAGAGTTCCTCCTTTATCGGCATCCCTTGACTGCCTTTTCTCCCATCCCACCCCCATCACAAGTTTAAACCCCACTTTTCACCAATGAACTCCTCCATTTTCAACTTAAGGATTCCCTTCCCCTCCAAATTGAGATGTAGTCTATCTCTAGCATACAGCTCCTTATCCTCCCAGGTCTCCCCCCAATCCCCCATCAACCCATACCCTCTGGCCTCACACCACTCCCTGAGCCACTGGTTTATCTCCCTAATTTTTCTTTCGTGTTCCCCACTAGCCCTTGGCACTGGCAGGATTTCTGAGAAGGAAACTGTGCATCCTATGTCATGACAGACCCTAATGATCTAAAGGTGGTTAAGCAATGTGAGAAGTCAGTAAGGAGAGCCAGGGGGATACTAGGATGCATAGGAAGGGGCATCACAAGTAGAAAAAGGGAAGTGGTTATCCCTCTGTACAGACAGTTGGTGAGACCCTATCTGGAGTACTGTGTGCAGTTTTGGAGACCTCATCTATGCAAGGACATAGACAGGATGGAAGCAGTCCAGAGGAGGGCAACTAAAATGGTGCAGGGTCTGCATCAGAAATCATATGAAGAGAGACTGAGAGAGCTTAATATGTATACCCTTGATGAACGGAGGGATGGGGGGACATGATAGAAATGTTCAAGTACCTCAAGGGAATCAACAAAGTCCAGGAGGGTAGCATCTTTCAGAAAAAGAGATGTGTAAGAACAAGGGGACACAATTTAAATGATAGAGGGGGGATGGCGAAGGGGTAATGTGAGGAAATCTTTTTTCACGGAGAGAGCGGTGGATGCGTGGAACTGCCTTCCTGGGGAGGTTGTTTGGGCTAAAACAGTGAGGGAATTCTAACATGCATGGGACAGACACAAGGCAAGTGTAGTGGGGGGTGGCAGGAAGTAGGCTGTTGGTTAACTAGAATCTGCAGCTTATCCAGTAGGCAGGGAAATGGGCAGACTGGGTGGGCCAAGTGGTCCTTATCTGCCGTCATAGTCTATGTTTCTATGTTTCTAACATCCTCAAACCCCACCTTGGCATTAACTGCAGTGCAACAAAGCATTGGTTAGAATGCTGTCTTTCTATGCCATTTGTACTGAAGTCATGATTTCTGTAGAGTATCGCACAGTATTAGGGGAAACTAAAGCACTATGTTTCTATAGTGTTTTGCTTTCAAAACTGCAGACTCTCAAATTTAGATAAAATGAATAAACTACTACTAGTATTTAGACTGCTGCCTAACAAATTATATGTCTGTGTGTGTTGGGGGGGGGCCTGGGAAAATATAGAGCTTGACAGTAACTTGAAACCCCTCTATATTCTTCAGAGCCAGTTGTCTCATGATTGACATTTGTTTCTATTTATGATCGAAAAATAAGTTGCCTCATTTTCTTACAAAATCATGCACACGCACACACACACACACACACACACACACACACATATGTATATCCTGCTAGCAGTTAAAATACCAGTGGTTATTTATTCAGTTTATCTAGATGCAGGAGGCTACACTTTGAAAGTAAAGCACTATACGGACATAGCAATACTGAAAATTAGTGTACAGATGTCATGATTTCAAAAATGGCATAGAAAGACAGCGTTATGGTGAAATGTGGAATGAACAAGGCATTCAGCATGCACGGACTACTACAAGCCAGAAGTAAAGGATACTTATTAGAGGACCTAATGGTACATGACCTTCAAATTACTTTAGTAGAAAGAAAAAAAAATAATCTGTTAAAACAAAACTAGTTGACTGCTGTGCAATCAATAATGATGCCCTCTTACATTATCATTATTTAGTTTTTCAGGTACTAATCATCATGAAGTCATAATATTTGTCTAATATGTGTTACTTCTCACTTGTTGGAGACAGTCTTCTGAGTGCCTTGTTTTTACTGTGACCCAGTTCTGTTCCAGTGCTGCAGGCATTTTGCTATGCTGGTGATCTGGCTGCACTTTTTCTGCCCACCCTGTTCTGATGGAGCAACTGCTGAGAGCTTTCTCCTCCCTATCCCATTATCTGATGTAGGGTCAGGACCAGTGGAGACAAGCCAGGACTTCGGTCTACAACACCTGGCAGAGAGTCAGGATCCACTTGTGCTACAACTACTAAACAAGAGGTATACATACAGCATGTCATATAATTTCTTTTCCCAATAATTAAGAAATGGTTTCAGTAGCAGATCCCAGCTATTATATTTTTATATTCATAAATGAGAGGGAAATAAGTTATGAGCAAATATCAACACCTCCTCAACCCCTGGCCACAACGGTTGTCAGGGCTGGACTTGGGTACAAGTGTCCACCTTGAAAGTGAATACCAGGACCCATCTGGAAAATCAGTAGGGGGAGGTCCCAGGGTGATACACTCATCTCTGTATTCCACTTCAATGTGATGCAGTAGCCCCATGTTTGCTTTTAACATTTGCTAACAGTGCCATGGATGCCTCATTTAATTACAAAAAAAGATGATAAATACAAAGATCTCCAGAGTTGTAAGGTGGCCAGGTACCCAGCAGAGGGGGAACCCACCTTGACATTTTCAGGTATCCAGGTGGGCCAGTTCAAACTAGTGTGTAATGATGTAGTTCAGCAGCTGTCAGGAAGTCAAATTTTCCAGGTTTTTACACAACAGGTGCATTTTATTCAGTAGGTTATAATCATTGTAACTAAGCATGTTAACTTATAAAATGCAGCAGCAACACTGGCAGAACAGCACAGTATTCATCAAGCTCTTTGAAAGTTTAGTCAGATATTCAAATGCATTGATCGTGGTAAAGTGGCAGGAGAACAGAGAGCAAATCAGGTTTTACATTTTGAAATCTTAATTCAATTGCTATATTTTATATGAATTGGGATGCTTTAACCTGTGACAGAACTGGCCAAAAAAGAAAGACAAGCCTCACTCCCACAAAACTAATCACAATTTATCTGACTCTATCTCTGTCACAATGCACATTTTGACAGCTGACATGACAGCATCAAATAGAAAGAGTGTCAGAGGCCCCCACAGGTAGGTTTCAGGTATGCAGGTGATGGGGTTAGTGAGCCACAAGAGCAAAGAGGGCACACCAGCAGAGTCAGGGGGAAAAAATAGGGAGTAAAGTTCCCCAAGTGCATTTTATCAGGAGCTTGCTCCCACCAAGGTACAAGCCTCCATTCCACATCCAACAGTTTAATTCCATTCCCCCACTCAACACCCACTAGCCCGTTACCTCCTCCTCTTACTCCACCAGCACCTCCCAAAAATGATCAAATACTGTCATCACAGCCAAAGCTACCATCCTAATCTGGACCTAAATGACCAAACCTTGATACCTCATCTCTCTCCTATCTCACAACATTCCCATCTCCTTACATTCTGCACATCCCTACACAATCACAACACCCTCTTGTCCCCTTTCTTATACCCCCTTATCCATCTACTACACTACTATGGCAACCATTCTACCTTTAACTCTGGGCACCTCGGGAGACTAGATTTGCAACTCACATTCCCCCTAATTTGAAGGGGGTGAGAGTATAGGTTTGAGCCCAGTTAGCATTGATTTAACTATGACATCACATTTTATTTCAAAAGGCTGCAACACCTTGCAAAGCCTCAGACACCCTCAGCCCAATGGACACCAAGACAAGCTTTATCCATTGATACAGCCTCACTGAAATACCACCTACCTGAATTCAGCATACAACAATGGTGGAGATACATATAGTGCTGCATTTTGCATTGGTGTATTGTGAATGCATTTTGGTACAGGAACCAGAACCAGACAAATAAATGAAGTTCTGTAAAGTTTTTCTCCATTCTTTTGCCCACTGCTGCACAGGAACTGTGTGTTGGTGTGCCTAAATTATATCTGGGTGTGTAAACACCTAACATTTCTTTACCTAAGTCCTCTCCTGTGTAGGAGACCTATAGATCACTCCTATCCAAATCGCGGCTCTGTTTCTTGACTCACGAGTGACCCACATCTCCTCAGCCCTATTTGAATTCTCTGTACCTCTGTCACTTTTATGTTTTCCTTCAAATAAAACACTCCCCCTTTCTTCCCTACCCTGTCTTTTCTGAATATTGTATAGCTTCATATGACCATGCCCCAGACATAGTTGTCAGTACACAGTGATTCAGTAATGGCCACAATATCCAGCTCTGCCTCCACCATACCAGCCTCTAGATCTGGGATCTCATTCCCAGACTCTAGCATTGGCACACATGGCCTTCTATATTTTGTTAGCTCTTTTCTTGCTGCTTTCTCCTTTTTTCAATTATTCCCCCTTCCTCACCTTCTTCCTTTGACTGCTTCTTTCTCCTTTGCTAACCCCTGCTTCCTTGAAGAACTTGCATTCTGGTGGAACTCTTTCCCCTCCTGATCTCCCTACTCTCTATCTCAGCCTTTGGTGGGCCACTTTCTTCTTCCCCTATTTCTTCCATCTCCATCTTCAGCTACTTTAAATGTTCATTGAAGTAATAGTTTAACCATCCACTGAGGACTATAGTTCTCTCCTGGATGGAAGCAGGCCATCACCTCAGTATAGGCTCTTATCTTTCCAGGTTATCCCACAGTCCCAAGTGTAGACATACCTCTCCTCTCTGCACCATTCCTTCTACCATTACTTGAAGACTCTGATGCAGAGTTTCCTCTCCTTCCCCACGTAGTACAAGGTGCACTCACTGCTCACTTTTCAAACACATGGGAAACACAGAATCAATCAGATAAATTATCTAACTTTATCAAAAATAAAATTTACATACAGATCTGATTACAACATTTGATCTTCAGATTTAAGCCAATGAAATGACCTTAAAAAGTTAATGCAGTCTCAGCTGTAGTGGCTCTTACCAGAATTTGTTTTAATTAGATCTTTCATCAACCTATTGGATGGAAGATGAATATCCAACTGCAAGGACTTCCAGAGTACTATAAAAGGTGTGATATTTTTCTGCCTCAGGTCTGTTCAGACAGATGACAAGAGACATCTTGATAGTAACTAGAAGCAAATACACTACAAAATAAGCACTTGTCAATGCCGACTATTCACTGCTGGTATTTCTGTTGTACCAGGTCTTGCTTGTAAACATCAACAATTGCAAAGCGGGTCCACCCCAAAGAACAAGTGATCATAGTTCTGTAACCTTTAACATCACCCTGCCACATATAATAACTACAAATGAAAGTCGCTTTTTTTAACTATAAAAAAATGCTGACATAGCCAAAATAAACAGCACACTAATTTCATTAGATTGGGACATGATGGTCAAGGACTAAAATACTGAGCAAATGTGGAAATAATTGAAGGGGACTGTTCTGGAATTATGCGATAAACATATCCAAAAATACATGAAAAACAAAGCTCCTAACCAACTGAGACCTAGATGGCTAAACAAAAAGATAAAAAGACTAATCCACAAAAAGCACAAAGCATATAAGCAATATAAAAACTGGTAACACTTATTTTAAGTGTCCTTAACTACACTGAAACTACTATATAACTACAATGTAACTGCTATGTAACTTCCGTGCAGTTAAATGCAACTATAATGTAGTAGTTAACTAGTTTCACATTTGTAGTTTGGAGTAATTACTGTTGCTTCCCTTCTACCTCAAATCAATTCTGTCTGGCAAATGTAACTATTCATGTTGCACTTTGCAACAGCTGTTACATGTGTAGTCACACTTCCAGCATAAATCAGTTTTTCTGTTGCACTTTGCAACAGCTGTTTCATGTGTAGTTACACTTCCAGCATAAATCAATTTGTGCCAAAAGAGAAATGGTTGTGGTTGCACATGTAACTATCACTTCATGCAAACTGTATAACTACATGGTAGTCAAATGTGAAAGTAATTAACAACTTCATAGTATTTACAGTGCAATATCAGTGTAGTTACTTCATAGAAATATGTCTAACTACATAACATGCAAATGTGAAACTAATTACCAACTACAGTGTAGTTACATGTAACTACACACTACTTACATAGCAGTTGCATTGTAGATATACAGTAATTACAATGTACTTAAGGACACTTAAAATAAAGTGTTACCAAAAAAAGTAAATCCCCACACTACTGGAACAAATGTGATCAAATAAAGAAAGAATGCAAAAATGAAATAAGGAAATCCAAACACACTATAGAATTAAATCTGGCAGATAACGCATCAAACAAAAATATCAAATCCTTCTACAGTTACATAAATTCTCTAAAAAAACAATCCCCCCAAGTGGAGCCACTGGAACATAACAGCCAAGTGATTCATGATGAAAAAACCATGTGTGACATATTCAGTAATTATTTTGGTAGTATTTTTATCAATAAACAAATTACATCAATCAATCTATCCCAATCTCACAAAAGATAGAAACATCGCTATCACTTAAGAAAAAATAGCTTCTAAAATCAAGAACATAAAAGACGATTGTTCACCAGGTCCCGATAATATCACTGGTAAAATGATACCTATGTCTCACTATCTTCTTCATCCTTTCAAAATACTGTTTGAAAAACATAGGAATAGTGGTGAAGTACCTATGGACTGGAGAACTGCTAGCATTATCGCTATATTTAAGAAGGGGCTAGGACAAAAGCTGAAAACTGTCACCCTCTCAGCCTTATGTCCTTGATAGGTAAAATCCTTGAGCGCATAATCGAGGATCACTTAGACATCATGTTAGGAACCATGGATAGCACACAGCACAGGTTCATTAAAAAGAGATCCTGTTTAACCAACTTGTTATGTTTTTATGAGAAAGTCAGTAAGTCCCTAGATAATATAATATTGTATGATGTCATCTATATTGACTTCAATAAGGCATTTGATAAGGTACCACATGCCTATATTATAACAAAATTAATACAAAGAAAAGCATGTGGTAAGATTACATCCTGGATACAAAACTGGTTAGAAGACAGAACACAGAAAGTAGTTATAAATGAAAAAGTCATCCAGTCTTCCCAAAGTTACTAGCAGTGTACCTCAGGTGTCAGTATTGGGCCCATATATCTTTCAGATACTCATTGCTGATATCACTGATACCTTAGTAAGCAACTCTATTACATTTGCAGATGATTTAAAGTTGGGAGATGACTGTAGTATCCGGGAATGTATCATGTCATTACAAGGTGATCTAGATACAATCATTAACTGGACTCAAACTTGGGACATGACACTAAACATTGATAAATGTAAGGTCATGCACCTTGGGCACAAGAAAACCAAATATCAGTATAACCTAGGGAATAGCATTTTGACAGAAACCACAAGAGAAAGAGATTTTGGAGTCCTTATCTCTAGTGACTTAAAATTCACAGAACAAACTAACACAGTCATTGGAAGGTCTAATAAGATTATATGGTCTATACAAAACAATATAACAGCAAGAGACTCAAAAGTTCTATTGCCCCTGTACTGGGCATATGTTCATCCCCACAGTGACTATTTTTCTCAGTTCTGATCTCCACAAGATAGAACAGACAGTAATAACCTTGAAAGAGTCCAAAGAAAATTTACAAAACACATTACTGGTTTAAATGATTTGCGCTATGCCGAACAATTGCATTCACTAAAACTTGCGTCACTAGAAGCAAGGAGGCATAGGGGCAACTTGTTAATGTCATGGAATATAGTAAATGATCCCGTCCTTTTCCTGGAAATGGGATTATAAACAGGGCATTAAAGAAACAAGAGAGCACCATCTTCAGTTACGTAGTTTTCCCCCACAAAACAAGCAAAAGAAAGTTCTTCTTCACACAAAGAGTAGTGAATGCCTGGAACAACCTACTTTTCCACATAATCATTAGTAAAAACAAATCGGCCATTAAAAACAGATTGGACAATCGTTTATTGAACACCACTTGTCTATACGAGTAAAGGTTCTAATGAGAGCTTACATGGGCATCATGCCCCCAATTTCCTGGTCAACCACAGTATGAACCACAATGTATATATATTTACCCAGGATAGAGTAGATGAGATGTAATATCTCATTTTCAGTTGTGTCCTGCTTTGACATATTTTTAGACAGTAATTACCCAGGATAAGCCCGCTGAGAGGCAATATTCTATTTCTGAGTGGGTTCTCACATTTTGACCCCAAATGTCCAACAGTCTTTTTATGACCTGACGTTATGATCAAGACAAGTGGAATTTTCAAAATGCTATCTCAGAGGTGATTTTGCTGTACAACTGTGGAAACAAGTTTCAGAGGAGATGAAAAAAATGACATCTGCCATGTTCAGGAGGTGGGGTAACACAAGTGATATGTTGAATGTTAGAGGCCAACATCTGCAAAAATTACAGTTATGAGTAAATGTTGGAATAATTCGTTTCCTCATAACTTAGTTGTTTTTTTACATTTTTACCCCAAATGTTCAACATAATCTTTTTATGATGACTCCTGAGCAGGGTAGGTGTCTTTTATAAAACAATTGCTGAAGCATCAGTTTGTGTCACAAGTGTTAAAATACATTTTTTGTAGGATTTGAGAAATGCCAGCTGTCACATTCATGATGTGGTGTGAAAAAAAACAGTTATGTAGAAAAGCTGGGATTACCACAGTTACAAGCATACATTGGCAAATTGTAATGTAGATTCATAACTTTGTTGTTTTCTCATTCTTTATCCCAAATGTTCAACGTAGCCTTCTTATAACCCCACATAGCCTTTTATAAGCCCACCTCATGAACAAGGGCATAAAAAAAACTCAGATCCCGTCCAAAAGTTGATTTTGTGCCACAAGTGCAAAAACACATTGTAGCTAGGATTTAAAAGTGGCAGCTCTCACTTTCATGAAGTATTGTAAAGAAATGGCTATGTTGAAAATGTGGGGTCAAAATATTGAAAATTACCAATGTTACAAGCCTGTGTTTGTAAATTTCAGTGTAGGCTCATAATTTAGTTTTTTTTTTAACATATGTACCCCCCACATTTTCAACATAGCCTTCTTATGACCCCACCTCATGAACAAGCATGGATAATATTTTCAGCTCCTGGCCAAAAGGTGATTTTGTGCAATGACTGCAGAATCACCTTTCAGGATTCAAAAACACATTTTAGCAAGGATTTGAACAATTACAGCTGTTACATTCATGAGTTGCTGCGACAAAATGGTTATGTTGAAAATTTAAGGTAGAAATATAGAAAATTACCAAGGTTATGAGCTTGTGTTCATAAATTTCAATATAGGCTCATAACTTTTTTTTTATATTTTTCCCACCAAATTTTTAACATAGCCTTCTAATGACCCCATTTCATGAACAAGGGCAGAGAAAATAGTTCAACTCCTGCCCAAAAGGTGATTTTGTGCAGTAGCTGTTTAATCATCTTTTGGAACAAATTTGCCTAATTTCACTGACATTGTTCATGAGGTGTAGTCCCAAAAAAGCCATTTTAAATTTTTTTTTTTATAAAAATGTAAACAAATTACCAAGTTATGCCATTAAGTTCAAAACCCCACTGAAATACATTGAACTGCATACCTGATTTCCTCAGTTTGCAGTCCAGTGTTGCAGGGCAAAGACATGTCTGTGGTCCAGAGAGGATTACAGCATTGGACCCCCCCATAGGAAAGTAAGGGCTTGTGGGGGTGCTGAGTGGGAGGGTCGGGTGAGAGGACAGTAACGACAGCCATTGATGGACTTTTTTTAAAATTGAGTTTATTGTAAAGTTTTCATAGACCAGATGTAATAACCAAAACAATAAAATGGAACAATAAAATAACATAAACAAACCATGAATTATGTACAAGAAGGGAGTGCAGTAAAATATAAATAGTCCAGGTACACAGAATCTGAAATAAAGCATGGGCAACACTATCAATCTAGTTGAATAAAAGGAAAATAGTGTACAACAGATATATAAAACATACAGAACTCAATATATATTAAGGGCATTAGGGGTCATAACAGGTAGCTGAAAAAGCATATAGAGTATACAACTTATTCCATCTTTTTTCAAACCATGGTAAGTGGTTATGAAGGCTGGCTATCATCTTTTCTAGCTGGAGGGTATGCAATAGTTTACTAAATCATTCTGCATATGACAACTTAGTTTGATGCCTCCAATGTTTTGAAATCAACCTTTTAACCAATAGTGAAATCATAGTCATATTATATTTCTGCTTTTTTGTAGCTATCAGGTAGAGGTCCCCTAGTATGCATATCTCTGATATAAAGAATTTATCAAGGCTTAGAAGAGGGTCCACTTTATCCTTAATCTCCTAATAAAGGGGCTGTACAGTATTAGAGTCCAAGATGATGTGTAGTAATGTTCTCTCACCTAAGCTACATCTTGTACATGTGTTTAGTTGAAATTTACCCATTTTCACTAGCTTCTGAGAAGTATATCAAAGATTATGAATAATATCAAACTGTGTCAAATGTAATTTGTCTTGGGTAATATAAATCAAAAGATCCTTCCATATTTTGGACCAATTAAATGAAGTGTCAGGAAAGGCGTTGTTCCAGTAGGGTCACATCCCTTCCTTACCTCTGTTGATCTCGTCCAGGAGAACACACTACATCTTTGAAACTGCATGGGGTGATGATGTCAGGTCATTTAAGGTATGAAGGAATGGGGCTGACATTGCTAACCAGAGTGGTGAACTCATATGGTGTGTTACAGCATGATTAAGTAGGAAGAACTTGAGTGCTAGTCTATAAGATTAAGTTGTATTTTGGCCTATTTGAAAGAAAGTAGTTGTCTGCCTAGAAGTAGCTTCAAGAGCAGAGTAATGAAATTTTCAGAAGCCAGTATTCTGGAACAACATTGCCACCTATCTTAAAATGAGGGGTTCTAGCTATAGGTTGACCAGTGTATTTCAGCAAATTAATCAACATGGCCATGGAAATTGGTTTATACTCTTTAATACAGGTCCCAATTATTTTTTTTCATAAGGCGGAAGGACGAAATTTGAACTTTGCAAAGAATAAAGAGTGGGGAAAAAGACCACAGGAGTAAATCAGTTTCCTTTCTATAGAAAGTTAGAGGGGGTTGTAAGAGGAAGTGTCATCCAAGTCTGTGGGTTTACTCCATTGCTGGCACTTACTGATATGACTAGCGAAATAATAGAGCTTAAAATCCAGTAGCTGAAGGCCGCCTAACCCTTTAGGCATTGCAAAATGTATTATACGCCCTGCGAGGCATTTTACCTGCCCAAATAAAGGCATCTATTTGGGAATGTAGTTCATTAAACCAAGTCAATGGGAGGAATACATTTAATATTTGTAAGGGATAAAAAATTCTAGATAGTATGTTCATTTTAACAATATTAATCATACCCCATAATGTTAATGGTAAAGCACTCCAATGTTCTAAGTCATCTTTTGTAATGGTGGCAAGGTTGTCCAGATTAAGTTTATTCAGAAGATATAAGTCTTTAGTAAGTTGTAACCCTAGGTAGCACAGTTGTTGAGGGTCCCTAAGTAAATCTAGTTGTAATATGTCTGCTTTATGGAGACTATTATTAAGTGGCATCGCAACCATTTTGTTCATATTTAATTTATAATTTGAATGGGCCCTGTAAGAATTAATAGTGTCTAGGACAGCAGGGATGGAAGTCAAGTGGTTGATCACATGTAATAGAATATAGTCCACATATACAGACAACTGGGAACTGGCAGATCCCAAGGGCATCCTGGTAATGAGTGGACCTGTTTTTATTTTGAGAATTAATGGTTCCACATAAAGGTTAAATAATACCAGTGAAAGGTGGCAACTTTGTCAGGTTCCACTCTGTAAGGAAAATAGCAGAGAGAAGACCCCATTGCAATATTTTTTGGCACTGGGACAAGCATAAAATGATCAGAGTTAATCTATAAATCATGTGGGGAAGCCAGAACATTGCAGAACAGCAAACAAAAATGTTCAAGAGACCCTATCATTGACTTTTTTGACGTCTAGGGACACCACTGCCACCAGGCTGTCTGGGTCCCCAGACACAGAGAAGATATGGGCCAGTTTACAAAGATGGTCAGCAGAGGACCTAGTGAGCATAAAACCAACTTTTTCTGGGCTAATTAGTGGACCGCAGATGCTGTTTACTCTCGAAAAAGTTGAAGTTCTGATTCGTAAGGAAATCGGTAGTAATTAGTGACCTGGTCTGTGTTCTTACCGGGCTGAAGCAGTAATGCAATCAGTGCTTCAGCCAACATAGGGTCTGAAATGTCATTTGCAAGTATATCTATATAGATTTATGTAAGGATGTGGATGCGTTCTGTCATGTAAGTTTGGTACAAATTTGTAGTGAAACCATCTCTCCCCAGTGCTTTATCTAACTTCAAGGATTTTATAGCCTTAATGACTTCTTCAGTTGTAATAGGGGTAAGAAGTGCCAACTGGTGGGCTTTGGCAAGTATTGGAAATTGAATGGTGTCTAGACACAAAGAAATCAATTGCAACAAAGGGTGTGATGGGAAGGGGCCATATGAAGACTTATAATAAATATAAAATTCATTAGCCACATCCCAGTGGTTAGTTTTAAGGGACTGATCAACAGAAGAGCTAATGGGGGAATAAGCCTAGAATCTTCCTGTTTGTGCAGTTGAAGTGTTTTTAATTTGCCAGCTTTTTAACCTTGATCAATATAGTGGGATTTAGTTTTATAAATAGAATATTCCACTTTTTCTGTTAAGGTCTGCATAGACATCTCTCAAGATAAGTAATTCAGCTCTACTGGTTTCTAAAGAAGAAGGGTTTAAAGTGCATTCTAACGTCTTAATTTTGTGTAAAAGGGAGGCTATATTTATTTACTTTTCTTTTTTGTGCTTGATGGTTAAACTAATAAATTCCCCTCTGAGCATACTCTTACAGGCTGCCCATTCCATGTCACATTTTGCGATAGTGTCCCAGTTTTACTGTATAAAATGCTACAGAACTTCCTTAATCTTTTCCACTGTGTATTTATCTTTAAGGAGCCAATTATTCAGCTTCCAAGAAGTGTCTCTGTCAAGGTTTCTTTCTAATAAGTGCTGGGAGCCATACCAATGAGTGATCAGAGATCACTCAAGAAACTATATCAGAGGCCTTGATGGAGGATGAACATCTGGATATTGTGGCAGTCACAGAAACATGGTACACACAGAACCATGACTGGGACAGAAACATACCAGGATACACTATCTACAGGAGGGACAGGGAGGGTAAAAGAGGAGGAGGAGGAGCTCTCTACATAAGAGAAGGAATCAAAGCAACAGAACAAAAGGGTAAACAGGGAGGAGAAGAAGCACTGTGGGTCAATTTGGAGGCAGGCAATGGCACCACAATCCGCACAGGGGTGGTATACAGACCCCCCCTCACAAGGGGAGGAAATGGACAAAGAAATGATAGAAAGTATACTTAGAATGGCAGATAAGGGGAGATATTGCTGATGGGTGATCTGAATATGCCAGATGTTAACTGGAGTGCAGTTGCAGCAGCCACTTCTAAGAGTGGGGTTATTCTAGATGCCCTACAGGGGGCATGCCTTACACAACTAGTATTGGAACCCACTCGAGAGGGAGCAATCTTAGACCTGGTCATCTCAAATGGAGATGGAGAGAGGATCACAGATGTAGAAGTGGGTAGCAATCTGGGAACTAGCGACCATCGAACAGTATGGTTCACAATAAACACAGCAATAGAGTCAAGCCATACAAAGGCAAAAGTACTGGACTTCAGGAGGGCTGACTTTGTCAAAATGGGTGAGTGCCTAAGGAATGCACTAGCAAATGGGCAGGAAGGAGGGGTGGAAGAACAATGGGGAATAATAAAAACTGCCATCACAGAGGTAACAAGCCTTTGTGTGAAGCAAATAAACAAAACAAAACGATGTAAGAACCCACTATGGTTCCCAAAGGAGGTGGTAGTGAAGGTTCAAGACAAAAAGAAAGCATTCAGAAAGTACAAGGAATCACAGAAGGAGCAGGACAGAGAATTGTATCAGTTAAAGCAAAAGGGAAGCTGGGAAGGCAGTCAGAACAGCAAAGGCCCGAACTGAGGAAAAGATAGCTAACTCAGTTAAGAAGGGGGATAAAACCTTTTTTAGGTACATCAGGGAGTGAAGGAAGACTAAGGGAGGGATAGTGAGGCTTAATAAAGGGAAGGGGGTGGGCAGAGGGTGACTGTGAAAAGGCAGATATACTAAACAGATATTTTAGCTCAATATTTACAAACGAAGAGGGGGAGGTACCTAAAACATACAATAGAAACACTCTGGATACAGAAGTTGATACCAGCCCATTTACAGAAGAAAGGGTTCTGAAAGAACTCTTAAAACAGAAGGTGGATAAAGCAATGGGGCCTAGTGGGATTCATCCCAGAATTCTAAAAGAACTAAGGGTAGAACTAGTGACACCACTGACTACCCTCTTTAACAAATCATAGGAGGATGGGGTGGTAACTGAGGACTGGAGGAGGGCAGATGTGATTCCCCTTCACAAAAGTGGGAGCAGGGCAGAAGCAGGAAACTACAGACCTGTTAGTTTAACCTCAGTGATAGGGAAAATGATGGAATCAGTTCTGAAAGAAAGAATTGTCGAGTACCTAGAGGCCAGAGGGGCACAGGACCCAAGGCAGCATGGATTCACAGCGGGAAGGTCATGCCAGACAAATCTAATAGATTTCTTTGACTGGGTGACCAAAGTAGTAGATCAGGGAGGGGCTATGGACATGGCCTACCAGACTTTAGCAAGGCATTTGACTCAGTCCCACACAAAAGATTAATATACAAGTTAGCCAGTCTGGGAGTGGGTCCCAAGATGATAGCCTGGGTAAAGAATTGGCTGGAGAATAGGACACAGGGGTAATAGTAAATGGGTCACGCTGAAGAAATGGGGTTACTAGTGGGGTGCTGCAGGGTTCAGTATTAGGACCAGTCCTCTTCAATGTCTTTGTAAGCGACATTGCAGAGGGACTGGAAGGAAAAGTATGTCTCTTTGCAGATGACACAAAGATCTGCAACAGAGTTGATACACAAGGTGGGGTGGAAAGGATGAGAAGGGACTTGGCAAAGTTAGAGGAATGGTCAAATATATGGCAGCTTAGATTTAATGCTAAGAAGTGCAAAGTAGTGCACCTGGGAAACAAAAACCCATGGGAAGAGTACACAATGGGGGTTGAGATACTAACAACAACAAAAATGGAAAGGGACCTGGGGGTAGTCATATCAGATGACCTAAAGGTGGGCAAGCAATGTGAGAGGGCAGTAAGGAGGGCTGGGGGGATACTGGGATGCATAGGGAGAGGCATCACCAGTAGAAAACAGGAAGTTGTTATCCCTCTGTACAGACAGCTGGTGAGACCCCATCTGGAGTACTGTGTGCAGTTCTGGGGACCCAATCTCCCCAAGGACATAGACAAGATGGAAGCTGTCCAGAGGGAGGCAACTAAAATAGTGCAAGGCCTGCACGGAAGATATAGAAGAGAGACTAAAGGAGCTTAATATGTATAGCCTCGAGGAAAGGAGGGAGGTGGGGACATGATAGAAACTTTCAAGTACCTCAAGGGAATTAACAAAGTCCAAGAGGGTAGCACCTTTCAAAAAAAGAGGTGTACAAGAACAAGGGGGCACAATTTGAAGATGGGGTGCAGCTCAGAGGTAATGTAAGGAAGTATTTTTTCACAGAGAGGGTTGTGGATGCATGGAACAGCCTTCCGGAGGAGGTTGTGGAGTCAAAAACAGTGGTTGAATTCAAGCATGCATGGGACAGCCATAAGGCAATCCTAGGGGGTGGGGGTAGAAAGAAGTAGGCTGCTGGTTAACTAGGATCTGCAGCTTATCCATTAGGTAGGAAAATGGGCAGACTGGGTGGGCCAAGCGGTCCTTATCTGCCATCAGATTCTATGTTTCTAGAGGCATGAAGCCCTGGCAAAGCAGATCTACTAATAAGAATAAAATGAAGTCTAGATTATAAATTATGGGCCAGGGAGAAGTAAGTAAATTGTTTGGCTGATGAATTAAGAATTCAATAGGGATCACAAAGGCCCAGTGAGTCTATTGTATCCAATGTGGAATGCTGGGCAGGGGACAGTCTTGCCCTGAGTTTACTAGTTCTACCAATGTCACACGTTAATGTTACATTCCAATCTCCCCCCAGAATAAGTGGCCATAGATATTGCCCTAGAGGACTTTGGCCCTGCCCAGCATGCCATATAGAAGAATATAGTGACCTTCTGGATCAGTAATTATTTGGGAGCTAGTGAAGGAAAATGATCTAGGCAAAAAAATGGCTACCCCTTTTTGCCTGGTACCATCACCTGAACCGCACACTTGGCCAATGCAGGATCTTCTGACAACAGTACATGTACATTCAATAGGCAGTAGATGCATTTCTTGTAAAAACACTATCTGAACATCTGAGTCAAAAGTTTCAGTATTTGGTAGCGTTTCGTCTTTGACCTTGCCCCTTTTACATTCCAAGATGCATTCCTAATTCTATCAATCATTCAGAAAAACTAAAACCAATCTGTCACCCAGCAAAGAAATAACCATAGATTGCACCAAGTGAGTGGGTAAGTAAATGCACTCCCTTCAACCCCCATACTCTGTTTGAGCTCCCACAAACAAACTCATGACTTACAGAGTCAACACATGATACGATAACACACGCTGTTACCAGAAACTTTCCCCAGTCCCAGTACCACACTCCTGCAGTCAGATCCATTCAGGATCTGGTAGAGGAGCTCTGTGTTAACTCCTGGCCTGGATAATGGTTGATCCCAGCCTTTCAGTGCTTTATAACTAAAGAAAGGGCTTGCAGAATTAAACTTTTTTTAGTAGCAAAGGATTCTGCAGCAAAACTTGTACTGCCTATTGGGACACAACAAAGGGAGAGCTGTAACTTGAGATTATAAAAACTTCTCCAAAAAATATGTTGTCATCAAAAGGGGATACGCATTGAAGTTAAGGGACAGATGCCACCTGGTCACAAAGTAAGGAATGAAGCATGCTGTATCATATATTAGAGAGACTGGGAAAATGTAAACACACCCCATCCTACTATGGTGGTATGAAAAGTGTACTTTATATTTGACCATAGGAAGAAAGGTGTAACACTCCCCGATCAAAATAACTGTGACTGGAAGGAGAGGAATACAATATCATAAGGGAGAGATATCGGTGACAGGGTGAAAACTGACCCCTTTCAATTGACCTATTGTGCTGTAAAACTGCATTATGATTAGATCATCAATATAAAGAATGTTCCTTTGAATTACAAGTGCACACACAGCTGTCCTGATGGATTGCACAACCAATAGAGTACTAAAAGCATTGTAAAAACAAATGGAAAAGACCCACCCTCCTCGGGTATAGGCAGAACTGATGGGGAAGATAATATATAATAAGGAAACAGTTTTTATAATAGTAGAAATAATGTGTATGCAGCCTGCATCCTTAAAAAAGTGGGTCATGGTCCCTCCTGGATGACCTCAAGGAGAAACAGCACAGACTATAGTCCGATGAATAGTCAGTATGCTTATAAAATGAGGTGGTCCCAGGTGTAAGATTTTTCCAGAAGAGGGAAGCAGATAAGCACCACAAGTGGATAAGGCTGACGATAGCATGGAGACCCTTTCACCACACTGAATAGCAAAAGTCCTGAGTCTTCCTCAATTGGGGGGGTAGATATCTGTACATTAACATCCAGAAGAGTAAAACAAGTAGAGGTACTTCCGCTGGTGCTGATCTGAGTTTGTCAAAGCATTACAGAGCTGCATCAGTGAATGGAAGTTAGTAAATGAGGGAATAATATCCAAGAGAGTTTTGGTAGTCCTTGTAAAAATAGAAAGTATGAGTACACAACTTGCCTCCTGTAAAAAGCACTGCAGTGGTCCTATGCTGAAATCCCCAAGCCAATCTAACAGAAGCTGTAATCCAATGAAGTTCTGGTGCATTCATAGAGTGAGGGGGATGCAGGTAGAGAGCCAGCCAAATGGAGAGAGGCAGAAATACACTATAGGACAATATAGCCACTAAACATCTTGTTTGATCATTCCTTGAGTTATGATGAATTTTCACAACTTTCAAAGCAAGTCACTGTAGTTCCAAAATACAAATCTGGTGATCAAACTATTTCCAAAAAGAATCATCCAATATCATTGTTAGGCCCTCTGTCTAAGGTTCTGGAATGAACAGTATTTTTTTAACCCCCCCATCAGTGGCCCATGTTCTGGAGGGACCCCAGCCTCATCTCCCCAGTGTCCACCAGCTGATGCTGACTGTCTTCCCCCAGGGCTTGCCCCCCTGGTGGGGTTAGCTGGGGGTACTCAGGCCCCCACCAAAGACCAGATCCAGTTCTGGTCAGTGCCATGACTGGTCAGGGAGTGGGACCTGTGAGCTCCTCTGTCATCCAGCTGCCGGAGATCTTTTTTCCCCTTTTCCCTGGAGGTGAGGCATGCAATGATGCCACTGACAGTGCCATGCATGCTCCTGAGCATGTCCCATCAAGTGTGTGCCCTGTCTCCACCCCACCATAGACAGCGTCTGCACACCAGCCCCCAGCTTCCACTAGGGGCCAGGCAAGCACTGGCCATTGATTACCCCCCTCCCCGGAGAAGGAGAGCTGTCCATGGGATGCTTGATCCTTCTCCTCCCTGGCCGATCCCCGGTGAACATGGGTCGCCAGCATGGCAGGAGGTAAGCAGGATGCCTCAGCCCTCCATGCCACTGGGCCAGCCTGGAACAAACAGTATTTGACCAGGTGAAAGAGTTTCTCGATTCCAGGAATTTATTAACACCATATCAGCATGGTTTTAGGAAAAAGTATAATACTCTAACTGTTACTCTGAAACTTACAAGTGCTATCCACAGAACATTGGAAAGAGGTGGTATGGAAGATGCTTTATTTCTGGATTTATCAAACACATTTGACCTGGTTAATCATGACCATTTGTTAATTTGTATAGAAGAAACTGGACTATCTACCAATGTGGTACAATGGTTCTCATACTATTTATTTAGTTGATAACAGTCTGTTGTTTTAGGCCCAGTTACTTCACCTTCGATTCACACAAGTAAGGGTGTCCCCTAAGGATTACTATTGGGGCCCATTTTGTTTAGTATTTTCTTGAATGTATTACTTCTGCTATACAGGATGCACATAATTTCATTATTGTGTATGCAGATAATATTATTTTATGTTAGTCTGGAATTGATACTTTGGAAATCAGTACTAATTTACAGAAAGAAATCCAAAATTTCCAATAATGGCTATTAAATAATGGGATGTTACCTACCTAATGTTAGTAAAACCAAATCTTTATTTTTCAGTTCTCAACATAGGTTAATCCATTTAGGATCAGTACTTTTATTGTGATGTACAAGTGGTTAAAACTGAATGAGCTATGCAATGTCAATATTTAGGACTTTTATTGAGTCAGCATTTAACATATCAGGAAAACATAAACAATGTTGTTAAAGTGGTACATTCTACACTAGGACAACTCTATAGATTAAGTAATTGTGTATCTGCTTGTTCAAGAAAAGTATTGGCTCAGTCTTTACTGTTACCAATTACTGATTATGGTCTTCTGATTTATTCCTCATAATCTAGTATTAATTTGTTCCATGTGAGAAGATTATATCACTCGTTTTAGATTTGCTAGCTCAACTTCTCACTTAACACATCAGTGCACCTTGTATAATATCTTGGGGTGGTTGTCTTTTGAGCAAGGGTGAATTATTTTAGTCTGTTATTTTTAAGAAGTTTATTTGGCACTTCAATATCTGTATCATTTATGTCTACCATTTCTGCTGGTTCTCATTCATATTGCACAAGATCAGTAAATGTCAGCAAACTGAACCATCCTGCCTGTAAGTCAACCGAAGGTCAAAGGTTCTGGACATTTTATGTTGTGAAACTGTGGAATGATTTGCCTAATGACATTTTAACTTGTAATGTGTTGTTTGCTTTAAAAAAATGTTTGAAACAGTTTTGTCTTTCTTGTGCAACGTGTTCCTGTTATACTTAATCTATAGTCATTGGTACTGTATTGTATTTTGTTAGTTTATCCCGGTTACCCATGAAAATGGGCATTCAATGTCCTTGGGTTATTTACCCAGTAACCAAATACTAAATAAATATAATAGCTGACAATAACATTGATGCCTTTATGGTGTGCAAAATAACAAGGAACCCCTTAAACAGCAACTACGGAGAGCAGAAATCCAAATTTTAGAATCTGACTTCGGGACTGCAAATAAAAATGATGCCTCCAGTGCTGATCAAGATGCTTTATAAAGAGACATGATTATGTCAGAGCACTGGAGTTCAAGGAGCAGGGAATAACTCTGAGAAAAGTTTTGGCAGTCCATGCTGCGCATCTTAAGCTAACTGATATTGGTTGTCAACTTCTGGGGTAGAAACTAACAAGATAGCAGCATATTGCATGCAGTGGTTAATGCCAGCAGCAAATAGCTTCCATTTTTATATCCCTGTACTCCTGTTGCTTTGCCCAAACACTTGGGCTAAGATCATTATATATAAATATGTGAGATCCCGCCTACCAAAGCTCCTTCAATTCTTGGACTTTAGCCTGGATGTGAGTTTTGTCCCTAAAATTGAGAAGCTGAAAAATAATAGGTCTGGGTTTCTCACCAGGAAAGGACATCGGCCAAAGCGATCTATGTGCTCGCTGTATAACATAGGTAGATTTGTGTGGAGATGGGCCAGTGATCTTTTCCAACAGTTTTTGAACAAAAAGGATGGTATCTTTGCCTTCTGATCAATCATTCTGGAAGGCTGACTATGACCAGATTGTTTTGTCTACTACAACTCTCTTGATCATCTAGTCATTCTTAAAGTTTGTCAGTTTTACAATATAGGTCAACCAAGTTGGCTTCCATTTTACTAGCTTTATCCTCCAGTGAAGAGATGGGACCTCAGAGTCTGTAATCCTGCAGCTAAGAGATTCCAGAGTCTTCTTGACTGTTTTCAAGTCAGCTATCAGTTCAAATAGTATTTCTTTTATAATGTTCAAGTCTCTGGAGAAGGACTCCATTACTGTTACAGAACACAACATGTCTCTGTTCGGGGCACCTATCTTCTGAAGGCCAAGTTACAAGTGGTGTCCCTCAGGGATCCATACTTGGACCTATAATTTTCCAAATATTTATCACTGACATAGATGAAAATATTGAAAATTCAGTTGTTAAATATGCAGATGACACCAAACTTTGAGGCCCGTGTGGTAGCATGGAGCAAATTGAACTAATGTGAAATGATATAAACTAAATCTCATCATGGACTTCAATATGGGGTATGTGACTTAACTCTGATAAGTGCTGCATAATACATATGGGGAGACAAAATTATTTACATACATATACAATAAATGACGTTGTTCTCCCAAAAAATAGGTCTGAGAAAGATCTTGGCATAATTATTGATATTGACCTTAACTTTAATAACCAATGTAGTTTGGTTATTGCAATGGCAAATAAAACAATACTGGCAATAAAAAGAAATATCAGGAGTCAAAATTCAGAAGTTCTCATGCCTCTAAACTTGTCATATGTTAGATCTATAATGGATTACAGCAGCCAACTATGGAACCCTTGTGCAAAAGCAGAAATAAATAAACTGGAGCTGGTACAAAGACATTATAATAAATCGATAACTTCTTTAAAGAATCAAAGTTACAAAGATAAATTAACCAATTTAGGCTTGCATAGCCTAAAATTAAGAAGGTGTAGGGGTGATTTATTAGTAAACTATTATATGACCCTTCCCTAATGATAGCATTAAAAATAGAATTTTTAAAAATGACAATTTTAACGTTAGAGATCATCCGTTACAAACAAAAGCAGATAGATTTTGCACTAACAAATGAAAATATTTTTATACTTCAAGAGTGGACAATCTTTGAAATAGATTACCATCGGACGTAATAACCAACCCAAGTAAGGAAAGTTAAAAAAAATCTTGATAACTATATTTCCACAGGAGGAAATCTGGATAATTACATCTTGTCCTAATAGGAGCTGATTTATGGGCATATGCCTCTTTTGCTCCTTTGCAACTTAGTCAACTTAGTCACGTCGACCTTCGGATCTGGGCAGAAGGGTGGAGAGGCATTCTCTTTTGGCTGCTTAGATGGCAGGAAGTGGGCAGAAGAGTCTCCTGCAGTGAAGAAGTATCCATTATCAGTGTTTCTGAAGCCATTGATGGGTTGGAAAAGTAGCAGTCAAGAGGGGATATCTCCTCTGTAAGGTAGAGCCCCCCCAAAAATTAAGATTTTGCAATGCACTGATGAAAATTAGAGATAAAGCTAATGGTGCAGGAAACGCGCACAGAAGCTGTTGCTCTCCAGCCTATCATGTGACCCCCCCATGTTTTCCTTTTTTACAGGGGTTAAAAAATATGAGGGATGTTTTCTTTATTTTAGGTGGTGACACTGGGGGAATTCAGCACCTGCAGTGTCTGTGCTATGTTTGCCAGCACTAGTGGTGGGCTCCCCAGTGAGCATAAGTAAAATGGGTAGGGTGGAGGGGTAGCAGCCAGCATGGGGGAGTGAGTACTCCCATGCCAGAATATTAACAGACATCGATGAATTTTTTTTTCATTTTTATAGGGTTAAAAAAAACTACAAGGGATGATTTTCTTAATTTCAAGTGGTGACACTAGGGGATTTGGCACCCCCAGTGTCAGTGTTATGCTTGGCTGGATGGCAGAGGGCCTAGTGCCGCATAAGTAAAATGGGCTGGGTGGGGGCTATGAGCCAGCACAGGGGATTGGGCTCCCACATGACAGATTATTAACATAGATTGGGTTTTGGGGGGGTTGCAGTTATGGTGACAGCTGCAACAGACATTGATGGACAGTTTTGTCTTTTACAGGGTGTATTTAAAAAAAACTATGAGGAATGGTTTTCTTTATTTCATGTGGCAGCACTGGGAGATTGGGTACCCCCGGTGTCAGTGTTATGTTTGGGAGGGGTGCTGTGATGGGTGCTGAGTGGGAGGATCAGGTGGGGAAACAGTGAGGGTGGGGCAACAACAGACATCAATGGACGGTTTTCTTTGTTATGGATGTAATTCAACTTCAGCAGGCTGATCATGACAAATCAGCTGTGCTTACTGAGTGATGGTTATGTAGATCAGAGGAATGAGCCAACCTATGAGTGAGTCAGATCTCGCCTGTTAAATACACAAAGTTTCTACCCCACAGGCCAGAACAGTGTCATGGTCAGCCTGGCTGATGACTGGTGTGACACTGACAAGCCCTTTGCAGACCACTTGCATTGGACTGATAGTGTCACACACTTAAAAAACTACTCTCCTAACAAAATGTTTGCTGCATATGCGTGCACAAAGAGCATAAAAAGTAGTTCAGCTCAGCAGATACTAGTACTAGATGATAAAACCTTCTTAAAGGCTGACTATGCAGCTCACAATTAGGCATTGATTAGCTACTGCATTAAATTTATGTGATGCAAATCAGCAAACAGCTGTGCTAGTGTGAACTAAACCAAGAGTGGATGTAAACAGTTATACGGTATTTAGAAAAGGCTAGCTTTGGAATTATTAGGTTTTTTTTAAGTTAAACATAGACACAGGTCAATATACTGTAGATAAAGTCAGTGGATACAGTTTCTGTGTGTCTATATGTTAAAAACATATTGATCAATTTTTACATATAAATATGGTTTAAAATAATATTAATACATATTTTTGCCTGACACTTTAAAATTGTTTTAAACTTTTTCAAACTTGTGGTTCACATTTGTACCAAATGAATGTAACCCCCATGCCATTTTTGGTAAGTTGGACACTCCCCATAAAACAGAACTAGTATCCATATATGGCATGCCATTAACATTTAGCTAAAACTCAAGACTGGTACCACCCTTGGTGTTAGGATGCATACCAGGCTCATTATCTAGAGGAAGAGGGATGAGTACAAGAACTAAAAAAAATGACCCTTTGTAACTAGAACCAGGTCCAGGATAAAGGATGCTAGGCATGTGCTAGACGTAACTGCTGAGAGGGCCCCAGTAATTCCACACAGAAGCAAGGATTTAAATATCCAGAGCAGCAGTTGGGATTTTGCAGTATGGCTTTATTTAACCAATGTTACTAAAGCATTAATGGACCCCTAAGGGTTGGTCATGGCAAACGTACAATTTCCAGAACTCTCCTTGCTATGCACTACAGTTCTCCAGAGAAACAACAGTTCCTTTCTCTTCCCCATGTTGTATGAACGTGGACTGTGCCACATACCTGAACACATTCCCATTTTCTCAGAGTGAGATACTTGTGGAACTGGGTCACACACTCTGAACATCTTCTTTCCCAAATAGGTGTATATTTATGGAACTGTGTCACACACCTGAACCTGCAGCAATGGCCTTTGCTAAGGTAAAACTGGTGCCCTTCCATGAATCAGTTAGCCCTGCCCTGTAAGCTTCCAGATGACTTTCCTACCACCCTTTGCCCCAACCATCAGTCTCTACCATTTCTGCAGGGTTACACAACAGAAGTCTCCATTCCACACTGACATGCTAAAGACTCCAATTTTACTTTACTTCATTCACTTGGGTGAACACTTTACTCTACTTCACTGACTTGGGTGAACACTTTACTCTACTTCTCTCACTTGGGTAGACACTTTACTTCACTCACTTCGGTGAACAAAGTTTTTTTCAAAGGCAGTTGTAAACACACACAAGGACTTTCAGGGCAATGCCCCTTGGCTTCACTGAACTAGCAGTCCCTTTCACTTCTCCTGGAGTGAAAATCCGGAAATCCTGCAGAAGAAAGGTCTCCACCACTTTACTGAAAGCTGATGATTGTAATCCAAACTAGGATGAGAAATCCAGGCCCTAAATTCAGAGCCCACTGGCAGAGCTCCTGCCACTCTCACTGCCACTACTGATCACACTCTGAACATTCTGAGGCTCCTCAGAGCAGCCTTACACAGAAAGGGTTATGCTGCTGTGAGAGTTCCAAATGACATAATCATTCTTCCCTCAAACTAGCTGAGTAAACAATGATGTCATTATGTAAAAAACCCCTAATGAGCTCCTTACCAGCTGCCTATTCTACCTGCCTAACATTAATACTGACGGGATTCTAGTAACCCTGGGGGACTGGGTGGTTACATGAATATGTTTCCATTACTGTTTATAATCATGATCAATGTGCAAATTACTGCAATCATGTAATGAGAATTGTAAAAATATTAATTTTATGTTGGCTGATTACAGAGTCTTCCCTGCTTTCCCAGGTTTATGCCTACAATAGTGGAAGAAGATAACACATGAACTTTGGAGTCCCAAGCAACTGAATCAGCAGTGGTGACTAGGTAAAGACCTTTCCAACCATTGAAATGTAGCAGGGTTGATCAGATTATAAAGCCCCACATTTTCAGCGCCATAAAGTGTACAATATGGCCAGTCAAATCATCTGCTACAGGACACCATCACCATTATCCTTATCATCGTCATCATCTTCAAGTCCCCGATTTTGACAGTAGTAGGACTACCGTCATGCAGAGACAAGAATTCTCTTCATGTTTTTTTTTTTTTGCCATTCACTTTTTATTAGCTTTTACAAACACAAAAGGAACACAGAAAAGAAGGAGATGCAGAAGGACTCAGCATCAAAAAGTACAAATTTGGATCGCCATACATAGTCAATACAAAACAAATTGGTACACAATAAACATAATCCTCTACCTCTGCATCCCTCCCCCCTGTAAAATTGAAGGAAAACAAGAAAACATTACCCACTCTCCCTTCCCCCAAGATAATAAGTAAAACAATTTAGGACCACTTACTGTTATTGTCCAACAGTTTACTTGTCCCATCAAAACCAGCCTAGTAACTGCTCCATAATGTTCAAGAAAACATGAGTCGGTCCTAACTATAATATGCTCCCACCCTCCTCCTACTAACTAACTGCCTAATACCCCCTTCCCCCTATCCCCACAAGGCTATTCTAAAACAGTCATATTCCAGGATATCTTTTAGAATTCTCTTCATGTTAATCACAGCTATCAGGGTGTAGGAATATTGTTCCCCAAGGCCTGGTCTGAGACCAGTTCCATGCCTTACCAGTTGAAGGGATTTAGTTATCACCCAGGAGATCTGGGTTGGAATCCTGATTCCCCTAATATTCTTTTAACCTCAAATTTCACAGAGTGGTAATCATGGTGGCATGATGTTGGAATAGTAAATCTACAAAGAAGTGTGAAGCACAAGACAAAAATAATGTTCAGTAAAGAAACATTTTTTAGACCAGGTCTTATGGGAACAATCTACCTGGAGCAGCTTTCAGTTGAGGCTCAGCTGCCTGCTTCCTTTTTTCCACATACAGATTTCCCTGAGATTGTGTTCAGCCAGTCTTCTGAAACCCATCCCACCAAGCCTGAGAGCTGTACCTGAAAAAGAAATGGCTTCCATGTGATTGATAGAGATTATATGCCTATTGACTGGAATCATGGTGTGGATAATGCTGATAGTGCTTCTGAAAGTGCTGTTAACTTTGACAGTGATGATGTACCAATTTCCATTTCAAATAAAAAGATTGACACCACACGCACATCGGCGCTTGTTAATAATATTAACAGGTGTACGCCTTCTCCTACCTCATGTACTAGTGTCATAGTTACTGTTACAACAAGCAGACAAACTACAGTACTATCAGTTTCACAGATGCCCACCAACTGTCTCCTCAGGCTGCTAGAAGCAATACCATCATTTACTTATTTACTCGTTTATTTATTTAGTTGAAAACTGGTGACTGGGAAAGGCACACTGAGCTGAAGCTCATTTCCAGGTGCAACCCAGGGGAAGGGGACAAAGGATAAGATTACATAGCACAAACACAGTTGACAGTTACAATAAAGTGCAATTAGAGTAACATGATGAGTACAGGTATAAGTGCAGCATGAGTAAACTAGGCAAAAAACAATTAAGTGCCTCAGCAAAAATGCATGGGACAGACATAAGGCAATTCTAGTGGGTGGTAGGAGGAAGTAGGCTGTTGGTTAACTAGGGTCTGCAGCTTATCCATTAGGTAGGGAAATGGGAATACTAGGTGGGCCAAGCAGTTCTTATCTGCAGTCTAATTCTATGTTTCTAGTCACACCTACACTGGGGTAGAGTAGCAATTGCAGGTGAAATGTGTGGGAGAGGGAATAAAGGAGTGGGGGAAGGAAGTTCAGGAAATACCTGAGGAAACCAGGGGAGGCAGCAGTAGTGGGATGTGGAGAGCTGGTACCAAAGTGTGGGAAGATGATGGAAAAAGGCTGACCGCCCAGCAGGGGAATGAGGGGTGAAGGTGCAAGGAACCACCAGAGCCAAAGAAGATCGGAGTAACCACCCTTCACAGCTAGTCTTAAATGTTATACCAGGAGTTGCTGTTGTGTAGTGAACAGCTAACACCAAACCTGGAGTGAGGACATTCCCAGCTATGGGCCAGGTGAGAAGGACCCCACCCCAAGTCAGGCACACTTAAGATGTGGACTTGGAATGCAGAGCGAGACCATTGGATGCAGGGAACCCTGCACCAGAATGGTATGGCTGGCATGCCCCAGAAACTGATAAGGAGCTGAAAAACATTTGAGCAGCTGAATGAGCACTGGTGTGCAGAGACCTCATGAGTATTAAGTGCTGAGGACTTGCAAAGGTCGGATGCAGTAGTGAATGTAGCAGACATCCCAGAGGCTGAAGCCAAGGGAATGGCGGTTGACATGAAACAATGATTGCTTAAGCTAGAGTGGACCTGTACATAGGTCAGTAAGTAGTAGTAATAATTGGACCTGCACGTAGGTCTGCAAAATGTAGTAGCAAAGGAGCAGCACTGTGAATAGTTTGGATGAGACTTTAAACCGAGATCCCTTCTGCCTGGATTGTTGGTAGTTCATGTGGATGTTAAAGATCCCATGGCACTTATTGAAAAGAGTAGAGGATTTCCCTAGAGTCCTGGCCAAATTTCCCCCATTCACTAAAAATACCACCTACAGCTTAATCTGGTTCAATTTCAGTTGCTTACCATCTGTACCCCCCTCCCCATGGTCGCCCCTGAAAAAGGGACTTCTAGTCCCAGTGGGCCTACCGGGTCAACAAAATTCAATAAATAAATAAATAAGCCAGCCAGGCATTCAAAATCCAATAAGTGTGACAAATACTCTGAGGATTTTTTTGGTGGCAGAGATGGGATTTAGAACAGAAATAATTAGCCACATGGGGCCACAACTCCCCAAACACCTCCAATTCCCCGCCATAGGAAAAATTGAAAAGTGATGGAAGGGCCAAGACTCACATACAGGTATTGAAACTAATTTAAAGCATCAGCAGTAGCTTTAGCTGACCTCAGAGTATAACAGTGTGTGCAAACATAGAAGCAGCATCTGTGCTGAGTACACTAAGTTGTAAACTTCAAGAAATATAGAAAGAAAGGAGATACCATGCTCTTAAGCAGCTATCACCAGGCAGTGCAATGAAACTTCAGCAATGAGGAAGTAGAATGAGCTGAGAGAGCATGAATGAGCTGCTTAGCTAGGGTTCAGAGTGAGCCTGAATCAGGTGAAAACAATTAAGTGCAACATGGAGAGCAGCTATGGCTCAGCTGAAACACACAGATCATGGTTGCAGTTGCATTGCAAGTAATTTGAGTTGTGAGTAACTGAACAAGTAATGTGAGCTCTGGAGTAGCAATATGCTTAGAGCTTAGAACAAAAGCCCCAAAAGACAAAACTAAAACACACAAACACGGAAAACAGGGAACAAATGCCCAAAACAAAAACAAAGACACACAAAAACACAGAAAGCAAGGGCAAAAAGAAGCACACAGCTGGAGACAAAATACAAACCAGAAGCAGGAAAACAAACATCAAAGTCCAGCAGAGACAAATACAAACAGCAAGGCAGGGGGCGAACTCCCCAGGGTAGGCCCCAACCAGCTCAGAGGACAGACCAACAGAGCCTCCGGCTGGCAAAGAAAAAGTGCTTCAGAAGGAGGCTGAGAAGAACTGTTTATATAGTTCAGGAAGTGGCAGGGGCTGGCTGCTTGTCCACTGAACTATAGGCCCAGCCTTCCAATTCCTGTTTTTCATCTCCTCCTATGGGAAGAATACAAGAAGTACTGATTAATATTGAAGTTGGTTAAGCTGTCGATGGGTTAGTGAATTGGAAAATATGGCCAAGATGCATTTTCCACTGTTATTTTCAAGAAGTTCTATGGGATCTTTGTTGCCCACCTGAAAAATCAGATCTGGCAGCTGGGACCCTTGTTAAACTGCTTGTCCCAAAGGCAGATAAACTCCATGGATGAACTCAAAAGAGTATGTGTGTGCTGTAAAACAATTATTGGCAAGGGGTGACAGTCAGCAACACTAGAGTCATTGTCATCATCAGCACTTTTTTGTTAATAATTATATTATTCAAAATAAAAGCGAATAATTTACAATTACATAAGTTAACAGATTCATATAAATGTGTCAATACATGCATAAAAGAATTAAGTGCAAATCAGATCAATGCATACATAAAACCTTTTTAGGTTTGGTAAAAAATTCTGCAAAAACTAAGGAAATGTATTCAATGAAAAGAACACTAAATTATACAAGCTAATAATCACCTAAAACTTCTAATTAAGTAAACAAAAATATTATAACTGTAAAAACATCATTTGAACTCCTTTCCCTTTATGTCTGAGCCATCGGGTCCCCTGAAAAAGGTACAATTGAGGAGTTTTAATTATCACAACCTAGATCAGAAAATGCTAAGAAGGAGAAAGATGTAAATTAAAGTTAGCCATAAAAGACAGACAAATGAAAAATAGAGTAAGAGGAGAAGAGAAAATAAATGTGGAGTGTGGAAGGGCAACTTCCAAACTAAATATGATAGCATTCTACGGAGCCGCATTACACACAATCTGCTTCTCAAGTAGAAATCCTTTTAAGAAACGATGAGCTTGAGTAAAGAGTCCCTATAATTTCAGACCGGCTTATTTCCAGCTTTTAATCTTCTGGCTAGTTTTTCACACTTTGAGTTTTCTATGAAAGCAATCTTCAATTCTGAGATAGTAGGGACCTTAGGATCAATCCAGTCTTTTAATATGCAAGTTTAATAACTATAGAGATCATGGCAATCATGTACTTAAGTTCTGTTATGGACACATCATCAAATATTTGACCAATTATACCTTTTGAGGTTCATCCCTTTAGTTATTATTATTTTTTTTTATAAGCATTGTTTTACTTGTTGCAAGAGTTATGATATATTTGAACATTCCCAAAACATATAAATTGCCATCTCATTTAGGCTTTCACATTTAGGGCATCTATCATTATCAAGAATTTCATTTTGTGCATTTGTGTTGGTTAGTAAAATACACTGTGTATACAGTTATATTGAGTTATTCTGTTATTAACTAATGAGAATGCCTTAAAAGGAAAACTCCACATTTGGCCCCAGTTCCATTGGGATACCTCCTCTCCTAGTATTTTTGACCATTGTGATGCAGAATGCAGCAGAGAACATCGCAACTCAGTGATAATTAAGTCCTTTTGTCATGCAATATTTTGTGGCATGTCATTTACTGCAAGGCACTGCACAGCATACTGGCTGACACCATTGTACATTAGAATATATTTTGCTACCTAGTACATCCAAAGTCCTTCCCTCTTTGGAACAGCATAAACCATTACAGGGAGCAGATGGTTGTTCTTTCTAGGAGAATCCTGTTTGCTTCCCACCACTCACTGGTGGTACTCGGGAACAGCCTGGGAGGGTAATTTTTGGTGGGCATACCAAGATTCAATAAGAACTACAGTACCTATCCCATAGTTCATGGTAGTGGGCCATTTAATAAGCTGCCATATGGCTGAGTCTCTCATATGATGTGAGTTACCTCACTGCCCTTTTCTACTTTTCAGTGGAGAAAAGTTCCAGTTTAAACCATCTATATAGAAAAATACAGACTGTTTTTCATTTACAGCCATAATGGGGAATGTGCATCACAGGAGAGCCACTGTGCTGTTTGAGCTCCAAAGAAGGCCAGATTGTATCTCTGTATGAAGGTGTCCCTCGCCCCCTTATTTTCTATTAGCCCTATGTTTAAATCTGATGATGCCCAGGGGATTACCCTTCCACTAGAAATTACCAAATAACTTTTAGCTATTTTAACAAACCACGCCAAAGAGATCAGGATCAGGATGTAACTAAAAGGGTACATAAGTTTTGAGGACCATAACAATCCAAAGTGATCCTCATTACTTGCCAGAGAAAGAATGAGTAGCATCCAATGGATGCATTTCTCCTTCAGCTTCAGTATGAGGGGGTTAGGTTTACCGAGCACAGCTGATGAGTGTCTGGCACCACTCTGAAGCCTAAGTAGCTTATGTCCTTTGATGCCTATTTCAGACCATAACAAGTGAAGGGTTCTGCCTGACAGCAATTATTTAAAGGAAACACATCTGTATTTCCACAATTAACCCTCAAGCCAGAGGTCTGAGCAAATTGCTGAAGAACCTGCAGTAGTATTGATACATTCTGGAGTTGGTCTGTTAGCAGAACCAGAAAGTCATCAGGATATAATTTGGTACAATATTCTTAGAACACTGCAGTGATGCCTTTATGCAACTGGTCAGCCATCAAATAGTTTGAAAATGAACTGAGTAACTGAACCCGATTAGTGGCCATACAAAGTATTGAGAAGGAAGATAGCATATGCATGTAAGCTGGTTGTGGGGAGCTGCCTAAATGAATATCTGAGGTGTTACTACACTTTTTAAAGGTTGTGCCAATATTGCCTGCATACTGCAGAGGTATTTTTATATTGTTGTTAGTTTTTTGTGCCTCCTATCGCTCCCATTTTCTTTCTGCTTCATCTCCTGTTTCCCTAGGTGATGACTGTTTACTTGGGATGGTAACTTGGTATTTCCCTGTGGTGCTGCAGTGCTGGTGACCTGCTGTGTCAGCTGGGAGATCAGAGGTCTGGAGGTCTGAGGCCAGAGAGGTTAACATGGCTGAAATGGAGCCCAGACTTATGCCTTTCAAGCTGCTCACCAGTGGTGGAAGGAGATGACATTTATTGATGTGGAGAGGAGGAGAAGAAAAGTGAAGCAGGGTTGGAAAGATAGCGAAGAATAAAAAAAGAAAAGTAGACAATTGCTGGTCTCCTTATCACAAACCTACTCCAGAGAACTTGGCTGTGGAAGTCAGCTGGGCATTTAGCAGAGGGCTGCTGATAACGCTAGAAGTGCTGCTAGGCTAACTTAGGAAAAGTGTGCTGAGCTGATTCATTTAGGTATAGCAAACTTTCTAGCTCTGCAGGCACTGGTAAGGTTTCCAACCTTTCATATACTTATCCCTCATTGAAAATATATTTCTTGGATTTAGTCAAATACAAAGCACTCCCATACGTATCAGCATGTAGCCATGTCTTTTTTTCAGAGTGCCTTATTAATTTATATTGCTTGAAATACTTTTTGGATTTCTCCATTCTTTTGTGACTAAGTATAACTTATAAGGATATATAGTCAATACTTTCAAATACTTTCAGATTATCTTGTTTATTTCTTATGCATGTGCACTATAAAAACCACAGCAAGCATTCCTATAATTGTTATATAAACTTTTATAACTTCTTATTTTAAAATTGGGAGTTTTCAGAGGTTTTTGCTCTTGTGACCTATCTGTCAATAGCCCCTGCTTATAGGTTGCAGCTCCATTCCTTTCTGTATCACTTCCTGTTGTCTGAGATTTAAGATTGAAGGGCCGTAGACATAAAGAATACTGTTAGGGCCTATAGATTTTATCTTTTACAAACATTTGGCTGCATTTAGGTAAATAAATCTTTTTATAGCTGTTAATTTTTTTCCACTCAACTGGGCACCCTAGATTTTTAATTGTTGCTATTTTCATACAATGCATTATTTCAGACCTTGCTGTCTTAATTCATGGGGTTCCTCAAGGCTCAATCCCTTGCCCTCTGTTGTTTTAATTTTTAACAACTTTCTGAAGCATAGCGAGAGGTGTCATCTATATATGTATAGATGATACTGTACTGTACTACAGTGCAATGCCAATGTCTGATGATAATTCAGTACTGGAACTTGATTTTATTAGAGTCCTCTCCTAGTTTATCAACAACTGTCTGGATACATAATGGAACCAGTTCTAAGTCTATAGTGTTTGGATCCCAGAACATGCTAACTCATTTAGCTAATCCACTTGCAAGCATAACATCAGATGGCAACACTATTGAGCTTGTCAATGTATTCATATATCTAGGAATCTGGTATGATGTATAGCTTACACACAGTAGACACATTCATCACATCTTGACAGCCACTGGGCCCAAACTCAATATTCTCTACTGGTCTAAATGCTATCTCAATGTTGACATGAGGAAGCAGGTGGTCTCCCTCTTCCTGCTCCCTTCTCTTTACTACAGAGACATCATACACCACTGTGCAAACAAAAATACTCTGCTGCCCACTGGATTGTTTGCATAACAAGTTGTGCAGGTTATCTTCTCCTGTGGATTGTCTATCCATCATTGTCTACTGCATGACTAGCCAAACTAGCTAAGTGAAATCAAGTGTGACTTCCACTGACTTTCATTGTTGAACAACTGTGCACAAGGGAAAGCCTCATATTATCTCCTAGACTACCTCACACAGGAAAGCATTTCCTACTCACTCCATTATATAAGCCCTGGTCAGAGCCAATGCAGCTGCAAAATGATGTTATTGATGGTGGTTGAATCCTAGCCAGTATCTCCTTTACAAATAAATTGTAAAACAAAAAATCATGTACATGCTACAGGTACCAGTTGATTTGTTTGAAAGAGCAGACAGCAGCCCATCTTAACATGAGTGCCACCAGAAGAGTTTTTCCATGGAACTTTCAGGGACAGATAGGTGAATATTTACAAAGGATATAACAGTTAGAATGCAACCACCATGAATCACATCATTTTGCAGCCATATTGGCAGTGACCAGAGTTTGTTCACTACATTGGACAGCACAGCTGGACTGGGTGGGCACAGCAGCAGAACTAGGTGGGCACAGCAGCAATCAGAATTTCTGGCAGGAGTCAAGCCTGCCTTCCTGCCATGTCTTTGCAGCTAGAGCCGCTATTCACGTTCCATTATTCTGGCTATTATTCCAACACTGAAGGAAGCAAGAAGTTGGAACTTGGGATTGCCTGGCATGATTTTGCAGGCCCACAAAAGGGTGGAGGGTTAGTATGAGCTGAACCATAGACATGAGAAATAGGAACACCCTTTATTAACACACCTTTCATTTGATGTGATCTCTTGGATCTCAGCACAGTTGTGGGGTTTGTTTTGGAAATGCATGGGGGATGATCAGGGCTAGGCCCCCATAGTGAATGAAGACCCTTCAGCTTTCACATCTTGCTGCCACTGAAATATAATAAAAAGAAAATAAATGCAAAATGTGTGCAACTTTGTGTTACTGGCTGTGGGTTTGCCATCCACACTCATAGACTATGCTCCTGAGACCATCCACCCCCTACCGTTGGACTGCTTAACTAACAAAGTGTGTGCTGATGCCTCTTACATGGTGCAAAATGCCCAGCCCCAAAATAAGAAAAAATAGAGTAAACATCAGTCAACCAGCTTCTTAAGAGGTAATGTGCACAATATAACACAGTAAACCCAAATGTCAAAAAAACAAAATCTGCATGGCATCAGACTGCAGGTCAGCGTGGCTGACATAATATAAAGAAGTCATCTCTCTTACCAGTCAGTAGAAATGTCTACTTATATTAGCAGCTTTCTACTTAATTGGTCACACTTCTGAAGTCAAGTATTCACCACACAGGCTTCAGATTGGGAGGGCGGGCTCAGCAAAATCACTCTGCAGCTGAAAGCAAACTACTAAAATGTGTCACAGCATACAGCTTCTCATTCATGTCATTTAGCAGTTTTAAAGGCCAAAATCAATTCTAGCTGTTTAAATGCCAGTATTTTAACAACCTAATACAAGCTGCAAAAAAATAAAATGCATGCTCACTGCACCATGCATCTGGCCCCACAGTCTACTGAATGTGAAGGCCAGACACAAAGTGCCATGGACACTCATTTTATTTTTTTGTGGCTTGCATGGTGGTGTTAAAATATCAACACTTAAACAGCTAGAGTTGTATGCTATGAAACCACATAAAACTGTAGTTTGATTTGAGCTGCAAAGGAGTTTTGCTTTATCCACCTTCCCCATCTGAAGCCTGTAAGGTGACTGTTTGCCTTGAGAAGTGCTGACCAAGAAAGTAGGAAGTTGTTAATAAAAGTACTATACAAAATAACATCACCATGGCAGCATTTGCATGTTATCCCCATTTTGAGCTAGAGAAACTTACCAAATCAATGAGAACCTAAGCAGCACAACCACTGTTGTATGATCCTGACTCCAGCAGTGTTCATGTTCTGACTGCTCCAAAACTTTTATTGTCCCTTTTCAGCCCACTTACCAGCACTCGTAATTACCATGTCTCTCCTTTTAATATTCCATGTGCTTTTCCCTCCTCCAGCTCTTGAGTAACTAAGCACATGGCAGGTCTGGCTGGCACTGTTTGTGCAACTTACTGCAGCGGGTGGCCAATGGGGTCCAGAGCAAGAAAATAGTGTGACGGGGGGCAGAACCAACCATACTGTACAGAATAAAGAGGATGCAGAGAGATGTACTTCAAGTCTATTTGGTCAGAGGATACAAGCTGTGATGCATTCATAGTTATGTGCTTCCGGAGCCCCCTTCTCAATGTAATAGCACTACATCAACATAACTGTCACTATGCAGCCATAACAGCAGCACTTACCATCTCCGTTCCCAGGATGAAGTGTGAATTTGATATAAAGGCCTTTGCATTTGAAGTAGCAGTCACCTGGATCACACTACGGCCTGGATATTCAAAAGGGTTGCGCCATGCGCAACAGGGTTGCGCATGCGCAAGTCCAAAATGCGCCATTCTGCGATATTCAGCAGGAGGCAGTTACGCCACTGGTAACAGGTTGCGCAAGAGAGCAATGCAAATGAATGCATGCTCAACAGGAGGGGGAGGATCCATGCATAACCTGCGCAACCCGATATTCAGTCGGGTTGTGCAGAGTTGTGCATGCGCAACCCCCAACCTGCGCCCGCACAAGCTTGAGCCAAAAAAAAAAGGCTTAAGTTGAGGGCCACCCACAGGTGAGCTGCTGCATTGCAGGGCGCAACACAGCAGCTGCCACCCCTGGCTGGCCCCCAACTCGGTCCCTGTGCCCCCCCACCAGCCCGATCGCGGGCATAGTGTAACACGAACCCCTCCCCCGCCCACACATCTCCCACAGCCCGATCGCAGGCAGTCCAGGTACATGAACACCCCCCCACACACATCTCCCACAGCCCGATCGCGGGCAGTCCAGGTACATGAACACCCCCACACACATCTCCAACAGCCCGATCGCGGGCAGTCAAATACATGACACCCCACACACATCTCCCACAGCCCGATCCGGGCATGCGTATATGAACCCCCAGTGCCCGATCGCGGGCAGAATATAACCCCAACCCGATATCTCCTGGTGGTCCAGTGGACCGTAAAGCCTGATCACGGGCAGAATGACACATCACAACCCCCAAAATCTCCCTGGTGTCTAGTGTCCCCCCACCCACGAAGCCCCTCCACCCGCTCCCCACAGCCGGGCGACAGCATCCCACCGCCTGCCGCCCGCCCGCCGACTGACTGTCCGGTGGGCTGCCGCCAGTGGTGCAGAGCTACAGCCAATGGGCATGCAGCTCATACCGACTGACAGTCCAGATTTGTGAATGATGTTCATTCACAAATCTGACTGTCATGTCACGGTATGGGCTGCATGCCCGTTGGCTGTAGCTCTGCACCAATGGTGTGCAGCCCCACCGACAGTCAGTCGGCGGGCGACGGGTGGCAGGCGGGTGGATGCTGTCACCCGCCGGCTGGGGGGCGGTGAGGGCTTGGGTGGTGGGGGGACACTAGACACCAGGGAGATTTTGAGGGGGGTTGTGATGTGACATTCTGCCCGGATCGGGCTTTACGGTCCACTGGACCACCAGGAGATATTCGGGTTGGGGGGTTACATCTCTGCCCGCGATCGGGCACTGGGGTTCATACATGTTATGCCCGCCATCAGGCTGTGGGAGATGTGTGGGGGTGTTCATGTATCTGGACCGCCCACGATCGGGCTGTGGAGATGTGTGGGGGTGTTCTATGGTCTGACTGCCCGCATCGGGCTGTGGGAGTGTGTGTGGGGGTGTTCATGTACCTGACCGCCCGCGATCGGGCTGTGGGAGATGTGTGGAGGGGTGTTCATGTACCTGACTGCCCGCGATCGGGCTGCATTGTGCATCGCTGTTCGACAGCTGCTGCCTGGCAGGGTGGCCAGGAGCAAGTCCTAAGGGATTGGCGACCTACATGCAAATGGCATGCAAATGGGGCCATAAATAGATGCAAATGGACCCCCGCACCTTGCATAAATTATGGCCCCATTTGCATGTCACCTTTGAATATCGGAAATTTGAGCATGGCGCCAATGGTACTTGTGCCACGCAAGTTTAATGCTCATCTCTGGCAACTTGCGGCAGCAAGTTCCACTGCGCTTACGCGCTAGTGCTTGGGAGCTGGGAGTGATCAGCGAGCTGCGCTAATAGCAACCTTTGAATATCACCCCTGCCACACCCCTGCGCAACTATTTTGAGCAGCGCAAGGGCTTGCGCCTCAGAATGGCGCAGTTTGAATATCCAGGCCCACCTCTCAAACTTAGGAATGCTTCTAGCTTACAAGTGTTCAAGCCCAATTTCCCAGCCACCTCAGAGCCTCCAGTATTCTTTTTGGTGCAGAATCCCCCTCTCCCTGATCATGATCATGTTGCATTACAGTGCTCATGCTGTTTGTCTGCTGTGACCCCACTTTGTTAGCTTGCTTTGATTACTCTTTGGATGTACTTACCTTTATAGTTGTCTTTTTCCGGTGAGTATGTTAGCCTGTAAATAACTATTCCTGGTGGGCTACGTGAACCTGCTGACTGCTGATATCTCCTCTGGGAACACCGTGAAAAGGAGATGCTGCATCTCATAAGGTTATCCCAGTGTGCTAAATTTCAGATAAATAAATAACTTTAATCCCTGGATTTGATCTGAGGGCTATAGCTAAGGGCTATGGTCAACATAAAATGCAACAGAAAAGAGAGGGAAACCTTGCCTCATCCTTTTGCAAAGGGAAAATAGAGAGGGAATACGCATGTTGGTTAGAATACGGGCCAATGAATAGTTACACAGGGTTTGGCAATGCAACACAAGGCAAAGCAAATGTGTTTGCTAGGTACCCATCCAAGTCTCTGAGAGCCAAACAGGGAGGATGAAAATATTTAAAATACATACAACATACTAAAACAAGTCAGGAGATAAAATGTGGCAAAGATCAAAAATATGCCACCCTAATTTTTAATTTTTTTTTAAAACAGACTAAATGGTCTCAAAAGCCACACTAAATAAGTGGGTTTTTAACAAACCCTTAAAAATGTTCAATGAGGAAACCCCTCTAATTTCCACAGTGAGTTAAATCCACAGAATGGGTACAGCAATGCAAACTGCCTTGTCCCCAACTGTTATAAACTGGATCATGGAATCAAGAGGAGCCCTTCCTCATAGGAATGAAGGGGATACACAAGCAGGTATGTCAGGTGGTCTTTCAAATAACTTAGTCCCAAACTATGTAGGGCTTTATCTGTCAACAAACCTATATTTAAAGCTGATGCACCACCTCACTGGCAGCCAATGCAGTTCCCAAAGAACAGGCATGATATGCATGGAATGGGAGGTCCGAGCAATCAGTCTGACTGCTGAGTTCTGCATGAGCTACAAGTGACGCATCAGCCCCACAGATAGCTCTAGGTAAAGAGCACTGCAGTAGTACAAACAGCAAGTAATGAAAGCATGCATCAGTGTTTCCAGCTCAAGAGGCACATGATAGATTCAGATACAGGTGATATTACGCAGATGATAAAAGCCTCTTGAGACAACAAATGATGCATGATGTTCTCTAGTCAATCTGTCATCCACAATGATGCCCAGATTCCTTACCTTCTCAACAACTAGTAGAGTATTGCCATTTAACAATGGCAGCAAGGCACTATCCCCATGCATCACATCCCCACATGACCTGGTCTCACCAGTAATATCTCAATCCTATGTGAGTTTAACCACAGCCAGCTTGATGCCATCCAATCCTGGATTTCTGCAAGACACTCATCCAACAAAGCCACCACATCAACTCCGTCAGGTTCACATGACAGCTAGATCTAGGTGTCATCTGCAGAGCAGTGAATACTCAGACCATACTGCCTGATGCTGTCTCCCAAAGACAGGATTTATACAGTGAATAACATGAGGGATAGAATCAATCTTTGAGGCACCCCACAGCAGAGAGCAGTGACCTTCAAGATGTTACCACCCAATGCCACCTGTTGCACTCTGCTGGACAGGTAGGACTCAAACCAGTACAGTAATGTGCCAGTGAGTCCCACATAGTGCTTCAATTGGGCTAACAGCCCACCATGATCCATTATATCAAAAGCTGAGAAGAGATCCAGCAATACCAAGATTGAACACCAACCACTGTCTCTGCCTGGAGAAGATTATTAAACACCTTGACTAATGTCTGTACTGTGCTGAGGTTTCAACCCTGAATGGGATGGCTCAAGGATCTCAAAACATTCCAAATGGTCCTGTATCTGCACCACTACTAGCTTTTCTGTTACCTTCCTTAATAATTGCATGGTTGAGATAAGCCTTTAATTTGCCAGATCATCATGGTTCAGCGATGGTTTCTTCAGAAGGGGCTTCACCACTGCCCCTTCAGTTCAGTGGGGAAAACACCCTTCCAAAGTGAACACCTGACAATTTCAATAATAATTGGGACCAGGGTCAGCCAGCAGCCAGAAATGAAGCTGGTAGGCCCTGGGTCTGATATACAGAAAGTAGGGCACAAACCCAGGACCACAAGGAGAACTCCTCAATTTGGATTAAGTCAAACTTCACCCACAAAGTCCAAGTGCTTACATCAACCTCCATATGAGTACTGCTGACCCATGACAGGTCACCTGAAGAGATACAGACTCTGATGGGGGAGATGTGCAGGAAAAGCTGATTAAACCCATTGCAGTTCTCTATTGAAAAATTCTACCCGACTACAGACAGAGAGGATTCAACAACCTGTTGACAGTGCTGAACAGCTGAGTCAGTCTATGTTTCCCTTAGCAATCACACTTGACAGGAACACTGTCTTTTTTTCAGTGTGATCCTCCACTGATAGTCACTGCAGTGATTATTCAGCACCGGCTTGTACTCCTCAGACCCAGATCTCCACCAGAAATGCTGCAACCTCCACCCCTTCACCTTCCTCTTCCTAAGGTCAACATCAAACCAGGTTGGCCTAATGTGGGACTTCAAGGAGTGAACACAACAGGGTGTGAGGGAGTTGAACTCTACCATAAGTTATTTGTTATAGATCTAGTCCACAACTAGGTCAGCCATAAAACTTTAACTGCAAAAATTCACTCCATAACCTGGAGGATGGTACACAAGAGTGATTTTGCATCCTGTACCCAGACCCCCTTTAACTGCCATGCATTCAAATGAGGTGGTCTCCACTGTAGGATATGCCATCAATCACTAGGTGGATCTAAAACAGGTGGCCACACTGCCCCTCCTGGGTTTCCATCTCATGCAGTGCACCAGAGGAGAACCCGCAGTGATCGATGCTTCCAGCACAGGTCTGAGCCATCCAACAACCAGATCTCCATAATGCATACCAGGTCCACTTAGCAATCCATGATGAATGCCTCCATCACCATGGTTTTGTTCCTCAGGGACATGACATTAAACAAAACTGCTCAAATGGTAGAGTAGGCAAGGAAGGCCACCTCTCTTTATTACCTGGTTTGCATCAATTTTAGGTAGCTCAGTCCCACTGCTATATACTACAGGACAAAGAACAATATCCCCACTTCACAAAGTCAAAGGCTTTTTAGAAAATTGTGACTGGAGTGGGGAGTCCCTTCACATGGGATATGGTGTTGATACCTGCCTGCAGGTGGTCTTAGCCAAGGTGGTCTTTTACAAAGCCCACCTGGAAGGTTTATACCAGAGTGAAAAAGAGACCCTCCAATTAGGTAGCCAATGCTTTTGCTATGACCTTCACTTCAGCATTGATGAGGAAGATTATTTAGTATCTTGCACAGAAGGTAGGATGCTTAGCTTTCTTGAGAAGCACCATAACTTTGGCTTCTCATATCATGAGGGGTAGTATACTGATCTGGAAAGTCTCCAGGGACACCTTATGGAGCTAAGTGCATCTGACTTCTCCCATTGATTGGTAACAATCTGCTGGGAAGCAGTCCCCCACAGAGATGTATTACTGTTCAAAATGTAAACTTAACTTGAATACTCGGAATCACTGGTGACTGGCAGCATAGCCTACAGGTTAGAGTAATGAGCTGTGAATAAGCTTGGTACATCCAGCAGACCTGGGTTTGATTCCCACAACTTCCACTTGCATAATGGATGACCCTGAGCAAGTCATTTAACCTCCCCAGTGCTCCTGGGTAATCCCTGAAAACAGGCTTTGGGCCTAGTGGGCCTTACCTGGCTACCAGAGAATAAAAAACAAAAATATTGGTTCTATAAATCATGTACTGCACATGTATAAGCAGCTTGTAATCATAAATTATCTAATGAATACATAAGCAAATTGTTATTTTCCCCCAATTTCTAGTCTTACCCCAAATACACAAATAATTGGAGTGTAGTATAACTTGACAACTGATCTGTTCTGAAGGACTGGATGATTGACTTTTACCAAAACAACTGGATTGCAGGTGCTAAATCACTTGGTGATGGACTTCAAGTGCTCTAGATTCACCAGATGCTAGTGGAACATCTAATACTGGACCTCAGGCACTGAATCAACTGGTGCTGCATCTCATTTGCTAGATTATCTGGTACTGAACCTAAAAAGAAAATACCCAGAAGAGGATGGTTAAACAGCTGACTGCCCCTCTCAAATTTTAGCCACTTCACACTCTCTTGGCTGTTGTATGCCTCTTTCTCTTCAGTTGCCTTGTGTGCTGACTGAACAACGAAACTATTACAGTGAAGTCCCCCCACAGCAACAATTTCGACAGGTTTCGAAATTGTCGCTGTGGGGGACCTGAGGGTGACATTTTGTCCTTTCACTGTGTGTCGCCCCCCCCCAAAATCAATTCTGACTCGAAGTTGATAATCCTTAGAAGGGAGGCATGGGGGGCACAGCCCCCTGCATGAGGGATTGGGGATATAGCCCTCCAAGAAAAACACTCCCAATGTCAGACAGGTGAAATTTCACCTGTCACCATTGGGGATCTTGCTATGCTGAACTTCAACAATGATGTTATCGATTCGGCATAGGTAAACCGTTGCCAGCAGACTTACTGCTACAGCCACAGCTGCAACAAATCCAGGTTCACTGTATTTCTGAGAGAAACCACAAGTCCCTTGAACTTACTGCAACAGACAAGAAACAGGATGGGAATCTATCTTGGTGTAGCAATCTCATATGCTGAAATAACTAGCCAGCTCAACCATTTTTTTGTATGCAGTGTATTCATGAGATGGTCCTGAATTTATTTTTTATCTTGGCAAATCTCAAATACCCTGTGTTATTCCAACATTTGTGTGAAGAATGTTCCTGCTGTGCTGCCCCATTTCCAAACAGTTTAGACCACCAGTGGTGTGTGACCTCATACATCCAGGAGCAGGCACCATTCCTGCTCCTGGATGTGTGAGGTCACATGCCATTTGGCAGTCTAAACCATTTGGAAAGGGAGCAGCACAACAGGAACAATTTTTCACACAAGGCAACACAGATTTTTTTTTCATCTTTTACAAGCTAGGAGGCTGAATACATCTAGCAAAAACCTTTAGTAAAGGTTGAAGATTCAGACCTTCACTCCTTCAGTTTGTGATCATCTAGCAATTAACTCATTTACTCCATAGGAGCTCTTTGAGAGTTCCACTGCTTGTGTCTTGTATACTCTTAACACTGCATCCTCGACCTTTCTAAGCAAAATCCAACCATGATCAGCATGACACAAACAAATGGTAATACCTCATGAAATGTAACTTCTACACACAAAGCATGAGTGGCAAAGTTGTTCAACACAAGATTACCTTTCCAGTGGTGCTATGTAATTAATAATAAGCAATTTTTTGTTTTCTATACTAGTTGAAATAACCATTTTTATTGAACAAAAAAGCAATGTAAGCCATTCTGGCTGGGAAATATGTAACATATCAACAACAAATTAAGCATCCATACATTAGATGTAGTTACAATAGTACATTTGTACAAAAAACTATTTTTTCTAGTATAAAACATGTATTTTTCTCCATTTTATGCTAGGTGCTTAGGTGAGGTTTGATGGCAAAAATGTTTGCCATACACACCATATGATAAACAAATGTGAATAACTCCTAAAGTGTACATGATACACATGAAGCATCAGTGGCAAAGCTGGTCAACACAAAATCACCTTTCTAATGGTGTTATACAGTCAATTCTAATCAATTTTGGCTGTCAAGTAATATTAAAACATATGAGTGATGTCTCCAGATGTTACTAGGGCACACAGGAAGTCTGTAGCCGACTTCTGTAATCATTCTGTGACACTCTGCAGTACATTTTCTGCCACCTACAGGTATGTTCTAGGAGGCAGTGAGTTAAGAGAGGACAGAATGTTGGTAGTAATGTCATAAATGCATACCCAGAGATGTAGTAACGCACAAGGTCACATGCAGAGTGCCTTCATCACTTTGAAGTGATTTTCTGTCATTACTACCAACTCCTGGGAGTTTATCATTGCACTTATAAAATAGGATTATGAAGGGGACAAAAAATAATTAAAATATATTTCTGAAGCAAAAAAAGATAAATATTTATCTTTTTTTAAATAAATTACTATACCAGGAAAAATAGTTCCATTACCGGGGGGGGGGGGGGATACAATTCTTAATCACAGTAAACCTCAGGTTACACTGAGTAAGGGCCAGTTAAAACAACAAAGAATCAATGTACTTATTATTGGTGACATTAACTGGTGCTGAAAAAGTGAATTTTTGATGTTGAATGTCAGCTAATCATATTCTTTCCTGTGCTCTGATCTAGCAGATTTACATTCCCTGTAGCGGTAACTGCAGCCGGTTCTTCCTCCAGATTTTCTTTTACCATGGCCAAAATTTTTACTCATTTTGGACTACCTTCTGATGATGGTACCCAATAGAAATGGAGACGTGCTTTGCATGTATGTCCTGTCACTGATATAGTTTGGCATGCTTCCGACCATGCATCTGACAACAGCTGAACAACTATGGCCTTTATGCTGTGGTTTATGTAACTTCTCAACAGCATTGCTTCCTTACTGAACTGTGGAATCATTGAGTTCAGAAAGCTTATCCACCACTGGATATCTGGTATACACTAGATATCCAGAGTGCCAATAACATTTTGCTGCTGCCTATTGAGGTGTAGATAAAAGGCATTTGCAATGATTTTGTTCCAAGTACTTCTTAAAAGACATCATAGGGCACAAAGGATTTTCAGGTTGTGCATACATGAAATCCAGGAACCAGTGCACATTCAGGTTTAGCAGTTAATTGTTCTTGATAGCAAAAACAAAACAGATCTTGTGGCATTCTAAAAGTTCACTATGTGTTAATGCAGAAACACAAAATTACATTGGCAGTTGCTCCGGCACTTCGACCGTCTCCCTGATGTAGAATAGTCCAGTATACTTTTGTATTCCTGCATATACAATTTGAGAACCTGTAAAATAAGGTTTTTTGAACACTGATCAAAATGCAACACGGTCTGTTTAATTTTTGCTATCTAGAGCAATTAATTGCTAAACTTGAGAGTGTGCACTGATTCCCAGGCTTTGCAATTGTTCTTTGGAGGCTAGCTAGCCCTTGGCTGCAACTCACAGCCACCAATGCTGAGCACTGGTCTACTTCAAATCTGTGCTGGTCTGTGTATAAATGCAACCTAAAGTTTTCTGTTTGTGGGGATTAAGATCATCTTTAGGGTTTTTGGTGTGTTTATTGTATGCCATGCTGATATATTCATGACCCTGATCATCTGTTTTTATCACAAATTAATTTAGTCAGGTCTCATCAATCTTCATGGCTGTACTGAGCCATATACAGATGGCCATCTAGCCACACCTTCCTCACTAGGCCAAGCAAAGTATCCAGTGAGACTGCCACCATTTTAAATGTTCAATGTTATCAATCATAAACTGAGGTTATTGAGAAGTGTTATCTTGTTGAAGTTTTAGATACTTAAGCAATTATGAATAAGAAGCTGAAATCTAGATCTAGTGTTTGCCGTATCGGTCCTTGTAAGAACAAATACAGAAGCAAATGATTTGATACCTTTTAATAGACCAACATAGAAGTAACAACAAGAACAGAGTGCTCTAGCTTTCAGACCAACAAGTCCTTCATCAGAAGCGTAATGATAGTTATTATAACCATATAATTATCACATAATAACTGTCATTACGCTTCTCATGAAGGACTTGTTGGTCTGAAAGTTAGAGCACTCGGTTCTTGTTGTTACATCTATGTTGGTCCATGAAAAGGTATCAAATCATTTACTTCTGGACTAAGAAGCTGATCATTTCTGAAGGATTAACAAATGGTTTGGGGGATGGGTGGCCCAAAGCACGGCCTCTGGCCATCTCCCTCTAGCTGGTCATTAATACAAAGAAAATGACCAGCTTCAAAGTTGTTATTGCAATTCTAAATTTAATCACAATAATAACTTTAATTTTTGTTGGTTTTATTTTGGTTCTAGCTGTGTGGTGCAAGCCGTGCATGTCATACAGTGACAGTCTGCAGATGTATTGGTCATATCCAAGACATTAAACTTCGATCCAGTACCCAATCTGGAGCCTCACTAGGCTTATTAATAATCAATTAACATTATAATTCTTTATACCATATGAAAACATTATTGACAAATATGAATGCTGGGTCTCAAATTAAATTTATGTTATGACTGATGACTGAACTAATGAAAATTTATGCTCTGCATTTAGTGTGCAGATGCTAGAAATAGCATGCTGCTGCCTATTGCTACTTCTTTTTTAGTAGTTTATTGTATTTATTTATTTTCACTTTGGTAACTGGTAAGTAAACTGACACCAAGTGCCTTTTTCAGTCATGACTCGGGTGAAACTGCACAGATATTTGATGACATACATACAAATGTTTGGGTGCTTGTTGCAGAAAATCAAACATACTGTGCACACATAGATTGAAAATTAGATTGTTGATTACATACTTGCAGCACATAGAAAGTGCAGTTGATTAGTGTAGATGCTACATTGAGTGCAGATGCACAGGGGTAGGAACAAGGGGTATTTACACAAAGCAGTCGCAGACACTGAGCGATAGATAAAATGATTTTAGATTGCTTGAGAAAGCAGAGACAGTTGGTGATTCTTTAATAGGGAGAGGATTGTATTCCATAGCAAGGAGGCACAGTAGCTGAAGAAGCATTATCCAGTTCTTGTTAAAAAAAAGGGGAACTTTTATTTTTCAAGGTGGATCGAGAGGAGGGCAAGTTGTCAAACTCAAGTTGTTCAGCTAAATAGATGGGGGAGTTTTTAACCATAGTTCTTTTAATAAATCTTGTGAGTGTTAGATTGGATTTGAGCTCTGGTGAGAGCCAGTTTAAAATGTTCAGAGAAAGGCAGTGATGCATCTTGCTATTGCTACCTGTTGCATATCTTCTTGTAAAAGAGTGTGTGCTTCTTCTGTAGCATAGTTTTAACAGCATCAGTGACCAAGGAGCCATAGTCCAGTATAGGGATCAGATTTGAGTGTGCTATTCTATGTCTGCATTCGGACGTTAGGTACTTGTGGATACTGTACAGACAGCCAAGCCTTTGATGAAGCAGGTTGGTAGTGTTTTGAATGTGGGTATCAAAGGTAAGGGTAGAGTCTAAGTGTATTCCTAGATATTTAAAGCAGCTGACTTTTTCCAGGCAGCTCCTATTATTTGCATTGATGTAGAACTTGGGGGCTACGTTTTTCAGATAGTAGTTAGAACCAAACAACATTGATTGGGTTTTTGGTAGGTTCAGGACAATTTTTTCCTAGAATGAGTCATTCCTGCAAGTTTGTGAAGCTGTTTCCCAGTACAAGATTAATTTTGTTAATGTCTTTGCTATGTGTGTATAGAACTGCATTGTCTGCATAGAGAAGAGCATGTACAGGTTTGCAGATTGTTGGCAAATTGTTGATGAAGATTGAAAACAGAAAAGGCCCTAGTATGGAGCCTTGAGCGACCCCACTGTGAATTATATTGGCACTTGAGACCGCATTCCTGATTTTAACAACCAAAAGCACAAACTATAAGGCATTTACAGATATACAGTAAATCTGTGGCAACCAAAACATTCTGTTACATAACATGGCCTGAAGATCACATATGAAGGTCAGTAAATATTATTGCCTGTATATGGGCAACACATACTAATACCTTATAACATCAACAAATTTACTGCTTTAGAATGCATACACTTAAAAGGGAAAACTCTATGTAGTGTTATGAAAATATCTAGATTGTAAGAAGGGGCCACAACATTTGGTGAACTTTATTAGGTTTCCAGAGACATAACTGGAGAGTCTTTCTAAAGTCATCTATTGACTAATGGTCAACAGCAATTCATTTGGTTTCTGAATCTCCATTGTCCTCCAGCGGCAGAGAAGAAGCCTCTTGGCTACAACTCCCACCGATGTCATCCACCAGGCTTAGGTTGAATATTTCAGAATACTCTCTGGGCAGCAACCTTGTAAAAATAGGGAGGCTTCCAAATGGAAGTCCTGGCTAACCAGCTCCATACAGATTTGGGAGATTTGATGCCAAAATGGTTGGGTGCAAAGGCATTTCCATATTATGTGGAGCATATTGGCCCCTGAAGCATCACTTCTTCAATAGGCATCGTTAATCATGAGCCCTAAAGATTTCAAAATTGTTGGGTTGTGGTACCATTGAGAAGCCCTTTATTTTGAATGAGGCAGCTCCTGCAATCTCTGCATGCCTTACGCATTCTTTTCTAACAGTGTGCCTATTGTGTTTCAAAGATGGAGATTTCCAGCTCATGCCACTATTAGTTTCTGGCACATTGAGATAGATCAGGTTGTGCATCTAGGATGGCCTCAAAAATTACACTTTTCCCCACTCTCTTCAGTTTTCCCCAGAGAGGAAATGATTAACTGGAGACCCTATTTTCTGGAGGATGGTTCTCAGGCTTTCTGTTGAATCAGACTACATATCTGGAGATATTTCTAAAATCATGTTAATGTATGAGTTATCTGGCTACTAGGGAAAAAGCAGAATCTACCTATCTTGATTCTGACATGAACAAATCTTTAATTAGCCTTATTCTGTATGCTTCCCTTGTATGCCATCTTAACACTTTCTCCCCAATATGCAGGGATAGGCTGTCCCATATGAGTATCTGAACTACATGAGTAGGGTCTTTCCCAAGCCATCTGTGAAGTTTTCTCCATCATTGTCAATATAGGGCTATGATAGAGGTCTGGGGGGATGCTACCAGCCCTTTAGTGTACAAGAGCACCACAGAAGAGGCATTATCTACTATGTTTATTTCTATGTGTAGCCATTGAAGTGATGTGGATGTGACTCGGGAGAACCCCTGCAAAGTTTAAACTGAAATATATGAGGCAAGCTTGCTGAAGAACTATGGCATATCCCATTCTCCTCTAGACCAGTGCCCTGTCAGTTTTGCATTGCTATAATTTCGGGGTTTCCCTTCCCAGATGAAGATGTCTGTCACTTGATAGATTTTGTGTAAACCATGTGGCAGTGATTTTGATTGGGAGCTGGAAAAGAATATGTAAAAACCCAGGGGAAAAAATAACTTGTTGACATCTATTTTGCAAGTCAGTGATAGGTTTAATGCCCACCATCTTTCCAATTCTTCCTTGGTGGATTTTAAGAGGGTTTCAAGATTGAAATCTACCTTCTTGTGAAAGCTCCTGTGGCGCTTTACCCTTAAATATACAGTATCATCCTCCACTCATTTTAAACCCAGTTTGCAGAAGGGATCAGGTGAACAGGCTGTGTTAAGCGTAGAACTTCAGTTTTGTTTTGCTCCACCCTAAGACGAGATGCTGTTGTGAATTCATCCTGAAAAGCAAGGGCAGGGTTAACTGACTCATGGGCATTGGAGAGCAATATCAGCATATCATCCACATTGAGGAAAATTCTATACTCCTTGTTATGGTATCATGTTGCAACAGTGACAGGAATACAGAGAAGACCATCTCAGTGACATTTTCATCAGTTCGCTGTGATAGCCCACTGAGTTCCCGACACTGTTGCCTCCAGGTTGTTTGCCCTCTCCCCAAATCAATTCTGACTTGGAGTTGGTTAATGGAAGTGCAGGGGTGTAGGGAGGGGGGCAGAGCCACCCACGTGGGAGATGTGGGGGGACAAGCCCCCACAGAAAACACATGTGTCCCCAGGGACAGCAGACCACCAATTGGCGGTGTGCTGTCACTGTGCTGATGGTCGGCAAATTTCATGTTGCTGTGGCATGGTGGAACCCCTTGTTACCCACCATAAAGTCTTGGATGCTTCATTGTTCCTTAATAGCTATGACTAGAGGCTGTATGGTCACAGCAAACAGGTGGGGGATAGAGGACACCCCTGTCTGCTTCCTTTTTGTAGAGGGAATGGTTAGGATTACAGGCTATTAGTGAGGATGGACACCTTTGGGGAAGTTGTGCTATCAGCTGTGCCACCAAGGCAACTCCAATACTTTTTTCTCTCCTCTGTTTGTATGTGTTCCATAAACATGCACTTCGCACTCCTGTGATTGAAAATGTGAATAATTGTGCAGCACCCGGTTGTGCATTGGAGAAAGACTAATGTGCTCCAGGATGGCCCAGTTTCTAGTTTCCTTGGTGGCACAGCTAATAGTGCAACCCGAACAGTATTCCAGGTGGCCTGGGTTCAAGTCCCAGCTGAGGCATTTACTTCTTTCTCTCCTCTGTTTGTATGTTTCATAAATATGCACACTGCACTCTTGTGATTGAAAATGTAATTATCTGTGAAGCACCAGCTTGTGCATTGGAGAAAGAGTAATGTGTTCCTGGATAGCCCAGTTTCCAGTTGCCTTGGTGGCGCCATTGGTAGTGCAACCTGAATGGCATTCTGGGTGTCCTGGGCTCAAGTCCCAACTGAGGCACTTACGCCTTTCTCTTCTCTGTTTGAATGGAACCCAAGAACACTTGAACTGGTTTAGCCCTCTGTTGCCCTAAGGACTTGGAGAAAATACATGGGGTGTTTCTCGACATTCCTTGATTCCTGCAGACATAAGGTAAGCAGGTTTCCACAGAAAGTGCAGTAATAGATTCAGAATTATATCCACTTACTGACACAGCAAAGCAAATCCCCAACATACATTTGGAGGCAATTGGTGAGAATAGCATTCCTTTTTTGGACATATGTTTTTCTCCAATCCTATGAACAACTTCACAACCAGGAAGCTAGTAAAAAAAAATTGTGTGGGGGATGCAGGATAGCAGAAAATTCATCTGCCCCAGGAGATGGCAGACCTGCTGTGCACAAGAAACTCAATGTACTATCTGGGTATGTTCATGAAAAGGGGTTACCAATGCACCAATTTCTTTATTCTTTTGTTATTTAAAATAAAAAGATGTTTGAATAAATTGGTGCTTTTTTTTGCCATTAAATCTTTATTCCAGTTTTTTTTTACAGAGAATACATACAAGAAACATAACCATAAACATAAAACATACAGGAGTGCACTGATACATTATACAATTATTGACAGGAGTCTTTCTCTGCAATACCCCCCCCCCCCAGTAACAGCAAAAAAAAAAAAAACAGAAAGTAAATAAAATATAAACCCCAATAAGGATAAGGTTCCCTTACCCCTCCCATTTCCCTCCCTCCCCCACACAAGACCATTCAAACTGATTTCAACCCAAGAGGGTACCTAAATCTCTTACAATGAATAAATAGTGTAAAATGGCCCCATATCTTATCAAACAGGGGACTCTTGTTTTGAAGAAGGCTATCATCCTCTCAATCCTGAGGCTCGCAAGAAGTTCCTCCAGCCATTCAGAGTAACTGATCACATTATTGTCCTTCCAGTGTCTGAGGACCACTTTTTTCAGGGTGGTCGAGATCAAGGTCATATAGAATTTCCTATTCTTAACCATAATACGGGACATATCCCCCAGCAGACATATCTCAGGTGTAAAAATGTCATCCAGGCCCAGCAAGGGGTCTATCTTATTTTCAATCTCTGCCCAAAGTGAGGCAATTTTTGGGCAATTCCAAAAGATATGTAACAGGTCTCCATTTCCGAAGTTGCATCTATTACATTTGGGATCCTCTATCAACTTTAGATTTGCAAGTTTTTGAGGGGAGTAGTAAATGTTATGGAGAATTTTAAACTGTATAAGCCTTAAGTGGTCCTGCCAGATAAATTTATGGCAACCTTGCCAGAGGACCGGCCAATTCAGATCTTCGTCGGGAAACACTGTGGCCCAATACGAGCATGGGGCGAGATTTTGGGAGTAGGCTCAATTAAATAATATGGTGTATACTTTGGAAATTGCCTGTGAGAGTCCCACCAGGGGCTCCAAGGACTCATGAAAGTCAACCTCTGGAGACTGGACTGGATTTCTACCTACTTTTTTGAGTAAAAGGTGCCGAAGCTGATATATTTTGAAAATTGCTTTGGAGGGCAGATTAAAATTGTGCAAAATCTCCAAAGAAGAACATACATGTCCTTCCTCCTTGAGAAAATCTTTCAGGCGACATTTATCTGGTAGGATCAGCCAGTCGGATCTGATAGGTTTATTATCAAGCAAAAAACGCGGATTACCCCAGATAGGTTGGGACCAGTCCTTAACCTGGTCATATTTTAAGAAGCTACAAAGTTCAGCGTGGATCTTTAGAGAGACACCTATCAGGGATTTCCTCAAAGGAGAGGGAAGTAGTTTTAGACTAAGATAAAGTGAGGCCTCTGGGACCAGACCATATTTCTTGATAAGGGCTATCTCGAAATTTATCCACAAGGGTACATAGGTTGTCCGCTTAAGCAAGTCCGTATGCTGAACCCATCTACAATATTTATTAACCTGACCCCCTAAAATATAGAGAGCAAAATGCGTAACCTTAATCCCCAAAGTAATTTAGGAGCATGAGTTTGTGATATGCCATCCTGGCTTTCTATATCCCCAAACAAAGTTAACTATAGTCCCGTGGAGCTTCTTGAACCATGAAAGTGGAAGCCAGATGTTTAACATACTCAAGGGGTAGAAAAGCTGAGGGAATACATTCATCTTGACTATATTTATCCTACCCCATAGAGAAAATGGAAGTTGTGCCCATCTTTTGAGATCTAAATCAATGGTATGCACCAGGGAATCCAGATTCAGCTGGCATGTCTGTATCATACTCCTTGTCAGAGTAAGACCCAGATATTTGAGAGAGTCATATTTCCACCCTAGACCTAGCTCAGTAATCTCTTGCTTGAAGAGGTTTTTACTAAGGGGGTAAACCACGGTTTTATCCTGATTCAGTTTATAGTTAACAAGACAACTATATTGCCGAATAGACTCTAATAAAGCTGGGATTAACGTATTCGGCCTTGATATGTATACCAAAAGATCATCTGCATATGCTGTTACCTTAACGGCCTGATCCAGTATTTTTATGCCATTTATCTCCCTGTTATACTATGCTCCTGATAAGGGTTCCAAATACAAATTAAAGAGAAGGGGGACAAGGGCATCCTTGTCTAGTGCCTACATATAGTGGAAAGGGTCCGATGTGGCCCCATTGCAAGTGATTCTGGCTGTGGGATTTGAGTACAGGGCACCTATCCATTCCAAGAACCTCTCTGGAAACCCAAATTTACCCATTGTGGTTAACAGAAACCCCTAGTGGACCCTGTCGAATGCCCTCTCGGCATCCAAGGAGACCAAAGTCATGGGAGAGTTGTTCCCCTCGGATGCCAAGAAGACGTGGGCCAGCATCCTAAGATGATCGGCAGCGGACCTGCCTTTCATAAAACCAACTTGCCCTGCACCTATAAGTTTAGACAATATCCTGTTCATTCGTTCCACCAATAATTTTGCCAGAATTTTAATGTCGTAATTTAACAGGGATATAGGCCTGTAGCTGGCTGGCTTTTCAGAAGGTTTGTTAGGCTTTGGAATTAGGACTATGAGCACCTCTGAGAGTGACTTATCCAACTCATGACCAGTGAGAATATATTAAATAACATAAGCAACAGTGGGGCTAATTGCTTAGAAAACTTCTTATAGAAATTGGATGAGAATTCATCCAGACCCGGTGTTTTGTCTAGTGGAAGGCTTTTAATAACTACCTCAATCTCCTTTTGAGTTATATTGGCCATCAGACATGTCCAATCAGATTTGGCCAATGAGGGGAGCTCCAAATTTTCAAGAAAAGCAAGTATCTCCGACTTGGTTGGAGGGAATTCCATAGCCCCGTACAGAGATTCAAAATACTTCCGGAAAACCTGGACAATCTCTCTGGGGGTGGTTTTAATGTCACCATCCTCCTCGGATTGGATCCCAGAGATTATTCGGGAAGATTCTAACTGTGTAATACGCCTTGCCAGGAATTTTCCTGTCTTTTCCCCTTGATCTAAGTAGTTGGCTCTAGTTTTTATTAGAGCTAATTCTGCATCTCTTAATTTAACTAGCTCCAATTTATCTTCATTCTGGGGGGGGGGACATGTTAGACTCTATGGTCTTTATCCGTGCCAATAAATCTGACATGATGCGTTCCTCTTCCCTTTTTTTGTTAACGGCCTGGCTAATTAAGATGCCCCTTATAAAAGCCTTGAATGCGCCCCAAAACATATCTGGATGGACTTTATCTTTCAGGTTATTTATAGTGAACTCATCTATTTGTTTTGAAATAAATTGGGCCACCTTAGGTTGTCTCAAAATCTGGTTGTTTATTTTCCACCTATTACCTCTTTTGGGCAGAGACGTAAAGGATATTGAAGTTGACACTGCAGCATGGTCCGAAGGAGGTCCTGCCACAATTGCCGAGTCCATAACCCCTGGAAGAAGAGTTCGGGAAAGCAATATGTAGTCGATGCGGGATGCTGTCCCGTGAACTTGAGAGATGAAAGTATATTCCCTAGATTTTGAATGGAGCACTCTCCAGACATCTGCTAAACCAAGCTGATCCACCAATTCCCTCAAAGCTCTTAGGGCAGGGGTAGGGCCCATTTGGGAACTGCTGGACCCATCTGTTAAGGGGTCTAGGGCCAGGTTGAGGTCTCCCCCCAAAATCATGGGAAGTTGATTGAACGGAGTAAGTGCTTTCAGTAACCTCACAGCAAAATCTTGTTTGTCAACATTAGGACCATAGAGAGAGAACCTATCAGGATCTCTGTGTTCTGCAGCTTGTCTCTGACAAGAACATATCTACCCTCATTATCCTGGATCACTTGTAAGGGAATGAAGGGAACCGACCTATGTACCAATATCATAACACCCCTGCTTTGCGTGTTACCTTGAGAGGAAAATACCTTCCCTATTTGTAATCGCCTCATACAGTTATTCTCTGTGTGGAGTAGATGCGTTTCCTGTAAGAACACAAACTTTGCTTTCATGACCTCTACATGCTTCAGGATCCTATACTGCTTTGCCTTAAATCATGCCCCCTTGACATTCCAACTAAGGAATTTAATAATCATATTTGATGCCATGTTTCTTCACATTAACCAATATCATGATATACCCAACCCACTTCGGTATACCGAACATTGAAACCTGAGGTCTTGTGCCACCCTCCCCAAGCTCCCAAACACAATAAAACCCTATATAAAATATCCACCCAGTCCCCCCATCCCCCCACCCAAATAATCCCAATGGTCCCAAAAAATCTTCCCCCCTCCAACCCACCCCTAGTCTCATGGCCCATGACAACAGTACACTTAGCCCCGTCCCCCTTCCTCCATCACAGTAACTCACAGTCGACCAATCAACAACCCACTATATTAATTACCTACCTTATACTACAATGTTTAACCACTTTTACCTACTTTAAACCTCACATTGAATCTAACAGGGTCCTAGAAATATGTTAGCTAGAGCATGTAACATTCACCATGCAATCTCGATGAAATGTGCTACCCAGTTGAATAGAGATCCATACAAAACAATGTTAAACCACTACATGTTGGTGATCTAATATATCATTGTAACCCAGCCATTATTCTACTAATAAACATAAATGCCTTGGCCTCTTGGGCAACTGCCCTTATTAATACAACCCTTTAGTTGTGAGAAAACCAAAGTTACTTAAGCTTGAATCGAAATAAGTCTCTTGCAAATGCATTGCGTTATAGCATATTAACAGTCTCTGGCTCCCTCTTGTGGCAGATCGCTTAAATCAAAAAAAATCTTCTGGTTAAAGTTAAAGCGCTAACAAGCGTGGATTTCATGAGTTTTACCAGCTAAGCATGCCAAATGATAGGAACTTCCAGTCTTTTCCTTTCTTCTTCGTGAAATAAGTGGACAAATAAGCTTATTGCTATTGCAATTTCTTGAGCAGATCTTGCTCCCAAAAACAAGGCACCACTGTAATAAAGCGAAAGCCTGTATTTGAGCTTTGAGCCACGAAAGATCAGTCACTGCTAAAGACTGGATCGCTTTGATCCCAACACAGCTGTTGACCACACGATTATATTAATCAGTCCACAAGTCCTTCTGTAAGTACATCAACCAGAAGTTCAGCCATGGATCCCAGACAAAACACGATGTGCCTCCTATACCACTTTGATCCCTCCGGACACTTCAGGGACCTTTGAATAGATTGGGGAGTGTGGTTTGTAGGACAGACAATGCAGCTTCCACAGTTTCAAATTATTTCCACTCTCCCTCTATCTGCACCTGAAATTTCACTGGGTAACCCATTCTAAATTTGATATCAGCTGCTATTAGTTTATTAACCAATGGATGAAAGGTAGCTCGTTTTTGTCGGACCGATAGTGGTAGATTTTGCACTACCCTGATCTTAGCTCCCTCCCAGTATAATTCCTTGGCTTCTCTGGTTTTTGATATGAATAGCTGCCATTCTTGATAATTAAGGAGGAAATGGAATATTAAGGTATGTGGCAGTGCAGTTGGTGGAGGTAATGGGCGCAAGGCGCGGTTAGCCCTTTCTATTGTATTATATGAGGGTCTGAATGGTGAAGGTCCTGCTATTTTTTCTACCAATCTCTGTACAAATTTGATCGGGTCTGGACCTTCCTCCCTCTCAGGTAGTCTGATAATCACCGCGTTGTTGCGGCAACTCCTTCCTTCCAAATCCTCCACTTTCAGCTCAAGCTTAGCGATTCTTTGTTTCATCTGGTTCACCACAGGGTCTAGTCTTTCATTATTCCCCTCCAGTGACTGTATTCTTACTTCGTTATCAGAAGTTCTCTGAGCAAGATCTTCGAGTGCACAGGTAACATTTTTGATTTCACTCGTATTTCCTGCATCTCTGTTTTAAATGGACGAAACTCCTCTAAGAATCTGGTTAAAGTAAGAGGTTCTTCTTCCAAAGTTCCTGACCTGGAGCTCTGCAATTGATGAGAAGTCGAAGCCCTGGATTTTTTCACGGCCTTCTCCGGAGTCGCAGGCGGGGTGTGTTTTGGAGGAGTTTTACGCATTTCTGTATCCATGAGGTCCTCAGCCTTGTTTGTAAGGTCTTCCTATTTATTTAGAGCTATAGAAGTTCCTTTAAAAGAAGCTAGAAGGAGATTTTGAGCTATTTTGGAGGAAGGGTGGTCGGAGCACTCAGAGGAAGCAGCTACTCAGTGCTCTGCATCACGTGACTCTCCAAATTGGTGCTTTTTATGTGTGCTCACATGTACAGATAGCTCTGATAAGTTCAGTATCTTAAAACATCTGTCATTTTTCATTTTTTTAAATAAAGATTGTAAAATACAGCATTTTGCCAAGTCAGAGTGTGACATACTAAAACGTGTTTTTGGTTTTTGCTTATGTGATGTCGTTATTAAGGCTAATTTTCCAGTAACAGTCATTACAGTACTAATTAGTACATAGATAAATAGATTCTTAGAATTTGTAGGCAGATTCAGTCTGCCCATTTTTTCTACCTTTATCTTAAGCTGCATACTGTAGCTGATCCACAACTTTCCCTCCCTTCCCTATTTCTAGAATTCCCATGTGTCTATCCCACCCATTTTTAAATTTCTCCACCATTTTTGTCCCCACCACCCCTGTGAGGAAGCTATTCCATGCATCCACCACCTTTTCTGTAAAGATGTACTTCCTCACATTATCTCTGGTTCTACCTCCCTCTAACTTCATGTCATGTCCCTTAGTTCTTGTGCATCCTCCTTTCTGAAAGACACTCCCCCCTGTATCTTATTTATCCCTTTAAGATATTTGAACATCTCTATCATGTCCTCCCTCTGTCTCCTCATTTCCAGAAACTACATATTGAGGTCTTTCAGCCTCTTCTAATTTGTCTTCTGGTGCGGCCCCTGTATCATTTTTGTTGCCCTTCTCTGTAATGCCTCAACTCTGTCTATGTCCTTCCTGAGATGAGACCTCAAAAACTGGACACTGTATTCTAGATGAGGTCTCACTAATGATCTGTACAGTGGCATCACCACCTCCCTTTTTCTGCTTGTGATGTTTCTCCCTATGCACCCCAACGTCCCTCTGGTCCTTCTTCCTGCCTTCCCACGTTGTCCCTTAGTTCCTCAGATATAATCACTCCTAGATCCCTCTCCTGTTTGGTGGTTGTCAGTCCCTTCACCCCCAAATGAGTACTCTTCCCTTAGGTTCCCATGTCCCAAATGCATCATTTTGCTCTTTCTTTGCATTGAATCTCAGCTGCCATGCATTTTACCTTTTCTCCAGCTTGCCCAGCTCCCTTCTCATTTTTTCTACCCACCAGCATGTCGACTGTATTGCAGATTTTTGTGTTATCTGCAAAGAGGCACACCTTCCCCTCCAGCTCTTCTGCAATGTTGTTTAGGAAGACGTTAAATAGGATTGGGTCTAGCACCAATCCCTGAGGCACCCCATTGGTTACCTCCTTTTCTATAGACTGAACTCCATTCACTATCACCCTTTCTGTCCTACCACTCAACCAATTTCTTGCCCAGTTAAGCACTCTAGATCTGACTCCCAGGCTGTACAACTTGTTTATTAGCCTTTTATGCAGGACGATATTGAAGGCCTTGCTAAAATCCAGGTAAGCCACATCTACCACCCATCCCTGATCTATCTCCCTTGTCACCCAGTTGAAGAAATCTATCAGGTTTGTTTTGCAAGACCTGCCTGCCATGAAGCCACGCTGTCTTGGAACCTGCTGTTCATTGGATTCAAGGGGATCCATGTCATAATGGCGATTGTGGAACGGTGACATAGAAACATAGACTTTGACGGCAGATAAGGACTGCTTGGCCCACCTAGTCTGCCCATTTCCCTACCTACAGGATAGGCTGCAGATCCTAGTTAACCAACAGCCTATTTCTCCCTACCCCCCACAAGAACTGCCTTATGTCTGTCCCATGCATTCTTGAATTCTCCCACAGTTTTAGACCCACAACCTCCTCAGGAAGGCTGTTCCATGCATCCACTACCCTCTCTGTAAAAAAATACTTCCTCACATTGCCCCTGAACCGCCCCATCTTTAAATTGTGTTCCCTTATTCTTGCACGTCTCTTTTTCTGAAAGATGCTACCCTCTTGGACTTTGTTGATTCCACTGAGGTACTTAAAAGTTTCTATCATGTCCCCTCTCTCCCTTCTTTCCTCAAGGGTACACATGTTAAGCTCCTTTAGTCTCTCCTCGTACGGCTTCTCTTGCAGACCCTGCACCATTTTAGTTGCCCTCCTCTGGACTGCCTCTATCCTGTCTATGTCCTTGCGGAGATGGGGTCTCCAGAACTGGATGCAGTACTCCAGATGGGGTTTCACCAACTGCCTGTACAGAGGGATAACAACTTCCTGTTTTCTTCTGGTGATGTCTCTCCCTATGTATCCTAGTATACCCCCAGCCCTCCCTACTGCCTGCTCACATTGCTTGCTAACCTTAAGGTCATCTGATATGATTACCCCCAGGTCCCTTTCTTTTTGTTGTTGTTACTACTCACCCCCATTGTGTAATCTTCCCCTGGTTCTTGTTTCCAGGTGCATTATTTGCACTTCTTTGTACTGAATCCTAGCTGCCATACTTCAGACCATTCCTCCAACCTTGCCAAGTCCCTTCTCATCCTTTCCACACCTCCTTGTGTGTCCAACCCTGTTGCAGATCTTTGTGTCATCTGCAAAGAAGCATACTTTTCCTTCCAGTCCCTCTGCAATGTCACTTATGAAGACATTAAAGGACTGGACCCAGTATGAACCCTGCGGTGCCCCACTAGTAACAGCCTCTTTCTTCAGAGTGGACTCCATTTACAATTACCTTCTGTGTCCTGTTGTCCAGCCAATGTTTTACCCAGGCTACCACCTCTTTGTGTGAGACTGTGTGAAATGCCTTGCTAAAGTCTAGGTAGGCCATGTCCACAGCCCCTCCCTGGTCTACTACTTTGGTCACCCAGTCAAAGAAATCTATTAGATTTATCTGACATGACCTTCCCACTGTGAACCCATGCTGCCTTGGGTCCCAGTGCCCCACTGGCCTCAAGGTACTCAACAATTTTTCCTTCAGAAGTGACTCCATCACTTTCTACCACAGAAGTCAAACTGACAGGTCTATAGTTTCCTGCCTCTGTCTTGGTCCGCATTTGTGAAGGGGAATCACATCCACCTTCCTCCAGTCCTCGGGTACCACACCATCCTCCCATGATTTATTAAAAAGAGTAGTCAGTGGTTTCACTAGTTCCCCCCTTAATTCTTTTAGAATTCTGGGGTGAATTCCATCAAGCCCCATCGCTTTGTCCACCTTCAGTTTTAGGAATTCTTGCAGAACCCTTTCTTCTGTGAAAGGGCTGGGATCAACCCCCTTATCAAGAGTGCTTCTGTTAATTGGATTAGGCACTTCCCCCTCCTCTTTTGTGAATACTGAACAGAAATATTCATTCAGTATACCTGCTTTTTCACTGTCCCCCTCTGCCCACCCACCATTCATTCTATTCAGCCTCACTATCCCTCCCTTTGTCTTTCTATGTTCTCTGATATACCTATAAAAGGTGTTATCCCCCTTCTTAACTGAGTTGGCTATCTTTTCCTCAGTTTGGGCCTTTGTTATTCTATTCCCTCCCTGCTTTCTTCTGCCTTAACTGGTACAGATCTCTGTCCTGCTCCTTCGGTGCTTCCTTATACTTCCTGAATGCTATCTTTTTCTCCCTGACTTTCTAAGCCACCTCTTTTGAGAACCATAGTGTCTTTTTCTTTCATTTTGATTTCTTTATTTGCTTCACACAAAGGCTTGCTGCCTCTGTTATAGCAGTTTTGATGATTCCTCATTGTTGCTCCACCCCTCCTTCTAGACTGTTTGGTAGTGCTTTTCTGAGGCACTCTCCCATCTTGCCAAAGTCAGCACTCCTGAAGTCTAATACCCTCACTTTTGTATGGCTTGACTCTGTAGCCGAGTTTAACATGAACCACACTGTTGGCTGGTCACTTGTTCCCAGATGGCAACCCACTTCTAGATCTGAGATCCTCTCACTGCCCTTATTTGAGAGTACAAAGTCTAAGATTGCTCTCTCACAAGTGGGTTCCAAAACTAGCTGTCTGAGGCCTGCCACCTGTAGGGCATCGAGAATGGCCCTGCTCTTGGATGTGGCTACAGCAAAAGTGCTCCAGTTAACATCTGGCATATTCAGGTCTCCCATCAACAGTATCTCCCCTTTCTCTGCCATCCTAAGAATGCCTTTTATCATACCCTTGTCCATTCCCTCCCCCTGACATGGGGGTCTGTACACAACCCCTGTGCAGATTGTGATGCCTTTTCCATTCTCCAAGGTGACCCACAGTGCCTCCTCTCCTCCCTGTTTTCTCTTTTGTTCAGTTGCTTTTATCCCTTCCTTTATATAGAGAGCTACTCCTCCCCCTCTTCTCTCCTGCCTGTCTGTCCTGTATGTTATGTACCCTGGTATGTTAACATCCCAGTCATGGTTCTCTGTGTACCATGTTTCTGTGACTGCTACAATATCCAGGCATCCCTCCTCCATCAAGGCCACCAGCTCAGGGAGCTTGTTGCCCAGACTATGGGCATTGGTACTCATTACTCTCCATTTCCTGATGGCCTTACTCCTTTTTGCCCCATCCCTGTCCTTCTTGCCTTTGTCACTTTCGCCATTTACCCCTGCTCTTCTCCCTATCGCCACCTCTATGTTGTTGTTTTCTGTACTTACTACCATGATTTTTTGGGGGGGCTAGGATTTCCCTGCTCCTTTCTAGTGCCTCCCCACTTGGCTAGTTTAAATGCTTGCCAATGAAGCATTTAAACCTATCACCTAGGATCCTGGTTCCCCTCCTGGACAGATGCAGCCCATCATGCCAGTATAGGCTTGCATCACTCCAGGTGGACCCCCAGTCCCCAATGAAGCCAAATCCCTGAGCTCTGCACCAGTTTTTAAACCACTGATTGAATCCCATGGTGCAGAACACCCTAGCCTCTCCTAAGCCATAGATGGGCAGCGTGACCCATGAAGAGAGTGCAAATCCAGCAGTATAAAGACAGGGAACAAAGCCTTTTTGGGGGAGAAAAGCCTCCATATCCCCTCTTGTAGGGGGCTCTGCTCCCAACACCTCTGTCGTAGGCTGTGGGTGACTTCGTGGACTGAACAAACTGCACAGTAGTATGACACAATGGCAGGTAAAAAAATTCAGCAAATTTATTTTACTTCAGCATCTTTCTTCTTTTCAGAAAGACATATTTAAACAATGAACTGGTACAACATAAACAAAAAAACATAAATGGCAACTTCACAGCATAGAAATCACTGGGAATCCATGGCCAGAAAGAGCTAGCCATACCAGGTGTTCTGCTTTAATACCTGGGAGCAATGCTCAGAGCTCCCTGCTGGAGTCTGTCTCCAGACCCAACACCTACCTGAAGTGGCTTGTAATATCAGCCCTTATATACTTGCTTACAAACTGATGTGACTCTAAGCCCACCCCATCTAGTGTTTCAAACTTTTATTTTAAACAATACAAATTGTTTTTACTTCAATCTTCATTTAACAGTATTGTTATAACATTTATATAACATAACACTAGAAACAAATGCTTTCTAATTTGTATTTTACAAGAAAACCCAAAATACTTCAAGAATAATTAATGGACTCAACCTTCATTCAAATTGTCCTGCCTCAGGATGTATAAATTTAGTGGCTACAGGCCAGCAGGCTCCTAAAGGAGTTCTGAATTTAGACAGGGATGAGCAGACCAGAGAAAGGGGTAAGTGGAGTTCCTTTCCCTTAGGACCATTGTTTCACCGAACTGTAAACGTTTGAGCAAGTAGTAACAAAACTCACATGCTTCAGTTTCTTTTGGCAGTTTTCTATGTCAGCATTTTAAAGCCCTTTAAGTAATGATTACACACAGGTGAAGTGGAAACAGGAAACAATTCTCCCCACAGCATTCTAACCAAGGTCCAGCCAGAAAACCAACAGTAAGTGCAAACACAGCAATTTAATTCCCAATACCTTTTATTTTCTGTGCCGAGAAAAGAGGAAATGTAAAAGATACATCCTTAAACAATTTTTCAGTCTAACCTTAATATTATTATGCCTTGCACCAACTTTACCCAAAGGTTATCCATTAATTTTGCTCTAAGGGGGAAGGAGGAGAAGAACATCCTACAACTCACAACAGTCTGCCTTTCCCCATTCAAATATTTACCCCACGTAGTGCAAAAACAGTGCTAAACTGTGTGTTTCTTTCACAGACTTTCTTTCAAGCCTATTATTGTCAATCTCCCTGGACTGCATAATTAATAAAGAACTATCAGACTCACAGCACTACTCTTAAACCCTTTTATCTCCCAAAACACAGCCTGCATAAGCATGAAATTAGAGAAGCCCCACTACCATGAGGAACAGCCTTTATTTACCACCTGCAAGTCCTCGAGTGGTGGCTTCCACTAATTACCTTCACTATTTACTTTTACTATTCAAGCATTCCTGCTTCCCACTATAAATATAGGGACAAATAGCAGAGCACTGCTCAATTCAAAGCATCATTTTAAGCACTGTTGCTTACTAGCATCTATTATTCAAATACATTCCAAAAGCAGCAGGGAATTCTAACTCGGGCGTTCACTAGTCCATAGTACCCTAGGGGCACCTGTAATTCCTATTAGGAAAACAAATCCCCGAAGGAACCTCAAACAAATATTTCCCATCCCCCTCTCATTATAGAGCTGTATCCATACCAATACTATTACCTAAGCACTTTATATCCTTTGAAGGGTGAGGGGTTAACAGTTTTCTAAAACTTACACTCATCACAGGTCACCCTGTGACAACCCCCTTTATCTGAGATACCAGCTTCGGTGGGCACACCTCAGGGATGGGGAGAACTGCCAGCCACCCAGAAGTGCTGGCGCTGTGGTTCCATTGCCCTTTTCACGGGTCACCGTTCAACAGTCACTACATTGATGGACCACTGATTCAAGGTTTGTCACAGTCTTTCCCTTGAGCAATTATACCATCAATTTCCCCATCACTGAGGTTAGGCTGACTGGCCTATATTTGCCAGCCTCCTCCCTGCTTCTGCTGTTATGGAGAGGTACAGCATTCACCCTCTTCCAGTCTGCCGGCACCACACCTGTTTCTAATGATTTGTTGAACAAGGCTGTCAGTGGTGCTGCTAGCTCCTTCCTAAGTTCCTTTAGAATTCTGGGATGCATTTCATCTAGCTCCATTGCCTTATCTATCTTTAGTTTTATTAGTTTCTTTAGGACTCCCTCTACTGTGAACAGACTGGTATCTATACCCCTCCCCAGTGCATCTTGTACCTAGCTGTGGCTCCTCTCCATCCTTTTCTACTGTGAACACTGAACAAAAATATTTATTCAGGATTTTTGCTTTTTCATGCCCTGCCTCTGCTGACCCCCGCCCCTTTCAAGTTTTAGCCTCTCAATTCCACCCCTGGTTTTTCTCTTTTCTCTAATGTATCTAAAAAAGATCTCTACTTTCTTAACTGCCTTGGCTATTCTTTCCTCTGTCTGTGCTTTGGCTTTTCTGACTGCTTTCCCACCTCCTTTAGTTTTTCCAGATGCATTTCCCTGTTTTCCTCCCTCTGTGTTTCTTTGTATTTTTGAATGCTAACCTTTTTCCCTCACACTCCTTGCCACCTCTTTTGAGAACCTGAGTGTTATTTCTCTTTCTCTTTGTTTTACTTATTTGCCTAATGCATAGGCTTACGACTTCCATTATGGCTCCCTATAGATGAGCCCATTGCTCATCTACATCTCCCTTTCCCAGTCTACCCCTAGGGTATTCTTCAGACATACCTTTAGTTTTGCAAAATCTGCCCTTCTGAAATCCGGGACCCTAGCCCTTGTGTGGCTGGATTATAGGTTTGTAGGTTAGCTGTTACAAGTCCAAGTAGCTACACGAGCCATGACAGGACTTGTCACTATTCAGTGGACATATTCCAATTTTTTTTATGCCATATATTGGTCTAGCAGTCTTTTAAATATATCAATTCTACTAGCATTCACAACATCATGTGATAACGAATTCTACATTTGTACGACCCTCTGGTTAAACCAACACCCTCTTTTGGTGGTTTTATATAATTCACCATGTAATTGATAATTATGTACCCTGGTTACCCTATCTGACACTTCCCTAGCATTCAGACCTGCACATCCCCAGTGCATCTTGTACTTAAAAGCATTACAGACAAAGCAGAGATCGTCTCTTATTCGCCATTACTTCATAGAATATAAACCCAGATCTTGTAGTCTGCTTTGACATTCCTTATTTCTGACTATGCCAATTCTCTTTGTGATTCTTGTTTGACCTCTTTTAATTACTTTTAAACTCCCAGCACTCTGTGGAACACTAATAGGTGCACCAAACTCTAGAACAGGCCTGACTAAAGCTTTACATAGGGGCACTAGAACTTTATCACTTCTAAATAGCAGTGTCAGTGGCTCAGTAGGTAGCACACTCACCTCTGAGGCCGGGAGATCAGAGGGCTGTGGGTTCAGTTCCCACATCTGGCACTTGGGTTAATATCCCAGTATTGACACTGTAATGAAGCATGAGAGGGGTGCTGCATTTCTGAGGTGCCGTCTTTCGGATGAGACGTTAAACTGAGGTCCCATCTGCCTGGATTGGTGGTAGTTCAGGTGGATGTTAAAGATCCCATGGCGCTTATCAAAAAGAGTAGGGGCAATTTTTATTGAAATAATCAACAAACAGCAAACAAGACATGAAAAAAAAATAGTAAGACATGAGGAAATGAAAATACATGACACTCATTAATGGAATTCAAAGAAAAAAAAGGACTAACTATACATCAAATTCCTAATGCTTAGCGAAAAAAGGAACAGAAACTTGAACACTAAACTTTAGTAACAACCTACTCCTCCATCCATATAAATAACCCACTAGATATAATTAGTGACTTTCCATAAGAGAAGCCCATCATTAATTGGTAGCCCTCAGATGTTTTCGGAAGTGAGCAAAGGAAGGAAAAGAAAGGTCTCATTTAAATTTAATGATATGGGAGAAACCTTTCCACCACATTCTAACTTTCTTACATTATACAATTGTGATTCTGAAAGGTATATTTTGGTTAAAACGTTAGTTACATATTCCCTGTAACCCAAAGCTGAAGGCTTTTTGATGGATAACCCATTGACACCTTATTTGCCATAAGCAATACCTAAGACAAGCAATAAAAACCTGTAGAGTCCCTTTTCTTACTTCCGTGAAACTTACAGGAAAGAACCCAAGTACCAGAATATCATAAGTAAGTCTAGCCAACCATGGTAAATTCCAGGCTGTGGCCAAATGGTCCCAAATCTTAGTTGCCACTGAGCACTGAAGAAGAAAATGTTCCATAGTTTCTTCTTGGTTAATACAATCACTATAAGGGCAAATCCTCTCCTCTCTGGCTTTATATTTAGCTGTTCCTCTAACATTTAATTTACCATATAGAGTAAGCCATTACGTTTCCCATATATTCTGGTAATCTTGGGTTTGTTCAATTGATTTAAAACATCCTAGTTCTGAATACTCGGACAATTCCTAAAGCAAGGGACTTCTGAATAGATTGCAGCCATTAATTCCTTATATAAGGCCTTAGAAGAACATCTAAGAATTTGTTGTTTGTGACCTGCCATTTAAATAATTTCTGAGCCGCTGGTTTAAAAAAACTGGCAAAGCTAAGTGATTGGAAAGTTTGGGGGCACACTGTATCCAGGCAGTAAGATAGCGGCTCAATAAATTCGAAAAAAAAGGAGCCTTCTTTCTGGTAGTCTCACTTAAAATAATTTTCAGTGAACAAGAAAAGAAAATTGAATAACAGAAAAACACTGGATCTACCATGCCTAGTCCCCCCTCCTTTTTCCCTAGATATGTATAACAGCGTTTAATTGGATTAAGTCTATTCCCCAAAGTAATTGAAAGCATATACTATATAATCTAGTTTCAAATTTAACGTAAGGAAATATTGCTGCAATATACTGAAGACAGGGAGGATAAATTGTTTTAAGACCTGGATTCTCTTCATTTTAGAAAATCTGAACCTTTTCCATCTGATAACCTTACTCTCAATTTTGTTTAATACCGAATTCCAATTCACTTCGGGACAGTTCTGTGAACTAAATGAGACCCCTAAAATTGTTAAGGGCTCAGATGATATGTGAATAGAGTTCCAGACCAATGGGTGTTGAAAATTACCACCGAGCAATAAACCCTTGGTTTTAGATAAGTTAATCTTAGCATTAGCTACTAATGCGTATTCCTCAAATTTTGTAAAAAAATTTTTAATGTGTGATACATCTGTAAAGAAAAGGCAGACATCATCTGCATAAGCTTGGATATTAATTATTGAGTCAGAATCGAACACGAACTCCCTGCCATAGAGGGACCAAACTCATAACTCTTAAAGGGGTTCTAAGGAAAAATTATACAACAGGGGCTTACTGGGCAACCCTGTCTCACCCCACACTTTACCTGAAAACCCATAGCCTCTCTCCTTTAATGTATGGAAAAACCATACCAGAACCATATAGATTTTTGATTAAAGATAATAGGTTGGAGGCACTCGAAAAAATTCCAGTGCGGAAAATAGAAAAGTGTGATTACTCTGTCGAGGCCTTTTCTAGATCCAAGGTCAATAAATAGCCAATTCCCTATTTACGTTAAGTTTTCAATTAAATCTCTAATTAAACATAAAATTGACTGAATACCTCGACCAGGAATACCACAGTGCTGTATTTGTGTAAAACTATGTTGAGCTAATTCTTTAAGTCTAATATTGATCAAAGACATCAATATCTTATAATCCGAGTTAAGTAAAGTAATGGGTCTCCAATTATTGAAGTTACCCCTATCACCTGATTTAAAAATATAAATTTGTAAGCTGTCAGAAAAGGAGGCTATCGTGACACCATTCTCTAAGAAATGGTTAAATACTAATGTTAAACAGTGACTCAGTTCTGATTGAAAAGATTTATAAAATAGATTAGAAAGGCCGTCTGGCCTCGGGGCCACATTAGGTTTTAGTGAAGATAGAACTACATTAATTTCCTCAGAAGAAAAGGGTTGGTGAAGCCTATTAAGCAGGTCTGACTCTAGGTCCTGCATTATAGGAGGTCCTAGCACAGTATTAATCTGATGCAGGGAGGGTGACACTCGAGGCTCTAAGTCCTGAAAATGAGTATGTATTATATCCCGGATCTCCTGTAAGGAAAAAGCTGTCCTGGTACCTTGGTTAAGCGAACATAATGATATGTTCTTAACCTCTTTACATAATTCAAAGGATCCCCGATTACTGATTTCCATATGATTGGTCATAATAGCATGTAACGTTTTGGCCCTGTCATATTGCAAAGTTTTCATGTTTTCTTTAATTTCCTGTATTTGTGATGAGAAATTATCTCTAGAAGTGTTAGCACAGGATAATAAAAATTGCAACTGACTTCTCAATTTTAGATAATTGAAAAACTTATTTTTTTGAACTACTTTACCGTGTTTTTTAAACCATTTTATACAATCAGTTTTAGTTTCCTGCCACCAGTGTCCCATATCCTGATATAAGAAACTCACTGACAGTCTTGCTTGTAAAATTAGTTTAATGGAGTTCTGGACCAAGTTATCTTGTAACACAGAAGTGTTAAGTTTCCATCTAGACTTCTGTTTCCCACTAGCAGTCAGAAGGCCAATATTAACCTGTACTAAAGCATGATCCGAAAATTCTACCGGAATTATCTGTAATTGATGGAACAGAATGTTCTGTGACACAAAAGGTAATCAATTGTATACCCTGTACCGTTCTTGAAAAAAGTACCTTTTAGCCCTTTGACTTCACATCCATACAGGATAATAATCCTGCGGTTTTAATAATATCTGACAGACATGCCGCATCACAATAAATTTTCCTATTAGTCACACCACCTTTTTGGCTGCCTCTATACTGCAATTAAAATCTCCCCATAAAATAGGGACAGTTGTTACAAAAAAGGTTGTATCTGTTTCAGACAAAGTACCCTGCCAGCCTTGGTCTGAGGATTATAAATGTTAATTAAGCGAATAAGGTGTGAAACCATTTCCCCTCAAGTATCAACGTCCTCCCGGGACATAAGTCAATTAATTTATGTAGAGTGAAGGCATATGAATTGAAGAGGATCCCCACACCATCTGCCTTGTCCTCCCCGAAAGACCAATAAGAAGGCCCCCATGGCCAGTCACTAGCGAAGGCCGAACACTGATTTTTTGTAAACATCCAAGTTTCTTGTAGGAAAACAATTGAGATGTTTAAGTCATGGAGTAAATGAAAAACTGCACGTCTCTTCACAGGTTTTAAAAGGCTGTGAGTGTTTAAGGTAGCCCATGATAAATTTAAATCCATACAATTACAAATGAATACCTAGAAACCCACTTTACTTCTTCCTACGTTTCTTTTTTTTCCCTTTATAATCATCCTTTGGGGGCACTAGGCCGTCTTGAGTTGAAACCTGCGAATCTGTGTCTGCCAATTCCACTTCCGAATCCCCCCAACCAAGGGCCTCATAAGAGTTTTTGGTGTCGATACCTTCAGATTCAGGAGGTAACTGAGTTTTTAGAGCCCTGCTTGATCGTCTAAGAACTGGTAGGGGTTTTGAAGGAACCGATAATTTATCTAATAAGATTCCCTTTGATTCTGTGTAACAAACCGGTTGGAACAGCTCAGGAATATTGTCCGCATTCCTTTCTCTTCAAATCGACAAGGCCTGTATCCTTAACAGTATTATCTATAGTAGGTAATGTGTTTGCAGGGTTTAGTGGCCCTAAAGGAGGGTTTGTAAAGTTTTCCCATAGCCTGGAGATCACTGGCCTCTTGAGCTTTTGTAAAAAAACTCTGAAGACCCTTGAACTGTTTTATTTTGTGCAGCCCAGGGACAATCTCTGAAGGCATGATTGGGTTCTTCGCATAAGTCACACCTGATAGAGTTAGCACAAAACATGGTGATATGCCCCACTTCTCCACAATTATCACATTTTGGCTGATCACATGCACTTGATAAATGTGTTTTGGCACCACACCTATAACATGCTCTAGGCTGACCGCTATAAAATACCACCCCCCGGTCCCTACCTAACATAAAGGAGTTAGGAATGTGCTCTATACCAGCTGTTGTGTGGCGTAACTTTACTTTAAATTTCCACCCCGTCCAAAACTGTTAGGTATCTAGGATTGGTTCTGGATCACTCTGTAAGTCACATTTTTGGGATAACCAAAAACAATGTAATCAGCGTGAACACCTTCATTCCTGAACATGACAGTAACATATTTAATCAGGGATTTTGATAAAGGGATAACTAAAAGGTGTCCATGAGGAAAACTTAACTTGAGTACCTTTCCCAAAAAGATCTAATAAAGCGGGGAAGCGAAGCTGATGTCAAAGTTATCCTCCCGGAAATATGAATAAAAGCAAAAACATCCGTGGTGAAAATTTTAAAGACTCTTTAAGTAAAGTTTTGCCCACATAATATCTGTCAGGCCTGTCCTGTAGCCCTCCTTATATCTATCTGAACAGCATTTCTCCTGGGAGCTGCCTCTCTTTTACACTGAGAGAAGAGACTAGACATAAGGGTTTTCAATCTTACTCCCTCTTCTACAGCTACTTTAGACTGGGTTTGCTGACCAGTTAAACCATTTTGCAAGATATTAGGGACCTTAACTTCTCCCCACCCCTGTTTATCAACAGACACCTCTGTAACATCAACTTTTAAATCAGTACCCTTAGGCTGCATTCTGGCTCATTATTAGTCAAGTCAAAGTCTTGTCCCATGCAGAGACTGGTGTCCAAACTCCTGAACCCAGAGATTTCCAGCCAGCAGCCGTTAAAGCTGCCTGAGGGGACCAGCTATCATCGTGTTCCAAGCGAGGAAATGGGGAACTGTTCAGTAAATCACTGTCCTCTGACTCCACTTTGTTTTAGAAGTAGTAGGAGTCTTTGATAATCCTGAAAGGAAAACTCTGTCACCCTTCTTGAGACCCTTCAAGTCTGAAAAATGACTGAGTCTTTCACAACTTCCTCCCTTGGTCAAGGACGGAGGTTTAAACCTGAAACCAAGTTCCTTTTTAACTGGAAAGTGGGGAAGGACACAACTGATTGAGCAGTACTTACGCCGCTATCGATGCTGAACTGCCCTTCCTGTGTTAAGATCCTGATTTCCTTCTTCTGTACACGGGAGCTTTCTGCGCCGACTCCGGACCGGACTGCGTCGCTATAGTCAATCCTGAAGTTGTTTATCTCGCCTCCGGTTGCCTACCAGTTCCACCGCCGCTGACGCCAAACTACTCGCCAACCGCTCCACTTGCTTCCGGGTTTCCTCTCCTTCGTCATGTGGGGCTGCTGTGCGTTCTGCTCGACAGTTAAAGGCACCGATGCCTTTAGAGAACTGACCTCGGGATCTCAGCAACTGAAGCTAGAGCAAGACTCTCCGACCGGGAAATCGAGCCACATCACCGCCACATGGCTTACCGAGGTCTCCGTGGAATCCGGCTGCAAAACGAAGCTCAGGCTGCACAACTGCCGCTTGCCAGCGGCTCGTCCGGTAACACCGACCAACACCACCTCCTCCTTAGCCTCAAAGTTGCAATGGCCATGACTGACCTGCACACCCTACTGGCCACTCAGCACCAGCAGAGTAGAGAATTTCCCGGTGTCCTGGCCAAATTTCCCTCATTCACTAAAAATACCACCAACAGCTTAATCTGGTTCAAGGTCAGTTGCCATTCATCTGTATCCCCCTCCCCCCCGGGTCGTGCCTGAAAATAGGCAGGATTTGTCTAGTGCACTTACCCGGTCAACAAAAGCTAAATAAATAAATATGTTTCTTAGGATGTTTCCAGTTTATTTGCTTGCTCGTTTGGCTACCTCTGCATTGTGCCTATCAAAGGATGACATGTTTGATATTATTACACCAAGATCTTTTTCATTTTCGGTTCTGTCTATTATTTGGTGATTTATTAAATATGTGGTTCTGGGGTTGTTAAAACCAAAGTGCATAACTTTGCACTTGGCTTCATTAAATCTTAGCCTATGAGAAATTGCACAACTTTCCAAGTTATACAGCTGTTCCTGTATTGTCCTCATGTTAAACTATACTGTATGGTGATCACTGGATCCCAGGTGACTCCCCACTTCTACATCCCTCACTCTATCCCTGTGGGTGAGCACCGGGTCCAATACTGCCCCCTCATGGGTGTGTTCTACCACTAGCAGTCTGAGTCCCACCCCCTGAATAGCTTCCAGAATATTTCTCTCATTGCTGAGGCTGCAAAATGGATGTTCTAATTAACACATGGTAAACTGAAGTCTCCCATCAGCAGTATTTCTCTCTTTACTGCCATTTCATGGACGATTTCCACTAGCTCATTGTCGAGCTCTTCCCCCTGTACCAGAGGTCTGTAGATCATGACTGCTCAAATGGCTGTACCATTCCCTGTTTCCAACATAATCCACAGTGCCTCCACATCCTCTCCTATGCCCTGTAATTAAGTAGCTTTTATTTCTTAACATAAATAGCTACTCCTCTTCCCTTTTTTCCTATCCCGTCTTTTCTGAACAGAGCATACACTGGCACAGCTATGTCCCAGTCATGGTTCCCTGTGTACCATGTCTCAGTAATAGTGACAATGTCCAGGTCTGCCTCCCACATCAAGGCCATTAAGTCTAACATTTTATTTGCTAGGCTGCGAGCATGCATGACCATGCTTTTCATGTTCTGTCACCCCTTTTTTTGACCCCCCATCCCCTGATCCTGTGTTTTCCCTATGGCCCCTTCCCAGTAGGCATGCTACTGTGATCTGTTTCTATTTAGGTTTGTTGACCTCCTTTTGTGTTCCTACTAGTCCCTCTTTGTATCCCATGATTAATTCCTACTTCTGGGTGAGTTGTAGCTAAGTTTGTATCTTTTAATGTGACTTTGATAGGGTCATTTGTCTCCACCTCCCCCTCTTCTAGTGTAAATGTTTGACTGTCGCATCAGATATTTGTCCCAGTGCTTGCACTCCATCCTTCGTTAGGTACAGTCCATCATATTTGAAGAACTTCCTCTCCCAGAAGTCTCTCCATGCACCAATGAAGTGGTAATCTCTTTCCTGACACCAGCCCCATAACCACTCTTTGAACTCCTCGATTTCCTTGCTTCTGATCCATTCTGTGCTTCTGCTTTTGCCCCACACAGGAAGGGCCTCAGAGAAGGTCAGGGAGGTTGTCTGAGTGCCCAGTCAGTCTCTTAGTTTAACTGGGTTTCATTTGGCTTCCTCTACTGACTGCTCTGACAGGTCATTGGTCCCCAGGTGTAACAAGATGTTGAAGTCATACTCCCTCTTTCTCCACTATTCTATTGATGTGATCAGTGTCACATTTTGCTGTGGTACCCAGTCATTTAAGTGGGTCTCTACTCCTCAAATCATGGAATCTCCCATGACGAGCACTCTTTTTCCTTTCATTTTCTTGTCACTGTTTGCCCTCGCTGGGTTCTGGTTTGTTACCTTAACTGGCTTGTTGTCTCTTTCCTCATTGCTGTGTTCATCTTTTTATTTTATTCATCTCCTGTTCCCCTTAACAGGTTCATTTTGCGCCAGTGTTTGCCAGCATTTGCAAGGATGAATGCAACTCTGTGTGTTTGCATATTTTACATTCATCACAACATCCTCCAAACCAAAGTCTGTTATTAGTTGCTATATACAACAGTGTCTCCAGCTCCCCCAATCTCCTTTCTAGTATTTGGAGCACATAATGCACCACTGGAACCCTGCACTATTACACAGTGATGAAACATAACCTCCCACCTGACGTGGTATGTGAGAGTCATATATGTTCACACGTCTCAGGTGGGGGGGGTCAGTTTGCTTTCCTGAATCATTTTCCTCAGCAATCACTGGTGGGAGAGGGGCAGTGCTTAATTAGGATTCTGAAAACTATTGTTTCTATGTGACCCATCATTTATGCCACTTGACAGTTCATGAAAAGTTGTCATGTGTGTGGGACCCAAAAGAAGTTAAAACCACCACATGGTAGGCTGTTGTTATGCAGCTCATGGATGACAAACTTTGTGCAACATAAATGGAGTTGCAGATTACAACAATTAAGTTTGGATGCTGTTTGTTAGGCAAAAGTTGTGTTGTTACTGAACTCTGCATTTTTTTTCATTCCTTTTATAGCAGTAATTAAGCAATAATGCACAACAGGGTGTGGTATATCATGAGATATCGTCACGCCTTGCCAGTGCATCTAGCACCCAAGAAGTGACTATATCCCATGATATACCACACTCTGGAGTGCATTATTGATGTTATGAACTGGATCCCATATATATGTCAATAAAATATATAAAAAAGTTTCTAAAAGAATGTTTTAATAACACATTTTCTAATGTGCAGGGACACATTAATAAAAAATAGTCCATTTAGATTTTACAGTGGGCAGTATGTGGTGTTATTGTAATGCTTTCCTAGTATAATGAGAAACAAGCAGGTTATGTGTACTGGAATTATTTATTTTTTGCATTTGCTTTTTTCTTTAATTTGTTGTTGCTTGTTCAGAGGAGGTAAGAAGATTTTGCATCCCTGAGTAGGAATGGCGCTGGCAATCCAGTGCGGTGGAGAATGCTGTCAAATGACTTTTTTAATGGCTGTTTATCGAAACATAAAAAATGAGTTTCTGAGTTGACCCTGCTCTTCAAAACCTAGTTCACTGCTTGAAACAAGACTTATTTTAGCTGGAAACCTCTTTTGAAAAACCAAAGCCATGATCCTGAGCATGCACACCAGCTTCAGCCACAGATGCACATGCTGGAGTCACGACTTTAGTTTTTGAAAAGCAATTAAAAGAAAATGCTCCATTTCAAATCATTGAGCTAGTTTTTGAGACTTCAGTGTTAACTCAGAAACTGATTTTTCTGTAAGGACTATAGTGGTTAAAAAAGTTACTTCACAGCACGAGCGCATTGTCTGAGGCAATCAGGAGTGGCTGATCATACAGGAAGTTTGGACCTAATAGCAGTGTGTGTGTAAAGTGGGCAGATGAGCGTGTGCCTCAGAACTCCAGGAAAAAAGAGGGCGAGTAACCTGCATTGTGAAGGTGCACAGAGCAGTGCGGTTATGACCAGAGACAGAAGGTGTTTGTTGAGAATACAGGAGGCAGGCAGATGAACAAGAGTATGAGGCAAGTAAGCTGGTGGCAGAAGTTTTTTTTAGCCATGAGTATGTAGCCCAATATCATCACGGCTTCAAAGACCTCACACCAATCACTGTGGGGTGTTTGTTCTCCCGCCACACTTGTTTGCAGGCTGAGCATTGCGCTGATCATTGTGCCATGTTAGCTAGGTGATATTGGTGATTTCCACTTTTTTATTGTACTGTTGGCTTACATATGTTTGATTCTGTGTTTTCTTTAGTTCAGTGGTTAAATTGTTCTTTGTTGGGGCCATGCTTCTTTTGGGGGGAGTAGAATGCTAATGTTTCTTTTCTATGCTGGCCCTAATATAACCAAATATGAAGGCTGAAACCCATGTGAATCAAAGGTGTTCTTGTTTCATACCTTTTTGTGCTGCAGTAATGGTACAGTCTCTCCTTTGTCCACATGTGTTTGGTAGCTAGCATTTGGCCGTATTAAGCCACATGTTTGTCTTGATGTGTTTAGACATGTTCAGCCATCTTGAGCACCATGCAGCTTCCTTGTAAGGGGAGTGGGGGACAACTCAGTATGTGGATTGTTTGGCTGTAACATTTGTGGTGCCACTCTCAGTATGACTGAACATAACTGTCCAAACTCACCTGTAATGATTTTGTGTTTTGGCCAAACTGTTTGTGACAAAAGTGGTGAGATTAGGCTGAGCTGGGATCTGGTCCCAACCATTCTTTCATGTCAGACTGTTTGAGATTCATGTTCAGCCAGCTGAGCACCATGCAGCTCTCCTATTTGTGTGTGTGTGGGGGGGGGGACAACCTAGTATGTGATTCATTTTACTGAAAAATGTTTGGTGCCACTCTCAATATGATCAAACATAAATGTTCAAACTCACCTGCAACTAATTTGTGTTCTGGCCAAACTGTTTGTGACAAAAGTGGCATGATCAGGCTGAGCTGGGATCTGGTCCTAGCCATTCTTTTGTGTTGGACTGTTTGAGATTCATGTTCAGCCATCTTGAGCACAATGTGGCATCTAGGTCATGGGGGGAGGACAACCCAGCATGTGGTTCATTTGGCTGTAAATCCTTTAGTGCCACTCTCAATATTTTTATTTGAAACTTCTCAGATTAACACCTTTGAGCCAAAGGTTCTTTTACACAGGTTCCATGTCAGGGTACATAAAAACAAAATGTGTGGGAGATATATAATACATCATAATGTTATAATACGTGATTTTAAATCATAAAACCTTAGAAGAACTGAATGGATAAAACTAACAGGCATAATACACAAGGGGGAATGAGAGGCAGCAGGATGTGGGTACAGATTGAGGTGGTCAGAGAGAAGGTAGATAACTATAACCAGTGTTGGGTAAGTTACTTTTTCTATTACTTTCTTTTACATTTGGAAACTTGTTCCAGGAAGCTCTGTGCAGTCACTAGCAAGGATGGATAAGTATTAGAAAAAGTAATACACCTTACAATTATAGTTACTTATGTCTTTTTATACAAAAACAATACAAAAATAAATAACTACAAAAGATTACATTTTTTGAAAGTAATAGGTTAGTTACTAGCTGCTTCCAAATAAATGTAATCAGTTACGTATTTCTTATGTATAAAAATACATAAGTAATTATAACTGTAAGGTGTATTACATTTTACAGTACTTCTCCATCCTTGCTAGTGACTGCACAGAGCTTTCTGGAACAAGTTTACAAAAGTAATAGAAAGCAATAGAAAAAGTAACTTACCCAACACTGACTATAACACACTGGCTACCTGTACAGAGAAAGAAGCAGCCAGCTGGCCTTGTCAATTTGGAAGAAAGGGTGGAGAGGTGATTAGGAGATAGTAAGGAGAACTTACTGGGAGAGGTAGGGCTACCGGTGTAGCCGGAGGAGCAGCCAGCAGGCCTTCTCAAATAGGTAGGAAGGATGGGGAGTTAGGAAAGCGATAATAGAGAACTTACAGAAAAGCCCACAGTCTAGGTGAACCAATAATAGTGATGTCCCCAGGTTTATGTGAAACAGTCACAGGAGGTCGAATATGACCGAACATAAATGTCCAAACTCACCTGCAATTAATTTGTGTTTTGGCTAAACTGTTTGTGACAAAAGTGGTGTGATTAGGCTGGGCTGGGATCAGGTCCCAACCATTTTTTTTGTGTTGGACTGTTTGACACTAGAGATGCAGTGAACTTAAATTTTGCTGGTGAAGTGAACGCAAAGTGGGCATTTCACGTTGTCACTCTACTTCACGGAGTGGCCAGCATGAAATGCAGACTTCGCCTTATTATTACTTTGTGTTGTCATTCTGCCTTAATGTGAAGTAAGGCGGAGTGACAACAATTTTGGCAGCCCCCCACACACACAGTCACTAGCTGTGCATCCCCAAAATGCTACTGTTGTCTTGTCTCCAGAAAATTCCCTGTGCTGATGAAGTGAAATGAGAGCGTGACAAGATGTACAAAGTCTTCCAGAATTAATGGCACACTCAGTCATCTGGGCAGTGGTCAGACAAAATCACCAGAATTAATGTTCATCCCCAAAATGCTACTGTCTTGTGTCCAGAAAATTCCCCAGTGCTGATGAAGTGAAATGAGAGTGTAACAAGACATGCCAAGTCTCCCATCTTAGAGATGTAGGGAATTTAAATTCCACCGGTGAAGTGCCCGTGAAGTGGCCAGCATGAAATGCCCACTTCGCCTTGTTATTGTGATTGTGACTTCTCATTGTCATCTACCTTAACCTAAAGTAAGGAGGAAAAGTGACAACAATATTGACAGCCCCCGGGCCCCCACACATCACATGGCTTACAGTACTGTAACTCACATGCTGTATAGGAACGCGAATGCCTATGGCTGTAGTTCCCGGATGACAATGACCTGTATCACAAAACTCCCCAATCTGAAAACTCATATCAATGAGTAGAGTGGTGAAGTTTGGAGAGATACTACAAAACAGGCTTACATGATGCAAGTAACTAGTAAAAAAATAAATTTTGTGATTCGTGATGTAATCACGAATCGTGACTGCATTCGTGACCGTGAAACATGAATTTATTTTTCTCTAACTTGGAGCTGACGAGCATATTGGGAATGCGGAATGCCAACAGCTGTACTTCCCTGATGACCTGGCTGTTCACAAAACTCACCAGCTTGAAAACTCATATCAATGGGTACAGTGCTGAAGCCTGGAGAGATACTACAAAACATTAATTTTGTGATACGTGATGTGATCATGAATTGTGTGCACCACACCAGTACTCTGAAGAGAAGCCAAAGAAACAACTCTGACTTAAGTAACAGATGGAGATTGGGCCCTAAAGAGATGCAAATGCACAGACAGATTAAGATTGCGCTGCACACTAAAGAGATGCAGACACAAAGGCACAACAACATCACCTAAACAGTGCTCACCATCAGAAATCCAAATTTTGAAAAGAATACCTTTTGCCAGTTGGGGGGGGGGGTAGTGCACTTCAGTAATAGTCCACTACTGCAAGTAAAGATACCACAAGCAGTACAAAAAAGTCATGCAGGTGCAGTGGATAGCAGGTTCACACTGCTGAAATTACTCTGTGGCACAATAAATGGTATCTGATTTAATGGCATGCGTGCATCGCACACACACTCACACTCACTACAAGTAATGCGTAGCAAATTGAAAACCTTTAGTAATACAACCAAATATTTTAAACAAACTGAAATTATACACTGCTGCACCACAACAATGAGCAAAATAATGCCAAGAATTACTGAAAATATTACTGTGTATACATTGTTATACAAGAAAAATATAACCAAAACAGAAAGACTGTCTTTTTCTCCCAGTTAATCTACCTACACCATAGATACACCCCTCCCCAAAAGCACACTTAACAGTACACAGACTGACTGTTCTAAATTAACATTCAAAATCCACACACAAACAATAAACACTCGATGATATGAGCACAGGAGGGTTTCCTACAATCGATTAACTAAATTTTGAGCAAAAAAAGGCTCAAAAAGGCTTTTTTAACAGCTTTTAGAGGATTTGAATGGCAGAGCTCTGAAAGAAAACTGTCTCCATCTTCCACTACACAGAACTGAGGCTGTGCAGAATAATCTAGAGCCCATGTGACCTGCAATCCCATGAATCACTGCAAATTCGGTTTGGAACTCAATAACAAGGTGAAGTGATGTGAAGTACATTGATTTCAGTGTTACTTCACCTTAAAATTGGTGAAGAAGTGGTTTGGGGAAGGCAGAGTAACACAAAGTCATCATTTTCAATGGACTTCGAGTTCCCCATTATAACGCAAAGTACTCTGCTTCGCGTTGCGTAGCACTGCGCAGATTCCGCGTTACTCAATGAATCACTTTACAGAGTGAATTTAAACCACTTCGCCCACCATTATTTGACACTCATGTTCAGCCATCTTGAACACCTTGTGGCTTCCCTGCCTGTGGGGAGTGGGAGGTGGAGGACAACCCAGTGTGTGGTCGTTTGGCTGTCATAGTTTTTTGTGCAGCTCTCATATGACTAAACATGACTGTGCAAACTCGCCTGCGATTCTGTGGATGAACTGTTTGTTTGCGGGGTGAAAACAGTGGTGTGTTTATGCTGGCCTAGAACCCGATCCTTGTGTTTGATTAAAGTGTTTTAGAATTGACTTAACGCATTGATTTGTTAATATTTTGCCTCCAGTGTACTGCATGGGTGTTGTTTTTATATGTAAAATATCTACATCAGTTCACCACATTAACTGTGTGTCTTCTCTCCCTCAATCTGCCATATACTTTTGCCTACTGCATCTTACCTGCTATCAAAAACTAATAAATGATGTGGAGCATGCATGCAGTCTCCCTCAGTTTGTCGAATTCATGCATTCAGTGTGCCTCTCCTGTCCTGTGATCCGCTGTATAGTGATGCCTAAATCTAACCTGGTAACCCAAACTAATAAACAATGTGGAGTGTGCATGCTTGGTCCTGCAGTTCATCAGACTTAATTCAGTGTGTGGCTCCTCTACCTTGATTCATAGTATTATGTGGAATTTGCCTGCTCTCCCCTTAAGCCCATCAAACTTCATGAATGTGGCTCCTATCCCTCGTACGGCCATATTATGTGGAATTATGAATGTGGCTCCTATCACTCATATGGCTGTATTATATGGAATGTGCCTGCTCTCTCCTTTAGTCCGTCAAACTTCATTAATGTTGCTCCTATCCCTCGTATGTCCATATTATGTGGAATATACCGGTTCTCTCCTTCAGTCCTTTGAACTTCATGAATGTGGCTCCTACCCTTTGTATGGCCGTATTATGTGAAATGTGCCTGCTCTCTCCTTCCAGTCTGAAATGTTCTCTGTGTGGTATAATATGCAGTATTATGCTGAGTGTGTAGCCCTTGTCCTTTAATCTGAAATGTGTGTACTCCTTTTGATCTAAAAATCCTTACTGAAATCTTGTGTTTTACTTAAAGATAATTGGAACAATGGAGTATCTGACTTGAAGACCCTAAGTACCTGCTGCACTGCTGTTAAAAGATGCACTACAGAATGTATTGTGTGCACTATAAGACACGCAGAGAAGCCAGCATTACAGAGATAACCTGAAACATAATCCTAATCAGTAAGAGGAAAAGGGATAACAAATTAAGCTAAAAATCACTTACCTCAGGCAGCCAGTACTGCCCTGGGGGACCTTCCACCTGCTCACACTAAGCATTGGCTATTAGTTCTAGCCCCATTAGGTCTAAATGGTGAGAATAATAGGTACTTACTCAACAGCAATATGTCAGCACAAAAAAAAGAGAATAAATGAAATGATAAACGTACAAGGAGAAGAAGAATGAAAGAATTTGAAATAGCACTGCATCCTCCACTGCCACCATCACTGCCTCCTCTTCCACTACCACCTCAGTTCCATTGTCTTTACCAAATGGAAGCCCATGTGAAACCCCACTTGACTGACAACAGATCAAGAAACACCATCTAGAGACCACTGCAAAGAGCACATGCTGGATTTCCACAGTCACCAAGATGATTTGTCACAATACTATCAAAATGTATTTTATCTTGATCCCCTGCAAAATACAGTGCCCAATCAAAGGTCAACCTGAGCCTGCCCTGTTGCACCAACTTCCATGACAAGCTGGTGGAGGTCATGAAGGAGAAAATGTCCAAGCATCAAAACTGCAATGAACAAAGAGAAGTGAAAATGCCTTTACTAGCTATCTTCTGGTACTCAAAAAGTACATATGGCTTGATCTGCAAGCAGAACCCTGGGAACTACAGCAGTTAGAGGTGGATGATGAAGATATCCAGGAACCAATGATAGAAAAGGAGCAACAAGCACAGGTCAGCATTGTCATCTGAAGTGGTGGAGAAGGTGGAAAATTTCTTCGAGACCCCATCTACTCTTCTACCTCACAAGATGGCCTTTTCAAAATGAACAGGGAAAATGAAGGCTTTTCTTGACAAACCACTTCATAGTCTCTACCAAGATTTCTGTCAAGAAAACCCCCCAAAGACAACAGAAGCAACCAAATTCCGTAGTCTGAGGCCGCCTATTATTAGACTGGCCAAGAAGCAAACTCTTGATCAGTACCTCTGCAAGTACTGCACAAATGTAACCCTGAAAGTATCCTCACTAAACCACTTTGTAGACATCCAAAAAATACAACAGTGCAAGATTCAAACTATCTACACAGCTATTAACATCACCATGTACCGAAGGTCACCAGGTGAAAAATCTTTGTTAATGCATGAATTGAGAAGATTTGTGAGAGCTGCAGGATAGATGCCATAGAGAAAAGCCAAAGAACTGTTATACAAATATGGCACTGAAGAAGTAAAATGGTACCAGTGAGAAAGTATTTGTGTTACAAGAGACATAAATGGCACAAAGGTGAAACAGACCAGAAAAGTTCTGAAAAGAAAAACAAATACAGTACCACAACCTGTAGAAGTCTGAAACAGGATATCAAGTGTTTGGGGCAACACCTGCATGTGGCATCATGGCAACAAAATCAATTCAGAGCTCTCAAAGAAAAGATGCCACCAGATTGGGTCCTCATGGTCTTAGACTTTGCTGAAAATTATAACTTCATGTTTCAGGATGAAATTTAATCAGCCAGTTGGTACTATGAACAAGCCACCATTTACCCCATAGTAACATATTACAGGTGTCACAAATGTGCAGGTACAATCATGGAGTTCCTAGTATGCATAACCAGTAATCTGAGACATAACTACCATGCTGTCTGGCATTTTGTTGAATTGCCAATGTACATCACCAAAACATATGCTCACTATAGAGATAGATAGATAGATAGATAGATAGATAGATAGATAGATAGATAGATAGATAGATAGATAGATAGATAAAGGAAGTTTGGTTCACATATGGATATGGAAGTCAATACAAATCTAAGTGGGCATTTGACATCATTTCAAGTGCACCCACTCAAATATGGATTTCTTGTTGAAAAAAGTGATTATTGGTTCATAACATAGGAAAGGGCCCTCCAATGGAGAGAGTGCCATAATCAAGTCATTCACCAGTTGAGCTGTGTAGTCACAGCAGGCAGTGATTCCCAGTGCAAAAGAACTGGTAGTATACTGTAAGCAGTACCTCATGAAAGAGCCCGCCACTGATGGGTGCACTCATTTTCTGTGCACATTCTTCTGGATTGGGAAGAAGAGCATCAAGAGTCATGCAGGACCAAAAATCATAACAATACCAGAGACACAGAAAGAGTGTGAGATCTGTGGCTGAAGGTGTGGTCGCCATACGGGGACATAGCTGTTTCTGCAGAGCATGCTAAAATATAGGTGGCACCTGTGAAAATACTGGCCATGTGGAAGCATGGATGGTGAAGAAACTGCGGGATTGTGCTGGCTATTTTCCTTATGTGCCAGAGAGTGATCTTCATGGCACCCATGTTTCTGCCATACTTGCATTTTCTCCCTCCCAATTAAATCCAGATTGAAGGCCTGCCATGCCGGACACCAGTGTGACCACTGTATCAGTACCCTCACATCCAGATGATGGGTGCTGAGCTAGTGCCTATGTGGTACTGTACATGGTATCTTAAAGAGTGTAAGTACTGGCTAGACCCTTTTATGGATAGTAAATACAAACTGGACTTAGAAACACTGACCTCCATTTTAATACATACTGAAGATAAATGGTCTATTGAAAGAATGGCAAGTTATTTTAAAGCAATTCGTAAAATTAAGGAAATAATTAATAGTACAATTGTCCCAGATGATAGATAATATGACATGAAGAGATGCATAAACTGTTTTTTAACACCTGAGTTATGACTGATGTGCAATAAGTTTTAATGGGTAATTTAATTAAGAGAAAGAGACAGTATTTGTAAATGAATATGGAAAGACAGAGGGCCCAATTCTAGAAGGGTGGTGCAAGTTGCCGCCAAACACAACTTGCACCACCCACAACTGCAACATTGACCCAGCACCCTATTCTAGAAGGGGCAGGGTCATCGCAGCTAAGTTCTGCGAATTGCGACATGCAGCCAGGTATGCCAAACTCTGAGCACACCTGGCGAGCATGTCGCAAGCTGCAATGCAGGACGTAAGTGTCCCCTCCAAGCCCAGCAAGCCATAGGCACCCCGAAGGGCTGCCCAAACCCCCAACCCCTGAATCCCACTTTGCAGTGTGCCCTGCAGGGTGGCGCAGTCAACTCCCTCACTTGTGCCCCACCCCCAAGTCACCAGTCGCAAATGTGGCATATACCCTGTGAAGCCCTGGTAGTCTAGTGCCCCCTCCATCAATGTATAGTGAATAAATAAATCCCCCGGTTCCCTGGTAGTCTAGTGACTCCCTCCCAATCAGTGTATAATGAAACAAGAAATCCCCCGGTTCCCTGGTAGTCTAGTGCCCCTCCATCACTGTAAATTAAATGTATATCTCCCCCATTTCCCAGGTAGTTTAGTGCCCCCTTGATCATTGTCAATTATAGTAATAACTCCTTTCCCTGGTAGTCTAGCGGCCCTCTGATCATTGTACATTACAGTAATATCTCCAAGTCCCTGGTAGTCTAGTGGCCCCCCACCCAGCCATGCCAGCCACCCAGCACCCCCATCCATCCCCAGCCAGCGACTGGCACAGCCCACCTCTCACCTCTGTGGCCAAACCGCCGACTGAGTGCAGTATGAGCGAGTCGGCAGCTGGTCATGGAGGTGAGAGGTGGGCTGTGCCAGTCGCCAGCTGGGGACGGTGGGGGTGCTGGGTGGGCTGGCATGGCTGGGTGCGGGGCCACTAGACTACCAGGGACTTGGAGATATTACTGTAATGTACAATGATCAGGAGGGCCACTAGACTACCAGGGAAAGGAGTTATTACTGTAATTTACAATCATCGGGTGGCCGCTAGACTGCCAGGGAACGGGGATATTACTGTAATTTACAATGATCGGGGGGGGCGCTGGACTACCAGGGAGAGGAGATATTACTGTACTTTACAATGACAGGGGGGCACTAGACCACCAGGGTATTGGAGCTATATATTTATTTAATATTGTTCGGGGGGCTACTAGACTACCAGGGAAGGGTAATTGCGGCATTTGCAGCTGGTGACACAGTGATCGGGGCACGGGTGGGGATGGTAGCACCGCCCTGTGGCCTTCAACAGGGAGTGGGGGGTCTAGGGTATGGGTAGCCCTGTGGGACACTACAGGGGTATGCTGGCATGGGGGATAGGAATGGTGGCATGTCTGCAGGTGGGTCTACAGGACCCGGGGGGAGGCGGCCATATGTTATACTAGCTAAATGCTGGTGTAACTTACGTTGCCTGTTCTCCTCCAAGGGTTCTTGTAGAATCCTGACATTGGGGACTTTGTTTGCTGCCCTTCTGGAATGGGGCACAACTGCTGCCATAAACCCCCTAGCGCCATGTCGCAGTGGGTTTATGCGGTGTAACTGCTGTTCGGCGCAAGTGGCTCATGCGTACATGTTGCAGGCCACTGTCAGAATTGGCGCATGCTCGCAACCGCCTGGCATAAGTTGCTACTGTCACTCTACTTGGCGTGAACTGCTGTTACGCCAGGCGTAACCCTTCTAGAATCTGGCCCAGAGAGTTTAAATAGTTCAGAACTGTGTAACTTATGCATATGTATTTATAAATCTATGGTCTTTCTTTTCTGTATTTTTATACACTGTATCTAATGTATTTCTTTTAATTTGTAATTGTTGATGGCTTTCAAAGTCTAAGAAAAAAATACTACTACTACTACTATAGCTAGTGCCTGATTACACTAGTATCTCGGGTAGCTGCAATAATTGACGGTGGATGCTACATCTCTCAGGGGATACAGGGTTGCTTCCTGTGTGCAAATTCAAGACAAAACCAGTGTGGCCCATCTAGGAACATCATCCCATATCAGGCGGAGGTGGGAAGACATTGGTATCATGTAATAATAGCTAGTATTAAATAGCGAGGACATTTGTGTGACTCAATAAAGAGCACCACCTACAATAGCAAGTCTGAAGTAATAGCTAACGGGCATTAAGGGCGACTGCGGTCATGCAGATACTCTACTATCAATGAGTGGCTTGATGTTAGAATAATAAGGATAGGGGTGTCAGGGTCACAGCACCCTGTGAGGGGTGTGCGGAGTGGAGGCCCCGTGTATGAAAGTATCTGCTACACCTGTGGACCCGCGATATATGTGGGCATGTAGTTAGGTACTGTGCTTACCTGTTCCAGTTGCTGTGAGGATGGTGGTTGAGCTTCTCCAGAGCCACAAAGGCATGTCCCCCCCAATCTGGAGATTTTTTGAGTGCATTCAGGAGGAACAGAGGTTAGCAGAGGTCCATATGGAGCAATTGTTGTTGGCATCTGAGACCCCCCCTACTGTCCACCAGCGGTACAGTGATCTAACTGAGTGATTGCAGCAGAACATGTCTGAATATCCTGATATCCTGTATGGAGCTGCTATGACTAGAAGTCTAACTTATAATTTTCAGCTTTAGGTGTGAGCCTTTTTCTAGCTGTTATGCGTGTCACTATTCTGTGGATTTGCTTAATTTGTGGTCACTATTTTGAATTCGCTATTTTGACATTCGTCATATCAAACTCGCTATTATGATATGGAACTGAAGACATTTGCCTATGGTTGCACCACAGCAAGTACTGTGAGGCCAGGCTGTGCGTGGATGGCCACCTTTTCATAAGAGAGGATTGAAAGCCAGTTACCAGAACACAGTTTGCACTGGTACTCAGATAGAGGCTGTAACATGCATAGAAGATCTGAAGAATTTTAAGATATCCTTCTTCGGAATTGGGGAGGCTACCAAGTGGCGCCACATGGCATGCCAATGGAACAAATGGGCCTTGGATGAATACAAGGTTATGGAAGATCAAAGTTGGGTATAGGACAAATAAAATGTAGTTTAAGACACATCTTGTTGTAAGTCATTCACATATTTTTCTCTTTTTCAGAAAACTTAGCGGAAGGCCCCATGTCCAGTCTGGAGTAGACAGAGTGGCACAGCAGATGGCTACAGTAAGATGGCTAAAGAGGGGTGGAATGCTTTGGGAACATTTTAAGGGTGGGGTATGCTGATTGGGCATGCATTAAGACTAATAGTTTATTAAATCCATTTAGCATTGCTGCCTCTATTATAGATACCTGTAATGAATTTCACCTACCCAACACCCCCTGGGTAAAGAAGCTCTTTCTTCGTTCACTTCTGAATGTTTCCCTTTGCAACTGATATTTGTGACTACTTTTTGCATTACTACCTGATTTTCTTTTTAAGTGTAGTGTTTCCATCATTTAATCAACTTTAATTGCTTTCAAGATTGTTGTCCTGTATTTCATATGATGCCTTCTCTCCAGTGTTGTCAGTAGACAAAGCTCACAGAGGAGTAAAAAGAGAGGTGACCTGGTTCACTGCCTCATGCAGAATACAAATCATATGCCATTATCACATAGGTAAAGGGTATGAAGCACTGTATAACCCCAGAGGGGTACATTTTTCTATCTGTGATGACATCCTGAATGTGGGTCTGCAGTAGGCTAGGGAACTGATTGTTCAGAAATGCAGTAGGACCCCTGGTGCATTAATGGGGAAAAACATGAAAAGGTGCATATTTTAATGGCAGAAATTCATGTGTGGCACACATAAAGCAGGTCTTATGGCTGACTGGCGGGGCAGTAAGTCAGCAATGGGTGACAGAAAAGTTGAGGATGCAACCCTGGGGGGTACGAATTCAGAAAAAAGGGCTGTCAAGTTGCAATGGGCATGTACCAGAATGCAGGGCAGCCTGGAAATGGTAGCTGGGAGTGCAGACCTGGGTGGCTCACTCTGAGGCAGAGATCCAGGACTGTACAAAATCTGAGGGGTTAAGCAGCAGGGCCATGGGCCTAGCAATGATATACACATGAATTTGCTGCCCCAGAGGTCCTTTTGTGTTTATATAGTGCCACTGTGATGATGGTTTTATATGCATGTTTGTACCAATTTAATAAGCATAAGTAAAGCTACAGTCTTTTACTCCCAGAACTTGGGGTGGTGTGTCTTATTTAGGTCGGGTGCTCCATTGCATAAAATCCTATATTTTGTCCCTGGTGTCTAGTGACACCCACCACCAACTGATCATCTTTCCTTTATTGTTTACTATTTCACTGGTATTGAGTGGCACCCTCTCCCCCACCCTTGATTGCCATCCCCATAATTATTTATTTTTCCCCTGGTGTCTAGTGGCAAACCCCACCCACTTATTGCCATCCCCCATAATAACTGTATTTTTTCCCTGGTGTCTAATGGCACTCCCACACTCTGATTGCTGTCCCTGTTGAAAGTTTGTCTTTCCCTGGTGTCTAGGCCCCCTACCCGATCACTGTTCTGCCTATAATAAAAAAAAGGTCCCTCAATGTCTTTTTTTTTACATGTAAAAAATGGTCTTTCAATGATCCACCCTAACCCACCCTGACCATACACTCAGCATCCCCCCCCCACTCCCCTCCCACACACCCTCACTCATTTGAACATGTCCCAGGGTAAAGATCCAGTCTCTGATCGAAGGCACATCTTGCTGCCAGAAATGTCAACTGTTATATAAGAAAGTAAGGTAAATGCGGTTCAATATATTTTAGTGGGGTTTTCAACTTTGTGACATAACTTTGCTATTTTTGCATATTTTTAGCCCAGATTTTCAACATTGCCTTTTTTTGGACCCCATCTCATAACAATGTCAATGGAATTATGCAAATCCATCCTGAAAGGCGATTTTGTGGTCACTTGGTGAAATCACCTTTTAGGCAGGATTTGAAAACTTGTATCACCCTTGTTAATGAGGAAGGGTCATAAGAAGGCTATGTTGAAAATTTGGGGTCAAAATATGTAGCAATGTCAGTTATGTGCACCCCTTGAAATTTTTCTATGCTCACTCATAACTTCGGTAATTTAAAATATTTTGACCCCAGATTTTCAACGTAGCATTTTTTTACACCACCTCATGAATGTGACAGCTGTCATTTTTATGTTGATTGCTCGCATGTGCAAGAAACATGTTGCTGAAGGTTTCTCCACAAGCAGGTTGTCAAGGCACGGCACTGTTATGGCCAGTGCCCCCACAGCCTGTAAAGGCTTGTTCCACATCCCCCAATGCTGTGGCACGCTGCTGCTGACACTTGTTCAGCCAGCGTGCTACCAACTTGTAAAAAAATAGCCGCTGCAATCATGGGCCGCCTCGTCATTGCAGCGTCAGCCATTCACTGCAATGAGGGAACAACCCGTCATTGCAGGGTGGGATCTTGAAACCCTGATATTGTTTGTGAACATGGCACTGCCATGTTCACAAGCAATATTAACCTCCCCTGCTGAGGGGGTGTCCAATCCCCCTCAGCAGTATGTGCCACCCGACCATATTTATTTGCCGACGGGGGCCCCAATCCCTGACGGCTGCAGTGCCCCAATATTTATGTTGCCGTCGGGGGAGCCCACTCCCCGTCACCATTATGTACTCCCCCTGCTTTTGTTGTGTGCCAAAGGGGTGCCCAATCCCATTAGCTACAGCTGCCCCAAAATGAAAGACTCTGTTTGCATGCAAGGCCTCCAGCATGCCACACTACAAAATAAAAAGCGATTATAATCTCTTTTTTTTTTCTTCTTAAAAGGAAACAGTCCTCGGCGGTCTTCCTGCCCGCCCTTCCACAATCTGCACCCACCCACTGCGCACCCTGCCTCCCCACACTCTCCTCACCCCATACTTACCAATGGAGTCCAACGCGATGATCTTCGGTGGACTGGGAACACGTTTGCACTCTTCAAAGACGACCGCAAACTGAGGAAATGCCGGTAAGCTGTATAATGGAATAAATAGTTTTTTTTTCCCCAACTTTGATGCATATCTCTGCATTTTCAAGAATTTTGGCACCAAATTTTCAACATGGGGTTTTTGGGACCCCTCATCATGAATTCTATCACTGTCATGGCGTTAATCAGCCCTGAAAGGTGATTTTGCGGTCACTGTGAGGAATCACCTTTCAGGACTGATTAGTGAAATGACAGTGCTAGTGTTCATGAGATGGGCTCTTAAAAAGCCTATGTTGCAAATTTGGTGGGAAAATAAAAAAAAATGACTGTTTTATGAGTGTGCATTGCACAGTTGCTACACACGCTCATAACTTTGCCAATTTACACTATTTTCACCCCAGATTTTCAACATTGACATTTTTTCAGACCTCCTTGTGAACAGTACAGCTGTCATTTTTCACACCCTGGCCGAAATGTGTTTTCGCACTTCGAACGCAGAATAGTGTGGTTGGTGCGGGAAATCAGTGTTCTGCATAGATTAAGAAACTGAAAGTGGCACTGTTCATGAGCAGAGGTCCTAAAATGCCTATGTTGAAAATTTGGTGACAATACTTCATAAAATGACTGTTTTATGAGCGTGCGTTGCACAGTTTGTCAGGACGCTCATAAGTTCACAAATTTATAATATTTTTACTCCAGATTTTCAACATTGCCATTCTTCAGCTCCTCCTTATGAACAGTACAGCTGTCATTTTTCACATCCTGGCCTGAATGTGTTTCCGCAGTTCCGGCGCAGAATAGCATGGTTGCTGTGGGAAAGCCATGTTCAGGACACATTATGAAAATGACAGTGACACTGTTCATTAGAAGAGGTCCTAAAATGTCTATGTTGAAAATTTGGTGATGAAAGTCCACAAAATGAGTGTGTTATGAATGTGCATTGCGCAGTTTCCACGCACGCTCGTACCTTCGCAACTTTGCAATATTTTCACTCTAAATTTTCAGCATTGCCATTTTGCCACACCTCCTTATGAACAGTGCAGCTGTCATTTTTCACATACTGGCCAAAATGTGTTTTCACTCTTCCGGCGCACAATTGCGTGGTTGCTGTGGGAAATAGGTGTTCAGGACATATTAAGAAAATCTCACTGACACTGTTCATGAACAGAGGTCCTAAAATGCCTATGTTAACAATTTTGTGATGAAACTCCATAAAATGACTGTGTTACAAGCGTGTGTTGTGCAGGTGCCACGCACTCTTGTAAGTTTGCAAATCAGTAATATTTTCACACCAGATTTTCAACACTGGCATTTGTTCACACCTCCTTATGAACAGTACAGCTGTCATTTGTCACATCCTGGCTGAAATGTGTTTCCATGCTTCCGGTGCAGAATACCTCAGTCACTGTTGGAAATCAGTGTTTGGGACAGATTAGGATCGAGTGACTGGGGGGGGAGAGTGACCAAGCTCAACTGAGCTCTGCTGGGGCTGCTGCAGATGTCTTTGAGGGCAGAAAAAAGTGACAAAGCAGGCAGGAGCCCAGTACGAATGGGCAGTCTGCAGTTCCGGGAGACACGGAATGAGCGAGTGAGAGAGGGGGAGTGAGTGAGCTCAACGGAGCTCTGTTGGGACTGCTGCAGATTTGTTTGTGGGCAGGAAAAGGCAGCAATGCATGCAGGGCCTGAGTACAAAAGGGCAGCCTACAGTGGTGGGACAAACAGAATGAGCAAGCGAGAGAGGGGGGGACTGAGCAAGCTCAACAGAGCTCTATCGTCACTGCTGCAGATTTCTTTGTGGGCAGATAAGGGTGACTATGCTGGCAGGAGCCCAGTACAGAAGTGCAGCCTGCAGTGCCGGCAGAAACAGATGAGCAAGAGAGACAGAGGGAGTGAGTGAGGCCAATGGAACTGTGTCAGGACTGCTGCAGATTTCTTTGTGGGCAGACAAAAATGACGACTGAGGCAGGAGCCCAGTACAAAAGGGCAGCTTGCAGCACCAGGAGAAACAGAATGAGCATGTGAGACAGGGGGAGTGAGCGAGCGATCTCAATGGATCTCTATCGGGACAGCTGCGGATTTCTTTGTGGGCAGGAAAAGGTGGCAACGCAGGCAGGAGCCCAGTACAAAAGAGCAGCCTGCAGCGCTGGGACAAACAGAATGAGCAAGTGAGAGAAGGGGAGTGAGTGAGCTCAATGGAGGTGTGTCATGACTGCTGCAGGTTTCTTTGCGGCCAGGAAAAGGCGGCAATATAGACAAGAGCCCAGTACAAAAGGCCAGCCTGCAGCGCCAGCAGAAACAGAACAAGCGACTGAGAGAGGGAGTAAGCGAGCTCAACAAAGCTCTCTCAGGACTGCTGCAGATGTGTTTTTGGCAGTAAAATCCACCAATGCAGGGAGGAACCCAGTACCAAAGGGCAGCCTGCAGCAGTGGGACACAAAGAATGAGCAAGTGAGGGAGGGGGAGGGAGTGAGCTCAATGGAGCTCAGTTGGGACTGCTGTGAGTTTCTCTGTGGACAGAAAAAGGCAGCAATGCATGCAGGGGCCAGTACAAAAGGGCAACCTGCAGTGGCGGGATAAACAGAATGAACAAGTGAGCTAGGGGGAGTGAGTGAGCGAGCTCAATGGAGCTGTATCGTGACTGCTGCAGATTTCTTTGTGGGCAGAAAAGGGCGGCAATGCAGGCAGGAGCAGAGTACACAAGGGCAGCTTGCACTGTGGGCAGAAACAGAACGAGCAAGTGAGACAGGGGGAGTGAGTGAGGCCAACAGAGCTCTGGCAAGACTGCTGCAGATTTCTTTGTGGGCAGAATAAAATGCCAACAGAGGCAGAACCTAGTACAGAAGGACAACCTGCAGCGCCACGAGAAACAGAATGAGAGAGTGAGACAGGGAGACTGAGTGACCTCAATGCTTCCTGGGCAAGCTTTTAAACTAGAAAAGGGGGGAGGTACTGATAAAAGGCAGGAAAAGTCAAGCCTCCCCCCACAAAACATGGCAGGTAGTAGGGTAAACACTGAGGTACAGAGCTCAACACAGGGCAGGACGGGGGTAAATGGTAAAATAGATAAGAGCAATAAGAGCAGGGATGGGGGGAGGTATAAAGCCAACATTAAATGGAGGGCAATGACAACCAATGCCGTAGTCTGGGAAACAAGCTTCGAGCTAGTAGCTTTGATGGAAGATGAACACTTGGATATTGTGGCAGTCACAGAAACATGGTACACTGAGAACCATGACTGGGATGTCAACATACCAGGGTACACAATCTACAGAAGGGACAGGGAAGGCAAAAGAGGAGGTGGAGTAGCTCTATACATAAGGGAAGGGATCAAAGCTACAGAACTAAAAAGTAAAGGGGGAGGACAAGAGGCACTTTGGGTCACCTTGGAGACGGGGAATGGCATCACAATCCGCGCAGGGGTTGTATACAGACCCCCATCTCAAGGGGAGGAAATGGACAAGAGAATGATAGAGGACATTCTCAAAATGGCTGAAAAAGGGGAGATACTGTTGATGGGGGACCTGAATATGCCAGATGTTAACTGGAGGACATGTACTGCAGCCACATCCAAGAGCAGGATCATTCTTGATGCCCTGCAGGGGGCAGACTTTAGACAGCTAGTGCTGGAACCCACTCAGGAGGGAGCAATACTAGACCTGGTACTCTCAAATGGAGAGAGGATCACAAATTTAGAAGTCGGTAGACATCTGGGAACAAGCGACCACTGCACAGTGTGCTTCACAATGAGCACAACCATGGAGATAAGCCATACAAAAACAAGGATACTGGACTTTAGAAGAGCTGACTTTGGCAAAATGGGTGAACACCTGAAGAATGCACTAGCAAATGGCCAAATAGGAGGGGTGGAAGAACAATGGAGAAAAATCAAAACTGCCATCATAGAGGCAACAAGTCTTTGTGTAAAACAAATAAAGAAAACAAAGCAGAGTAAAAAACCACTATGGTTCTCAAAAGAGGTGGCAGGAAGGGTTAAGGAGAAAAGGGCTGCATTCAAAAAGTATAAGGAATCACAGAAGGAGCACGACAGAGAACTGTATCAATTAAAGCAGAAAGAAGTAGGAAAAGCAGTCAGAATAGCAAAGGCACAAACCGAGGAAAAAATAGCCAACTTGGTCTAAAAGGGGGATAAAACCTTTTATAGGTACATTAGGGAGCATAGAAAGGTTAAGGAAGGGATAGTGAAGATTAATAAAGGAGAAGGGAGATCGGCAGAGGGAGACAGTGAAAAGGCAGAGATACTGAATGAATACTTTTGCTCAGTATTCACCAAAGAAGATGAGGAGCAGTTACCTAAACCAGACAATAGAAGCACTCTGGGTAGGGTGTTGACACCAGTCCATTCACAGAAGAAAGAGTACTGAAAGAACTCCTAAAACTCAAGGTGGACAAAGCAATGGGGCTGACGTGATTCACCCAGAATTCTAAAAGAACTAAGGGGACCTAGTGGCACCACTGACCACACTTTTTAACAAATCATGGCAGGATGGGGTGGTACCTGAGGACTGGAGGAGGGCAGATGTGATTCCCCTTTACAAAAGTGGAAGCAAGGCAGAAGCAGAAAACTACAGACCTGTAAGTTTGACCTCAGTGGTACGGAAAATGATGGAATCACTTCTGAAAGAAAGAATTGTTGAGTACCTAGAGGCTAGCGGGGCACAGGACCCAAAGCAGCATGGATTTACAGCAGGAAGGTCATGTCAGACTAATCTAATTGATTTCTTTGACTGGGTGACCAAAGTAATAGACCAGGGAGGGGCTGTGGATATGGCCTACCTAGACTTTAGCAGGCATTTGACACAGTCCCACACAAAGATTAATAATCAAGTTAGCCAGCCTGGGAGTGGGTCCCAGGGTGGTAGCCTGAGTAGCGAACTGGCTGCACAACAGGACACAGAAGGTAATAGTGAATGGAACACATTCTCAAGAAAGGGTTACTAGTGAGTACCTCAAGGCTCAGTATCGGGTCCATCCTCTTTTAACATCTTTATAAGTGACATTGCAGAGGGTCTGAGGAAAGGTATGCCTCTTTGCAGATGACACAAAGATCTGTAACAGAGTTGATACACAAGAGGGGGTAGAAAAGATGAGAAGGGACTTGGCAAGGTTGGAGGAATGGTCAGACATATGGCAACTTAGATTCAATGCAAAGAAGTGCAAAGTAATGCACCTGGGAAACAAAACCCCAGGAGAAGAGTACACATTAGCAGGGGAGGTACTAACAACAACAAAAATGGAAAGGAACCTGGGGGTAGTCATATCAGATGACCTAAGGGTGGGTAAGCAATGTGAAAAGTTGGTTAGGAGAGCCAGGGGGATACTGGGATGCATAGGAAGGGGCATCACAAGTAGAAAAAGGGAAGTGGTTATCCCTCTGTACAGACAGTTGGTGAGACCCCATCTGGAGTACTGTGTGCAGTTTTGGAGACCTCATCTACGCAAGGATGTAGACAGGATGGAAGCAGTCCAGAGGAGGGCAACTAAAATGGTGCAGGGTCTACATCAGAAACCACATGAGGAGAGACTGGGACAGCTTAATATGTATACCCTTGATGAAAGAAGGGACAGGGGGGACATGATTGAAACGTTCAAGTACCTCAAGGGAATCAACAAAGTCCAGGAGGGTAGCATCTATCGGAAAAAGAGATGTGTAAGAACAAGGGGTCACAGTTTAAAGATAGAGGGGGGACGGCTCAGGGGTAATATGAGGAATTTTTTTCACAGAGAGAGTGGTGGATACATGGAACAGCCTTCCTGAGGAGGTCGTTGGGTCTAAAACAGTGGGGGAATTCAAACATGCATGGGACAGACACAAAGCAATTATAGTGGGGGGTTGCAGGAAACAGGCTGTTGGTTAACTAGAATCTGCAGCTTATCCAGTAGGTAGGGAAATGGGCAGACTGGGTGGGCCAAGTGGTCCTTATCTGCCGTCAAAGTCTATGTTTCTATGTTTCTATGTAATGGAGCTCTGTCGGGGCAGCTGTGGATTTCTTTGTGGGCAGGAAAAGGTGCCAACACAATCAGGAGGCCAGTACAAAAGGGCAGCCTCCAGCGCCAGGAGAAATAGAATGAGCAAGTGACAGAGGGGGAGTGAGCGATCTTAACGGAGGTCTATCATCACTGCTGCAGATTTCTTTGTGGGCAGGAAAAGGCGGCAATGCAGGCAGGAGCCCAGTACAAAAGGCCAGCCTGCAGCCCCCACAAAAACGGAACAAGCGAGTGACAGAGGGCAAGTGAGCGACCTCAATGGAGCTGTGTCGGGACTGCTGCACATCTCTTTGTGAGCAGACAAAGCCACCAACACAGGCAGGAACCCAGTACAAAAGGGCAGACTGCAGCAGCAGGAGACACAGAATGAGCGAGTGAGGGAGGGGGAGTGAGTGAGCTCAACGTAGCTCTGTTGGGACTGCTGCAGATTTCTTTGGTGGGCAGAAAAAGGCAGCAATGCACCCAGGGGCTCAGTACAAAAGGGCAGCCTGCAGCGGCGGGAGAAACATAATGAACAAGTGAGAGAAGGGGAGTGAGTGAGCAAGGTCAACGGAGCTTTATCATGACTGCTGCAGATTTCTTTGTGCTCAGAAGAAGGTGGCAATGCAGGCAGGAGCCCAGTAGAAAAGGGCAGCCTGCAACACCGACAGAAACGGCGTGAGCGAGTGAGAGAGGGGGACTGAGCGAGCTCAACGGAGCTCTGTTGAGACTACTGCAGATTTGTTTGTGGGTAAAAAAAGGTGCCCGGCAGAGGCAGGAGACCACTACAAAATGGCAGCCTGCAGTGCCAGGAGAAACAGAATGAGCAAGTGAGACAGGCAGAGTGAGCGACCTCAACAGAGCATTGTTGGTACAGCTGCGGATTTCTTTGTGGGCAGAAAAAGGTGCCAATGCATGCAGAAGCCCAGTACAAAAAGGGCAGCCTGCAGCGCCAGAAGAAACACAGTGAGCGAGTGAGAGAGGGGCAGTGAACAAGCTCAACGGAGCTCTATCGTGACTGCTGTGGATTTCTTTGTTGGCAGAAAAAGGTGGGAACACAGGCAGGAGCCCAGTAAAAAAGGCCAGCCTGCAGCGCCGTCAGAAACGGAACGAGCGAGTGAGAGAGGGGGAGTGAGCTGCCTCAACGGACCTGTGTCAGGACTGCTGCAGATTTCTTTGTGGGCAGAATAAGCCACCAACAGAGGCGGGAGCCCAGTACAAAAGGGCAGCCTTCAGTGCTAGCAGAAACAGAATGAGCGACTGAGAAAGAGAGAGTGACCCACCTCAACACAGCTCTGTCAGGACAGCTGCAGATTTCTTCATGGGCAGAAAAATGTGCCAACACAGCCAGGAGCAGTGTACAAAAGGTGCAGCCTGCAGCACCTGGAGCAACAGAATGAGTGAGTGACACAGGGTCACTGAGCGAGCTCAACAGACCAATGCAATCAACATTTGGCGTTGACAAATGCTTGTTTTAAATCCTGCCCAAACTGTGTTTTTGCACCTCTGGTGTGGAATGATGTTCCAGTGGTGTGGAATAATGTTTCAGCAGGGATTTGAACATTTTCAGTAAAGGGTTCATGAGGTGGAGTAATAAGACCATGTTAACAATTTGGTTGCTGTTCTGCTACAAATACAAGCACAAGGCCCAGAGGGCCCTCCGCTTCCACAGCGGCATATGTGTTCTCAGGCAAATGAAGATCTGCATCTATGGATGGATGGGAGTGCAGGGCCTGGAGGCAAATGAGGATATGATTATACTATCTCAAAAAGTAAGGAAATTCTTTCAAAAAAACTCCATTAATGCATCAGTTAGGGTTGCTGTTAAAGCAATTAAAGTATGAACGTGCGATGTTAGGGCGTTCAACCCTACCTCTACATTCCACTCCAGCAGCCAAAGGGGGCAAGGCAACACAAGCATTTCCATACTCTTGTCACTTTAATAGCAACCCCAACTGATGCATTAACAAAGTTTTTCTGAAAGAATTTCCTTACTTTTTGAGATAGTATAATCATCCTCATTTGCAAAGAATTTACATAAAAGTGAGTTAGGTTATTCTGTATGTTTTCTATCTGTTATAAAAGTTTTCTTTTTATCTCTGTAAAATACTGTTTCCTCATAGTTTAAGCATATATAATCCTGTAACTTATGTGAATGTCTTGGAGTATTAAATATTATTCTTATACACTTCATGCTTTCTCTGACTGAGTCATTTTTGGTACAGACAACTGGAGTAAATTGACAAAAGCTAGGATTCATCTTCAAAAAGGAAGACCACAGTTAACATATTTAAAAGTGAAGTGTTGACAGCTGCGACAGTAGGTATGGCTCATTTGCCCTTCAGTTTGGAGCACTGTACTGTGTGAGCAGTGGCTCTGATGGGATTCAAACCTAGAAATACTCCAAGTGAGAATCATGTTGAGTGGTGGCAGCACATCCAGGTACCCTTGCAGGTGTCTAAATGGTTGATAAAACTGCTAACAATTGTGGGCTGAGTTCTGAGAGGGAATCAGTTTGTTACCTACAGCCAGCTTGGAGCCATTTCAGGACTGATTAAAAGGGTGCAGTTGGTAGGAGGGTTGCAGCTTTATAGTCATCCTACCTCTAGGCTAACAGCTTCATAAGTGTTAAGGGGATAATTAAGATAATTATTAAAGAGGGCCTAGAATTTTAATATGTGTACCTATTTAATATTTAATGTGTATGAGTGGGAGGGGACCCAAAATGAGGAGGGGGGGTCCTCCAGAGGTGCTGGAGCTGAACAGGTTCCTACCACTGGATGGGGGGAGTAGGGGGAATTGGAGGGATAGCTAAGAACAGAGCGATAGGGAGTGAGGGAGGAAGGGAGGTAGTAGGGGGAAGGACTTCAAGGAAGGTAAGGAGATGGGGCAGAAGAAGCTCAGGGAATAGGGATTGGGGAAGTGAATCAGGGAATTGGCAGAGGGGAAGGGAGAGTGAGGGAACAGCTGGAGGTGAAGAGTAGAGAAAGGTTGTGGGAATGCAAGGGAGATGTGAAGATTAGGAGGTGGGAGCTGCAAAGAGGTTAGGTGTTGCAAGGGGTCAAGGAGGAATGCAAGATAGGCAAGCAGGGATGGAGGGGGTAGGCAGGAGGAGGCAGCAGTGTGGTTAGAGGGGGAAGGCAAAGGATGGTGTGGGAAGGGTGTTAAAATTGTGGGATTTAATAGTTTAGGGGGTGAGATGGAGGGAAAGAGTCCAGGGTGAACCATAGGAGGACTGAATGTTTGCCAGGGATGATGGCAGGGATAGCAGGATCTGTGATAGTCCAGCACATGAGAAGGGGGGAAGAGAAACCTCACATTATAGTGCACCTGGGTACAAGCAACTTTGCAGGATGTGTGGTGGGGTAGTGCAAGAGAGGTTCAGGGAGTTAGGGAAACTCTGCCTCAAGTTAGGAAGATCAGACCGTAATGCTTTTATCTGCTGGCATATTTGTATGTTCATATCTGACATGTATCCAAAGCTTTTTAGCCTGATAGGACTGCATTTCCTGTCAGGCAGTGGTTAACCATTTCACTGCTTTATTCTGCATTTCTCATGGGCAAAACTAACTGAAGATCCTGCCTCTAGTGGCCGCTATACATCCACTCTAATTTTTTTTTTCTCCACACCTAGTTAAGTGTAGGAAAAATAAATTACCCCAAATATGAAATAATAAAATATTCAGCTAAGATTATACCACCTCCAAGCGCAACTGCTTAGCAACATTGCAAATATCTCTTGCTAGAAATGTTCTTCTCTACAAGCCCCCCCTGTCCTACCCACCCCCAAACCACCCTTCCTCCTATTCTCTCCTGCCTCCCCACACCTCTGACCACCCCTGTGGTTTCTTCTACTACCATTACCATGTCCCACCCCCCTTACCTCTGTCCACTCCTGCCCATCTGTTTCATGAAACTATGCTTTGCCATTCGCTATATACAGTAGTCCAGAACTATTGCACTTTGCCTGGTCTCATATTGCCAGCAAGCTGCCCCACACTGCAGGCCCCCCTTCCTGTGAAATTGCAAGAAGATCCTAAAATGTGTCCTAACCAGGATCTCTATTATCCCCCTGCTACTCGCTGGTAATATACACCCTAATACTGGTCCTGTTGCCCCCACCCCTTGCAGGCCAGTGCAATCCAAAGGACTCCTGCTGGCCACCATCATGCAGTCTCCAAACGAAATTTGTCCCACTCCAAGCTTGGGTCTGCCTCCACAATCCTGATGCCCTAGCTGTAACTGAAACATGGCTACCACAGAGCATTCCGGACTCAGCTGTTGCCCTGCCAGGATATACATTGTTCAGATCTGATAGGCTGGGGAAGAGGGGTGGGGGATGTGCACTGTACCTCTGGGACTACCTGCAAGGTACTAAAATTGATACAATGCACCCTGATGCAGGTGCTCAGACCCTCACCCTAAAGGTTGCTGTTGGCAACTCTGGTAAATCTCTCTTCCTAATGTCGGACTACATACCTCCCCTCAACCAGAAGGATGCTTTCACATCCATCCTAAACATCGCCCAGCTCCCCAAAAACTCAGAAATCATTTTCCTCAGTGATTTCAACACAAACTGGCTTGCCCCACAGACATCCTGCCTCAGGGATGCAGCCACAGACCAAAATCTATCACAGATGGTACTTACCCCCACAAAGGTAAACTACAATAGGGGCTCCAGTTTCCTTATTGATCTCATCTTCACGAATCACCTGGAGCGGATACAGGAAGTGCAGGTCCTCCTTGATTCACTTAGCGATCATTCACCAATCACCTGTTGCTGGTCAAACAGCTGAAAGTTCCCCCACCCCCCTCCCACGGTCTCCATACACTGCCAGCTAAAGAAAGGATCCCTGGTACATTTTCACAACCACCTCCTAAAACTCCACTGGTCCCCCCTCGATCACCAGCATTCGATGGATGCCACTTTGTCCTTCTTCATAAGCTCCTTCCAAGCTGCCTGTGATATCTTTGCCCCTTTTGTAAAGCAGATAGAGAAAACTCAATCCTCTCCTTGGATAAATCAATCCCTGCTTGACCAAATGAAAGCCAGTAATAATCTATGGCACTGTGCCTTTGAGTCTGGTTGCTCTTCTGATCACCACCTGTACCATGCTGCTCGTAATTCATACACCTGGGCTATCCATCAAGCTATGGTGGCATATTATAAGGCCAAACTTACTGTCACCTGGAGAAATGGAAAAAGGTTCTGGGTGAATATAAAGGAACTCAGTGGTAAGGCCACCTCTCTTCCCCCCCCATGCTGATTATTGACGGTGCTCCCATCCAAGACCCTAGCAAGATTGCAAATGCCTTTAATGCATCATTCTCTGACCTCAGTTTTATCCTCCCCCTGACTTCTTCTCTGCATCTACTGGTCAGTTCCCACCTCCCCTTCCTCCACCTTTCCACTTAAGGACAGTCTCTCCTAGCGTTGTCCACATCTATCTCTCCAAGTTACTCGTAAAACCAGAGTGATGACTCTCTTGATGCAAAGCTGCTCTCCCTAGCACTTGATGCAGTACTAACACCCCTAACCAAAATACTCAATATGTCTCTGTGTCTAGGGCAGCTCCCTTCACTGTGGAAAAGGACGGTTATAACTCCAGTACATAAACATGGAGATCGTACCTCCAGTAGCAACTATAGGCCCATCTCCATCCTTCCTCCCCTATCAAAAGCATTGGAAAAAATTGTTGCAGATCAGCTTACTGAATACTTGGACTCGCATCACCTGCTGTGCCAGCAACAGCATGGTTTCAAAAAAGGGCATAGCACAACCACAGCCCTACTGGAGTTTGCCTCCTTTATCCATGATGCTGTAGACCCAGAAGCCTTGGCCGGGTCTGTCTACATTGATCTTTCCAAGGATTTTGACACAGTTAATCACCTTATGCTTATCATCTCCCACCTCTCTGTTGGCATATCCCAGTAGGCCGTTGGCTGGTTCTCCAACTATCTCCATGGACGTACCCAGCACGTGAAGATAAATAGCACCTTATCCACAAACCTTCCTGTCTGATCAATTGTCCACCAAGGATCCATCCTTGGCCCACTACTCTTCTTGCTGTACTTAAACTCCCTCCCTATGGCCTCCACTGGAAATCTCTTCCTTTATGCAGATGATGTAGTGATCTTTAGTTGGCACCAAGACCCTACCCAATTCCAAATATCCCTACAGGACTCCTTCACAGAAATTTAATTGTGGTTTGCCTCCCACAAACTTATCCTCAATTATAAAAAAACAAAGGTCATGCTATTCACCCACCCTCAACATAAACAAAACTTGACCATCCTATCTATACAAAACTCCCAGGGTACCACTCTGGAACCAGTTGCCAGCTTTAAATACCTAGGGGTTACCCTTGACTTGGCCCTTACCTTCCGTAAACATATAGCTTCAACGTGCTCTGCAATGAGTACCAGAATTGGCCTACTGTATAAACCCTGACCCTGTCTCCCTCTTGACACCCTCAGACTGGCCATCTCTAGCTCCATCCTTTTCCTGGTATACTATGGCATAATCATCTATGGCACTGCCTCAGACACTGTCCTGTCCACTATCAAACGCACCCTGAATAAGGCCTGCCACCTGACCACAGGCAGTGAATGGTTCATGCATACCTATGACCTCTACCTACGTTCGTCATGGCTTAACCTTCAGGGGGATCTACTCTACCAGACCTGCCTTCTGGCCAAAAAAAATCCAGTTAGATCTATCCCTCCCTGGCTGTCGCTTGCTCCTCCAACCGCGTTTGCTGAGATGGGCCACAAGACACTCTGACACTACTGCCTTTCACATCCCTTTTGTCAAGCCCAGTGCTGGCCAAAGGTCCTTCCACTATAGGGCCCCACTCTGGATGAATGCAATACCTGGGCCTACCCTAGCAATCCCCAGACTGGGGCCATTTAAAACTGAGCTATGTGACTACATTATGTCCAGCTCCAACTGTGACTGCAGATAACTCTTCATTCCCTGTAATGACAAGTTGCTATCCTGAATATGTACTTGACTCTATTGAACGACTCTACTATACTCACTACTGACGTTGCTCAATGTATTGTTGTGCACTTTGCCTCTGCATTTTACTCACTGTATTTGTCTTCATTATGCTCTGTATTTCATTTTCTGTATGATGTGGAGCCTTTGTAAATGAGTACCTGACTCAAAGGGTTGTAATTCCTAGACTTTTAATAAATAAAAATAATAAATAAAATTAAAAAATAAACCAACCCCTTTTTGAGGGAATGAGACTCAACGCCCCATTGGACAATTTTTATTCATTTGTTTTACTCTGACCGAGGAGAGATTTCAAGACAGCAGATGCCTGATTGGTCGGTCAGTTGCCTGGGCAACTGTCTATGTCTTTGGTCAGTTCTACAGTATGTCTTTCACTCCCTTCTCCCTTCCTTCTGTCTCCACCTCTTGTCTCTTGCCTCTGAACACAGGCTTGTGGGTGAGGTTTGTCTGGTTCACCTAGTAGCATTCTGTCGCTTCCTGCTGCTTTCTTCTATTTAGCCTACAGGGGCTATTTTTTTCATGTTCTGGCTCCACAAAGCAAGCCCTGGGAATGGGGGTTGGGGGGTCTTACCCTTTAATTCTTTGTTACTTTGCCTAAAGCATTTTAGCTTTATACCAACATAAGTGGACCTTGAAGGCAAATAAGCTACATCTGTGAGGAGAAAAATCTCTAAGAATTAGAATAGTAGTATTTTTGTGCACCACTGCAGAATGTCAATGAACTCCTACCTAAAGGAGGTAGGGAACATGAAACTAGCAAAAACAACAAGTGCAATATACTCCTGTAAGTTTCAGCTAGGTAGTGTAATGAACATGGTGGTTACTAACATACATACTAACATACTAAAATGCCAGCAGAATAGGCCTAATGGTCTTTCGAGTCTGCTCGATTGGTCAGCCCCAACCCTGGGTGCTGACCTTGCGGCCCCCCTCGCCTTCTCTGGCTTCTCCCTTCCCAGTTCCGGATATTCTTGCTGCATTGGATTTTGCTTCCAGAACCCTTCCCCTGTACCTGTCCCAGTCCCTCTTGAACCCTTCCACTGTCTCTGCCTCCACCAGCCCCCTAAGCAGTGCATTCCATAGCTCCACCACCCTCTCAGTGAAGTAGCACCTCCTCCTTTCTCCCCTGAATCTTCCCCCCTCCAGCTTCCACCCATGCCCTCTAGTGGCCCCCTCCACCTTCCTTCGAAGCACCCTGACTGTTCCTCCCCTATTTACCCTCTTCATGTACTTGAAGACCTCTATCATGTCCCCCCGGTCCCTTCTATCTTCCAATGTGTACATATTTAGCTCTTCAAGCCTCTCCTCATAGTTCCTGTCCCCCAAGCCCCAAATCATTTTGGTTGCCCTCCTCTGGTTACCCCCAAGGCACCAATAAAGGCAATTGGCAACATTATTTTTCACCCTTTGTTTGCCCTCTGTTCTCCTGAATGGCCCCTCTTTTGATGGCAGCCCCATCCCAGTCTCACACCAACCTAGGTCTTACCACACTACTTCTTATATCAGTGGGTGAGTAGGTGCCACAGGTAGAGGAGCAAAGCCTGCAGAGTCCCCGGCCATAATCCTGGCACTTAGGGAGTTTGCTGCCATCGTTTTTGACAAATCTCTAAGGTCAGGAATGCATGCTATGGCAACGCCATACAGCATTATGGTTCAGTACATACTCAAGTGCCTGCCCAAAACCCTCTAGGAAGTGGCCATTTATGCTGTGCAACATAGCCTCTCTGCTTGGTAGCAGGCAAGCAGCGCCTTGAAGTGATCCCCCTTTCCAAATGAGGAGAGCTGTCTGTGGATGCTCAGTCCTCTCCTTCCCCAGGCCAACCTCTCATGATCCTGGTCTGTTTCTAAACCAGGATCACTGGTGAGTGGAGTGGCAGTTGTTGCCTCAGAATTGGTAGCATTCTTAAAGAGTTGAATGCAGATGCTGAGGAATGCTTGGTCCACATATGTGTCAGGCCAAATGGCCCTATTTTCAAAAGTTGCAGGCATTTTGCAAAACAAGTCATGATTAAGAATAACATGCATCAAAAAATTGACATATGCATCTGCTTGTGTAAGAAAATGCAAATGCTGTTCATTTGGATGCAGCTGCATCCACCCTGAAGACACTATGGTAGGTGATCCAATTGATGGTCTGACTACCACTGTGGATATTAGTTTACATAGAAAATACCAGCCACTGTTCCATGATGGATTCATCTGAAAATCCCCCCTCTCTTTAAGACCCTTCTCCCTAAAGGTGTTGGGATATGAGATCTCCATGTGGAGCACTGTTGAGCATGCTCAAAGAGTTCACAAGCAGCAGCTGGAACAGGTTGATTCATGCTGATCTATTACTCCTTTACCCTTGCTGGAGGGTGTATCTGCTTCATACCCTGTCTAGGATTTCACTAAAGTTAATTATCTGTATTTTTTGTTACCTTTTCAAAAACGAGTGTTCACCTGCTCCCCCCATCAGTAATTTGGCCTTTTGTGTAAAAACTAATAAAGAAAGCTGCCTGTTGAAAACTACACATTTTTGCTGCCTTCTAGGGATGCAGAATAATGCCTATGTTGCTACACTGGTTATGCCAGAAGAAACCCTCAAGACATGCAATGTCCCAGCATGATTTCTTTACCGCATTCTGTTTTTTGTTCATCCTTCTGCTAGAGAGGAAAGTCTGCACATCAATTTAATGGCCATTTCTGCTGGTACTCCATTCCCAAGGGACTCTAAATTGCATGAGAAAAGTTGAAAGAATGCCATGAATTATAGTAAATGTTGAGACTCTGCTCACAGTTTGCCAATATTTTTTTTAAAGAGAAATGACATGTAGAAGAGGGAACTATACAGAACTTTGTCAGAACAGTGGTGCGGTGATTGCTGTAGGACCACGGTACACAAGCCAAGCAAAATAGCACACGCCCCCACCCATCCCCCTTCAGTCTTTCCTCTGCCACTCAGTGAAGACGCTAGAAGAAAACTACTGATGACAACTGAATGAGCAGAAATCGTGTAGCTGTATCTACAGCAGCATGCATGAAGGCCTTTGACTGTGAGTTGCAAAGTCACTGTGGGGTTGTGGTTGGTGTGTGGCTCAACCTCACTAACTGGCTGTGGCTCTTATGCCTCCCACTTCTACAGCCACTAACTGCAAAGGCACATCCTTGTCCATGACTTTCATGGTCATGCAATAAGCATGCAGATCACATGATGTGAGGATCAGAATTTACTGCTTACTATTGTGCTGTCTGTAAATGTGCTTTATTTGGCTTTTATTATTTCATTATAAGGAGTGCCCCCTCTGTATGTATTACTGCAAACATACCGGTATTTTACAGAAATATCTTCAGAAGTTTAGTGCACCGATTACGTTCCTTTACATGTGCTTCCTTAAAATTTCCTATGGTAGGTTGTAAACAGTTTGCTACTAGACATAACTCAGAATGACTCATCTGACTCATCATAGCTACAAAACAGAAAGGAGAACAGAAGGAAATCATGAAGAACAAACCACAAAACATCCATTCCATGATATAGTAGATTCTCTAGGAAGTGATACTGGGTCTGCGGTGGATCATTTGAACGTGGAAAACCAAAAAGATAAAATGTTTGGTCACTCAGTAAAACTTCATATATTTATTTCAAGACTTGCAGATCTTTAACAAAACTATACTGTAGTCTCACAAAATCCTAGATTTACAGGAATCCCAGGAATTTTCTTGCAAATGTTATTTAGCTGTGCCACTGGCACCAGATAACTAACAGCTGGTCTTGACGTAACTGTAACATTTAACCCATGTGTCAATGCTGGGAAAATGTTGAGAAATGAAATACACACAATTCAGATTATATGTCACATATTTTACGTATTTGTCTTTCCCTCTTTCTTTATTACCTAATTCAGCTGCCTGTGTACTTTATCTGGCTAAAGGATCCTCACATGTAGCACATCAAAGTTTTTTTAAGGCCTCACCATCTTCCATTGCTTAAGTAACATCTGTTTTTAGCTTCAGGCATTTGTTAAGAATACACTTGCTCTCTAAAACATGTATGTAACTCTAACTATTTATTATTTTGATGTTTATTCTATTATTGTGTTTTATATGTATTCTGGTCACTCTTGAAAAATAACTAAGTTGCTAATGGGCTTACCAGTTATCAAATTACATGAAAGAGATAGGAAATGAAAAACAGAATCCTTGTCCCTCAGACTTGATCTGCTCCTGCTTATCTCCATACAAATTACCTTGATAATATTAAATAATGGGAATATAAAAACAATAAATAGAGTAAATAAAAGATATCCTCAGAAATATCAGCTCTCATGCCCACCAGACACGTACTGTATAAGCCCTGCAGGTAGCTCATACAAGTGAGCTGCAGAAGCTACCATATAAGCAGTGGTTGGTTGTGTATGGTGAGCATGACAGCTGTGATTTCCATGGATACTGATGCCGTTCTTTTCAAATGCTATGCCATACTCTGTAAGGGGCATTATTTGGCTCCTTAAAATATAGGAAATACAATTAAATTATGTATAATTTATTTTTGTTTCAATTGAATATACTTTATTGATCTCAAATACCTCCAGTTAACATACAGTAAAAATCTGATAGTGAGAGGTCAAGACAGTTAACTGAGGTATACTAATCAAAACCAGGAAACTGTACAATAAATTTGTTTATATCCCCATCTACACCCCTACCCCCAGCCCCCTCCCCACTCTCCCCATGCAGCAGAAGGTTCGCAAACTAAAAACAAGAGAGGGCGATAGTCACCCCTACAGATAAGCCTTACTGTTTATATCCATCAACCAGAAGAGTAAAACTTTCGATTAGACTAGTAATAACATATGAAGGGGTTCCCAGATAGTATTATACCTAGATAAATTATTAGACATACTTGTAATATGGTGTTCAGCTTGTAATGCAAACATGAGCTCTTCGTACCATTCTAAATAACTTGGGATACTTTGGTCCAACCAATGCCTGAGAATAACCTTCTTTCCACATGCCGCAATCAGCACCATATAAAATCTCAGATGGCCGATCAAAGTATCATTAATATCCTCAAGTATAAAGATGTCTAGAGAGAATTTATCTAATAAACCTAATAATGAATTCAGATGGGTTTGAATAGAGGTCCAGAAGGGGGTAACTTTTTTCATATGACCATAAAATATGCAGAAGGGACCCAGGCTCTTTACCACATCTGGAACATATGTCTGTAGGGAGCTGACCCATTCCTTGCAACTTAACTGGAGTATAATATAAATTATGAATTATTCTAAATTGCATAAAATGACATCAGTCTCATTTAAGGAAAGTATAAAGGTGTTTCCAGATAGTTGTCCAGTTTCGGGAAGAGAGAGGAGATGGAAGAGCCTGGTCCCACCAGTAGTACCGTGGACCCTCTAGCTGTGGTTGTAACACCTTGTTGAAATATAAAATGAGATGAAAGTTCAGTGCTGCTTGGAGTAGGGGAAATATAGAAATATTAAAGGGGCTATCCCAATAATTTCTAATGTTATATTATGGGTATGATGGGCTCTTTATATCTATGCTACGCTCTTTTCTTATCAAGTCAGTCACTCAAATCCTTCTTAACAAGGAGTTTTGGTTTGGTTTGGGACTTTATGCCTCTTTAAAGGACTTTTTGTGGAAGCCACCCCACACACTTTTTGCAGTGAAGTTTACTGTTTTCGCAAATAAAAAGACTGCAGTTTAATGTTTGGTACTTATGTTCTTTAGCAAAAGGAAAGCCGTAGCAGGTGACTTTCTTTTTTTGTATTTATTCTCTGGAAGCCAGGAAGGCCCACTAGGCACAAGTGTCTATTTATAGGTTCAACCTTGGGGTACTGGGGAAGTAAAGTATGTGACTTGCTTGAGGTCATACAGTATGCAAGTGGAGGTTGTGGGAGTCAAACCTATGTCTACTAAATATACCAAACACATTCACAGCTCATTAATCAAACCTCTAAGCTATACTGCCAGCCTCTTTTGTGACCACAGCATCACCACTTTCAGTTGCAGTCTCCATTTTTTTGGTTTGGGTTTTTAACGAGCCCCTGACACCACAAGTAAACTTTTTGAAAAATGTATTTTGTAGACACAGTTAAGTTTTAATTTCATATGGGAATAAAAAGGCAGTGGGCACTCATAGGAAACAGGGCACAAGGAACAAATACTTCACACAAGCAATATACTGTACATAGAAACAGAAAGTTATGGTAAATAAGGACCTCTAGGCACACACAGTCAGGCCCTTTTCCCAACCGGTTGCAAAAACTACAGATCCTGCTTGATCTCCAGCTTTGTTCTCTTTCCTATCACTATAGTTCCCTATTGCCTATCCCATGTATTTTTGAATTCCCCTACCAACTCCCCCCCCACCTCCACTGGAAGGCTGTTCATGCATAGCCACCCTTTCTGTAAAGAAATACTTCCTCATGTTACCCCTTAGTCTACCCCTTACAACCTCATGTCATGACCTCTTATTTTAGAACATATCTTTTTCTGAAAGATGCTACCTTCTTGTACCTTATTTATGCCCTTGAAATATTTGAAAGTTTCTATCATATCCCCCCCCCTCGCTCCTTTCCTCCAGGGCATACATATTGAGGTCCTCCAGTCTCACCTCATATGACTTTTGGTTCAGGTCCTGCACCATTTTGTTGCTCTTCTCTGAACTGCCCCTACCCTGTCTATGCCCTTATGAAGATGTAGCCTCCAGAACTGGACACAGTACTCCAGATGAGATCTCACTAGTGATCTGTACAGATGCATCACCACCTCCTTTCTTCTGTTGGTGATATCCCTCCCTATGCACCTCAGTACCCCACTGGCTCTCCACACAGCCTTAGCACATTGTTTGCCTAGCTTTAGGTCATTTGATATGATTACCCCAGATCCCTTTCCTGTTTGGTGACCATGAGTATCTCTCTCCCATTTTGTAAGTCACCTACTAAATTTTACTCATAAGCAGTGGAAACCACAACATATTATGTAAAATTGATGTAAAATATTCCACAATGCTTTGGCAAAAACATGTTGGGGGGTTAGAGAACCCTCCCTTTGTTAATTTCACTTAAGGGATGCGTTTCAGAATAGTAGATCATTTGCCAGCATTGGCACCCATGAGGAGATACCTGATGTCACTCTTTGTGATGCAGTACTTCAAGATGGCCGGGTGAAGCAATGCCAACATGCCACCATTGAAAGAGAAACTTGATGGAATTCAGGAGAACAGAAGATGAGTGAGAAAAATTTACATGCTGCTGTATTTACTTTTCTTACCATTGGCTCATTTCTGTTCCATTCCTCACCTAAACATGGAAATTCAGAAATGTTCTTTTGTACTGAGTAGCACAGTAGCTGACTAGTGAGTTGGTGTTTTGGGTTTATGTCTCCCCAGAGCCCCTCCTTGCTTACCTGACATGTAGGGCAAGCATGTCAAAAAAGGTTCAGAGAACCAGAGAACTAGAGGATACCTCATGCTCTGAGAAAAAGAAGACTTGCAATATCCAAACAGCAAATAAAAAAGCTCACTCGAGCATCTTAGATACAGACCTGTTTGGACCTCCACTGCAAGCTCTCCTTTCCCCTCTGGTAAGCCCTGAATCCATAAACAGCAACACAGGTATCTTCTTCCCAATTTTTCTAAACAATGCTGTAATGAATACACAGGCAGATGCACATTTGCAGTCCAATAGAGGACAAGGGGAAATACCTTCTGATAAAGAGGAACAGTAGGAATCACAATCCCCGCAAATGGCTCAGGGAACAGCACATGGGGGAATATGTACAACTCAGCAGGTGGGGGAGACCCAGATGCTAATAGCGGCAGATCAATTGCTTAACCAAAATGCCTCAGATAACCCAAGTACAATGGATCAAGCAGGGGTAACTAATATTGCAGAAAACATGTGCAAACCTACTGCTTAGCCCCCTGTAGAGAATAATCTAAATATAATCTCGACAGAAAACATAGTTAAGGTTGAGAAAATCAAAGAGGAAGTGTTAGCAGTGGTAGCTAACCTTAAGGAGTATTTGCTTAATGCTGTGGGAGATTTGAAAAGTGCTCTCAATAATGTTACATGCGCTATTCTGGTGCTCTCCACAAAATTCTAAGCTTTATCATGTAGAACAGATGGACTGGAAAACAGAGTATCCAGAGTTGAAGACTCTGCAATTGAAATTCCACATAACATTTTGCAAATGGAAAAGCAGCTCCAAGCCTCCAGAAAAGATTAACTGAACAGGAAAATAGAGCCAGAAGAGCAAACATTAGGCTATGTAAAATTCCTGAGGGAGTGGAAGGGTCAGGAGACCTAATACCTTATTTTACAGTTGCTTTGGACCATAAATACCCAGAAGAAAATATTGTATTAGATAGATCCCACCTGGCCAGTTCAAGATTCTCTAATACAGAATTTCCAAGGACAGTTGTTGTAAAGTCACTTAAATTTCAAGACTGGGAAGCTATATTCCAGAAGGCAAGGGTATCTAAAGGTCTTCAATTGGAAACAATTCATTTCAATGCATACCCTGATTTATCAACTGAAACCTCAGAGAGAAGAAGGCTTTTTAACCCACTTAAGAAACCCCTCTATAGGAAGGGAATATGCTTTTCCATGCTCTTTCCTGCAAAAATCCACTTTGTAATTAATGGTCATTTACAAACTTTTGATTCACCAGAAGATGCTTTAGAAGCCTATAAAATGTCATATGAAAACACCTAGCTATCTATTTCTCTAGAGGCTATTCAGGGGGCAGTTGCAAATCAAAGGTAGGAATGAGGGTTCAGCCAGATGATAGTTGGGGGAGGGCGAAAGGGGGGAGGAGATGGAGAAGGGGGAAGGAAAGGATAAGATTAAGCAGTAGAAGTAGTGTAAATATGAGCCAAAGCTGAGTATACATGACTATTTAATATAACTTGGGTAAAAACAGTAAATTGGATAATAAACTACTAACTTACAAATGCAAAAAAAGGAAAAAAAAAAGAGAGAAGCCCATATCAGAAGTTTTGTATACCTCAGGGTGATGGCACACCATTGGTATACTGAGATTGATTTTTTTCATCTCATATTAGGGCTAGGAGGGAAATGGTGTGGGTTGTTCTTGGGGGGGATTCTTATAGACTAGGACATATATATATATATATATATATATATATATATATATATATATATATATATATATAACAATTAGAAAACAACACTTTGGTAGCAATGATAAAATAAAACTGGCTTTAATATTAATTGGGTTGGGGGATCCAAGAACATGCATAACAATAGAAAATCATAATACAAATAGGAGATTTTAAAATGGCCACCTGGAACGTTAAAGTATTACAGACATGAGCTAAAGTTAATAAAGTTGTAAAATTTTTAGAGAGGAGAGAAGTTGATTTAATACTACTGCAGGAAACCCATTTGCTTACCAAAGACATTGGTTGCTTTGAAAAAAAAATAGGGAAAACTTACTTTTCTGCATATACTAACAACTCAAGAGGGGGTGATAATGGCTTTTAAAAACAAAAAGATAATGCTTACAATACTTAAACATCTGATTCCCACGGTAGGTATGTAATTCTACAACTCCAATTATATTAACAGAGTTACACTAATACAGCTTTATATGCCCCTAATGAGAACAATCCCAAATTTATTTTAGATTTTTTTTCAACTCATCCTCCTTTGAGTCACCATATATTATAGGAGGGGATTTTAATTTGGTTTTACATCATCTAGATAAGGATAGAACACATAGAACCTCTAGAGTTATTATTAGAAATGTTATAGTAGATCAAGGACTGATGGACCCATGGAGAGAAGTATGGGGATAGGCAATTATTTTCTTATTTCTCAGCAGTTCATCAATCCTAGGACAGATTTATTTTAGTATCTAGTACTCTATTATATAAATTACAAGATATTCAATATACAGGCATGGGCATATCTGGCCATTCTCCCTGTATTCTGTCATTGAACTACAGTGATTCTGGTTATGTCTCAAAGATGTAGAAAATGGATTCCTCTGTTTTATTCAAGGTGCATATAAAAAATAGGATAAGGGAATTGTGTGAGGAATACTTTAGATTTAATGACACACAAGATACCTCTATTTGTATTTTATGGGAAGCCTTTAAAGTGTATATAAGGGGGGAGATTATGAAGATAATGACTTATGAAAAAAGGAAAAGAAATTCAGTCTTACATTATAATGGAGAAAGAAATTAAAAATTTAACAAGTATGCACAGTCTAACATTCGATAAAGGAATATATAAAAAAATGTTACAGAAATAGGAACAATACAATCAACTGGTTGTAGAAAATACAGAAAAACACATGCTTAATACTAGAGCTAATTATTACTTCTTAACAGATAAGCCATTAAAGCTATTGGTGTGGCAATCAAAAAAGGATCAAATGGAAAACTCCATAATTACACTAAAAGATGATTATGGTAATATACTTAATAATCCTAGGGCTATTATTAAACAGTTTGTGAACTTTACCAAAAATCTTTACTCTTCAGAAAGTAATATAGATTTGGAAGAAATTAATATTTTTTTAACAAACAATACCTATTCCAGCTATTTCAGAGCAACTTAAGTGGGAGTTAGACCAGCCAATCTCCAGAACAGAAACTGATAAAGCCATACTTCAGCTAGCGGCAAATAAATCACCTGGGCCTAATGGCCTTACTAATGAGTTTTATAGAAGCTATGAAGATATTTTGCTTGCTCCATTTGAGCAATTGGTTAATTCCTTCAACTCTGTAAATAAAGTTCCAGTTTCTTTGAAACAGGCAATTATCCATGTTTTTTTAAAAAAAGGATAAATACCCACTGAGCTGTGTGTCATACCACCCCATCTCGCTACTTAGCTCTGATTATAAGATTTTTACTAAGGTAATAGATAATAGATTGGAAATGGTACTTCCAAATATCATACATCCAGATCAAAATGGCTTTATTAAAAATAAGACACTAAGAGAAAATATCAGATGCACTTTGAACATAACTGAGCTGAATCAAGCACAGGATGCCGTATTACTTGCAACTGACACAGAACAAGTTTTCAACAGAGTTGACTGGCCTTATATTTTCCCTGTCATTAAAAGGCTGGACTGTGGTGCACAGCTCAGCATGTGGTTGAGATGCCTTTATGATTCCCTCTTAGCAGCTATTAAAATTAATAATATAATTTCAGCTATTAGGGGGTACCAGATAGGGGTGCCCTCTCTCTCTCTCCCCAAATTTTTGCACTAATAATTGAACCATTGGTGATTGCCATAAGAAACGCCTCTGAAATACAGGGAATTACTATTAATGATAAACAGCATAAAATAAATTTGTACATGGATGACATTTTATTATTTCTAACAAATCCAAAGGAAACTATTTATCGCATAATGCACCTTATGAACTGCTTTGGAGAATTTTCTGGATATAAAATCAATTGGCAAAAAATTGAAATACTTGAATTAACAATAAAAAAAACTTTGAACTAGATAATCCATATCATTCTATAAAAGTAGCTGCATCGTATAGTAAATATTTTGGGGAACAAATCCCAACTAAAATTAAAGACGTGTATATGTATAACGTCAAAGAAATCCTGAGAAATATTGAGCAAGACCTTAATAAGTCTAAAACATTATATCTGACTGTAATATGAAGGATTAATCTAGTAAAAATAACGATTTTACCTAGAGTTCTGTTTCTCTTCTGAACTTTATTATTTCAATCCTGCTAATATTCTTTAAGAAATTAAAAGATATGATATCTAGGTTTATTTGGAAACAATCTAAATTGAGAATAGCATGGAATACGCTTACACTCCCTAAGGATGGGGGGGGGCAGGCACTACCAGATTTTTATCTGTATTACTTCGCCACTCAAAGCACACAGCTCTGGGAATGGCTTCATCATGGCTTAACACCTTCTATAACAATAGAGATGGAACTAGTGACTCAGAACTACCATAGTTTAGTCAATTTCATTTTTACATTGATGGAGGTTAAGAACCTTTCCCCCGAATTCCTTTTTTTTTTAACTTTCTATTTCTCCTCCTTACCCCCGCCCCAGAGCTATGCTTCTTCGGGAGACTCCTAAGTTTGTTTATTTATTTATTTATTGAAAATGTTTTACCAGGAAAGGCACACTGAGCAAAAAGATGCTCATCTCATGGTGCAACCTGGGGAGGGGGTTACAGAGGAGGCAGGTATACATACAAAAGTTGAACTTACAGTAGCACAATATGGAAAATGTACATAGTTGGGAAGGATACATTTGAACTTGTTACATAGGCAGTGCAGTTCAGCACAGCACAGGCTCAGCAAGTACAGATTATACAAATTGCGGTTAACCAACTAGGTAAGAACAGTACAGAACATGAACGTAAGGGCATGGTATACAATACAAGGGTACACATCGAGGTAAAACATGATATACATAAGTGCCAGTAACAGAACAGAGGTAGCAATAGCAGAACTTGAGTGCCAGTAGCGGAGGTTGAGCTTCAGGAAGAAGCATCAAGTAGAAAGGAAGGAGTTGGAGAGCAAGATGGGGGTTAGGGATGGAGGGTGAAGAAACGTAGGTGTATAGGGGAGAGGTGCCCCCCAACGACTAGCCTACCTGAATCCCTGGGGGTTCCCCCATGGAGCCATGGTTGTACCCCCCAGGTGGGTATGGAGCGGGGCTCGGACACCCTGATATCTTCTTGTCTCATCGGGTCCCCCAGTGGCCAGGCAGGCAGTCGCAATCAGGGCTGGCACTGGAGCTCCATCTACCAATGCTCCGGTGGTGCTTTTTCCTGTTTCTGTCTGTGTGGTGTGTGCCCTGACATCAAGGCATTATGCCGACATCCACCACACAGCTCCCCATTGGTCTGTCTGACCAGCATGCTGTACCTCGGGCCTCCACCCGGGGTCAGACAAGCTGCAGATCCTGTCCCTCCCTACCCCCTGGAGAAGGTGAGCAGTCCCAAGGATGCTCGAGCCTTCTTCCCCAGCTGGCACTCCAGTGACCCAAGTCTGCTGCTGAACCCAGGTTGCCAGCGCCGCAAGCGGAAATCCAACTGCTGCACTAATGGGACCCCCCCCAACTTCCATCCACCACTTTCACTACATACTGCTGCTGGCAAAAGCTTCAAAAACTACTAAAAGATCAGGAAGTAATTATTGAATTCACTCCCATATTAGGAAACTATTTATTGTGATTGGTTGGCATCCATGGCACTCCAGACATTACCTCATGGGTTTTAGCCCACCTGATAGGCTAATGATGCACATGACCCAGATCAGATTTCCAGGATATCCAGGTCCCAGGAACCCCTGCTCTCCAGTTTTTTTCATGCATCTGAATAGGCAAGAAGCATACCAGGGACCCCTGTCTGCTCTTCTCTCAAGGTAGGAAGGAAATCTTTAATTTTCTTATACAAGTTTTGTGATGTTAATACTGGTGTTATGCCTCATACCAGAGGGACAGAGTACAGAAAGGTTTAACTAGAGTTGAGTTTTCTTTCTCTGATTTCCTGTGTCTCAATGATAGAAGTTTGTCTTCAATTCTACTGCTAAACAGTGCTAGGATAGGGGACCTGTGTTTTTCTTCCCCCCCTTATCTCCCGATAGAGTAAAACCTTTGAGGCCTCCTCTGCTCGTTTCTGAGCTAGGAGGAGCAACTAATTCATGGCCTTTCTCATTTTTCTGGCCTTGGAGATGCCTCTCTTACCCCCGCACTGTCCGGGCCCAATCGGGCCTCTCCTCCCAACGTGGAGTCCTGTTGCCCTTTCCCTCAGCTCCCTGGAGCGTCCACCCACCCTCGTGGCCACCCCTCCCTCGGTCTCTCCTGAGAGAGATCCCACACCAGGCCGCACCACGCGGCCACCTGCACAGGACACCACGGCCTCTCCTTCCCCGGCGTCTCTCTCACGGGCCTCTACTCCCTCTCCCGCCTCCGCTTAAGGCGGCCGTAGGCTCGTGAGCGGCTCCTTCGGCCCTCTGGAATTGCCGCCGCTAACGCGACCTAGCTAGGGATGGATCCTCTCTACAGCGTGGGCGGCCTTTCACGAAGCGAGCTCCCCAGTGGGAGCGGGGGGGTTCTCACTGCCACCACCCACGAGTTACGAGCGCTGCAAGCTCAGGGCTTGAGACGGGCATTCCTCTCCTGCCGCGCGTCTCACAGCCCCACATCTCAGCTCCTCAGACTCAAAGGCCACTGTCTTCGCCCGCCCAGTTTTCCACCTGGCCTACTCGTTCTGGCGTGATAGACGGCACTTGTGACTCACTGGAACAAGTATAAATCACCGCTTAGAGGAGGCTAAAACGGGATATCTTGATCAGAAGAGGAGACCACCTGGCCTTCCCAGGACATTTTTAGCAGAAGTGAGCCTGCAATCAGGTTTTCTCTGGGCGGCTCCCCTCCTGGGCCATTAGTCCCGGCCCCCCTCCTCTGGATTTAAAAAAAAAAGTTTATTTTCCATTAATATTAACATTGGCAACACTGTGGTCTAAAACAGATAGGGGACTTGTATCAAAATGGTCATTTAAAAACTTTCGCTCAAGTAGTATCAGAATTTCATATACCTCATAAACACGCATATTCATATAATCATCTTAGAAACTATCTGATGCAGAATAAATTTAAAAATAGGATAACAAAACCTTCCATATTAATGGATTTACTTAATAAAAATTAGGATGGAAAGAAGCTACAGTAATATTGGCAGTATATGAAAAAATTATAGAGAGCTCTAAAAGTAATTTGGAAAAGCTCAAGAATAAATGGCAGAGAGATCTGGGAATGAACCTATCAGAGTTGCAATGGCAAGACATAATTAGGGCCTATACTTTTAACACTCAGTCTATTAAATGACAACAAATACAGATGAATACAGTCCATAGGACATATTACACCCCTCATAGGCTTCATCTTTTTAATGCACCAAGACTAGTGGTAGTCTGATCCACATGACATAATCTTGCCCCTGTCTGTCAAACGTTTGGCATAAAATAGAACAAATTACATCAAAAATGTTTAAGATGCAGCTAGGTTTCAACCCATATATAACATTATTGGGGTTCCATCTAGATAACACTCTTTTGACTCTTGAACAGACAAAATTATTGACTATAATCACAATTATAGCAAAAAAATGTATACTACAGAAATGGAAGGATTCCAATTCCCCTATTTTTCAAACTTGGATGAATATGATGATTAATGTGTCAAAGTTTGAAATAGCTTGGTATTGCAAAATGGGATTAAGATTCCAATATGAAAAATGATGGTGCCTGTTCCGGGTGGCTTTGGGTCAAATAGTGTTCTAATATATAGGACAAATAAGTTAGTTCCTGGATCCTCAGCCTCTGGCTATATGATGAAATGGTTACAGCAGGACCAATCTGATCATTTATAGTGGTGAAGGAATTTGTTCTCTGAGATGATTCTGAATTGAGGGGAAAGAAAAGAAACAAAAACAAGGGGGAGTGTGGACCTGGGTAGGCTTGCTTCAAGGCAGAGATCCAGGACTGTACCAGATCTGAGGGGGTAAGCAGCAGGGCCATGGGCCTAGCAATGATATACACATGTATTTGCTGCCACAGGGGTCTTTTTGTGTTTATACAGTGCCACTGTGATGATTGTTTTATATGCATGTTTGTACCAATTTAATACACATAAGTTGAGATGGCCTGGTGGCTCTGAGGGCTGAGGCATTGGATGCCTACCTCGTGGCACACTGGTGACCTGGGTTCGAGAATGAACCAGGGCTATCGGAGGTCAGGAGCGGGGGGGAAGGGCAGAGCTGGATAGAGCTCCCAGCAGGCAACTCTTCTGTCCAGGGAGGTGTAGTGGCTACCCTCAGCTAATGGCTGGGGCAGCACAGGCCTAGAGGGTGCCAGGCATTAGGCAAATGGGATGGGGGATAGGGGTCGTTGCTGGGGCTGTAAGGTGCATGTGCACCTCCATGTGCATTAGTGCCTACACCTGGGACCCCTGGGAGAAAATGGAAAGGAAAACACACCGGCGGTAGAATCGAGTTTGACTTCTCGCAGGTGCCACTCCCGAACTGAGCGTAAGGTAAGCCCTGGTAATTCCAGGAGAGGGGGCTGGGGGGGGTCAATCGGATGGGGGCTGGTGGTAAGGTACATAAAATGTTAAATGATAAAAGTAATAAGCATAAGTAAAGCTGCAGCCTTTCAACTCCCAGAACTTGGTGTGGTGTGTCTTATTTAGGTCCGGTGCTTCATTGCGTAAAATCCTATATTTTGTCGCTGGTGTCTAGTGACACCCACCACCCACTGATCATCTTCCCTGTATTGTGTGTTATTTCACTGGTATCAAGTGGCACCCCCCCCCCCACACTCTTTATTTCCATCCCCATAATTATTTATTTTTTCCATGGTGTCTAATGGTTCCCCTCCACCCACTGATTGCCATCCCCCATAATAACTGTATTTTTTCCCTGATGTCTAGTGGTACCCCTCACCCTCTGATTGCTGTCCCAGTTGAAAGTTTGTCTTTCCCTGGTGTCTAGTGCCCCCTCCAATCACTGTTCTGCCTGTAATAAAAAAAGTCCCTCAATGTCTTTTTTTACATCTAAAAAAATGGTCGTTCAACGATCCACCCCCCACCCTGACCTTACACTCAGCACCCTTTCTGCTCCCCCCCCACAATCCCTCACTCACTTGGACAGGTCTCAGGGTGAAGATCCAGTCTCTGATCGAAGACACATCTTGCTGCTGGAAATGTCAACTATTTTATGAGAAAGTAAAGTAAATGCAGTTCAATATATTTTAATAGGATTTTCAACTTTGTTACATAACTTTGCTATCTGTGCATATTTGTAGCCCAGATTTTCAACATGGCCTTTTTTGGACCCCATCTCATGAACAATATCAATGGAATTATGCAAATCCATCCCGAAAGGCGATTTTGTGGTCGCTTGGTGAAATCACCTTTTGGGCAGGATTTGAAAACTTTGCATTACCCTTGTTCATGAGGCAAGGTCATAAGAAGGCTATGTTGAAAATTTGGAGTCAAAATATGTAGCAATGTCAGTTATGTGCACCCCTTGAAATTTTCCTTTGCTCACTCGTAACTTCGGTAATTTAAAATATTTTGACCCCAAATTTTCAACGTAGCATTATTTTACACCACCTCACGAATGTGACAGCTGTCATTTTTTTTTTTGTGTGTGTGTTATTTATTTATCCTCCTACCTTCGGTGTCCCCTCCTTCCAACTGCTCATATCCACTTGCCCCTCCCCGGATCTGCCCCTAGAGTGCCTCTCTCTCCCTCCTTTTTCCAGCACAGCGGGGTCTGTCCTAGGTGTGTTTTTTTTTCCTGGATGGAGCAGTGTTGTCTAGGACCACGAGAGGTCTTCCCCCGTTTCTCCTCTACCCACGCCCTGGGACGCTGCACAAGGACGAATGAACGTCCAGGAGAGGCGACGTGCAGACGCAGCCTCCTCAAGCGCCTCGATGTCCACCTCCCCGGACTCTGGGAATGGAGCCACTAGCCCCTTGAGTGCCAGTGCTCCCACTGGCCTTCTCAGGGTTGGTAGACCACCCTGAGGAGGAGAGCATCCGTTGGGACGCCGATCCTCCCTCCCCGGCCGACCCTCGCCACCGAGTCCATTCCTCAACCGGGGCCGCCAAGGAAAGTAGGTGTATGGCCCAGTGCTCTCAACCTCAGCGCCACCTGGCTGGCCAGCTGTCATTTTTTAAATCCTGCCCAAACTGTGTTTTTGCACCTGTGGTGTGGAATGATGGTGCAGAATAATACTTTGGCAGGGATTTGAACATTTTCAGTAAAAGGGTTCATGACGTGGGGTAATAAGAAGGCCATGCTAACAATTTAGTTGCTCTTCTGCTGCAAATACAAGTGCAGAGCCCAGAGGGCCCTCCGCTTCCACAGCAACATACTTGTTCACAGGCAAATGAAGATCTGCATCTATGGAGGGATGGGAGTGCAGGGCCCGGAGGCAAATGAGGATATGATTATACTATCTCAAAAAGTAAGGAAATTCTTTCAAAAATAACTCCATTAATGCATCAGTTAGGGTTGCTATTAAAGCAATAAAAGTATGGAAATGTGATGTTAGGGTGTTCAATCCTAACTAAACGTTCTGTTCCAGCAGAGAAAGGGGGCAAGGTAACACAAGCATTTCCATACTCTTAACACTTTAATAGCAACCCTAACTGATGCATTAATGAAGTTTTTTTGAATTTTCTTACTTTCTGAGATAGTAAAATGATATCCTCATTTGCAAAGAATTGAGATAAAAGTAAGTTAGGTTATTCTATGTGCTTTCTATCTGTTTCAAAAGTATTCTTTTTATCTCTGTAGAAATACTGCTACCAATAGTTTAAGTGTATATTATCCTATAACTTATGTGAATATCTCTGAGTATTAAATATTATTTTTATACACTTCATGCTTTCTCTGACTGAATCCTTTTTGTTACAGACAGCTGGAGTAAATTGACAAAGGCTAGGATTCCTCTTCGAAAAGGAAGACTACAGTTACCATATTTAAAAGTGAAGTGCTGTCAGCTACCACAGAAGGTATGGCTCATTTGCCCCTTCAGTCTGGAGCACTGTACTGTGTGGGCAGTGGCTCTGATGGGATTTGAACCTACAAATACCCTGAGTGAGAATCGCATTGAGTAGTTGCAGCATATCTAGGTACCCTTGCAGGTGTCTAAAGGCTTGGTAAAACTGCTAATAGTTGCAGGCCGACTTCTGGGAGGGAACCAGTTTGTGACCTACAACCAGCTGGAAGTCATTCCAGGCCTGATTAAAAGGGTGTAGTTAGTAGAGGTGCAGCTTTACAGCCATTCCACCTCTAGGCTAACAGCTTCATAAGTGTTAAAGGGGATAATTAAGAGCATTATTAAAGAGGGCCTAGATCTTTAATATGTGTACCTATTGAATATTTAATATGTATGAGTGGAAGGGGACCCAAGATGAGGAGAGAGGTCCTCCAGAGGTGCTGGAGCTGAACAGGTTCCTACTGCTGGATGGGGGAGTAGGGGGAATTGGATGGATGGCTAAGGACGGAGAGAGATAGGGAGGGAGGGAGGTAGTAGGGGAAAGGACTTCAATGAAGGTAAGAAGATGGGGCAGAAGAGAACGAGCTCAGGGAATAGGGAATGGGGAAGTGAAACAGTGAACTGGCAGATGGGAAGGGAGAGTGAGGGAACAGCTGGAGGTGAAGAGTAGGGAAAGGTTGTGAGAATGCCAGGGAGATGTGAAGATCAGGAGGTGGAGGCTGCAAAGGGGTTAGCTGGTGCAAGAGATCAAGGAGGAATGCAAGAAAGGCAAGCAGGGATTGAGGGGGTAGGTAGGAGGGGCAGCAGTGTGGTTAGAGGGGAAGGGCACAGGATGATGTGGGAAGGGTGGTGATCTTGTGGGATTTAATAGTTAAAGGGGTGAGATGGAGGGAAGGAGTCCAGGGTGAACCATAGGAGGACTGAATGTTTGCCAGGGATGATGGCAGGGACAGCGGGATCTGTGATAGTCCAGCACATGAGACAGGAGGAAAAAGAAACCTCACATTACAGTGCACCTGGGTACAAGTAACTTTGGGGTAGTGCAAGAGAGGTTCAGGGAGTTAGGGAAAATCTGCACCAAGTTTGGGAGATCAGACCATAATGCTTTTATCTGCTGGCATATTTGTATGTTCATATCTGACATGTATCCAGGGCTTTTTAGCCAGCTACTGCTGCACTTCCTGGCACGCAGTGGTTCACCATTTCACTGCTTTACTCTGCCTTTCTCATGGGCAAAAACTAAATGAAGAGTCCTGCAACCAACCCCTTTTTGGGGGAATGACACTCAATGCCCCATTGAACAATTCTTATTCATCTGTTTTACTCTGACTGAGGAGAGATTTCAAGAAAGCAGACTCCTGACTGGTCAATCAGTTTCCTGGGCAACTGTCTATGTCTGTGGTCAGTTCTACAGTATATCTTCATCTTCCTTCTCCCTTCCTTCTGTCTCCACCTCCTGTCTCTTGTCTCCGAACACAGGCTTGTGGGTGCAGTTTGTCTGGTTCACCTAGTAGCCTTCTGTCGCTTCCTGCTTCTTTCTTCTATTTAGTCTACAGAGGCTATTTTGTTCATGCTCTGACCCCACAAAGGAAGCCCTGGGAATGGTAGGGAGTCTTACCCTTTCATTCTTTGTTACTTTGTCTGAAGCATTTCAGCTTTATTACCAGCGTAAGTGGACTTTGAAGGCAAAAAAGCTACATCTGCGAGGAGAAAAATCTCTAAGAATTAGAATCCTAGTATTTTTGTGCCCCACTGCAGGATGTCAATGAACTCCTACCAAGCGGAGGTAGGGAACATGAAACTAGCAAAAACAACAAGTATAATACACTCCTATAAGTTAGAGTTGGGTAGTGTAATGAACATTGTGGTTACCCCCAAAGCACCAATAAAGACAATTGGTAACATTATTTTTCAGCCTTTGTTTGTCCTCTGTTCTCCTGAATGGCCTCCTTTTGATGGTGACCCTATCCCAGTCACACACCAACCTAGGTCTTACCACACTGCTTCTTACATCTACAGGTGAGTATATGCCACAGGTGGTGAAGCGGAGCCTGCAGAGTCACCAACCATAATCCTGGCACTCAGGGGGTTTGCTGCCGTAGTTTTTGACCAATCTCTGAGGTCAGGAATGCATCCTGTAGCAAGGCCGTACAGCATGATGGTGCAGTACGTACTCAAGTGCCTGCTCCAAACCCTTTAGGAAGCAACCAATTATGCTGTGCCACCTTGCCTCCGCTGGGTAGCAGGCAAGCAGCGCCTCTTAGTGTCCCCCCTTTCCAAAAGAGAAAGCTGTCTGTGGATGCTCAGTCCTCTCCTTCCCCAGACCAACCTCTCATGATCCTGGTCTGTTTCTGAACCAGGATCACTGGTGAGTGGAGGGGCAGCTGTTGCCTCAGAATTGGTAGCATTCTTAAAGAGTTGAATGCAGATGCTGAGGAATGCTTGGTCCACATATGTGTCAGTCCAAATGCCCCTATTTTCAAAAGTTGCAGGCATTTTCCAAAACAAGTCATTATTAAGAATAACATGCATCAAAAAACTGACATATGCATCTGCTTGTGTAAGAAAATGCAAATGCTGTTCATCCGTATGTAGTTGCATCCACCCTGAAGACACTATGGTAGGTGAACCAACTGATGGTCTGACTACCAGTGTGGATATTAGTCCACATAGAAAATACAAGCCACTGTTCCATGATGGATTCATCTGAAAATGTCACCATCTCTTTAAGACCATTCTCCCTAAAGGAGCTAGGATATGAGAGTCCATGTGGAGAGCTACTGAGCATGCTCAGAGGCAGCATCGGCCAAAGAGTTCACAAGCAGCAGCTTGAACAGGTTGATTCATGTTGATCTATTGCTCAAGCAACATCTGTTTTTAGCTTCAGGCATTTGTTAAGAATGCACTTGCTCTCTAACAGTGTATGTAACTGTAACTAATCATTGTTTTGATGTTTTTTCTATTATTGCATTTTATATGTATTCTGATCACTCATGAAGAATAACTAAGTGGCCAATGGGCTTACTAGTTATCAAATAAATTGAAAGAAATAGGAAATGAAGAACAGAATCCTTGTCCCTCACACTCGATCTGCTCCTGCTTGTTTCCATACAAATTCTCTATATAATATTAAATAATGGGAATATAAAAATAATAAATAGAGTAAATAAAAGGTATCCTCAGAAATATCAGCTCTCATGCCCACCAAACATATACTGTATAAGCCCTGCAGGTAGCTCATACAAGTAAGCTGCAGAAGCTACCATATATGCAGTGGTTGGTTACGTATGGTGAGCATGACAGCTGTGATTTCCATGGATACTGATGCCGTTCTTTTCCGAATACTCTGCTATACTCTGTAAGGGGCATTATTTGGTTCCTTGAAATATATGAAATAAAACTGAAATTATGTACAATTTCTAATGTTATATCCTGGGCATGATGGGCTCATTAAATCTATGCTATGCTCTTCTTTTACTGAGTCAGTCACTCAAACCCTTCTTAACAAGGAGTTTTGGTTTGCTTTGAGACTTTATGCCTCTTTAAAAGACTTTTTGTGGGAGCCACCCCACATACTGTTTGTAGCTAAATTTACTGTTTGCACAAATAAAAAGACTGCAGTTTAATGTTTGGTACTTGTGTTCTTTAGCAAATGGAAAGCAGTGGCAGGTGACTTTCTTCTTTTGTATTGATTCTCTGGAAGCCAGGTAAGCCCCATTAGGCACAAGTGCCTGTTTATAGGTTCAACCTAGGAGTACTGGGGAAGTAAAGAATGTGCCTTGCCTGGGGTTATACAGTATGCAAGTGGAGATTGTGGGAGTCAAACCTGTGGCTACTAAATGTACCAAACACATTCATAGCTCATTGCTCAAACCTCTAAGCTATACTGCCAGCCTCTTTGTGCTTTTTTGACCACAGCACCACCACTTTCAATTGCAGTCTCCATTTTGGGGGGGTTTTGGTTGTTAAAGAGCCTCTGACACCGTAAGTAAAGTATTTGAAAAATGTATTTTGTAGATTTAATTTCATATGGGAATAAAAAGGCAATGTGCACTCATAGGAAACGACACGAGGAACAAATACTCCGCACAAGAAATATACTCTATATAGAGACATAGAAAGTTATGGTAAATAAGGACCTCTAGGCACACACAGTCAGACCTTTTTCCCAACCGATTGCAAAAACCACAGACCCTGCTTGATCTCCAGCTTTGTTCTCTTTCCTATCACTAGGGTTCCCTATTGCCTATCCCTTGCATTTTTGAATTCCTCTACTGACTTTGCCCTCACCAGCTCCACTAGGAGGCTGTTCATGCATCAACCACTCTTTCTGTGAGTAAATACTTCCTCATGTTACCCCTTATTCAACCCCTTCCAACCTCATGTCATGATCTCTTGTTTTAGAGCATATCTTTTTCAGAAAGATGCTACCCTCTTGTAGCTTATTTGTGCCCTTGAAATATTTGAAGGTCTCTATCATACCTCCCCCCCCAGGGTAAACATATTGAGGTCCTCCAGTCTCACCTCATATGACTTTTGGTGCAGAACCTGCACCATTTCTGTTGCTCTTCTCTGAACTGCCTCTACCATGTCTATGTCCTTTTGGAGATGCAACCTCCAGAACTATACACGGTACTCCAGATGAGGTCTCACTAGTGATTTGTACAGCTGCATCACCACCTCCTTTCTTCTGTCGGTGATACCTCTCCCTATACACTTCAGTACCCCACTGGCTCTCCCCACAGCCTTGGCATATTGTTTTGCCACCTTTAGATCATCTGATATGATTATCCCCAAATCCCTTTCCTGTTTGGTTACCATCAGTATCTCTCCCCCCATCATTTAAGCCTCCTACTCCATTTCATTGATAAGCAGTAGAAATCACAACTTATTTTGTAATGTTGATTTAAAATATCCCAGAATACTTTGGAACAAACGTGCTGGGGATTTTAGAGAACTTTCCTTTTTGTTAATATCATTTATGAGATGCATTTCAGAAGACTGCTTTAGTCTTGGGTATCTGGGTAATGCCCAATAGGCACAAGTGCCTGTCTTCAGGGGCATCCTGGGAGCACTGGGGAGGTTAAGTGACTTGTTCAAAGTCATACAGTTGTGCAAGTGAAGGTTGTGGGAATGAAGCCCAAGTCTGTTGGATGTACCAAACTCATTCACAACTCATTACTCTAACCTCTAGGCTATACTGCCAGCTCCCTTAAATCAGTACTAGGTGATAATGGCGAGAGGAAAACAGTGTGAAGCAAAACAGTGCAGGCAAGACAGCGAGTGCTATAACACTGACAGTACATAAGAGCAAGAAGCAAAAACAGCTACATAGGCTACCAAATATAATTCAGGGGGCTTCGCCCCCACACCCCCCACCGTGGAGGGCTTCGCCCACTGCACCCCGCAACTAAAATATAAACAGACTCCCACATCACACAAATCACAGGCACAGTAGCACAAGACAGAGACAGTACCCAGATGACCTGCACTGTTCTGTGTCATTCACTATTTTCAACAGTGCTGTATTTCCCGTGCTGTTATTCCAGAGCTATTTTCACCTGACATCCCTTAAATCACCTCAGTAGGTTATGGCGAACTGGTCTTTGCCAGACTCAGCCTGATGGTGTAAGCAGCTTTCTCAAACCCTTAAGATGCCTGCGAGGCTAATCAATAGCCACCATCACTCATCTCAGACACTCTCTTGAGGTGTCTGTAGGTCTGAGTACCTCCATAGCCCCTGCTCAGACAGTACAGTGCTCCTTGCTCAAGGACACACTAGCCACACTTGTCTGTCTCAGCTGAGAACACCTTACTCCCCCCCGAGGCACCATATGGAGAGGGTCGATAACCCCCTCCCCCATATGACAAGTACAGGTAGGTCACCACAGAGAATATGGAAGCCATGCAACAGTTACCTACAGCAGGCTAACTATGAGATCCCTTAATGGTAGCATGTCTGGCTACTGGAGGTGCCTTCCCTATGGAATGAGACTGACAACCCACCACCATTGGTGGGGTCACCAGCTCATTCTCCATCAGTCAGTCACTCACTTGGCTCCACCATCAGGTGTTTACTAGTGTACCTTCTAGATAGGCTCTACCCACTGCTGTACTACAGGAGTACCCAAACCATGCCCTTTCCTAAACCTAGAAAGCAAAAGACATTAGCACCTATTAAAGATATGCACTGTGGATGCACTGTGGTTTGCTATGCATTTCCTATCACTAAAAACTATTACCTTTACACCTGTAAAAACAAGTCACAACAGTATATTTTAAAACATTAAAACCATTGCCAAAACAATTTTACAAACAGTCGCTGAAGCACTCTCAGTGCTTTGGTCATGTCCTCAAGTTTCCTCTTCTTCTTCTTCAGCTGCACCTACTAAAGAGCATGCAAAAGCACACAATTACATACTACTTAGTGGTAAAAGCTTTTGTAAAAAGGTTTCTTATAAAAATGTAGTACTTTTTTCTTTTTGTGTTTCATGTAAAACATTAAAAACACAGGGAAGGGAAACCATTTAGTCCATCTAAGGATAATTGTCCTTGGGCTCGGACAACCCAGACAAAAGTGTCTCTGGCAAATCAGATGGTGAACAGTTCCAGAGTCCTCTGAAACAAGGCACATTGCCTGCTGGAAATGTCCAGGCACAATGTCCAGAAGGGCCAGGATAGCATACTGTCAAACATTGCCCCTTGGAGGTGTGATCACTCCAAAGGATCATGTGTAACAAGAAATAAAAACTTGGTCCTACCAGTTCTGACATATAGGATGACACTGAAATTCATGACTGCTTCCAGTTGGTACCTCCTGCTACAGCCAGAACTGCTGCATGCAGACCTCATGACTCTGCTTCCTCGTGACCTCTGGAACTGGACCCAGGTGAAGACTTCTTCCTCTTCTCCCTTGAGCAATGAGGATGCAATGTCAAGTCATCCTCCTTTTTTGCCAATGACCTGCAGAATGTGGCCTGCCGGCAACTGCTTACAGTCTTTTCCATTCTTCACCAACATGGCAATGTTGTATATCAGACTTCATCAAGGTGCCAATCTGGATTGTCCAGTAAATTTCTTCAGGAGTACCAATCAGGATGAGTCTGGTACACAGTGGTGCCATCTGCACATTGCATAAGCAATGTGTGCACTGTCTGCCTCCCCTCTTTGTTCATGCAAATCACTGCATCCATGTATAGAGTGCATCCAATCCTCTGCATACTGATTCATTCTTCACAACTCCTTTGTAACTCAGCTGCTTTTATGGCAGTCCACAAGTATCTTCAGCCCATGGGCATTCTCATGGCCTCATCCATGAGTCGTGCTTCACAGCAGTCCTCTATTTCATATCAAGCTTACCGTAGGAAATACAAAATACTTTTCTCCGAAGATTTGTTCCACCTTTCTTTGGATTACTCTCTCCTCCTTACTGCTCTTAGGCAGATGACACTCACCAACCTGGTGGGGCAGTGACCAGATCCAGTAATCCCAGGTGTGTGTGTGTGTGTGTCCCAGGGTGGCAGGACACTGCTGTCTTCCTTCTCTTCCTCAGCCATTGAGGACTCTATGGGAAAGGTAATCACCGTGGTGGCATTGGTAGCATCAGTAGCAGTGAACACGGCAGCATCTCGGGGTTGATCTCCTGGTCCAGAGTCTTTTGCCTGCTCAGGAAACACTGGGCTTTACCTTGAGCCTTACTGTTTTTCCCACTGGAGACAATGTCAGGGAATCCTGCTTCATACCAATCCCCAGCTTTGCTGCTTGGTCCTGCTGAGAGCCCATGCAGACCGACAACTTCTATCCTGTCTGCCCTCAAGGCAAAACCTGCCCTTTCCAGAAATGGGGCAGCAGTTTTGCCCATCAAAAGTCTCTCAGAAATGTGGTGTGTCTCCATAAGTTACTCACAGTTATGAGACTCCTCATCTTTATGATTCTTCGCCCCCTCAGGGGCACTGCACAAGGGAAGGCCACCACCATGACTTGACGCAAGTCTTTCTGTGATCTAAGGGTTAAAAAAGGCTCTCCTCAGTCAGCACCCCAAGCTAATTGTACTGCTCTGAGGCACAAAACGGGCTGACACAGGAACATGCTAGTGTGGCTTATGCTGCTGTGAAAGCCACTCCCACTTGGAACCTTTGCCCAGCGCGACAGACAGAGGCTGCCAAGGGAGCCCTAGAAGTTTAACTCTTTTCTGCCCAGCTTGTGTACCTAAAACCCCAGTAACTACTGGGGTTCTAGTAACCCTAGAAGGAACACAGGGTTACATACAAGAAATTGTTATGCTGTAAACACATATTGCATCTCATCTCCAATGTTTTTTTTTTGTTTATTATTCTTCATTAACATGGTTTCCCTTCGGCCAGAAAATCCCAGCTAAACAAAGTTGAAGAAATGCAGGTTCTTTAATGGTGTAACCAACCAATCTGGTTTTATACACAGTAGCTGCAGTTTCTCCTCCCTCCCAATTTCCCTCTCCCCCTGTCCAGGAATGCACAGTTTTTCCTGCTATACAGCAAGTACAACAGCTGAGAATGCAAACTTTATGAAATTTGACATATCTGCATTATTTCTAGTGCAGATTATGTGGAATTTCTCCCTCCTTGAGCAGATATCCAGCAACACAATTCACCTCCCCCCCACACACACACATAGGGCCAGATATTCAAAAGGGTTGCACCATGCGCAATAGGGTTGTGCTAGCGCAAGTTCGAAAATGCACCATTCTGCGATATTCAGCGGGAGGCAGTTGCGCCACCGAAAACATGCTGAGCAACAGCGCAATGCAAATGAAGGCATCCACAACCGAAGGGGGTGGAACCATGCATAAAGAGCGCAATGCGATATTTAAAGGCTTGCGCAATGTGCAACAGTGGATCAGCCAGAAGGTGCGCCACAGCGGAAATGAGCCAAATTAAAAAGGCTCAAGGAAGAGGTGCAAGAACACTACAGGGAAGCCACATGAGGCAGGGAGAGAGACAAGACACGAGGGACAAAGAGGGCAGGCCAGGGAGATCCCAGGACAAAATAGGGGCAAGGGAAGGTGTGTGGGGCCACAGACTGCAGAGGCCAGTAGGTGTACCCGGTGCAGTGGAGGTAGCAGTCAGGACAGCGGGGGTAACAGAGCAACAACAGCCGGGGGGGAACACAAGCCAGGGACATGGACAGTGCCAGCTCACATGGAAGCTGTAATGAGGGTGAGAAGGCATGCTGCAGGAGGACGTGGCCGTGGAAGGGCCTCAGCGGCGTACGCCCAACAGGCAGTACTGCGTGCCGCATCAGCTTTGAGCTGTACACAGATGTTGAGATTGTGGGCCAGTACCACCTGAACAGGGCAATACTGAGGCGGCTCTGTGAGCTGTGCAGTGATGTGATGCAGGCACCCTCACGACGGAGTCACGCTCTGTCAGTGGAGACAAAGGTAACAGCCTGCATGTGCCTGCTCACCACGGGTACCTTCCAGAGGCCAACAGGGGACACCACAGGCATAACACAGTCGGCCACATCATGCATCCTCACCCAGTTCCTCAGCACACTGCTGCTACATGCTGTGGAGTACATCCATTTCCCCAGCAATGCGGCAGAGCATACAGCAAACATGTAGGAGTTCCACAGGGTAGCACGTATGCCTGGCGTGCTAGGGGCGATAGACTGCACCTATGTGGCTATTCGCACGCCACCTGGCCCCAATGGGGCCGCATACCGAAACTGGAAGGGGTTCACCAGTGTCAACTGCCAGGTGGTGTGTGATGCCAGTGGGCACATCATCAATGTCTATGCCACACACCCTGGCGGAGCACATGATGCCTTCATATGGTACCAATCTGCACTGTGCCATCGATTCAAGAGTGGGGACATCCCCACAGGAGATCTAGTGGGTGAGTATGCATGTAGGAGTGGCAAAGTTGGGGCAAGGGTGGGAAAGCCACAGGTGCCATGGTAGTGGCGCACAGGGCTATGGGCAATATGACCTGAATATGATACTTATCTCCACTATCTCCACACAGGTGACAGCGGATACCCACTCCGTCCCTGGCTGCTCACACCCTACCGGCGCCCCACGACCCCATCGCAGCAACGCTATAATGAGGCACATGCTGCCACATGCAACATCATCGAGCGGATGTTTGGGATGCTTAAGGCATGCTTCCGATGCCTAGACACCTCCGGCGGTGCCCTACAGTACAGCCCCTCAAAGGCCTGTGGGATATTCCTGGCCTGTTGTATCCTGCACAACATGGCCAAAGACTGTGGGATAGCCATACAGATCGAGGAGGGGGACAGCGATGGGGACGCCGGTGACGCCGGTGATGATGGGGATGAGCAGCCCCCCCATGGATGGCAGGACCCCCGACTGATCCGGCAGGCCCAGCTGCACCGGGACACCATCACGGAGGATCATTTCGCACGGCACAGGTAAGTCATGGGGCCATGTGCAACCAACACTGTCTAGGCACAACCCACAGGCACACAGGGTAACACACCAGGGGTGCATGATGGTAAGGGGAGTGGAAGGGTCCAGGCACACAAACACACCATCAGGGAGGGGTGAATAGTTACATGCTATATGGACACACACACACACACACACACACCAGGCACAAAGCGTACATGGGCAGGTGCACAGCAGAGTAGGAACAGACATGTGAAACACACAGATCCATGGACCACCCCCACCACCTGTACTGTCCAAGTACATGTGTCAGATGCTGGGCACCCTTGCACCTTGGTGTACAGTACAATGCAGGCATCATCATGCACACGCACCTGTGGACAGCAGTCGGGTGGGTGTGCAGGTGGTCCATGTGTCGGCGTGTTGGGCAGGGCACCCACCAGTGCACTGCCCACCATGACACACATTGCACACAGGGCAGCACCAGACAGGGCCCGCACTGGGAGACAGGTCAGTCAGGTGGCACTGTGCCACGGCCACCTCGGATGCGTGGGCAGCCCCGCCGTGACCCAGCAGCACTGGCAGGCTGAGCAAGCACCGATGTACCACTAGGGGTCCCACTGCGTGAGCGCGACCTTGTCCACACAGGGGTCTGCAGCATGCTGAACATACCTGCACCAGGGGTGCTCGGGATACCCACAGCGGAACCTGGCGTCGACAGACTGGGTGTCACACGACACCGGGAATGGGGAGTGGAGAGCATACTGAGTGGGGTGCGTGGTACAGGGGCACCTGACTGTGCGCCCAATGCGGCCACGACAGCGACCAATGCCTGGGTCTGCCTGTCAATGACGGCGGTCACATCCATCCGCATCTGGACCATCTCTGCAAGGATCATTGCATTGACCCTGCTGTGCCACTCCACAGCCACACACAGTGCCTCCACGGACATTGCAACCCGCATCTGCTGCTGTACTGATGCCCGCAGCAGGCGGGTGTGCTCATCTAATGGGTAGTCTGCCACTCCGGCAACCTGTCCCCCAGGGTATGGAAGGGCCTGATGCTCAACACCCCTTGAGGGTGGGCACTGTTCACCAGGACCAGGTATGGGCAAGTCAACAGGTGGTGTGCATGTGCCACCGCTGAATCCTGTACCCCCAGACCTGGTAGGTGACTGCTGCCCCTCCAACTGCTGTGCTCCAGGGACCAGTCATTCCACTGCTGTGTCCGCAACAGTGCCAGAGACCTGCACAGCCACCCGTGCTGCCCAACCAGTGCCGCCAGGCACTGCCTGGGACTGTGCTGATGTGCTGGCACACACGGAACCAGCTAGATCCAGGGGCACATGCTGTCCTGCTGTGTGTCCCCTATGAGACACACACGTGTCAATGCCCATTGCAGTTCTTGCATCATCAATGGTACAGGTTTGTGCAACAGCCACAGTCACAGCGTGCTGGCATGCTTGCATGCCAGACTGCTGTGACACAGGATGGGCACCCCCCACACCTGACTCACCGACATCAGAGATGGCAGCCAGGCATGCACACTGGTGCAATGCATGCCGGCTGGCAGCAGAGGTGGATGGACCCTCTTCCAACTCTGGCTGAATGTCCACACTGCATGATCCCACCACCACTGTCCCCTGCAGATGCACAGGATCTGTAACAGAAAGTGAGAACATGTTAGTGCATGGGATCAACCTGCCCCCCACCACCATGTCATACCGTGCAGTGATGGGCTTCCACATGTCTGGAAGCCACCTCCTGGAACGCCCTCAATTGCACTGTACTGCATGGATGCAGCCAGATGGTCCTCCACCGGGGTCAGCTGCACCACTTCTGGCTGGCCCCTGCCTGTGGCAGCGTGTGCCACCCTGAGGGCTGCCACCTTCTCTTTCACCCATCTCCTGTCGGTCCCAATCTTTTTCTTACATTCCTGCATGGAGCGCTTGTGGCTTCCGTGCAGGTTTATGGCGCAAGTTACCCCCTCCCATGCAGCAGCACGGGCCTGAGGGGTGCCCCGCCATCCACTAAGTAGTGGATCCTCATCCAGGTAGGCCTGGAAGAGTGCTTCTGTCTGGGACTTCGTGAAGTTGGGCCTCCTCCTTCGCCCACCATCATCCTCCTCACCCAGTCCTTGCTCGGCCATGTCAGTCTGAATGGGTGGAAGTGGACACCTGTCACTGTGCAGTATACAGCATTATCCCATGACCATTGCCCAGAACATCACACAGCATGCAACTCACCTCTCACCTGCAGTAACCGACTCTGGCCACCGCAGATCACTGTCGCACATTTATAGCACAATGCATGCAAATTAGGAGTGGAGCAACTGTAATGAGATGCAAATCGCACCACTGCGCCTTTGAATGGCTGATCAGATGATTTGCATATGTCGGCTGAATATCGCGCTGTTGTGCTTTGTGCAATACGGCTGAGCCGGCTGAGCCAATGACGCAGTTCTGTGACTGCATAGTGCACCGCATTGTGCATGCCCAGGTAGCTTACACAGGCGTCTGCCGTGCTGATGATGTGCTGTGCATGATCAGCAATACAGGACATGTCCACTATTGTGCCAGTGGCGCTACAGCGCTGGGCACCACATAGCGCTGTGGCACACCTGCGCAATAGTACACTGTGGCACTGGCATGCAGGTGACTGATCACACTGGACGTGTAGACGTCCAATGGCGCTGTGCATGGCCTTGCGCCACAGACTCATGACCTTGTGCATGACCTTTGTCCCCTGGCGCTGTACATCAGGCATGGCTACTTCTCTATCGCGCTGTTCAGTAACAGCGCGATGTGGACCGATGGCGCTATATGAACAGCGTGATAGAGACTGATGGAGTTGTATTGCGCAACATTTCCACTTGGGGTTACCGCGCTGCGGAGCACCATATTGCCTACTATACAACTGCAGGGATGGCACGCAGGAGAGCTCCACAGTGGAGTGCGTTGGAGTTGGCCAACCTGGTGGCTGTGGTGGAGCCCCACCATGGGTCACTGTTTGGGGGAGAACCCCTGCACATGGCCCGCACCCATGTGTGGCATCAGGTGGCGACCAATCTGGAGCAGGCCACTGGGTGGTGGAGGACTCCAGAGCAGTGCAGACACTGGTATGGTGACCTCCGCAGGAGGGAGCAGGAACTGCTGGAGCACCTCAGGTCACGTGCCAGGAGGGGCACTGTGCCTAGGCCAGGTGGGTGTGCTGTCTATGCACCTGTATTGTCCGCATGGATGACACTGTGTAATGTGACCTGCGCATGGGGGTGGGTTGGGCTATGGTTTGCTGTGAAGGTGTTTGCAGGTGTGTGCTGTATGGGTCTGGCTGTGTGGGCAGGCACACTCAATGGGGCAGGGGGCTGTCTGCTTTGGGATCTCACTGATGTGTTTCTCATCATTTGTCTCCCACAGGCGTGGAGGAGTGGAGGCAGGCCCAGGCTGAGGCAAGGAATGGCGGTGCAGAGGTGGCTGGCAGAGGTGGCATAGGTGTTGGGCCACAGCAGCAGCTGCAGCAGCAGCAGCAGCAGCGGCTTGATGAGGGTGAGTGTCATTACATCATGGATGCTATTGCATGCTGTGGGGGGGGCACTGCCACCATCCATGGACAACACTACCATGCATGCAACAAGTGACAGTCATCACTGTCCAGTGGCACTGCATGTCTGTGAGTGCATCACTGGTGGTCCATGCATGCACTGGGCACATGGCTGTGGCATTAGCATCCCACCACGTAGCCACTTCACTGGATAGCCTTGGTTGTGCTGTGATGGACATGGGCGGTGTGTGTGTGTGCAGTGGTACACATGGCTGTTGCTGCCTAGTTGGGCATGTCTTGTGCACGGTCACTGTGGATGGGTACAGTCCATCACAGGAGCGGGGCACTTGGCTGTATGCCATGCATGATGGGTGGGATTCAGGGATATGGACAGTCACAGCCATTAACTCTGATCCCTTGTCCTAGGTATCCAGATCCTGCGACGCATGGATCGGTCACTGCAGCAGCTGACACAGGTGGCCATTGATTCACTTGCCATCCTATTGGACCTTCAGTGTCATGGAGTGAGGTGCAGGAGGAAGCCCCGGGCCCAGCACCAGGCGGCAGGAGGGCAGGCTGGCAGGCGGTAGCTGCCCATCACCTCACCCCACCTTCCCTCTCCTGGTTGTTCACCCCTGCCCCTTACCCACCCCTACCTTATACCCATACCCCCACCCCTGCTTTGTATATATATATGTACATAGTTCTATTTGTTGTTCTTCTTATTCTTGTTTATTACAATTATATATTTTGATATGAATACTGTGGTGGTCTCTGATTTGCAGCTGGCTATAGGTTCTCAGTTGCAGTGGTGTGCATGGCATCTGGGGTGGTATGGTCATGGGTATGTGTGTGCGTGTGTGTGGGGTGGTGTCTCTGGTGTGGGTGTGGCTTTCAGTCAGTATTGCCGTGTGCTGCCACCCACTGCTGGGTGCTCATGGTGGGTCTGGCTTGTATAGTTCTGTGGTACATGGGGTTGCAGTGTGCCGGGGGGATGCATGGGGATTCCTGCAGTGCTGGTCACTGTTCATGGGTGGTGTCTTGGGGTCACAGTGCAGGGTGTGCTGTGCACAAGGGGGGGCTGCTGTACACTGGGGTGGTCCACCCCCTTTGTGTGGCAGTCTCAGCTTGCCAGTGGGTGTGCTGGGGTTACACAGCCGGGATGTGCTTTGTTTGCTTGTCCCCATGGTCCGGTGGATATTCCGTCCCTCCCCCAGTTATGCTGTGCTTGGGGTGTGGGGGTACATTATTGGTTCTGCAGTGTGTCCCTGTGCCCACCTGTGGCATAGGTGGTGGGCCCCTGCCTACCTCCCTGGTTGTGCAGTTCCATTGCTCTGCTGCTGGGGGTCTCTCTGCTTGCGCTATGGTGCCTCTGGACTGCTCAGCTGGGCTGCCTTTGTTGCCTATGGCGTATCGTCTCTGCTCAGCTTCCCCTTCCTGGTTGCGCTATAACGCAGGTTGTGTGAAATTCAGATGTTGGCTGGTTGCGCAGTTTGGCTTGCTCCATGTTTGAATATCGTGTCTATTGCGCATGTGCGCAATTGACTTGTGCTTGCTCCTGCTGTTGCACACTTTTTGGGCACAGTTTGAATATCCGGCCCATAGTATATACATTTCTACTTTACCTTGTGGTATTTTGGAACTATACCTCTTTTACAAAAAAAGAGAACCATGTACGAGTAGCCAAGCACAGCAAGGCTGTGTTTCCATCGAGGGTAGACACATCATCATACTAACCTCTAAAGGTCCACGATGTCACTAGAACCTCTGGATAAAAATACTGCAGAGTTCTGCATAGTTGCCCACACATTATTTTACATAAGATATGGTTTCAGAATAGAAAAATACAAGAAAGATGTTTGCCCTCTCATTCAGTTTTAATTTGTGGTTCATGACTCCATGACATCCCAAATGGTGAAGCCACAAAATGTACCCTAAAGGGGGAAAATGGGATGGAATAAGTATGGTTCAAGTTAATGACAGATAAGGGAAGGGGCATTATGGTGGGAGTGGTGTACAGGCTACCAACCAGACAGAAGATATGGATAGAGGGCTGTAGGAGAAAATGAGGAGGTCGGTCACAAAAAGGAGGTTGTACTAATGGGAGACTTCAACCTACCAGACAGAGGCTGGGAAATCTAATTGATTAAAAGTGTACAAAGCCAGTCACAGGGAGAGGCAATGCAGGAGTGCCTACTAACCCAGTGAGCTAGGGAGCCTATCAGAGAAGGGATTATTTATTTATTTAAAAGTTAGTAACTGGGAAAGGCACACTGAGCCGAGGCTCATTTCCAGGTGTGACCTGGGGGAATGGGGACAAAGCAGTGGAAAGTGCATATACAATACAATGCAAAAAAATGTGGAAGCAGCAAATAGAATACAGTGCAAAAACAGTGGTAACAGCAAACATAAAACAGTGCAAAAAGCAACACCGTGCAAATGTACAATGGTATAAATAACAAAGGGGGTATATAAACCTTACATTTGCAACATGGTAGGATTAGAATAATGTACATCACAGAGCAAACAGTTTATATACATTAGCAGCAGGGTTTTTATAGCAGTGCAGACTCTGTGCAAGGTAGGGAATAAGAAGAAGAAAGATGGTACATAGGGAAAAGAGGGTATAGGACACTTAGAAAAGAGTATAGTAGTAGGTTCACTATAGGAAGGGACAGACCAAGTGCCAAGAATATTAGGTAAGGAAGTTAAAGTACTGTGAGTGGAAATTATGCTAGATTGGGATAGGTGTAGATGGGGTCTGGGAGGGAGGGGAGTGACAGGAGCAAACAGTGAAGGGGGCACCTCAGAGCACGGATTTAAGGACAAAGAAAGTGGAGGAGTGGCAAGTGTCCCATGGACATTGGTTCCAAAGGTGAGGGAGATGGTAAGAGAAGGCAACCTTATCTGAGCACGTGTGAGGATGTGAGAGGGAGAATGTCTGAGCATCCCTGGATCAGAGGGAATATAAGGAAGAGCCTACTGGAGGCAGGCAGGATTTGAGATATGGGGGAGAAAAAAACAACAAATGCAGTATGTTGCGGGTAGACAAACCAGAATTTGAAAACGAAAGCGATACTATGGGTATGGCACCTAGCAGGAAGAGGCAATGGAGAAAGGGAGGAGTAGAGAAAGCATTGATGAGTGAGGGTTATAAAGGACAGCATTCTCCAGTGGGGACAGCATAAGAAAGGTCAGAGTACAGGAGCACCCAGGAATAACAACCACAGTTCACGAGTGTTTTAGTGTCGTGAAGGAAACTCAACTCTTAAATTCAAGAATAATGGTCCTGTATCTAGAAGGGCAGATTTCAGAAAGGTGGGGCAGTCAATTCAGAAGAAACTTGTGGGGTTGAGGGAAGTCTAGAGGGTTGAGGTCAAGTGAGAAATTATAAAGCAGGGAATTGCTGAAGCAACTAGCTCCTGTCTAAAGCATGCACAGTAAGAAGGGAAAAGAAACATAAAAGACCAGGTTGGTTCTCAAGGAAAGTAATGGAAGTGGTAAGGATAAAGAGGCCATCTTGCATGAAATACAAGGAGTCCAGCAAATGATAAGAAGGGGAACTCTATGTGAAGAAAGCAAGGGAGGCTAATATAGTGGGTAAAAAGCAAAAGTAGAGGTCAAGCAGAAAATACCAGAGAGTATAATGGAAAGCGACAAAACTTTCAACTGCTATATCCAAGCCCAGAGTAGGACAATGGGCGAATCTTCAGACTGAGCAAAGTAAGGGCAACTGATGAAGACTATAATAAGAAGGCAGAAATGTTAAATGAATACTTCTGCTAAGTCTACATGGAGGAGAAGGAGGAACTGTTCCCAGAGTGTAGGATTAAACAGAATATTTTGGCAGAAAAGGACCACTTTGGCCACCAAGTCTGCCCAGCAATTTCTAGAAAGGTGGTGGAGGGGGCATGTATCAGAGATATGAGGGATAGCTGTGGAGAGGGCACTCAAGGAGTTCAAAACCCTGTAGGTGGACAAGTCATCAGGCCCCAAAGGTCTGCACCCTAAGGTGATAAGGGAGGTTGCTTGGTTCCTGGTGAAACAACTAATTGATCTCTTTAATTCCTCCATGGAAACATGTGTGGTAAGGTTCCAGTGGGTTAGAAGGAGGCCAATGTGGTCCCATTCCACAAGAATTGGACTAGAGAGGACCTAGACAACTACAAACCAGTCTGCCTGACCTTGGTCCTAGAAAAACTGCTAGAAACCATTACAAAGCAGCATATACAGTAATGGCTAAAGGCCAACATGCACCAGGACAAGTGGCAGTATGCATTTGTGTCAGTAAGATCATGCCAGACAAATATAATAGACTTTTTCAATTAGGTCAAGAAGGCAGTCGATAAGGGCCAAGCAGTAGACATACTACTGTATATGTGGGCATTAGTATGACCTTTGGTTTTGTGCCCTACAGAAGACTTGTGAAAAAGCTGAGCGATCTGGGGATGGGAGACAAGTCAACTAGGTGGATTAATAACTGGCTTGGGGGGGACTCACAGGGTAGTTGTCAATGGTAAATACTCAGGAGTTAGCTACACCACTACTAGGATTCCACAGGGGTTGGTCCTGTGGCTGGTCCTTTTCAATACATTCATCTATGATACAGAGAGAAAATCTGGGGTAAAATTGGACTTGTTGCAGGTGATACCAAAATTGGAGGTAGGATGAATACAGTAGAGGATATACAGGAAATACAAATGGACCCTAGCAGACTGGAAAAGTTGTCCAAGATATGCTGTAGCATCTCCAATTTCACGCAATAAAGAGTAAGGTCATGTATACTGGCAAAAGGAATCTGAAAATGGAGTACTGATTGAGGGGGAGTGAAGGTGGAACAAGCATCAGAGAAAAGAGACCTGAGGATAGTGATAGTCTAAAGTCCTATGCCCAATGCAAGAAGGTTGCAGGGAAATCAAACAGGATATTGGGGTGCACAGAGAGAGGGGTTATTAGAAGAAGGAAGGAGATAATTCTGTCTCTAAACAGTTTCTTGGTCACATCTCATCTGGAGAAATGTACATAGTTCTGGACCTCACACCTGAAGAAGGAGAGGGACCTCTTGGAAGCTGTTAAAAGGAGGCCCAAACAGATGATTCAGGGTCAGCAGGGGATTACATATAAGGAGAGGCTGGATAGTCTCAATGCTTACAGCCTGGAGACCAGGCAGGAGATGGGGACATGATAATAACCATGAATTACCAGAGGGGTATTAATTGGACAGCAGTGCTGTGTTCACAGGAAACAAGGACAAGGTAACAAGAGGCCATCAACAGAAACTGGTGCAGGAAGCATTAAAGGGTAACATCCACATAACAAGGGTCCCACCTCATTGTGAGGCAGGACCCAATTAGCTCTTACCTAAAAGTAACATATTTTATGTCTGGTGATGTTTTTAATTTTATAATTTATCTGGTTAATCCTGCCTGCTTCTCCGCCAGCATTTCAAACAACATCCAGCCAAGCGGCACTCCCACAACCACTCACAGTTGTCCTGAGAATGATGTTTCATGCAGGGAGCATCTGCGAGTTTGTCCATTACTTTGATGTATAGTTGGAGCTTTTAAGTCTCCGATTTTGAATGTGCACATCTCTATTATAACGAGACCAGGTATAGAGTGGCAGACTTGATAGACCATTATGACCTGTATCTGCTGGCATTTTTGTATGTTTATATGTAACACCTGGCAGTGAGAGGAAAATCCATAATACAGGAGCGTGAACAAGATACTTGAACATAGAACAAGAAGAACCTTGACAGCTACTCTGCGCAGTGCTTGAAAATAGAGCAAGAAGAACCTTGGGAGCTACTCTGCTCAGTGCCAGGATGATGAGCCCAACAGATGCCTATAGACTCAAGGCACTTTTGAAGAGACTGTATGATGGGAGACAGCAAATGTCAAGAGTAATGGATGTCCAATATTGTGGGGCAAAGATGGAGAATGCCTGATCTCCCATCTTAGGTGAGTATTTTGGAATGTGTAGTAGAGTCGCATCAGGAGACCTAAGTGAGTAGGCTTGTAGAGGAGCAGGGGGAGGAGTATGGACAGAGAAGGAAAGCTTTTTAAATGATCAATAAAGCAACTGGAGGGTAGGGTTGGGCTACAGAGAGGGGCAGTCATCCCAGGGAGGCAAACAAGGAGCAGTAGTGCATACAGCATGGGAAGGACAGGGAGAAGTGGGAGATATTGTTGTAGAACTCCTCCCACTTGTTAGCGGCTGCTTTGGAGGCAGGGGAATATATAAGCTGACCATAATGCAGACCATGGAGGAGGAGGCCCAGGCAGTTGCAAGCCTGACCTTAGGTATGAGGGAGTATTTAACATGATAATTTAGGACAAGTCTTGAGTTGACTGCTTTGCAAGTCTGGGAGATGTGGAAGAAAGAATCCAGGTCTGAGTAGGGGAGTGATCCCAAGATAGTTAAAGACTGTCATCATGGAGAGGTGCGACCCATCCTTCCATAGGACAAAGAAGGGAGCTGTGCAGGACCATAATCTAGCTTGTAATCCCAATGGCATGGCTTGGGTCTTACAGCAATTGAGGATTAATTTGTTTTTGATGAGCCATGACTGGACTAAAGAGACGTCCTCATGAAGTTGAGAATTAACTATGAAGAGAGAGGGAGAACTATCAATATAGTCCACATACATGACTGAAAAGCCTGAGATGGGGCAGAGGGAAGGTCATTTATAAAAATAAAGAAGAGCAGGGGACCAAGTATGGCCCCTGAGGGACACATTAATTTATTGGGACAAGGGATAAGACTAGGTTGTTGAAGTGGACAGATTGCTGTCTCCCAGAGAGATTGCTTCTGAACCAAGAGGTTGCATGAAGGAGAGGCCAGTATAAGTAATTTGGAGTGGAGCAGCATGTGATCAACAGTGTCAAATGCCTTGGAGAGGTAATAAAGATGGCTCCACTGAGGGAACTAGCATCCATGGCACATTTAATGTTGTTTGTCAGATGTGTCAGGGCAGTGGTTGTGCTATGTTTTTTTCCAGAACTCAGTGCTGGCTGGGTGAGAAAATGTTGTGAGACAGGAGAAATTCAATCAGCTAGGGGGCTACAACCCTTTCAATCAGTTTACTAAGAACTGGGAGTAGTGCAGTTGGTCAGTAATTATACAAAAAGTTGTGTTTCCCTTTTTTAGGTCCAGTGTGATTCTGGCAGTTTTTCAAGCATAAGCAACTATGCCAGAGAGAGAGATAAGTTGAAGATGTGTGAGATAGGGTAGGTTAATATTGGTGTCCCAGTAGAGGTATTTAGAAGCTTAACTTTGCCAGCGAATTTCCTGTGAAATGATGAAAATTCACACTTTGTGAAATTTGCTGAGTTTTAGCTGACCACCTGAAATACGCTTTTTAGTGATCTGTGCAAAATTTGCACCATATTTAAAAGTTCTTTGCACAGAGTGCATAATTTATGGTTGCAGCACAAAATTTGCAGGCAAAATTGTGTGATCCACCAGCAACTTTGCGCAATTCACGGGTAGCAAATTGCACAAAGTGCACAAAAATCACTCCACAGATTCTGCAAAATTCACAGATTTGGTGGATTTTGCACATCTATAGTCCCAAGGTGCGTTAACATGGGTAAAATCAAGTTGGGTCCCATGCTTCTACTGGTGGGAAGGGACTTTAACAATTTTAGAACTTCTACAGGGTACACAGGCTTTCAATGAAAGGGCGGATTATGAGGGGCAGGGATGAACGATGCTGGGACCAGTGGGCAGTCATGGCGGACGAGTGATCTACAAAGTGAGAATTGAAGGCATTGGTAATGGTTTCTGGGTTGTTGCAGTGGGTTCCATCAATAAGCAAATCATTGGTTTTACATTTCGATGGGCACCCTAAGAGGCCTTTTGTTGTGCCCGTAGAAGTACCTGGGATTCACCGCAGTGGCAGTTAACTGTTCCCAGCCAAATTGGCTGTGGTTCACCTACTGTTGTGTGACATGAACCTGGTCACTAAATTAGGGCAGCAGAAAAATGTCGCCCATATTGACCATGACCCCACATTCTGCCGCAATCCAGCTATGGCAACAAGGGACAGCAATGGATGAGTTATTTTTTTCAGGGGCCTTTGTCCCCACACCACCCCATCACTAAATATAATCTCATCTGTGTCTAGGCATGAGTGGACCTGAGGAGAACAGTGTCAACAATGAAATGTTGTGAGTGCTGGGCACTGCAAAATCTAGTATGTCCCTGTCACTCACAACCTTTTCCTGTTGCCCTAATTGTGTTGCCCACTTAATGATATACTATTGCTCTTAAGGTGGCAAAAGGCCATTTTACATTAGTCGTGTGGATGCCTGTAGGCAAGCCAATCTACAGGGTCAGCTGTGGCCTTGTAGTTTCACCAGCTTGTTCCTGGATTTAAACAGAAGAGGTTGTAGTGCAGCCATCTGGTGGAGATCCCTTTAACCCATCTCTTAGTGAGAGGAACCAGTTTATCCTGTATTTGGAACAACAGGAATTGAAGAGGCTGAGGGCAGATTTGACTTCAGAGAATGAGAGAATACGGTGCCAGTTAATGAGTGACAGTTCATTCAGAAGGAAGGGGAGTCAAGGTAAGAGTGATCACACAGTGTGAAGATTGGGAAGGGGGTGTCTTTTGCAGCATTGACTCTCCAGATCCAATAGGTAGGAGAACAGTGACTGAAACCATCGGAAAGCACCCCCAATGATAGTATTCTGTCAGGTTTCTTAGACAACATACAGTTAAGGAGTGTTTGCCTTCCACCACTAGGTGAGAGAGGGGTCGGGTCAGTGGTGAACTGGTTAAGATCAAGCTTGCTTGTTAGGGTATCAAATGACTTATTTAGGAAGCCCAACCAGTCCTGATAAAAGTCAGCCACTGCAATCACTTTGTTTTGTTTGACATTGGGGGAGATGATGCTGGATAAGGCAGACAAGCCAGAACTGCGATTTATAGAGGGTTGTAGAGACAAATAAGGTGCAGTTTTATGACCATTCCCAAGAGAAGAGTACAGGGGAGTATCTCTTGTGGGGATTCCAATGTGGGTGTAGGATGAGCTGTGACATATATATAATTCTTGTAGTACAACAGCAGACCACCACCAAGTTTGGGGGGGGTGGTCTGTCATTAGGTCTCACAACACAAGATCAACATACTAACAGTACAATTATGCTATCCTATGTACAAGCCCTACACTGGAAATGACTTGCAGCATCTCAGCTATGCTATCCTGTGTAAAGCATTTTGGTATGCAGTGTATGAACAATACTTCATAAATGTAAATTCTATAGTATTTTTCAGTCAAGGTACTACCAGTACTTAAAGTTCCAATGTGACTGAGATATGTCAAGAACTGTGCCACCTTGCAGACTGCAACATAGTTGGGCAATGCCTATAAAAAGGTATCAGTTTTATGTAAATCTGTTTCAGCTTCACGAAAGGGGTGAAATATGGAAATAGTAAAACAGATCCCAGTTACAACCAACATCTGGGGAACCAGGGATACATTTTTATTAAAAAAATACTCCCCAACTACTGACAATTTCTTTTCATCACAATATGAATTCATGATGATGGGCAGTTCCTGTTGTTTTGGCTGTCTGATCATATACATTAGAAATCTACATTTTATGTTTGCTTACCAAAAGCTAGCACACATACTGCAATCAGTCAGAGCTTTGAGAGGGTTTTTTTTTGGGGGGGGGGGTTGGCCCTCCTCCACCTGTCACCACTTCAGAATACCTAATCTCCTCCCCAGTTCTGCCAGCTCTCCACATTTCTCCTGCTTTTGCCTCTGAAGTACTTTACCAATCAGAAGTTGGCAGATGCAATGTGGAAGTGGGATTTCTTGTGCAGCTTGTAGTTCTTACAACCAGCATTTCCTATGCTGTTTCACTTATAGTATGTATGCAATGCTGTTCTATGGTCTGTTCTTCTGCCTCAAGGGAATGGCTGAGATGTTGTACAACAGCCACTGCTTCTTCCTGTCTGTAGTCTGCCATGTAAGCCATGCCTCTTGTCAGCACTTGTTCTGTCTCCTATCCCCACACACACACATGCACGCACACAAACTGGCAGCACTGGTTCTCTTACCTTTCCACTCAGTGGTATTTCTTGTCCTGTCTCATTCACCACCCTCAGTGAAGCAGGGAGAGAGCATTTACTTTTCTTTGCCATGCTCCAATTAGCAGAGCACAGCACTGCAAAGCCTTTCCCACAAGCCGCCACCCTCCAGTCCTGGGGCACACCTCCCATTTCCTGGGAGATGTTGAACTCATCTGCCAGCGGCTCAGCCGACAGCTCCGCCATCTCCCTCAGCAGCCTGGGGTGGATGCCATCAGGACCTGGTGCCTTGTCCACCCTTACTGCCTTCAGCCCCTCTAGCACCCTATTCCCTGTTATCACTTTGTCTGTCACCTGCTCCCCCCCTTCCCCACCCCGCCCAGCCCATGCTGGTAGTGAACCATCCCTCTCCTTAGGGAAAATGAAGCAGAAGTACTCATTTAGAATTTCTGCTTGCTCCTCCCCCTTTTCCACCTAATCAGCTCCCCGCATTATCCTCACAATATGTTCCTTGCACTTCCTCTTTTCCCTGACATACCTAAAAAAAAGTCCTTTTCCCCTCCCTTTGTGCCCTGTGCTAACCTTAATTCCCTGGAGGTCTTAGCTTTTTTCACCCTCCTGGCCACCTTCCTTGACCAACTCCTGTAAACCTCCTTATCCTCTCCCTTCCCTGTTCTCCTGTACTTCTGGTATGCAGCCCTCATGTCCTAACCTTTGCAGCATTTCCTTGTTCAGCCAGCATGGATTCTTGGTTCTGCTCTCTTACTCCTGCCCTGGTAGGCTGTCAGGCTCTGTTAGCCCAGTCTTTATGACCCCTCACTCTGTTCCCTGCATCCATCCTCAGCCTTATATCCTGGAATCTCCCTCGTAGTATTGCTCCCATCCCCCAAAGTCCACCCTACTAAAGTCCATCACCTTAGGTCGTGTGCCTCCTGCTGTCTCCCTGCCAAGCATGAGCACGACTACACTGTTTTGTAGTCGCTACCCACTAGTGGGTCCTCCACCCTTACCTCTCTCACCACCTCCCCATTTGCCAGTACTAGGTCCAGAGTGCTACCAAGCCTTGTAAGCCCACTTACCAATTGCGTCAGAAGGCAGCCCTAGAATGCATCAAGGAGCACCTGGTCCCTGATACTGCCAGTGGCAGGGGTGCTCCAGTCAACCCCTGGTAGGTTAAGATACCCAACTATCACCACACTCTCCCTTCTACACACCCTTCTTATCTGCTCTGCCAATTCCCCATCCAGTTCCCTGGATTGGGCTGGTGGTCTGTACACCACTCCCAGCCTCAGCTTTCTGCCCTTGGAGTTCAGGAGCTACACCCAAACCGGCTCTGTCCTCTCCTCTTCTCCCTCATCCCTTATGCATTTGATCCCTTCCCCACATAGAGTGCAACCCCCCATCCAACCCCCAGTCTCTGTTGCATATCGGGTACTCTGTGGCCCAAGTCTCTGTCACTGCAGCAGTGTCCACCTTCCCCTCTGAAAGGAGTGCCTGAAGCTCTGCAATTTTGTTCCCCAGGCTTTTTGCATTGAGAAAGACGATCTTCCACCTGTACCCCTCCTTCTCCTCACTCTTCTCCTTGGCCTGTGTCCCTCCTCTCAGTAGTCTGCACCCTTTCTCCTAGTTATCTTTACCAGGTGGTGGTGCCTTCTGTATTACGCTCAGACCACTCTGCCCGCCCCCTCTGAGGGTTACTATGCCTCCACCTTTACCTATATCTGGGGGGGGTGAGATCATTAGGCTCCCCTGTCCAGACCTTTCTACCAGCCTCAGTGTTTTGGCCACCCCCCCCAACTAGTTTAAATCCACCTTAGTAGAGATATACCCTTCTAATCCCACCTTTAATATCCCCTCCCTGCTCAAGTGTAGCCTGTCCCCCGCGTACAAGTCACTATTCCCCCAGACGCTACCCTAGTTAGTCACTAACCCATAATTTTTGGTGTGGCACCAATCTCTCAGCCACTCATTGAACTCCTCGATCCTACCCTTCCTCCCAATGCTTGCACATGGTACCAGGAGTACCTCCAAGAATGCCAGTGACTCCCCAACTCCCTCACACTGCCTGCCCAACTCCTAGAACCCCCCCTCACTACTTCTGCAGTCTCCCCCGCAAAGTCATTTGTACCCACATGCAACAGTAAATGAGGTTTCTTCCTCCCCCTCGCTGCACATTTGAGCAGTGCCTGCCCTGCCTCTCCTGCAGTCAACCAGGAGATAGCTTCAACCAACATGACTGTAGCCTTTCCCCCTTCTGCCCCATCTAACCCCTTTTCAGTATAAAACTCCCCAGGATGAGTACCCTCTCCCTTACCCTTTCCTTCTAATGCCTCTTCCACCACCCAGGTATTCATTCTTCCTGCCCCTTATCCCCGCCAGCTGCACCTCTGTAACTTCTATATCTGTACCCCTCACTTGCCTCACCCTTTCTCTGCCTTAATCCTCCCATCCCCTTTCTCTGCCTTAATCCTCCCATCCCCCTTGAACCCCTTCCCAGCCTGACTACTTCCTACTGGACTTCTCATGTCAACCTCCCCTCCTGATTTCCAACCCCTCTCCTATCCCCGTTGTTGTCAATTTAGAGCTCCATTCCTTCAACCCCGATAGTGATGCCCCTCCTACCCTTCCCCTTCCCGTAGCCTTCTCTCCTCTAGTTACTCTTCTCCTTCCTTACTAGCCCCCCTTCTACCCTTTCGTCCTTGCTATCTCTTTCCCTACCTGTGGCCATTCCTCTCATGCCCCACTTGTCCTCCCCCTTCATTATGTTCCTGCTCCCCCCCTCTCTCTCCTATAGCAGAGGCTCAAATCTATTCCTAGTCAATACCCTCTACATCTCTTCCCCTTATTGGTTCCCTCCTACTTGTTCCCTTCCTGCCCCTGGTCCCACCCTGTCCCTCCCTCCCACCCACAGCCATCTGCCTCTCCCTGGTACTGCTTGTGGTCTCTTCCTCCCCCATCAGGAGGCCTCCCCCCTCTCCTCGGGCACCCCTCTCCCTTCTCCTCTCTTTTCTGCTACTGCCTCTTATACTGGGGTTGGTTTCAGTCCCTAGTTGTTCATCCCCATCCCTCCTTGCCATCCCCTATTCTCACCCCCAGCCAGGATGCCAACCATACTCATCTGCCCTGCCACTTAGACCCCTCCCTAACCTCTACAGTTCCTCCCTCAAACTAGCCAGTTGTCTACAGACTATACACCCCCTCATCCTCCAAGCCCAGTCCAGGATCATGGCAGTCCCACACCCTGTACACCCCACCACCCTTCCAAAGAGGCCCGCCCTATTGACATGTGGCACCTGTCCCATTTTGTACCCATCTTATGTTACGGGCTCTTACTCTCAGTTTCTGTACCCTACTACAACTGTTAGGCCCCTATTTACTCAAATTCCTGTTCCTCCCACACTAGTCCCCCTACTGCTCCCTTGCCGACCAGGTTATTTCAGTCTCAAATCTCATCCGTTAGATACTGTATTACTGCAGCAATCCTATAGCCTCCTTGTCCATTTTTCACCCCTCAGCTACCATACATTTTGTTCTCAGCCCTCATAGTTTCACTTAGCCCAGTTAGAAATCGTATTGCACTTCAAGTATTACTCAGCTCAGTTAGAGAAATAAACAAAGCAACTTAATCTGTATTATTACAGCAATCCTAAAAGTATTCAATCTTTGCTTTGTCTCCACCCCAGAGACCCTGCTGTAATACAGGACCACACAGGACCCTGGGCAGTTGAGTGGGCAACTCTAAAGTCCCAACAGGGCTTCCTTGAGCTTGCTCATTCCCCCCCTCTCACTCACTCACTCCTTCGGTTTCTCCTGGCACTGCAGGCTGCCCTTTTGTACTGGGCTACGGCCTGTGTTCGTGCCTTTTTCTTCCCACAAAGAAATCTGCAGCAGTCCTACAGAGCTCCGTTGATCTCGCTCACTCCCCCTCTCTCACTCGCTCGTTCTGTTTCTCCTGGCACTGCAGGCTGCCATTTTGTACTGGACTCCTGCCTGTGTTGGTGCCTTTTTCTTCTCACAAAGAAATCTGCAGCAGTCCCTACAGAGCTCCGCTGAGCTCGCTCACTCCCCCGCTCTCACTCACTTGTTCTGTTTCTCCCGGCACTGCAGGCTGCCCTTTTGTACTGGGCTCCTGCCTGCGTTGGCACATTTTTCTGCCCACAAAGAAATCTGCAGCAGTCCTGACAGAGCTCTTTGAGCTCGCTCACTCCCACTCTCTCACTCGTTTGTTCTTAATCTGTACCAAACACTGATTTCCCACTGCAACCGCTCTATTCTGCACCGGAAGTGCGAAAACACATTTTGTCCAGGATGTGAAAAATGACAGATGTACTGTTCATAAGGAGGTGTGAAAAAATGCCAGTGTTGAAAATCTGGCTTGAAAATATTGCAAATTTGTAAAGATACAAGGGTACGTGGAAACTGCGCAACGTACGCTTGTAACACAGTCATTTTATGGACTTTACTAACATACTAACATACTAAAATGCCAGCAGAATAGGCCTAACAGTCTTTCATGTCTGCTCGTTTGGTCAGCCTCCACCCTGGGTGCTGACCTTGCTTCCCCCACCTCCCTCTGGCTTCTCCCTTCCAGTTCCGATATTCTTGCTGCATTGGATTTTGCTTCAAGAACCCTTCCCTGTACCTGTCCCACCCCTCTTGAACTCCTCCACTGTCTCTGCCTCCACCAACCCCCTAGGCTAGTGCATTCCATGGCTCCATCACCCTCTCAGTGAAGTAGCACCTCCTCCTTTCTCCCTGAATCTTCCCCTCCAGCTTCCACCCATGCCTCTAGTGGCCCTCCTCCTTCCTTTGAAGCACCTCTACTGTTCCTCCCCATTTACCCTCTTCATGTACCTGAAGACCTCTATCATGTCCCCTGGTCCCTTCTCTTCCAATGTGTACATATTTGCTCTTCGAGCCTCTCCTCATAGGTCCTGTCCCCAAGCCCCAAATCATTTTGGTTGCCCCTCCTCTGACCCTCTCCAGGAGGGTAATGTCCCCTTAAATGTGGCCTCCAAAACTGCACGCAGTCCTCAAGGTGCGGCCTCACCAAGCAGTTATACAGAGGGAGTATCACTTCCTCCTTCTGAAGGTGATCCCCAGCGATGCATCCCAGCATCCTGTTGGCCTTGGCTGCTGCCTCCTACAAGTCTCTGAGTTGTTCATCTTGACATCCACCACCACCCCAGGTCCTTCTCAGCCATCGAGACTTGTAGCATTCCTCCAGGGTGTACACTTGGCCTGGGTTTCTGGCCCCAGGTGGAGTGCATTTTTGCATTTCATTGAACCTCAGCTCACTTTCTAGACCATCTTTCCAGAGCCTCCAGGTCCCCCTGTAGGGCCACCCCTCCTCCCCATTCACCCCACTACCCCCCAGTTTTGAGTCATCCGCAGAGAGACTCATCTCACTCCTGATTCCTGTCCTTATGCTGAGACATCGGGTGTTGAAGAGGAGGGGCCCAGGACTGATCCTGTGGGACCCCAATAATGACCCTCCTTGGGGATGAGACTATCCCACAACTATGACCCTCTGGGTCTGGTCCTGGAGCCAATTGCCTATCCATCTGATTATCTGGTTCCCCACCCCCATTTCTCCCAGCTTATCCAACAGGCCCACATGAGGAACAGAGTCAAATGCCTTGCTGAAGTCTAGAAAGAGGATGTCCACTGGTCTACCCAGGTCCAAGGCACTCATCACCCAGTCATAGAACTGCACAAGGTTTGTCTGACACGATTTCCCTGGGACGAATCCATGCTGTCTATCATCCAGGCACCCTGACTTTTCCAGGTCCCCCTAGCCTCTCCTTGACAATGCCCTCCATCACCTTGCCCACCACCGATGTCAGGCTGACAGGCCTGTAGTTCCCTTGCCACCTCCTTGATCCCCTTGTGGATAGGCACTATATTCGCCACCTTCCAGTTCTGGGGCACCCACCCTGTCCTCAGAGAGATGGTGAAAAGCTCCACCAGGGGTTTCACCAGGACATCTGCAAGTTCCTTCAGCACTCTGAGATGTAATTTATCCGGCCCCGGTGCTTTCTCTGTCTTAAGGGAGCTGAGGGCTTCCCTCACTCTCTCTGCTGTGATTTCCACTTCTGGTACCTCTTCTCCCTGCTTAGCCCTCCACCCTCCTGCCAGTGATGCCTCCCCCTCTCCCCAGACCCACCGATCGGTAAGGTTCCCCCCCCTCAGTATCTCTGTCTCCTCCCATGTATGATGCAGCACCCCCATTTTCCTTGGTGAAAACTGAGGTGAAGTGCTCATTTAGTACCTCAGCCTGCTCCCCCAGGTCTTGTGCCCGTCTCTCCCCTGATTTAATCTTGCTGATCTGCCCCTTCACCCTTCATTTTTCCCCAATGTATCTGAAGAACCCCTTGTTCCCTCTCCTAATTTCTCTGGCCAGGTTCTGTTCCTTCCTTGCCTTAGCCACCCTCACCACCCTAGTGGCCCTTCTAGCCATCAGCTCATACTCCCCTCGATCTCTTTCACTCCTTGAGCACTTGAATTGCCTATAGGCTGCCTTCTTTCCCCGCACCACCTCCTGGACCTCCCTGGTCCACCAGCAGGGTTTACGGGCCCTACCGCATTTTAGTCTTACTCTTGCACAGGTGCTGGTAGCATCCTGCACCCCCCTCCTGATGATTTACCACCTACTGTCACCGTCCATGTCTGGCCCAGTCCCATCCAAGTGCTCCCTAAGGATCCTTCCCATTTCCGTAAAATCTGTCCCCCTGAAGTCAGTTACCTCCATCTTTGTGCAGCCTTCTAGCCCTCCTAGGTCCAGGCAGAACCAGACCGTGGCATGGTCACTCCCCGCCAATGGGTTCCTTACCTCCAGGCCCCCAATCTGGTCACTGTCTGCCAGGACCACATCCAGTACCCGTGTCTCCTGGTCGGTTCCCCCACCTGCTGAGTTAGGAACGCATCCTGAAAGACATCCAACAACTTCTGTTCCCTGGTCACAGAGGATGTCATAGTCTCCCAGTCTGTTCTTGGCATGTTTAAGTCCCCCAACACCACCACCATTCCTCTGCCCAGTCTGCAGTGTCTCCCAACATCTGCCACCAAACTCTCCTCCAGCTCCTCCGCCAGGGCAGGGGTCTATACACCACTCCTATTTTACTCTCTTGCCCCCCCTTGTTATCAAGGTGACCCAAATGGCCTCCACGGTTCCCTCTGCCTCCTCTACTCCCCCTATGCCAATGCAGTTTTTGACTATCATTGCTACCCCTCCCACCAAATTTTCAACATAGGCATTTTAGGACCTCTGCTCATGAACAGTGTCACTGTCATTTTTTTAATCTGTCCCAAAAACTGATTTCCCACAGCGACTGTGCTATTCTGCTCCAGAAGAGTGAAAACACATTTTGGCCAGGATGTGTAAAATGACAGCTGTACTGTTCATAAGAAGGTGTGGAAAAATGCCAATGTTGAAAATCTGGAATGAAAATATTACAAATTCACAAAGTTACGAGCGTGCGTGAACACTGCACAACACATGCTCGTAAAACAGTCATTTTTTGGATTTTTTCATGAAATTTGCAACATATGCTTTTAGAGAGCCCACCTAATGAACAGTGGCACTGTTGTTTCGTTAATTAGTCCTGAAAGGTGATTCTGAACAGTGACCGAGAAATCACCTTTTGGGACTGAATTACACCATGACAGTGATTGAACCCATGAGGAGGGGTTCCAATAACCCCATGTTGAAAATTTGGTGCCAAAATTCCCCAAAATGCCTGAGATATGCACCAAAGTTGAAAAAAAACTATTTATGCTATTATACAGCTTATCAGCATTTCTTCAGTTTGCAGTCTGCTTTTGAAGAGTGCAGACGTGTTACCGGTCCACTGAAGATCATTGCGCCAGGCTACAGAGGTAAGTATGGGGTGAGGTTGGTGTGAGGAGGTGGGGTACACAGAGGGTGGGTGCAGATTGGGGTAGGGGCACTGGAGAACTTGTCAAGGGACCATTTTCTCAGTTTACAGGTTAAAAAAAGATAACGCTGGTAGATTTTCTTTTTTCGCAAGTGTGTTTGGTACACTGGGGTGGGCTCCTAGTGTGCCACCTGCATCTGTGGGGAGGGGTACCAAAGCTGACAGGGATTGGGCCCCCCACTGGCACAGAAACAAGTGGGGGTGCATGATGCCAAGGGGGATTGGGCACCCCCTTGGCACACAACAGAAATTGGGGGGTGGGAACATTATGACGACAGGGAGTGGGCGCTCCCATTGGCAAATTGAACTGATGTTACTTGCCTAGAGCCTGTGTGGCTGGCTGTTTGTGTTTGTCTCTGTCAGTAGTTTAGTTTTTGTGGATTTTCATGTGTTTCTGCTTGGAGGAACTGGACCAATATTGGACAAAACATCTATGAACATTTCTTGGACTAAGAAACTGTGAAACATCACCTCCAGGTATTGGCATTCTCTTCATAAATCAACTTTTTTGGAAGCCATCAAAAGCAAAAGTAAGGTCAGTAAATCTGTTATACAAGCTCTGAGTTGTGGAGTGCTGCATTGAATCCACATTTCCGTCTGACTTGTTCTTAAAGGATGTGTACTTGTCTTTGAGGTCTATTCAAAACCATTTTGGAGAATAAAGGGAAGATACTAACAAAGGAATTTTACATCCTGCATATGCCCCAGGTCAGAGTTCATCACCTTCAGGAATTTAACACATTCTGGGTCTTTGATCTACAATAACAACAGTTTCCGGGTCCCCAGTAGTTCACCATTTCCTGTGGATTTGATTACTTTTCATTAATCACGTGGCACCTCTGAGAACATGGCATTATATATTGTGCTCTGCAATATCACAGGGCAAACGCAGACCAACAAGGAAAAAAGAGATTTTTCCAGTTCAGCCCCAAGTCCTCAAATGTTTTAAAATGTTTCTTTCAAACTCGGGGTGGGCCTAAATCCAGTAAATAGCTGACGCCATATAATAGGAAAAGACAATACTGGATATAATGAAGCCTACTCTCCCTTGTAATCACAATAACCAAGTCATATGCAAATAGTGTCCAAATTTTTATTCAAATATCCTCCAGGCTAATATTCAACGTTTCGGGATATACCCTTCATCAGGACACTGGTCAAATTTCTAAAGCATAAACACACATAACAAATATATATTAATTTTTCATAAATTCATATTACTATATAAATCTCCAATGTGATAAAACATCAAAAAAGATCAAAAAACATCCTTACATGTCAAAATTTCAATGTCTGATTTCTTCTAATATTATGACATCAAGTACTTTGTTTGACTCCCCCTTACAGCCACTGAAAAACGCCAGTCTAACCAACATAAAAATATAACATAAAAAACTCAATAAATATAATGAATCTTCTCAGTTACTAATATTTTTGTGTTAAATAAACATTGACCTGTTCTCATAAAATATGTATATGTATATCTATTTTCCAAATACTGTCTGTCCAAACTAATAAACTTGTGTGTCTTTCACACCAGCTCTGATCTTAAAGTTACTATAATTTCTTTAAAACAATCTTCACAATGCATGGAAAAAGCAGGGCTAGCTTTTAAAACTTAAACACATGAAACTAAAAAATTAGAAAAACCTAATAGATACAAAGATAAACTTCTGACCTATAACATTGAAACTTTAAGTTTATTAATGGTCACTACTCGAAGCCGTAAAGAGCGACTATATTCTTTATTCAATTCTCCTGCTACTTGAAAAGTTCTCACTACAAAAATATAATTCAAGTAAGGATGAACGCTTACCTGCTTTCATAAATTTTCGTCTTCTAAATTCTTTTAGCCGTCGCCATGTTCAGATCATATTACTTGTAAAAAGAGAACAAAGAACAATGCTCTATTAGAGCACTACTACAAAATAACATTCCGTTACTTTTATTAAATTTAGTCACTAAAGCTCTGCACTTCTCAAAGATATGCTTATTGACAATAGGAGACTCACTTTTTCCAGTAATTCGACTGAAAAATCTGGTGTCTAGTCTGCGGGAGTAAGATCAACAAGGCCAAGAGGACTAGATGCCCTACAACAAAACTAGTCTGCAAAATGATTAAAGTGTACCCTCTCAGGATACTACTTATGCTACTTCTGATATCTAGAAATGTTCATCCTAACCTGGGGCCTACCGGCCTAGCGCCCCATGCCACAAAAAGGCAGGAGAGGTCCCTCACATTAGCCTCATTCAATGTCTGCAGTCTTCTTAACAAACTTGACATCTTGCAAACCTGGGTCCAGCAACACAGCCCTGATGTACTCTCTATTGTCAAAACATGGCTTAACCCCAAGATATCAGATGCTGCAGTCACCATCCCTGGATACTTTATATTCAGGCAGGACAGGGTTTCCAAACAAGGTGGAGGCTGTGCTATCTACCTGAGGAATTCCTATCTGGATCAAGTCTTCCCTTTTTCAAACCCTAAACCACCCTCGCAGGTTCTCGCTATTAAAGTTCTACTTGGGGTGCACAACAAGGAGCTCACCATTGCCTCTATGTACCTACCACCTAAAGATCAGACCAGTGGATTTATGAGCATATTGGAAAGCCTACAGGGATTACACCATAACTCTGAACTCATAGTACTAGGCGACTTCAACATAAATTGGCTATCGCTGGAGGCCAGAAACTACAAGGATGCTGTCACAGCACAGAACCTCACCCAACTTGTTACCACCCCCACCAGATGCAACTATAGGACAGGGTCATACACACTTCTGGACTGGACCCTTACTAATCACCCTGAACGAATCTCAAAAGTCTCAGAATTCCCTGATGGGATCAGTGACCACTCACCGGTCACATGTACCTGGACAAACAAATTCATTAAGCTCCCTCATAAAATAATCCACACCAGAGTGTTAAAGCAGGGGTATCTTGAGCTACTAAAGACACACCTAAGCCACCTGGACTGGACACCAATCGACTCCACCATTGATGTAAACCAAGCCTTAGACCTTTTCATCAGCCACTTCACTGCGGCCTGCAATATCTTTGCATCTCTCAAAAAGCTGAAGATCAGGGGCACAGATAACCCTTGGATAACCCCTGATCTAATCACTTTACTCAAACATAGGGACCATCTCTGGCACTGTGCCCATGCATCATCCAAACCTGGGGATGTTCATAAATATAAAGCTGCCAGAAATTAGTGCATGCGGGCATAGGAGCGCCAAAGACAAATACTTCAAGGGAGCTCTCTCCAACTCCTGGGGTGATGGAAAAAAATTTTGGAGTAACTTGAAAAGACCTTACAGGCAAGGACCCTAAGTCACCATCCATCATGCTCAACATAAAAGGAACACCAACATCTGACCTGTACACAATCACCAACACCTTTAACAATGCGTTCTCCAACTTGGATAGTGTCCTCCCTTCTAATTTCTTCTATGCCCCCTCTGGTAGTAACCCTCCTGCCACTGCTCCCCTCCAACACCCTGCCCCACAATTCTACTTCAAGGAGATCCCAGTGCATGAAGCCAGAACCTATATTCGGAAGGCCATTCACAACGCAGGCTACAGCAGTGACTCCCTTGACCTGAAGTTGTTAGCGCTTGTCCTTGAAGAAGTCCTTGAACCCCTGACAAAGATCCTCAACCTATAAATAAGGATGTCCCAGTTCCCATCTTGCTGGAAACAGGCGACCATCACACCAGTACACAAAAGTGGAGACAAATCACTGCACTCCAACTACAGACCTATCTCCATCCTCCCACCATTGTCTAAGGCCCTGGAGTGCATCGCCTCAGACCAACTAGTCAAGTACCTGGAAAAATATGACATCCAGTGTCCTGAGCAACATGGTTTCTGAAAAGAGCACAGTACCACCACTGCACTATTAGCATTCACAGGCTTCATCCATACCACGCTTGATCAAGGAAACTGTGTAGGGGTGTAGTGATAGTATAATATGTTGATTATTGTCACTCCATTTTGTATGCTATTTCATGTAATGTATGTCATTTTATACTCCATTTTGTATTGTGTGACTCCATTTTACTTGCTGTTTCATTTAATTGGTGTTTTGCTCTTTAGATAGCCTCATTATTATGTTTTGCTTCAGACAGTGTATTTTGCTAACTTGAAGGTTGCATATTATCAGGCAACCTGTTTTTTTAGTTTTGTTTAAACTTCTGCTTAGCTCATAGTGTTCTAGGCACCCAGCCAGTGTTTGGAGCACAGTGAACTAGCAGGTGTAGGGAATTCTGAGCAGTCCTTATGGTGTGAATTCGCAGCATCCTGGGAGCCCGGCCAGCTTCTAGAATGTGGCGAGACAACACTATGAGGGCTGCACGGTTATTTTTAGCATGGAATAAGATATAAATGTAGCTTTCTCAATGCCTGGTTAGAAGCCTCACCTGCAGGGTGGACGCATCGCTGTGGGGCCAATTCCAGGTTCATGAGACTCCTAGCCAGGCTGACAAGGGGGCTTCCCAGCCATTGGAACAGGCTTGGATGTAGCTTTTGGAATCGGTGATGTATAACCTTTGTATTATATTTTGCTATAATAAAGCTTTGGCTTGCTGTACTTATTGTAACCTTTGTATTATATTTTGCTATAATAAAGCTTTGGCTTGCTATACTTATTGTACTGTTATTGTGTGTATGTAGTGTGAATGGCAAGTAGCTGCTTGGTTTGAGTTGGCAGAACATTTTGAGCGAGTCGGCAGGATTAGAAAATAAACGCCTATTTTAGGAAAAAGGATGAGTTCTTTTTTTAAAGGTGTATTAAGGCTCAAACAAGCAAGGCAACTGCCCTTTGTACTTGTAATTTGTGCTTGCTGCAAGTATATACTGTTAGGAGCCAATGATGGCTTTCATAGTTCAGGCTGCTTTAGGAGAAAAGCAGCGGTTGGTTAATAAAGTTAGATAAGCAACATCTAGAAAAGAAAATAAACTACTGTGGATGTACGCACAGGTGACTACAGACGGATGATTTGAAAATCCCCCCATGTTGCCTATCTGTGTAGTTTCAAGTTTTCTGTATCAATTTCAAGTTCCTTACCTCCTATAGAGGCTGAAACATTTGATCCTAAACCTAAGTACTGGGGACCTCTACCAGATGGATCTCAACCTAGTACTGTTAGAGATTTTGTTTGTTTTGTTTTTAAACTGCAAACCAGAGCTCTGGAAAAGACTTGGTTTGGCAGGTTACTAAAATGGCCAAAAGAAAACCTTTGAAAGGGTTAAAACCTTTGAAAGAGTTAATAGCTGCAGCATTTGGAAATTATCACGAAGGTCCTGCAGTCAGTTTTCTTACTTAGACTAGTATATAGGAAAAGAAGAAGAAAAATACCGTGGCACCGGGTAAGTCTGAATTTTTTTTTTTTTTATTCAAAGTTGTTTTATGTCTGTCTGTTTTATTTCTGTAATACGTATACTAAACAAGGTAATGCTCCATCTTTCTTATGCATATTTTCTAGCTTATATCTGTGTTCTGTAATTATGTTCTATTGTCAAGGTTGCGAGATAGGATTGACTGCCTTCAGTGCACAACATGTTACAGAAAAAAGAAAAAGAAAGAAGCTTCTTTGCCTCATAGCTGACTGTTTTAATTGGCTTTATTTGTAATGGAACATTTGTGCTGCCTAGATAGGGTCAGTGAAAAACTTTTCTTTGTAGTTGTTGCTTGGAGCAGGTGGTGTTGATGGTGAAGAATTATGACGTCATATAGATTGCAATGTGCAGAAAGAGTTGTAGTTTGCAAGCAAGTGCCAAGCCACTGCTAGGTGAAAATGTAATGTGTTAACAGCTATAAATGGCTTTATCATACTTCTAGTTAAAACCAGAAACTTTTGCAAAATGGCAGAGTGCCATATTTTAGTTATGTGCCAAAAGGTGTAATCATGTTATACGAGATGTGTTCACTTACAGATGATGTGTTTAAACAGTGTTTTGTTCTGGAAAGATTTGGCATGGCAATATGTATAAATGTGTTGGTTTAAAATTGTCAGTGTTACAAGACAGGCAGGAGGCAGCACATATATCTAAACCACATACAGTTTTCTAATGGAACTATGGGCATTACGTCAGCAAATTGGTGTGAAACAATGTCAGTCTTATTTTGTGTTAAGTATTTCTTTTTGTGTATGTGTATGTGTGTGTACTGTCTTGGCCAGCAGTTTCATCATGTGCTCTATTGTTATTTAAAGATATTTTAATATTGGTGGTGTTCAAGGACACTACAGGAATGGCTGGGTTTGAATGGCCCTTGCATGCACACTGTGACCTTTGTACGTTATTTGACCTTCTTGTGTTTCAACATTTTATGTTACTACCAGTTCAAACTTGATGTGTATTCCATGCCTAAAGCACAACTTTTCACACAAAATGTATGTTTTCATGAAAGCACACCAAGAGTGAACCTATGTAATTTGACTTTTATTGCAAAACTAGTATTCTAAGTGAAGAGGAACAAACTTTTACAATTTTGAAAAAGGACTATTACAGCTGTTTTTAGAGTTTACCATCTACAGAGATAGATACGTGCGGTATTACCATCAATCTGGACATTTTGTCAAGCTTTAGATAAGGGAACCAGGGACGCTTGGCTTCTTTATCCTATGGAAATAATCTTGTTTTATTTTTAAACTGATGTGTGTTTGTTTTGTTGTTTGTCTGTGTTTCACAGCTAACCTTTATTGCTACAGTATTCGAGGCTGTCTCTTGCACCTCGAGCTGTGTCTTCCACCAGTAGGAGCTTGGAGGAGGGGTAAGCTACCTTCCTCCCTTCCAGTGTAATACCCACAAAGGTTGCAAGGTACATGTCATATTTATACTGATTCATGGTCTGTAGCCAATGGTTTAACAACCTGGTTGCCCACTTGGGCTAAGGATGAGTGGAAAATTTATTCGAAAGAAATATGGGAAAAGAACTGTGGCAGGAAATATGGACTATGGTGCAAAATACTCAGACCACTGTATTTCATGTTGATGCTCATTGTGCTTCAGATACACTAGAACGATGGTATAATTCTATTGCAGATGAAAAAGCTAAGATTCTTCCAGTGGATATTGAAGAAACTCAAAGTCAGCAGTTATCAGGGCTGGCAAATGGCACATCAAAATGTGGACATTTGGGAGAGATAGCCACTTACAGGTGGGCATATAGTAGGGGTGTACCCCTAACATTGGATTTGGTTAAAACTGTTATTGTTCAGTGTCCCATATGCCAACATGGGCAACAAAGACCAATCCCTCATATTGTGAAAGGACAATTGGGGAGGGAAAATTACGGACAAATTTGGTAGATTGATTACATTGGACCTCTACCCTTAGTGGAGGATGTCGATATGCTTGCACAGTTGTAGATACATATTCAGGGTATTTATTGGCATACCCTTGTAAACAAGATACACAGAAAACACCATTAAGGCAATTAACTTAATTATGTTGTACTATGGAATACCCTTGCAGATACAAAGTGACAATGGTCCCATTTTAGGGGAAATGGTCAAGCTTATGCTCAAGCCCATAACATACAGTGGGTATTTCACATCCCTTATTACCCGCAGGCAGCAGGGTTAATTGAGAGAATGAATGGATTGCTGAAAGAACAGTTTAGGAAATTGGGGGAGAGCCTACGAAATGGAAAGAGAATTTGCATGAAGCATTACAGATTTTAAATAATAGACCAATTGGAGAATCTGAGACCCCTTAATGCGAATGATAACTCCTAATTTGCAAGTGCAGGCTTACTCAACTACAGAAACAGTGTTATATTGGGAAATTACACTAGGAGCTCTGTCTCTTGCAGGGCAACCCAGAAGCTGCTGGACTTGATTTACATGCCCTTCAAGAATACAGAATAAACAGCAGAAACATTCAAGTGATAGAAACTGGTATTGGAATACAAATTCCACGAGACATTTTGGTTGGATAGCACCTAAATCAGAACTAGCCCTCAAGGGAATACAAATTTTGGGAGGGTGATTGATTGTGATTACCAAGGAGAAGTGAAAGTAATTTTGTTGAATAGTAGAGAACAAAATCTGTTAATTCAACAGTATGCCAGAGTGGCTCAATTGTTAATTATTCCAGTTAACAAAGGACCCTATAAAGGACAAGCCCTACACTCTTAACAGCAAGGGAGGATAAAGGTTTTAGATCTACAGGAGGTTTTAACAATGGTGCCAAAATATGGGTTACAAACCCAAATGGCCCTCCTGAACCAGCTGAGGTGATAGCCACCGGACGAGACAACACAGTGTTAATTATCAGGTCAGGGAAAGAGAGATGGGAATATGTACCAGCGAACACGTTATCTTCGAGAATAATCAGTCTGTGTATTTTCTAGGTTCTTCAATGGATTCTAAAAGGAATAACACTCTCTCTCACGGTCCATTCGGTAAAGCCTATTACCCCAGGTGGAAGAATATTGAAGCTTGACTCACCCACTTGTACATGGATGGGAAATCTTCCACCAGCTTACGGGTGCAAGACAACTTTACTTGTCCTGAAAACCAAGGATGTCCTATAGTGAACATTACTTTTTTACCAGATGTGAACATTTGGAAACCAGTTGAGACAATGGCAGGACGATTATATGTCCAACCTATGCAGGGCACAAATTGGATTAAATTACAGAACCAGACTGCTATTAGATGCTGCAACTTACCGAATAGTTGTATGGTGACTGTACAACATAGACTTGATTGCTGCATGAATCAAACAGACATTTTCAATGCAAGTATTACTTTGATTGACATAGACACGTTATTCTGCATGAATGCTACTGCAATAACTAATAGAACTACTTGGGCAGATCACATTACAGTGTTGAAAAATCATCCTGTAATTAGCAATGATAGTATAGTTAAGGTTCCATCCACATGTACATCAGTAGCGCAGCGGTATCAGAAAATGTAATCCATTTTAACATAACGTTTATGTTTAGTAGAAAATGCAAATAAAAGAGCTTGGTATGATACGCTATTAGGTGGAGCAGGGCAGGCATGGAATTTTAAATAGTGTTGATATAGAAACACTGACTAACAGGCTTCAGGCAGTAGGAATTGATGTATTTAGCTTAATTAACCTAAGCTCAATGGATTGCCAACTGTTTTCTTACCCAAAGATTAACTTTGAATTATGATTTTGAGTTCTTGCAGTTATTTAATGCTTCACAGGTATGGGGAATGGGAGTAGCAGAAAATATTTCACGATTTATTGATTGGACAGAATGCACAATGTGACATATGTATTCTATAATGCAAAGAAATAAGGCCCAGAGTGATTTAATGAGTAATAATGAATATGTGTGGAGGACCGTGTTCAAATCATGGATTCCTAGTAATCATTGGATTGTAATGTCATCCACCACAGTAAAATGCACAGATAAATATGTAATATTACCTGTAATTTTTGGTCCCCCATTATTTGATCCTGAGTTTTGGTTACCATTTTAACGGAGATTATATAGATAGTCAGAAACTTCACCCATGACTTAAGTCTGTGTTCAAAACAGCTGATAGAATACTATGTGGACAGCATTCCAGACTTTATGAACCTTGTTTACTGGAGCATTCGATAAATTTGTGTCAATGGACAATTTTACCCATAACCTTTACCATGTTTACAGAAATAGGACCCCAGTATGTTTGTATAGTAACTAATCAGGAGAATACTGTTAGGATGTATAACTTAACTCGTCCCTTTTCAGGTTAAGAAATGTGACTCATTTGTGGTGGGAAAATACTACTTACACCTTTGTCCCTGATAATGAGCAGAAGCTTATTTTGTATTGGCAGTCCAATATTTTAGATCAATCAAGATTGAGTATCTCATTAAATAAAATTAAACAGATAATTCAGGAAACAGATGTAATGCAGGCTCATTTGGCAATAAGAAATAAATCATTAGTGCAAAGTCAAGTGCAAACTACGATAGTTAAAAATAAAATGATTGATTTAAGTTCCAAGATTCAACAAGAGACTACTCATTATTGGTGGGATATTTTACAGGATGGTCTCCATCAGCTACAAAAGTGTTAAATATTCTGATACATCCTATCATAATCATTGCTGTAGTGACAATTATCTTGCTTATTTGGACTTGTTACTTATCATGTTATATTCGTAGTAATTTTGCTATGGTACCAATATCATACAAATCATATTCACAATAATCAAAGGACCGAATGTAGTGATAGTATAATATGTTGATTATTGTCACTCCATTTTGTATGCTATTTCATGTAATGTATGTCATTTTATACTCCATTTTGTATTGTGTGACTCCATTTTACATGCTGCTTCATTTAATTGGTGTTTTGCTCTTAGATAGCCTCATTATTATGTTTTGCTTCAGACAGTGTATTTTGCTAACTTGAAGGTTGCATATTATCAGGCAACCTGTTTTGTAGTTTTGTTTAAACTTCTGCTTAGCTCATAGTGTTCTAGGCACCCGCCAGTGTTTGGAGCACAGTGACCTAGCAGGTGTAGGAATTCTGAGCGTCCTTTATGGTGTGAATTCGCGAGATCCTGGGAGCCCGCCAGCTTCTAGAATGTGGAAAACAACACTATGAGGCTGCACAGTTATTTTTAGCATGGAATAAGATATAAATGTAGCTTTCAATGCCTGGTTAGAAGCCTCACCTGCAGGGTGGACGACGCTGTGGGGCCAATTCCCGTCTGTGAGACTCCTAGCCAGGCTGACAAGGGGACTTCCCAGCCATTGGAATAGGCTTGGATGTAGCTTTTGGAATCGGTGATGTATAACCTTTTGTATTATATTTTGCTATAATAAAGCTTTGGCTTGCTGTACTTATTGTAACCTTTTGTATTATATTTTGCTATAATAAAGCTTTGGCTTGCTATACTTATTGTACTGTTATTGTGTGTATGTGAGTGTGAATGACAAATAGCTGCTTGGTTTGAGTTGGCAGAACAAGGGGCAGTATTCATCGACCTTATGAAAGCCTTTGATACTGTGAACCACCCACTCCTACGCAAACAATTATCAAACATTGGGCTCTCCAATGAAACACTGCTCTTGTTTTCAAGCTACCTTAGGGAGAGGGTCCAGAGGGTTAGGATTGCCAGTGTCACCTTTGAAGAAAAGCCAGTCCTTTCAGGGGTCCCACAGGGGCCCATCCTGGGGCCACTACTCTTCAGCCTCTTCCTCAATGACCTTCACAGTGTCTGCAACCAGAAATTACTGCTCTATGCCCAATGATGCAATCACATTCACCAACCACCAAAATGCAGAGCTCCTCGAGAAACAATTACAGCTTGAATTCATGCGCATCGGAGAATGGTTCAAGTCACACAAACTGGTCATAAACTATAGCAAAACAAAGGTTATGACCTTCTACAATGCCAGGAGTAAGTACAAATCCCATAACCTCACCATCCTAAACCAAACAGGGACCGTACTTGAACACATTCCTGATTTTAAATACCTAGGTGTCAAATTGGACAGCTCACTCTCCTACCATTGGCACATAGATTCTGTCACCAAAGCCACCAACATCCATATGGACCTGCTGTACAGGCATAAACACTGCATGACTCCTGACACTCTCCGGTTGGCTATCAACAGCTCTGTCACCTCCATCATCAATTACGGGCTAGCAATCTATGGCTCTGCTTCTGCCTCTGCCCTCCAAAGATTTACAGTTGCACTCAACAAAGCATGCAGGCTGCTAACTGGGGCTGATCGACTTACACACACTAGTGACCTGTATACTTGAGCAAGATGGCTTCCTCTCATCAGCCGGATACAGTACCAAACCTGCCTCTTAGCCAAAAAACTCCTCCTCAGGGTCATGCCCCAGGGCATTGAAAAGTTCCTCATTGACCACCACAGCACCCAGCAAACTAGAAGTTCACAACAACTAACCTCCCTTGTCCCCAGATGCTGGACTACCATGGGCCAGAGGACCTTTGGCCACAGAGCACCACAGTGGTACAATACTCTCAACAAATAAACTCTTACTGCTGCTGGAAACATTATGCAGCAGCTTAGGAGAGAAGCAGGTTGTGGAGGTGCGGCAGTGTGGTGGCTAATGCCAGCACTACACTTGTGGGCTTGGTGGTGTACATCCAATGCAGGCCCAGTGTCCTGATGACACTGGTTCTGCAGAAGTGCCTCCAACTTGAAATGATTTGGCCGCTGCAATGAGGGGCGGCCTTGTCATTGCAGTTTCAGCAATTCCGCTACAATGAGGGAGTGACCCATTATTGCAGGGCGGTACCTTGCCTGGTGTAACATTACCAGGAACATGGCGGCTCTATGCAGCCACCTCAGAGCCCCATGAAAGCCGACGGGGGTTTCTAGCACATGCGTGCATGCAAACATAAAAAGGGAGGATGGTAAATGAGGGGGGGTTAAATTAAGTACAAAGGGGTTAGTTCAGGAAGCAGGGAATAGCAGGAATTGAGTAAGGGAGGAGATGGCAGGGAAATGGTGGAGTGGGAGAAATGAATTGGAGTAAGTGTGGGAAAGGATAAAAAGACAAGGGTAAAAGGAGAAAGTGCACAAAAATCAAGAGAATCTAGCAGAGTTCTGGTAATGGGGACTCAGTTGTGAGGGTAATTAAATAGCCACAGAGGTGAGGGGGACCACACAAAAGGAGTGATGTGTGCCTCCCATGTATGACAGCTGAGAGGATCATGCCTATGATGCTAACACTTGTGCAGGGAATAGGGTGAACCTAATATGATTTTCCACCTGGGAACAAACAACCTAGCATAGTGTGAGGTAGGTGAGGTACAGAATGGGTTTAAAGAGCATGAGAGGAAAGTGAGGGAGGTGTCAAGTCAGTGGCATTTTTGTAGGTGCTACTGGTCACCAGGGCCAGCTCAGCTAGGAAGCATTGAATCTCTGAGTTCAACCACTGTATAAGGGACTGATGCAAGGAGGAGGACTTCAGTTGTGTTGGAGAATGGGAAAGAGTCTAGAATGAGAAATCACTGCACTCATTAGATAGGCTACACCTCAGCAGGGGGGAACCAAGGTACTATGTGGCAAGCTGGGGAAGTACATCAGTGACAGCCTGAATTTAAACTGAGAGGGGGAGGACTACTTGGGAACACATAACCCAGAGTTCACAACAGGACGTGGTAGGAAGGCCTTCCCCATGTGAAAGGGACAATAAGTAAAAAGAGAAAGAGTGAGGGGGTGAGAAGAAGGGTGAACACAGTGGGGTAGGAATAACGTGATCAGCTGGTTTCACTACAGAAGCAAGAGCATGAGCACTTTGTTTCAGAAGATGGCAACCAGCCATGGAGGAGGGTGGGTTGCATTGTTGACTTCTCCCTCCTTAGACTAGCCACTCAACAGCTCTTGGGAGCTAGTAGGAGGCAGTAGGGTAGGAAGAGGGTGCTGCCAGGGTGTTGGGGTGGGAAATATATTTGATTTAGTGCACATAAGCACTGAAAGATGGCAGTCGGCTGTCAAGATGGGCAGGTTGTGCTCATTGCCCATCATGGGAGGTTTTTTTAAATATAGATAATTTTAGAGAACATTGTGGGTGCTGGAGATAGGGAGGGTGGGATGGATTCTAATAGAGGGTGAGGATCAGGGGTTGTATATCTTACAGGGTGTCACATCAAAACAGTGAGCGCAAAAGGACAAAGATAGAAACTGCGATGGCAAAACAGTGCTTGCAGTTTCAGTGTCATATGGTTTCCCTCCTTCCCCAAGTTACACCCCCTCCCCAGAATTGGTTATCTATAGTATGGGGGGGTGCATGGGCAAAGGTAGAGGGCCACAGCCCCCCACGAAAAGTGTGCTCACTGTATGTGGCCATGCTGTTTTGCCATCATGGTTTCTATTGCCACCCTTTTGTGCTCTCTGTTATGACATGTAACCATCTTACAGGGTACTGGGTGGGGGCTGTTTCATCTGATGTTGTTTTTTTAACAGTTTCCACAACTAATGAATATGAATACTGAATACCCGATCATTTGGGGCCTTGAAAAGAATATTAAACCTGAATATTTGAGATAAGGTATTACACACCCTAAAGTACTGTAGCATATGTGCATGAGCTCTGCATTGAGCAGACCCGATAAACCTTAAGGCTTCTTCTTCTTCTTCTGGCCTTTTATATGTTTGTATGCTCATCTATAAGAAGCAAATGATGGTAGCACTAGTGGAAAGGGCAAGTAAGAGTAAATCTCACTCCACCACAATGCGACACAAAGGTGTCCATCCCCCAGTGTCACAAAACACATTCTTTCCACCACAGTCCAACACGGGGGTGCACAGCTCCCGGTGTCGCTGAACACAATCCGTTTCCCTAGTTCAATACCAGGGTATCAAACCCTTATCCTGCCAAAGCAACACCCCCCATCACAGCCTGATACAGGGTGCCCAACCCTCAATGCCTCCATACACACATACTGGCACTGGAGTATCCAATCTCCAGTGTCAGCTCCCTGAAATAAAGAGAACCATCTATTGTTCCCTTTTTTTATATTAAACTTGATAAAAAGAAAACTTAAGTGATGTGCTCTAGCCTCTCGGACCCCTCTACCCACACTCCCCCACACCTACCCTTCCTGGCTAGTGCCTGGTAAAATTTCTAGTACCCTTTTGAAACTGCACAAATAAAATTTTCTGATTTCACTTTTGTGTGATTTTTCCAAAAAGGCACCAAAACTTGGTGTAAATTCACTAGACACATTTTGTGAAAATGCACCATTTTGGTTTGAGATTAAGCTTTATTTAAAATCAGAAATGGTGCAATTTAACATAAATGTACTTTTTCAAATGACATATTTGAGAACAGGTGCACTTTCAATGTATTTTTGACATTGCGACTTTTTCATGAAAATGTGTGAAACACTTCCTGACAGAATGCAGGAAATAGATTTTACTGTACATGTGAATTAGTGTGTGACAGAACAGTGCATCAGGAGAGAGGATCAGGGAAATGATAGTAACATAGATAGATAGATAGATAGATGATAGATAGATAGATAGATAGATAGATAGGTAGTTAGGTAGATAGGTAGATAGATAGATAGGTAGGTAGGTAGGTAGGTAGATAGATAGATAGATAGGTAGGTAGGTAGGTAGATAAATAGGTAGATAGACAGACAGACAGACAGACAAATAGACTGGCAGACAGACATATAGCTTTTTAAGGGTGGGTGCAGTTTGCTTTAAAGATGCCAGGTGCCAGGAAAAGCAAAAGGTTCAGTCACAAAGAGAGTGCTGTATCTCTGGGCTTTTTGCCCAGACATCACAACAATCTTTTTGGAGCATTAGCACTGCTGCTGCAAGACAAGGAAGCCATCTGATCAACATTCAAAAAAGGATGACAAAAGCATATGGTATTGTGCAAACCATCGCACAGCTCAAGAAATGCTTCATCAATCTGTGACACAGGGACCCAGAGTCCTATCAGACCATAACTAGAGTGCAGGGTAGAAGGTTCCAGAAGACTGCTAAGAAGATAAAGGCAGGAAAAGATGTCACCTAACCACTTGGTAAGGGTTTCATGTCAACAGAGTGAAGTTAAATGAGAGAATTCAATTTTGGCTATGTTTATTGAGCGATTACCATTAGGACGACTACATGACGAGCGCATTCAATTACAGTGAAAGCATATATAAGTGAATGTCAATTGGGCAAATAAGCACTGAAAGACAAAGGCAGGAAAAGATCTCAGCTAACCACTTGGTAAGGGTTCCATGTCAATAGAGCAAAGTTTAATGAACAAATTCAATTTTGGTGATGTTTATTGAGCAATTACCATTTGGGCGACTACATGATGAGCACAAACAAATACAGCGAAAAAACATACAAGCGAATGTCAATTGGGAGACTGAAACGTAACGCAAATGCTAATTATAGCGAAAACTCCCTACCGGCACATTTACGACATGTACATATTGTAGGCAATGCCCCGAAGATAATCAAGCAGGTTCGGCTCACCATACTCACATACAACCTGAGCAGTGCTGCATGAAGAGCTCTGTGTCCTCTCTCTCAGGGCAGTCATCACTCTTCTAACACCAACATCCATCGCATTTGCGGCATGATTGTGTCCCTGGAGCTCAGACACAACATGCTCAGCCACAGTGTGTACTTGCGCATGGGCACCTGTACCTATGGTACTCCCCGCACCTCCAGTACACTTTGTCTCTCACCTCTTTATTGTGGTGATACACATAGCTGCAATAGATAAGGAGTGGCATACCCCACTGACTCTGAGTAGATTCAACTGCCATTTCCTGAATCTGAAATCAACAGCAAACACCCATCTTTATTAGCAACCTCCAACAGGTGCACATGGGTCACACAGGGAGGCTATGCCCCCCCAAACCTCCCCCATTTCTAATATTCTAACTCCAAGATGGAACTGGACACAGAGGGTAGGCTATACAATTAATCACCCAAAAAGTCCATCGCTCATATGATGACTTCACTAAACTTGTAACATGCTGTTATTGTAATCGTTATATTTGAATTTGGCAGTACTGTATAATCGCTCATATTGCATTTGTGCTATAATTGTAATCACTCTAATGTACTTGCTCATTTTGCTTCACTCATATTGGTTATCTTAATTGATGTGCTACCTTTGGGGTGTCATAAATGTTAACATTATTATCTAGCTGCAGTATTTTTATATCGGATTCAACAGTTTTTTGACAGTCCTGTAAAACTGTCTGATTAGTCACTGGCTCTAATTCCTCTCTATTAGACCCTTTTCCCACTGTCACCCAAAGAAATGGAAATGGCACCACAATCCGCACAGGGGTTGTATACAGACCTCCATCTCAGGAGGAAGGAATGGACAAGGATATGATAGAAGGCATCCTTAGGATGGCAGAGAAAGGGTAGATACTGTTAATGGAGGACCTGAATATGCCAGATGTGAACTAGAGCACCTTTGCTGCAGCCACATCCAAGAGCATGGCCATTCTCAATGCCCTACAGGGGGCATGCCTCAGAAAGCTAGTGTTGGAACCCACTCAGGAGGGAGCAATCTTAGACCTCGTACTCTCAAAATGGGACAGTGAGAGGATCCCAGCTCTAGAAGTGGGTAGCCATCTGGGAACAAGTGACCACCAAACAGTGTGGTTCATGATAAACTAAACTGCAAAGTCGAGCCATGCAAAAGTGAGGGTACTGGACTTCAGGAGGGCTGACTTTGGCAAGATGGGAGAGTGCCTTAGAGAAGCACTAGCAAATAGGCTAGAAGGAGGTGTGGAGCAATAATGGGGAAACATCAAAACTGCCATCACAGAGGCAACAAGCCTTTGTGTGAAGCAAATAAACAAAATGAAATAAAAAGCTACTATGGCACTCTAAAGATGTGGGGGGGGTAGGGAGAAAAATGTAGCATTTAGGAAGAATAAGGAAACACAGAAGGAGCAGGACAGATAACTGTACCAGTTAAGGTAGAAGGAAGCAAGAAAGGCAGTCAGAAGAGCAAAGGCCAAAACTGATGAAAAGATAGCCAACTCAGTTAAGAAGGGAGATAAAACCTTTCATAAGTACACTAGGGAGCGTAGAAAGACAAATGGAGGGATAGTGAGGCTGAATAGAATGGACAGTGGGTGGGCAGAGAGGGACAGTGAAAAAGCAGGGATACTGAATGAATACTTCTGCTCAGTATTCACAAAACAGGGGAAGGGGTAGGCACCTAATCCAGTTAACAGAAGCACTCTGGATAGGGAGGTCGATCCCAGTCCTTTCACAGAAGAAAGGGTTCTGAAAGAACTCTTAAAACTGAAGGTGGAGAAAGCAATGGAGCCTGATGGGATTCACCCCCAAATTCTAAAAGTAATTAAGGAGAGACCCAGTGACACCACTGACTACTCTTTTTAACAAATCATAGGAGGATGGTGTAGTACCTGAGGACTGGAGGAGGGCAGATGTGATTCCTCTTCACAAATGTGGGAGCAAGACAGAGGCAGGAAACTACAGACCTGTCTGTTTGACCTCTGTGATAGGGAAAGTGATGGGATCACTTCTGAAGGAAAGACTTGTTGAGTACCTAGAGGCCAGTGGGGTACAGGACCCAAGGCAGCATGGGTTCACAGCAGGAAGGTCATGTCAGATAAATCTAATTGATTTCTTTGACTGGGTGACAGAAGTAGTAGACCAGGGAGGGGCTGTGGACATGGCCTACCTAGACTTTAGCAAGGCATTTGACACAGTCCCACACAAAAGATTAATAGTCAAATTAACCAGCCTGGGAGGATCCCAGGTGGTAGCCTGGATAAACATTGGCTGGACAACAGGACACAGAAGATAATTGTAAATGGAGTCCACTCTGAAGAAAGAGGGGTTACTAGTGGGCACCAGAGGTTCAGTACTGGGTCCAGTCCTTTTAATGTCTTCATAAGTGACATTGCAGAGGGACTGGAAGGAAAAGTATGCCTCTTTGCAGATGACACAAAGATCTGCAACAGGGTTGATACACAAGGAGGCGTGGAAAGGATGAGAAGGGACTTGGCAAGGTTGGAGGAATGGTCAGAAGTATGGCAACTAGGATTCAATGCAAAGAAGTGCAAAATAATGCACCTGGGGAACAAGAACCCAGGGGAAGAATACACAATGGGGGTAGTAACAACAACAAAAAAGGAAAGGGACCTGGGGGTAATCATATCAGATGACCTTAAGGTTAGCAAGCAATGTGAGAAGGCAGTAGGGAGGGCTGGGGGTATACTGGGATGCATAGGGAGAGGCATTATCAGCAGAAAACAGGAAGTTGTTATCCCTCTGTACAGACAGTTGGTGAGACCCCATCTGGAGTACTGTGTGCAGTTCTGCAGACCCCATCATCGCAAGGACATAGACAGTATGGAGGCAGTCCAGAGGAGGGCAACTAAAATGGTGCAAGGTCTGCAAGAAAAGCCACATGAGGAGAGACTAAAGGAGCTTAATATGTATACCCTTGAGGAAAGGAGGGAGAGGGGAGACATGGTAGAAACCTTTAAGTACCTCAGTGGAATCTACAAAGTCCAAGAGGGTAGCAGCTTTCAGAAAAAGAGATGTGCAGGAACAAGGGGACACAATTTGAAGATAGAGGGGGGGACGGCTCAGGGGCAATGTGAGGAAGCTATTTTTCACAGAGAGGGTGCTGGACACATGGAACAGCCTTCATGAGGAGGTTGTGGGGTCTAAAATTGTGGGACAATTCAAGAATGCATGGGACAGACATAAGGCAATGCTTGTGGGGGTAGGAAGAAATAGGCTGTTGGTTAACTAGGATCTGCTGCTTATCCAGTAGGTAGGGAAATGGCAGACTAGGTGGGCCAAGCGGACCTTATCTGCCATCAAAGTCCATTTTTCTATGTTTGTAAGAATGCTACTATAGGTCACGATGATGGAGACTGACATCCAAAGCCCCTCTGCTTAGCACCATAGTTCATCATGTATTTCACTTGTAGCACCATCCTGAGTTCTGTCATTTTCTGTGAGATGAGGAACCAGTAGAAATGTAGTTAAAGCACTTTAATTCAGCATCTGCTCAATCACCACTCACATGACTGCCGTCTGAATGAAAGTAAGCAATTGCACAATTACAATGTAGGACAGTCCGAGGTGTGGGGCCCAAAGTGATAGGCTGTCTTCAGCACATTGTAGGGTCTGTAACTCTGAAGCAGTTAGTGGGTGGGGTACTCACAATATCCACCAGTGCACAGTGAGGCTGCTTGTAGTCTTCTGTTCATCTTTGGTGCACAGTATGAAATAAAAAATGAAATATAGAATTCATAATTCTATTCACTCGAAGAGGATTTTCAGAATCACTTTTTTGTGTGATTTAAAAAGTAAAACATGGAAAATATTTGACATCTTTAGATGTGATGATGAATAATTCAGAATTATACTTTGTTTTCTGTGTATTTTTTATGCTATTATTATTTCATATAACAGAACACTGTCTTGATCCAAAGCATGCTGATACAGGACTGAGAAGGACTAGTGAAGTTCCCTAAAGTTGTTAGTTACCTTTTCCTACTGCAGTTCACTGATATCTCATGCCATACTGTTGTTGCAGATGTAGCTCTGTGTCTTGTGTTAACAATGACCCAGGTTTGGGAGTGAGCTTTGGTCACATCAGGGTCGGCCGGAAGAGGATGGTGGAATGTCCCTGTGTTTGCTCATCTCAGGGGTGGGAAGTCAATGTGTATCTGCTGCAGTAATACCACCTGAGTGACCACAGTTGGTAGTACATGTTGAGTCAGCATATCAAGGGTAGGTGACATGTCCACCCTGAGGTATGTAGAATGGTTTGCACGTGTTCCATGTGTAACCCCCAGATGGCGCTACTCCAAGAGCTACTACCCCTGCCTGCTGGGCAACCAATACTTTAAGGGGCCTGAGTTCTGAAACAAGTGCCTCCACCCAGAGGTCTGGGTTATTAGTGGTCGTACTAACTTGGGCACAACTGTCAGGGACACTGTAACCCCCCATCTCAGTTCCTGCTAGTGGCCCACACAGACTACAACGACCTTCACAATACCCCTGATATGCTTTACTCATATCCACACTCTTGGCACTTACCACCAGAATTGGTTTCTTCAACTAGACCCTGGGGACCTCCTGTAAAACAAGGTTAAACAGAGCAAATGGCACACAACACAATACTTCAAGCATAAACAAGATCCTCAGGCTGGTTAAAGAGCAGAAAAATAGATCTGATTTATTCAGGGGGTTTTAACAAGGATGGGGCAATCAGGTTAATTAGCTTACTCTCTCTAATAATCATATAGTTATGCAGCAGTCAGAGTCCCTAAGAGTTGCACTCTCTGGGTACCCAGTGGATAAAAAAAGGGGGCTAGGCAGGTCCATTGCCCAGGGTAGGCTGGCGTTGCAGCTGGTTTGGGGCCCTGTGAAGAAAAGAAACACCATACACCACACCCTAATTTTAATCCGGAGCCGGAGGGCTCAGTTCGTGCAAAGGAAAAGAAATGACAGACAATCAGGTGACACACTTTTGATTTAACTATATGTTGCAGGGAGCTACCCTGTTTGTTACTCATGATACCCAGAGCTGAACACAGGATGGACGATGGTCGAGAAGATAGATGGATTTTCTGGATTGCCAGAAGAAGCAGGGCCCACACGAGTTGCTACTGCGTTGTTCCTGTTCAGGCATGGAGCAGGGAGGCTGATCCCCTGGCAGGTCTCTCGTCGATGGATCTTCTCTGTGCAGCAGGGCAGGGAGACAAGGCCCTCGTGGCAGGGCCTAACTGCAACAGGTAGCAGCAGATTCAGTACGATTCGAGCTGGGTACAGCTTCCAGCCCTCAGCAGACAACTCAGCTCGGGGGAAAACCAGATTGCGACCCCCTCTAGTTCACAGCATATTTATATGTAAAGAAAGATTACTGTACCAGGCAAACTGCTCCTCGATCCCTATCGCAAAGTCACTGCTAAAACCCAGGAGTTCAAAAGTAGCAGGAGTCCCTGACAGGCCGATCACATTTCGCAAAATCCTCAGTATTCTGCAGGTTAAGCGTGGTCCCAATTCAGTAGCTTGCGTCACAGAACACAACTCGGATTTAGTCCAAAATCATTTTTCTCTCTCTCTGGGCAGACAAACGGCAAGGAGGCCAGAAGTCAGGCCTTCCACGGTTCTGCCGCGTGAACTACTGCGCAACATGGCTGCTCGAACTATGCGAGCTCCTTCTCTCTCAGCTTCCAACTTGAATCTGGCTTGCCAGCAGACAGCTCAGGGCATTTCCCTTAGATCCAAAAGGTCTGGTTGGCTGGTTCAGCTGTCAGTCACAGTAAGATCTCCCTCTTCTGTTGCAAAAAAAAGCGCCAACAATCCAAAACTACAAATCCCACAGCTTTGAGCCCACGCAGCCCCTAGGAGCAGGCTCCATTTTAGAGTCTTCATGTACTGATTGGTCCAATTCAGCAGTTTAGGACCAAAATGGTCCCTGCCTCCCACTACGGGTCCCTCCTCCACCCCATGACCCCCCACCTCCAAGGAAGGAAAGCGGATGAGTGATAGTGCCAAGCATCTGTTGTGGCTGCCTTAATGTGGTTGGGGGTAAGCCTGTGGTTTTGGAAGGATGCGGTGGGTGCCAGAGACACTGTAGAATGATGCAGGGCTTAACTTGGGGGGAAGGGGCAGCACTAGACATCAGGAACATAAACAATAAATTTTAAAAATCCATGAGCTCAGAAGCTGTACACTTAATTTAATAATTGCCCACCATGCTGAACCAGGAAAGCATTAGGTTCCTGTGCAAAATTATAAATAATCCCACAGGCCCAGAAGGGCACGGGGCCATTGGCTCAGAAAGAAACCCTTGCCTCAATTAAACCAAAAAACTCTTATCTCACTATAACTTGTAGGCTTGTCTAGGGATCAGTGAGACAGTGGGCAACCTTGCGATGCCCTGCACAGAGTGCTATAAGTAGCGTGCATCACCGAGCATTCTTTGATACTCATTTTCTTGCACTGGCCTTATGGCTTCTGGATTCCTACTCACCCTCCCATCTTTCTTACTTGCCATGCGGCCACTGCCTGGGTTGTCCTTCTCCCTGCTAGCTGTGTGCCTCATCCTGATTTTTGCCCTCCCCTTTGCCATGCTGCTGTTGCTTTTGCTCCACTGTGGCTACTTAGTAGGGTGACTCCACCTCGGCACTCCTGCCTGAGGTTCTTATTATCCTGTTTTGATCTAGCTTCTGCATCAATCTGCTGTGGGTTCTGTCCTCACACTACTGCCCAGTCAGGCCTCTTGTTAAGGACTTTGCTCCCTGGAATCTCTGATTGCCCTTGGTTCTGCCTGCTGGCCAATCTGGCCCTTTGTTCTGCCCCCCAACTCTTGCTGCCACTGAAGGAGGGCCTGTGCTTACCTCATGCTGTGCTGGGGGTTGTCTTGGCTCTGCCATTTGCTTCTTGCCCCAGCCTGTCCCTCCTCCACTGCCCAGGCTCCTTCTGCCTTCGGGGGCCACTCTGTGTGTGATGCTCACCCCCCTCTTGTCAGACCCTCCAAGTCTGGTTGTTCTGGGGGTGTTGGATGGGCTGACTCTCTCTCTGCTTCCCCTCTTATTTGCTACCCTATCTGCTGACCTCTGTTGTCTGTTGTGCTGCCTGCCCTTGGGCCCCTTCAACAGGGTTGTGACCATGCTCTGCTTCCTGCATTCCTTGGGCTTTGTGCTCCTTCCCAAAGCTACTCTCTCCCTACCTACTGCCTGCCTTGGGCCTGCTATGTCTCTACCAGGCTCTGCCACACAACTCCTGGCTCCCACCCACGACTATTGAGTTCTCTCCCACTATCACCCATGCTTACGTCCTTTGTGACTACTGGGCTCCCACCCCATGACTACTCAGTTCATTTCCACACCACACTGGCTTCACCCCTGTGACAGAAATGGGAAGGAAGGAGTTAATGGCTTGGATTTTACCCTGGAATTTTTTTTTTGCAGTCTGGCAACACACACACACACACACACACTGGGATTCCACTGACCACCAGAATTAAGATAAGAGCTGAGTAATAATCTCAGACACAGTGACCAAGAAGGGGAGTGGACATATACCCACAGACTCAAAGTTTAAAGGGATTGGATCACTCAAATATAAACTTAAGGTTAAAATGAATATAATTGGACACTGATAGGTGTTCAATCTGATTGGGACAATTAAATACATACTTGGTAAATGGTTGGTGCATTCAAAGGGGGGGGAAAGGGAAACAAGAATCATCTATTCTCAAGACAGAATATAAGATGCTGAAAGACAGTTATAAGGGTTGTTGTTGCTCTTGGAGTTGCCTGGGGAAGTTATATCCGAGAGGCCAAGATTGAAGCCTACTGTTCTAGCTATGTCCATGGTAGCTGGCAGATAGCATAGCGTCCAGTTTCTTTTGATGGATAGGGAAGGGTAAGAATAATAATAGCATATCTCAGTAATAGCCTTTTTATTTTGTCATCTGTTATTTAAAAACATGCTTTTACAGTTCCAGTAACAGTGTTATTCTCTTGTGTTAAACATATATATATCCTGTAATGCTACTTTTGATCTTCTGTTAAGTAAAACGCTATTTATTTACTCAACAGCTGTGGTTGTGATTTCAGTTATTTCTAAGGTAATTTATGGTTTCCAGTGGCTGAGGCAAACTCTGGTTAGCATCCGCCACCCGAGAGACACACTACCAGGCTTTGATCTGTGCAATTGCATGTTTGACCTCCCAGTTCTGTGCAAGTGGGAAGACAGGTGCTGGTGAACCCAACAGGTAGCAGTGGATACCCAAAGACAAACACCTCTCTGAAAGCTATTACAGCCCAGAGAGAGGTGGGTTGTAACAGCCCCAATAATAACCTCAAGGTTCCGTATGCATCACATCCTGGCATCATACTACAACTAACTCAAGCTCCTCCAAGACTTACAATTAGGGCTGTGCATAAGCCAGATAGTATTTCCCGAATACTATGAACAGCAGGCTTCCTGAATATTCAGCTGGACGTCATGAATAGTCCATTATTCAGCTGCTAGTCAGGAAACACTATTCTGTGGGTGAGATTTCAAAATCTCACAGAGCTTCATTGGCCAGTCGGAAGCTGTTTTGGGAGCTGACAGCCAGGAACGCCATGGAATATCCTCACACTGAGTTGGTAGAGGAGAGGAGACAGTTGTTTTGTGAGAGATCTAGCTCTGTTACTTCTGTACCCTATAACTTTCCTCAAAAAGGTTTTTTCTTCTGATCCAGAGACTTTATTTTGGTCAGTTGTAAAATTTGATCACCATTTTTGACTGCATATTCATATTTTGTCCTTGAACCCTGGGCTCACTTACAAGGAAAAGAAGAGTGTGTGTGTGTGTGTGTGTGTGTGTGTGTGTGTGTGTGTGTGTGTGTGTGTGTGTGTGTGTGTGTGCATGCTCTGGCACCACTCCCCCACTTTCACTTTGACAGCACAGCTGAAGCAATGTGATTTTTTTTTTTTTTTTTGCAGAAGCATATTTCTGTTCTTACCAGGATTTTTTTTGTCAGCCAACTCAGGCTTAGCATTGCATTTAGTGAACAACTTTTACTGGGCACAGTAACAGTGAGGGCTTTTTTTTTTCTGACTACACCATCCCCACTGCTGTGTTTAGCTTTGTCTTCTGAATCCACACTTTCCTGGAGTGATTTTCTTCTGTGAAGTAAATTTGTATTTTTGCTGTTGTCTGGTTCTGGGCTCGTTTCACTGCATGACTGAGGACTGTGTCGGCTGACTCCCCTCCTGTCGCAGCTCACTGCATACATCTTGTCTCTGCATGCATTGTATTCTTGATTTGAAAAGCTGTGTCCTGCATGTGCATGGCTGTCTGCAGGATTTTTTTTTATGCGTTTTAAAAACGGTTGCAGTTTTTCTGTTTGGGTCTGGCATGGCCCATTGAATTGTTGCTGACTATTATCTTGTTACAGGCTTTGTTCCCTGTGTCATCTGACTCCTCCCTCCTACAGCTCACTGCACACGAGTAGCCTGTGTGTGTGATTTTTCTTTCTTGTGAGCATTCACTCCCTTCGTCACCACAGCTGTGTACACATACTTTTTCTTTGAACTGCTGCAGTATTTCTCTGTGTGTCAGGCTTATCACTGTATTCTGTATGTTGTATGGTGTACTGTTCCAAGCTTGGGTTAGTGTACTGTATGACTGAGATGGTGTTGGCTGGCTCCATCTCTGTCTAGCAGCATCCTTTCTTTATTAGTTGCTACTTTAATGGTGTGGGTATTATTGTGTTTTTCAAGAAGCATCAACATAAACAAAAATATTGACCACAAATACACACTATGTTACAGACATACAAGTACAGACAGTAGGCTCAATTTTCAGCAGCTGATGTTTGACACAAGGGGCCTGATTCTGAAAGGCATGATGCAAGTCGTGCCATAGGTGACTTGCACCAAATGCCAATGCACCAGGAACTCTGCGCCTGATTCTCTATCAGGCAGGGTCCCCATGGCTAAGTCCCGTGACTTGCGGCAACCCAGGTGGCGCACCAAATGGAGAGCGAACCTGAACAGGGTGCCACAAGCCTGTGCAATGCCCAATAACAGGGCACAACTACCCCCCCAGCCCCAATCCCTAATGCAGAATCAATATAAAGCCCTCATGGGTTATCGGACAACCCCCAGCCCTGATTCTTGATACCCGAAATAATTTTTTATTTTACTGTTACATGTTTTTCTGTATTGTAACGTAACCCTGGTGGCCTAGTGGACCACCCAGCCTGCAGTGCCCTACCACCCTGCTCCCCTAGACCCGTACCCAGCCAGCAACTGGCAGAGCCCACCTCTCACCACCATGGCCAGCCACCGACTGAGCTCTGCAAGAGCACGTACTGTAAATAGTATGCGCTTAGTGAATGATAGCAGCTGTCATTCACTGAGTGCATACTATTTACAGTACATAAGTGGACAGCCAAGAGCAGAAGGGGCATGGGATGCCCTTGGGAGCCACAGGGAGACAGCAGGCCTGAGAGGGAGTGATTGGCACCCATCGGGGGGCCCTTGGCAGACCCATGCACCTAATTGGATGGGACTGCATCATAGGGTGTTGCCAGGCACAGAAAGTGACATGGCCCCAGGTAGGCACAGCCCTGGCAACTGCCCCATAGGTGCAAAAAGGGAGAAAGAACTCCTGTGGGCAGGAAGCTGGAGCTTCAGGTTGCGGGCTGCTAGTTGGGGGGATCATTCTCCAGGCATCGCCACAGTCCCCTACTACCCACCTTCCCATGATGAAGCAAGCTGCCTCCCACCTGTGGGTTCTGCCTTTGTGTACCTATGGAGCAGCTGCCAGGTCATGCCTACCTGGGACCATGCCACTTTCCATCCCTAGCAACCCCCCATAATGTGGTTCCATCCAATCAGGTGCATGGGTCTGCAAAGGGCACCCCTGACAGGTGCCACATCACTCCTTGTCATGCCTGCTGTCTCCTTGATGCTCCCTTGGGCACCCCTGTGCCTCTTCAGCCACCAGCCCCCTCCTTCCATGCAGATTATCCTTCCCAACCCTCACGGCCCCACCATTGTTGCACCAAGTGGGGGGACCAGATCCCTGTGGCAATTCCCGCAGGTGTGCTAAATGTTTTGCACTAGCCTGCGGCTGCAGCAACTCCTGAGTTTTGGGCACAGGGACCCCCCTTTTATAAAATTGGGTGAAGGGACCCTGATGTACCTGGAGTTCATTACAGCCCTAGAGTGACGCAACTTGCATTGCTCTAGGGGCTCTTTGAAAATCGAGCCCCATGTCTCAGCAATCATGTAAATGTGCATGGTCCAGCCCAGCAAGCCATCAGCATCACCACTCTGAAGCCATGAGGGACAGGGTTGTATAAAGTCAAGTCGTATTCGCCATTCTAAAATAATTTTCTCCTCTAAGAGACCTTCAGGTTCTGGTGTCAGTAGGACTGTGGGTAGTACAAGCTACTACTACTATTACTACTGCGCTTGCAGCACAATCGTTTTATAAAAGTAGGAGGGCTTTACAGCTCACATCACATGCCATACAAGAAAAAAAAAAACACTACTACCAGATGTAGTGGTATCCCAACTGTCACCACAGCAGATACATCACCCATCAGTGTGCTTCTCCCCAACACCACAAGTGACATGATTTCCACAGCCACAACAAATCCTTTCTGCACTAGTGATACCACCACTGCCACAACAGTCTGCACTGTAGTTTGCACTACCTGCACAGCCACTGTCACCACAAGATTTGCCTCTATTCTGAATCCTGATTGTATTGCTGTCAGCAGGACTACTGCCACTACTAATACCACAAGGTATTCTATAATACCCCTGGCTTCCATTGTGAGTCCTGATTGTACTGCTGTCACAAGGACTACTGCCACCACTATTACCACAAACTGTCTATAATGCCCATTGCTTCCACCGTGAGTCCTGCTTGTTTTCTTCTTGTTTACTTGTTTTTTGTTTAGAAAATAGACTTTATTTCAAAGAGAAGACAAAGTTACAGTAATAATACAGAGAGAAAAAAGGAGATACAAAAGTGGAGAAAAAACATTCAAAAGAAATTACAGGCCTATATAAATGTAATATATTCTTATACTTTCTTACTCTTATTCCTCATGTATATCTTTAAATATATTTTGACAAATATACTGATATATATACATTGAGGAGGCAGCATAGTGCAGTGGTTTAAGGCTCTGAGCTGTAAACCTGGAGACCTGGGTTTGAATTTCACAGCCCCCACTTGCATACTGTATGACCCTGAACAAGTCACTTAAATTCCTTGTGCTCCCAGGTTGCACCTGTAAACAAGCTTTCAGCTTAATGTGTCTCTTCTGGTAAAATAAACAAAAAAATATAACTGTATAGAGAGTTCACTTAATATTGAAATTGTATAGGTGGGTTCTATAGTTTTCTACTAAATAATATTTAGTAAATGAGGCCCAGATGTTCTCCGAGACATGGCATGATTTCCTAATGCAATAGTGAATCTTTTCTATTTTAATAAGGTCTGTCATGAGGTTAATCTATTGATGTAATACCAGAGGGTTTATACTCTTCCAGCTCAAGAGTATGGCCTTATTAGCCATAATAGGTGCTAGGTGAATACATTTGTGTTGAAATATAGGAAGGCAGCTAGTTGTATATTTACCAAATAAAATAAATTCAGCATTTAATTTAGTTTGGATCTGCATGATTTTGGAAATACCTGTCAAAATATCACGTCAAAATTTTGATAACATGTTATAAGCATGTGTATGAGAGATGTGGGAAATTCTTTGCATCATGGACAGGAGTTCAGTAATGTCTGGATTCATTTTAATTAATTTGACTGGTGCAAAGTATGTCTAGCGAATGATACTGTATTGGATTTTCTGTAATTTGGATGAAATTAACATTTTAAAAGGAGATTCTAAAATTTCTTGTCACCTTTCCTCTGGAAATAAAGTATTTAAGTCCTGTTCCTATTTAAGCTTTAGACTAAAAAGTGACTTCTCTGTAAAAGTTAATCAAGTAGAATATAGTCTAGAGACTCATTGATTTATAGAAGCTCCTGGAATTAAATGGTTTAATATAGGTGCATTTTATGGTGCTGTTACTTCATTGTTATTTTTAAATAAAAAAGTCTCTCAATTGCAGATATCTAAAATAAAATTGTCTTGGAATTTAGAATTTTCCTGGATCTGTGGGAAGGTCATAAAAATGCCTTGATGGAAGCACTTTTCTAAATGAGTCAGACCCAGCAGTTTCCATTGTTTGAAATCTGATGAATCAATAGCTTGGAGAAAATGATAATTTCCTGCTATAAGTGAATATAGAGAAAATGTTTTGTTCCGTTTTATCAATTTATGTATTTTGGTCCAAATTTGAATCGAAGAAATGGTTGATGGTAATAAGATCAGACTATAACATACTGGATAGCATGCACACAAAATGTGTGGTAGTTCTGAACATATAGTTTTATCAAGTTCTGTTTGACAACAGGTTATAGCTGAAATTCTAAGACTAACCTAAGCAAAAAATCCTTTCGGTATGCTGCTCCCTACCTGTGGAACACTCTCCCACTCTTCAGGGTTTTAAGTCTCCACTGAAAGCGTACCTGCTGGAATTGAGTCTCTGTAGTTGTAACCATTAGTCCCTGTAGACTAGGCCCAATATTCCTAGAGCATGTGGGTGCCTGGCCCCTTAGAACACCTGGGTGCCTGGCCTACTAAATTCACTCTACTAAAAATGTACTAAATCCCCCTACCTAGGTGTCATGGATTTACCAATGGCTAATTCTGTAACATCTGGACTGGGTGTCTACTAAGCAATCTTATGTGTACATTGCTACAATGTTATATAAAACTTTATGGCTACCCTATTGAATAGTGTAGGGTTTACTTCACCCCAAAACTGAATTGTAACTGCACTACTGCTACTTCTTATCCTTGTATTTCATGTATTTTGTGTACTGTTACCTAACTAACATATTGAATGTGCAATGTTATACCCTGTATGTACTCATAGTAGTCACTGTGTATACATTTGATGTATGTAATTAATATATGTAATTAACCCCGTGTCGCTCCTGAAAAAGGGACCTCTGGTCTCAGTGGGCTTACCCAGTTATCAAAATTCAAATAAAATAATAAATAAAAAATAAATAAGCATTGCAGTTGACTTAGCTGCCCAGCATGGTAATATAGTTTGAAATCTGGAAGGCCTAAGCCTCCCTTTGCTTTAGGTAAAACTAATTTTTCATAGTGATTATGTTTTTTTTTTATGTTTCCATAACAATTTAGATATACCTTTATCCAATAGAGCAAATATTGATTCTGGTATTTTGATAGGTATTGTCTGAAAAAGGAAAAGAAATTCAGGTAAGATTGCCATTTTGATTACAGTAACCCTCCCAATTAAAGTCAGTGGAAAGGGTGTCCATTTTGCAAGGTCTTTAATAATGTTATTCACAAAGGGAGTGAAATTAAGACTGTAAGTCAGTTGAGTATCTTTTGGAATAATAACACCAAGGTATTTAATTTCATTTGCAATTTGGATAGTATTGGTAAAATTAAAGGGGAGATTTGGTAGGACTCCAAGTGGTAATAGTTCTGTTTTCTGCCAATTCATTTTATGTCCAAAGGCAACACCAGAACTAATTATTGTGTCTTGAATTAGTTGCATAGATGCCCCTGGATCAGAAATCATTAACAGTATATCACTGGCACACAGGCTAATCTGTGTGGGGGGTATTTATCTGATAGTAATGGCTGATAGTTCGATTACTAATGTGAATATAAGAGGAGACAGTTGGCACCCATGAGTTGTTCCCCTACATAAACTAAATATTGGGGAGGTCTCTTATTTGGTTTTAACATATGTTTGGGGAGATTGACAAAGCATATAAATTAATTTTCTAAATGTATCACTGAAATGCAGATTTTTTAAAAGGGTATGTATAGAAAGTATCAAGCGGCAAGATGGTAGCTACGCTGAGCCTGCTGTCAGGAGTCTCTCATCTGTAAAGCGTTTTTAGTGTTGTTATTTTTTTTTATTTATTTTAGTTTTGTTTGTTGCTTCCCGCTCAGCTGCCTCTTTGTATTGTCTCACTGTGCCATTTTCATACCGGTTTAAGTATGAGTGCTCGGTGTCTAATATTTGTCGTCTGGCATCTGGCGCTTTGCGAACCGAATATAAAACGTGAGGACATTTGGCTCTTTGAAGAGCTATGACTGGCTTTTTCTTTGTTTTTGCCTATGCTGTCTTTTGGGGAACCAGAGCAAGTGTCTGATTCTGGAATCTGTGTGTTTATGCATCGGAGGACCTTGGAAGGACTTGTGTGCAACACGAGGGATATTTGGGTTCTCTCTTGAACTCAGATTCATTGTTCCTGGAGCTGTTGTTGTTTGCAGCACATAGTGGATTTTTGGAGATACCACACTGGGTTTGTGACCAAAATTTTACTCGGACTTGGACCATCACAGGCCAGTGCTGCAGTTAGTATAATTCTAGAAGCCGGGACTTTGCTAATCGTGAGTAATATTAAGACTTAGAAGAGGAGTATTGTCCTGTATTTCTGGACTTTGAGATAAAAGGAGAGATGTGGTTTGGGAGTTATGCTGGGTGAGGGGGGGTCTTTCTCCTGTGCCTGGGTCTATTTTTGACCCTGCTTTGTGACCAAGCAGGGGTGCCCCCTATGCACTCCAGGAAGCTGGTGTACTGGTGGGGTTTCTCCCCTAAGTCTTTTGAGGGATGAGCCTTGTAGCTTGTCTTCCGAGGGTCTGTAGTGGTGGGTCATTGGTAACGGGGTGTTGAGGCCTAAAATTGGTGTACTGGGAGGTATTGGGAGAAGGGACCTGCCCTGGGAGATAGTTGCACACTCCAGCCCATTGCTGTGCTGAAGATTTCTTGGGTTGGACCTCAAATGTGCCTGGGACTACAGTTTGTCTGCTGAGTTCTGATTGGATTGGACTGGTATTGCAGCCTGTTCTTCCTTATAATTACATTTCATTCGTTAATACTGTTTGCTCATCTCCTAGCTTTTATACAGTCAGCCAAGAGAGGTAGGAGCTTTCCTGGCTTTTTCTACTAAATATTTGGAGTCATCTGTTGGATTCATCATGGAAGACAGCTGGTCTATACTACATGGACATTAAATAAGGTTTTATAGTTCTGGGAGTGACAGTAAGAGTGTATGGGGGATTTCTATTATATATTCTTTGTTAATTGTGGCAGTAGTTAGGTTTGATTTAATATACTGTGTCATTTCTCCCTTTTGTGAGGGGGGGAGTGGTAACTTAAGAGATTTAATGTGTTTGGTTATTTAGGTTTTGTTTATTTTTTATTCTTTGTATTATTTTTATTGTGGGGTCTGGTTTAGTTTGTTTTTGGGAATTTAGTTAATTAATCAAGGACTCAAGTGGGGGTATTGTATTGCTGTTGAAGTTTTTTGGGACATGTAGGAGGCCCGTTTCCACAGTCGTGCTCTATTTGCCCTCTGCACTTCATATCCTCTGCCCTTCCCCCCATTGCAGTTGTCAATCTACCAGTGCTGTAGAGCGCTGGGTATTGTTTGTAGGGAGAGGATGAGGAGGGTTGGGGGGTGTGAACAGTGGAGGTAGGAATAGCGGGGCTGTCATATTGGGGTAGTGGGATCCAGAAGATGCCCTGGGGCAAAATGGAGTCTGGAATATGGTCCTTCATGTCTGGTCTCCATACCCAAGGGCATCTCCAATATTGGGGGGCAAGTAGCTCGAGCAGCCCTTGAGGCCCATCCTACTTGGGCGGTGTTGTGTAACACCAGATCCACCAAAAATAAGACTGCAGTTATTGCAGATCTTGTTGGGTCGGTGGATCTGGCATGCATAACCTTGACCTGGCTGAATGAGAATGCTGGCCCTGTATTAGCAGCTGCTATTCCAGCCGGGTACTCAGTGTTACACCGCCCAAGGTTGGACCATGGGGGGGTTGCAGTCTGTTTTAAGACCGAACTGGGCCTCACATGTGTACCAGTTGAGGAGGCCAAGTCATTTGAGTGTACTGTTGTGGCAGGTGTGGGGTGTAGGATCGCTCTCATCTACCATTCATCAGGTGATGAGAAGCAGTTTTTACAGGAAATAGCGGACTTCGTCATCGACATGTCATTTGAGTCATCCAGGCTGATGGTCCTGGGTGACTTTAATGCCTGGGTCAATGACGAACTCTTGCAATTTGGACAACATTTCCTCCAATTGATGATGTCATTGGACCCTACACAAGTTGTTACTTCTGCCACTCATAAAGGTGGTCACTCCCTTGACTTGGTCTTCCTCCTGGGGATCGAAGCCTCTGATTCGGGGGTGGAACCTGTCAGTTGGTCCGATCATTACACCATGGGTTTCAGTTTTTGTGCCCCCCCTTTATAGGCCTACCCCTGTGGAGATGGTCCGGTACCACCCTTTGTGAGATATAAGCTCTGATGGCCTGGTGACAGTGCTTGACCTATCGGAGTTTCAGGGCCTGAGCAGTGATCTCGAAGCCTTGGTTCTGGCCTATAATAAGGCCATTTCCTCAGCTTTCAATATCATTGCCCCGTCCATGTTTGTCCTCTCCCTCTTTGCCCTCGGTCCCCATGGTTTGATGGGTCCTTGAGGGAGATGCGGCAACAAGGACGAAGATTAGAAAGTTGCTGGCAAAAATCTGCCCTGGATGCCGACCATCTTAGATTGATGGAACACTACCAGTCCTATAATTCTGCAATCTCCCATAAGAAGGCAGAGCTCCTGTCTGGGGAGACTGAGGCTGCTCAGAACTGACCGGCTCAGCTCTTTCAAACTGTAGACAGGCTGTGCAATCCAGCCTGCCTGCAGGTGCGAAGAGCGTTTTCACAAGTGGAGTATGAGGAGCTTGCTCGCTTCTTTGTAGCTAAGGTGGCCGACATCAGGGCATCATTCCAGCCCGCATCTTCAATGGAAGATATGACAGATTGGCACTGGGTCACTACCTCTGGCCCCTCCTGGAGTTCCTTTGACCAGCCGGAGCTCATTGATGTCATGCGGATTGTCCAGGGTATGTGTCCTACATGCTGTAGTTTGGATCCAGTCCCAACTTCCCTGATAAAGGGTTGTTGTGATGTTATTGGCCCGGTCCTTGCATGGATAGTCTGATGCTCCTTGGAGACAGGTGAGTTTCCTAGCTCCCTGAAGGAGGCGGTGGTAACACCCCTCCTAAAGAAAGCTTCTTTGGACCCAGACTGCCATGCTAACTACAGACCGAAATCTAATCTTCCCTTTGTGGAGAAGTTAATCAAGAAAGTAGTGGCCGTACAACTGGAGAACCATTTGACCATCCATGACATCTATGAATCATTCCAGTCTGGTTATTGCAAGAGACATAGTACCAAGACTGCGTGGTTCGGGTGCTCAATGATCTCCTGATGGCAAGAGATCAAAAGAGCCATTCCATCTTGGTTCTTCTCGATCTCTCTTCAGTGTTTGACACTGTGGACCATGGGATACTTCTTGGACACCTGAGGGTTATCTGTGGACTATCTAGTACAGTCCTCGGGTGGTTTAAATCTTTCCTCACTGACAGAATTCAGAGGGTGGTGTCAGGGATAAATTCCTCTGGCTCAGTCTTGCTGTCATGTGGGGTGCCTCACGGGTTGGTGTTGTCTCCCATGTTGTTCTCAGTATACATGCTGCCCCTCAGAGACATTGTAAGATAGTATGCACTGAGGTTTCACTGCTATGCCGATGATACCCAGCTCTACCTATCCTTTGTGCCTGACTAGGATACAGCTCTCTCGGTATTTAATAACTGCCTCACTGAAATCCAAGACTGGATGAATTTGAGCTGGCTGAGGTTGAACTTGGAGAAGACAGAGGTAATGGTTGTGGACCCAGGTCACAGGATAGAGAGGGTAGGAGCTGGTTTGCCTCAGGATTATTTATGGGTGGCTCCAAGCTCCTGACCTCTGAACAGGTGCAGAACCTGGGGATGATTTTTGATGACGGTCTGACGTTAAGATAACAGGTGTCAGCAGTCATCAAATTAGCCTTTTACCATCTGAGGAACATCTCTAGGATCAAGCACCTAGTTCCATCCAGTGACTTGCCTACATTGGTCCATGCCTTTGTGACTTCACACCTTGACTACTGCAACTGCCTTTATCTAGGGCTACCAGTGGTTGATATCTGCCACTTGCAGCTAGTGCAGAATGCTGCAGCCCGGCTTTTGACGGGTACTTCTCATACCTGTCATATTTCTCCAGTGCTGCGCGAACTGCACTGGCTGCCAATACAGTGGTGGATCACCTTTAAAGTCGGTCTTCAAACTTATAAAACCCTCCACGGACTGGGCCTGGTCTACTTGAAAGAGCTTCTGGTGCCCTACTGCCCTAAGTGATCACTCCGCTCGGTGGACAGAGGGGTTGCTAGAGGTTCTGAGGGTTTCTCTGAAATCATAAGGGGCCCGTGCTTTTATGTTCGTGGCCCCAACCCTCCGGAATTCTCTACCCCATCTGCTTTGGGAGTGCACGTCTGTGGAGAAATTTAAGCATGCCTTAAAATCCCATCTATGGTCATCAATGTTTTGTTGATTGATGTTTTAATTATGATGTTTTAATATTTTATGTATTGTATTATGTATTTGTGTTTTATTTATTGTTTTAACAAGTATATTGTTAATGCGCCTTGGTTTTAGAAAGGCGCAATATGAATAAATTATTATTATTAGTATAATCCCATTCAACACTGTTGAATGCTTTTTTGGCAAAAAAGGTTAGTAAAATAGAGTTGATGTTTCTCATAGCATCAGTGTAGTTAATTGCACATCTAATATTGTTACTTAATAATCATCCTTTTTTTGGTCAACTCTCCCTCCTGGTCATTGACTGCCAGGGCATCTCTCAGGTGGAGACCCACTGGCCCAGCCTGCTACCGCCCACCTAAACCCCCCTCCCTCAACCAAGGAATCGTGTTCTGGGTCCCCCCTCACCTGCCGGCCCCATATGGGAGGAGGCGGGGACCAGAGAGAGAGTCAAGTCGGGTCAGGGACCAGCATTGGGCATGTGGGCTGGATGCTCGAGTCCCGCCATTGCCTCCCCAGCAGCCAGGGTTTTTCCTCCTTTGTTTCCCCTGAGGTGTGGATGTGTAATGACATCAACACTTGGAGGGTAGGCTCCCACTCTCTCCAGCAGACCTCCACTATCACCTCCCCCTTGCAAGTACCTGTCAGTGTGTAGTGCTTGTGGTCTCCACTGGGAGGGAACCCTCCCCAGGAGAGGAGAGCAGTCTATTGGACACTCAATTCTATCCTCCCCCACTGACACCCGTTACCCCAACCAACTTGAGTCCACTCCCAAATTCAGGTTGCTGGCATGGCGCAAGGTGTGGCATACAGTGCCTCAACCCTCAGTGCCACCGGGCCAATAATCATCCCTTAATAAATCTAGTTAGATCATTATGCACTACAAGTGGTAGAATAGTCTCTAATCTGAATGCTAATATGTTTGCTAAAATTTTATCATCTGTATTTAACAAGGATATTGGTTGATATGATGAACATAGATGTGGATTTTTGCCTTACTTTAAGAATAAGAGTATATTAGCTTCTGAAGAAGAGGCCGGTAGTTTTCCAGAATTAAATGCATGAGTATATGTGATAAGTAATTGTTCCATTATTGTTTTTTCAAATTTTTTATAAAATTCAATCAGAATACAATCTGGATCAGGTGCTTTTCTAGAAGAAAGATTCTTAATTGCTAATTGTATTTCTGTTAATGTTATATCATTTGCCAAACCATCTATTAGTTCTATGGGTATCTGTGGTAGAGTCATTTTATTTGCAAATTCCTTAACAGACTGTGGGTGTATGTGTCTTTCTGAAGAATACAATTCTGCATAGTACTGAAAAAAAGTTTGATTCACTTCTTTGGGATGAGTTATGAATGTCCCATCTGAATTTATAATACTGTTAATACATCTTTGTACTGTTTCTTGTTTCAATTGCAGAGCTATTATTTTATCTGACTTATTACTCATTGAATAATATTTTGACCTGGAGTTACTGTGTGACGACTGACTGAGGAGGCTGCACGCTGCACGAGCTGTGGAGCAGCAGTGATAGCAGGGTTCACTGAAAGCTTCTCTTTTTTTAGACAAGGTATGCTACCGGTTTTGCATTTTTGGTGAACTTTACCAGACTTTCTTGTGTCTCCTTGGTCCTGCGTTTGTGCTCTCTGGTGTGTTCTGTCCCAGAAGGAGGAAGGTCAGGCCAGTGGAGCTAGTGAAGCTGGAGCTGAGTGGATCGTGGGCTGACAAAGACGCACTTCGGGAAGGCAAAACTGGGGAGAGAGCATTGTCTGTGAGTCTGCGAGTGATTTTACTGTTTGAGACTAACTGGGGAAGGACTCTCTCTGCTAAGCACTTATTTTGAAGTCTGAAGCTACTGAGTGTGCAGCAAGAAACACAAAACTTGAGGCTTGGAGCCTGAAGCTTGGGGATAAAACTTGCTAAGGAACTGAGGATCTGCAGTGAATTGGCTGTGATTTACCAGTGCTTTTTTTAAGCTGTTTAAGCTCTTGTTGTATTGGAAAACTCAGTGGGGATTGTGTTTTTATTATATTCATTATATTATTCTATATGTTTTGTGTTTGGTGTTTTGTACTATAGATTGTGGGGCTCTATGATCTAGCAGCCCAAAGTCATTTAAATGTTGGTGTGTTGGTTGTTTTTTTTTTTTGGAAAGGGGAAAGAGCTGTTTTGGATATTCTTTTAGTAAAAATTTATTTTAATTAATTATCTTTTTTTTTAAAGCAAAGAGAAAGTTTTATTTTTATTTTTGTACCAGTACAGAATCTAATTATCTGATTGGCTCCTCCAACCCATGTGAATAGGGATATATGTGCACATGTCTGGGGTGTAGTGAATCAGACTCAGGACCGCAGGTAGCCGCAAGCACTCAGAGTGCACTTGGAGAGCATTTCAGGTGAATTCTGCCTGAGAGAGACCTGCATAAAAGACATTTTCTTTTTCGCCTGTACCTGTACCACACACTGATTTGGCTTACTTTTTGCTCTATTCTATTTCCTCAGTGCACCTGCTTCCTTTAGTTGGTGCATCTAGCCATAATTACATTAGCTGTGGTGGTGAATGTTTGCAGTTATAGATTTTATATCTGGAGGACATTGTGTTTAACTGCCTCTGAGATCCTACTGGGGCCTCATTGCTAAACCCTGATAGATTACCTTCCACTCACTAGTAAGTTAATTTAAGCTGTTGTGAGTTTATTATTTCATTTAGGTCTCAACCAGGCCCTTTACTTAGGAGAGGGAATTTGGATTTCCTATTACAGAAACATATACAAAATTAAGTTATTTATGATATTTTATGGAACCTGATTCTTTTCTTGTTATATAGTTTTTTTCTGACTATTGCAGACTTTAGTAGCTGATTAAATAGCACAGTTTTCTTAGTGACTCATAGGGATTGATTGTATAAGCAAATGTATGTAGGCTTATATTTTTAATTATTTAATATTTTAGTTAAACAATTTTTTATTGTTATAAAATCAAATATTATTTACATCTTTTATCCTTTGTTTTAGTGGCATCTGAATTCTGGGATATTGGGAGAGTGAAGCAAGGTGCTTAAAAGGGGAAAGGGATAAAGAACTCTAGAACACTCTTGGTATTGTCCAAAGAATAAAGAAATCTTCACAAAAGAAAATAGGCACGGAAAGAAAGAGTGAAGCTGAGATTCTCCATAGAAGGACTAGTGGCAGATGTGTGTTCTCTGTAAACAACATGGACCCTATAGTAGTAGTAGTAAAAGATTTATTTTTATTCAGGATAAGTTCTTTCTTCATATCTTAGGCCGAAGCCTTTTTTCAAGATGGTCCTGACAATATGACTTTAAAATTGTTCAAATACAAACACAATACAAACATCACTTTCAATCTCTAAGATCTTACAAACATATAATAAATATACTTATATTCCAACAAGACCTGTACAACTCATTTCACAACCTGAAATGCCAGACAAATCTGATAGATTTCTTTGACTGGGTGACCAAAGTAGTAGATCAGGGAGGGGCTGTGGACATGGCCTACCTAGACTTTAGCAAGGCATTTGACACAGTCCCACACAAAAGATTAATATACAAGTTAGCCAGCCTGGGAGTGGGTCCCAAGATGACAGCCTGGGTAAAGAATTGGCTGGAGAGTAGGACACAGAGAGTAATAGTAAATGGAGTCCACTCTGAAGAAAGGGGGGTTACTAGTGGGGTACCGCAGGGTTCAGTATTAGGACCGGTCCTCTTCAGTGTCTTTATAAGTGACATTGCAGAGGGACTGGAAGGAAAAGTATGTCTCTTTGCAGATGACACAAAGATCTGCAACAGAGTTGATGCCCAAGGTGGGGTGGAAAGGATGAGAAGGGACTTGGCAAGGTTAGAGGAATGGTCAAATGTATGGCAGCTTAGATTCAATGCTAAGAAGTGCAAGGTAATGCACCTGGGAAACAAAAACCAGGGAAGAGTACACAATGGGGGTGAGATACTAACAACAACAAAATGGGAAGGGACCTGGGGTAGTCATATCAGATGACCTAAAGGTGGGCAAGCAATGTGAGAGGGAGCAAGGAGGGCTGGGGGATACTGGGATGCATTGGGAGGCATCACCAGTAGAAAACAGGAAGTTATTATACTTCTGTACAGACAGTTGGTGACCCCATCTGAGTACTGCGTGCAGTTCTGGAGACCCAATCTCCGCAAGGACATAGACAGGATGGAGGCTGTCCAGAGGAGGGCAACTAAAATGGTGCAGGGTCTGCACCGGAAGACATATGAAGAGAGACTTAAGGAGCTGAATATGTATAGCCTCGAGGAAAGGAGGGAGAGGGGGGACATGATAGAAACTTTCAAGTGTCTCAAGGGAATCAACAAAGTCCAAGAGGGTAGCATCTTTCAAAAAAAGAGGTGTGCAAGAACAAGGGGGCACAATTTGAAGATAGAAGGGGGGCGGCTCAGAGGTAATTTAAGGAAGTATTTTTTCACAGAGAGGGTTGTGAATGCATGGAACGGACTTCTAGAGGAGGTTGTGGAGTCAAAAACAGTGGTGGAATTCAAGCATGCATGGGACAGTCATAAGGCAATTATAGGGGTTGGGGGTAGGAAGAAGTAGGCTGCTGGTTAACTAGGATCTGCAGCTTATCCAATAGGTAGGGAAATGGGCAGACTGGGTGGGCCAAGCGGTCCTTATCTGCCGTCAAAATCTATGTTTCTATGTTTCTATGAAATGCCAATTAAAAATCCAAGATATTTCTTATTCATCCGTTGCACATACATCTAACTTTCAATGCCTCTGTCAGAAACTTGGTAATCAGAAATGGTGTATAGACTGATTTACTTTTTATATCATTCAGCAGTTGACTGTTTGAGGCATATTCAGCTTTAAATGTCATTTTAGTAAAACTATTTTTTACCCTAGGTTTGTAGGGAGTCGCCCCATTATCTCTCAATTTATATTTGTGCTTAACATTTTTCTCCTCTATTTTATCCCTACGATATTTTGGTTCTCCTCTCATTTGTAATCTATGCGTTTGTAGGGATCTTATCATTTTTCTCCTATTTTCAAGTGTTAACCAATCCAGTGTCCAATACAAATTACAATGGTGGGTTTTATAATCACATTGTTAAAGGAATCTGTCTAAATTATTATAAGTAACCTCAAGTTTACTTAAGAGAAAGCCTGATGCCTTTCCATATATATGACTGCCCTAATCTATTATAGGAATTAATAACTGATTTACTATTGATTTCCATATACCAATATCTGTACAAAACCTATTTCTTCGAAAATCCCCTAGTTTTCTATTTACTTTACCCACCAATTATTCTATATGTATATCAAATTTCAGTCCCTGGTCAACCCAAACTCCTAAGTATTTATAAAAAGAAACCTGCTATAATGTTTCCTGTCTTAATGTTTTTATATTCAAATCCTGTTCATGATTTATTTTATCCTTCTGTATTGAAAAAAGAAGAGTTTTCATTTTTTACTGTTTAACACTAATTTTGAATTTACTAACCATGTTTCTAACCCTGTGAAATCTTCCTGAAGTCCCTTTTCTATCTCATTAATATTTGTACCACACGCTAGTAAAACTGTATCATTCACATATAATTTAATTTTGGTGTTAATAGCTACTTTTACCAAATCATTAACATAAATCAAAAAAAGAGTTGGGCCCAAAATGGACCCCTGTGGTACCCCTCTAACAACTTTAAGCTGTTTTGAGGTTACATCATCAAACTGAACTAGTTGTGTTCTTTCAAATAAGTAGGAAGAAAACCATCCCAGTGTTTCACAGTCTAGGCCCAATCCCTCCAATCTCTGGAGCAAAACCCTGTGGTCCATGGTGTCAAAGGCTTTGGATAGGTCGTGCGGTGTCCATGGAATGCCTTTTTCGGAAACCTGATTGTGAATCCAAAAGTAAGTGGTATTTCTCCAAATAACCACCTAACTGGTTTTGTACCTGTTTTTCCATTACCTTCGACACCATGGACAACAGGGCAATCAGCCCATAGTTTAAAGGGTCAATTGGATCAACACCTTTAAAAACTGGGACTACCTTTGTTTTCTTTCAACTAGAAGGAAACCTCCTTTCCATCAAACTCCAATTAAATAGCTTGGCCAATATAGGGAAATTCCACAGCATCCTTTAAAAACCTGTTTTCTATATTGTCTAACCCATGTGCTTTGTTAACTTTTAATTCTTTTAATTCTTTCTGAACCTCATTACAACTAATCTTCCTAAATCTTAATTTTGGAATTTCCAGAGTAGGATCTAATGGAACATCTAGTAATAAATGATTTTCTGGAATATCTAGACCAGGTAAATCTGTAAAATATGTATTCAGAATGTCTGCAGAATTTACTTTACTCTGTAATATACCATTTTGTTGAATTTGTACAGGGGGTTTGCTTTTAACTGTTTTTTCCAAGGATTATATAAAAGACCAATATTTCTGGGGAGCAACTGTATCAGCAAGTTTTGTTTTAGAATATTGCTTTTTTGTGTTCTTTACCCTAGTGCTCATTCTGTTATGATATTTTTTATATTCTTCCCAATCAGCTCTACTTAAAGATTTATTAGCCTTCTTCCATAATTGATGCTTTATCCTTATTTCTTTTTTTAACTTTTCTGTCATCCATGAGGGTTGTTTTATCCTTGCTATGGTTGTTTTAAAGGGAGCAACACTTTTACAAGACTCTGAAAACATTCTTGTAAACTCTTTCACAGCTAAATCCAGATCAGGAATAAGGAAATTCCTATACCACTCTAGGCTTGCCAATGTATGTAAAAATAATTCTTTACTTTAGGTGTCAGCATGCCTCAGTTGGTAGCACATCCGCCTCTGGACCAGAAGGTCGTGGGTTCTCATCCCACACTGGGACTGGGCTTGCACCTAAAAAATTGCTGGCATCTGAGTGCAGTATAGGGGGTGCTGTACTGCTGGGGTGTACCATCCTTCAGATGAGATGTTAAACCGAGGTCCCTTTTACCCATCCTGGTGTTGTCCTGGTGGGTGTCCAGGTGGAAGTAAAAGAACCCAGGGCACTCTTCGCAATGAATAGGGGACATTCCCAGTGTCCTGGCCAACATTCCCCTTCCCCTAAACCAGTTCATGCAATTATCCAGGCTGTGTGTGGGTGATGATGTACGATATGGCCACCACTACACATTCAGTCACTTCACTACCCATCTAGCATTGCTTGTAAAGCACTTTGGGATACATTGTGTATGAAAAGCACTATATAAATGCTGATTCTTCTTCTTCTTCCACTGTAATTTTTAAAAGATCTCTTTCTTATTTTTCTTGGGACTTCTGATTTTATTACTTTACCTTCAATTTTTAATTCACAATTACATACAATTGAACAGTGAGCTCCCAAAACAGGTTGACTTACCCATACCTTTTAAACTCTTATACACTCTGTTACAAAACATAAATCTAATACGTTTTCTTTACTATTCAAATCTGTCTTTCTGTGGGTGTCATCACAACCTGGGTCAGGACAAGGGGACTCAAACTCTGCATCAATGCATTGCCCCTTGGTTCACCCCAGGCTGCGTTGAAATCCCCCAACAGAAGCAAATCATAACCCATTGTTAATTTCTGTATACCTTGTGCCAAATGCCTAAATTCCTCTACCCTCACTTTTGGGGATGAGTATGAGTAGATCACACCTATAACAAGATTGTACTTTAATAATTGAACAAACAATATTTCCATTTGATTTTTTGTCCCTGAATAAACTACCCTAAAACTTTCCAAATTCCAATTTGTATTCAACAACCCCCCACCTCTCTTTCCAATTCTGTCTGCTCTATGCAGAAAAAAAACTCTATTTCAATTTCATTTGAATGAACCTGTGGGGTTAACCATGATTCCATTATGGCTATAATGCCAGTGAGTTCGTCTACACCCCATAATTTTAAAATATCCATTTTAGTTTTAAAACTTCTCGCATTATCAAGAATAACTTTGATTTTATCCAATAAGCAGGGACACGGGTTCAGTTCTACATCCCCATCCAAAAGTAAAATCATTATCAGTCTCAAAAAAGGAGTTTGTAGGCAGAAAGACAGGGGGAGAGAGGCTTTAAATTTGACACTAAACTGATTCCAGTTTTGAGTAAACTGGTTTCTACCATTTCTACTTAAGGGCCCTTATTGATAATAATCCAATTTGTACATAGTTCTTAATGATATGGCAGTTAACCCTACTATACCAAACTTTTCCTGAGGGCTAGACTTCTGTAAAACTACTAACAGACTAAGCAAACGATAACTGTAAAACATTTATCCCCTTCATCTTTTACTACTTCTATGCCTTACACAATTCCTAATTATACAATCCCACCAATTATTTCTAACTACTACTACCTTTTGCAAAGTGCCTGCTTTATTTACCTCTGTTCTCTTTTTTCTTTCTACTATCCAAGTTTCTTTATTCCCCAAACCTAGAAAACAATTTTTGGTGACTGATTGGTGCACGCGCTACTCATGCTGCTCGCGCCACGGAGCTTATGCCTTCTAGTGCAATGCTGTTTTACACCTACCAGGTGCTCCTCCCCTCACTTCATACAGCTCACAGACCAGGGAATTAATTAAGCAGCAGAAAGTTTTAAAGTGCAACAGTTCAGGTTTTCAGCAAATACCATACAGTCATTCAGTCTCTCAATAGCAGCCTAGCACTGTTCTCCTGCTTGCCTTGCGTATGGACTATAAATTAAAAAAATCTAAAATCCCAGAACTAAGTGAACTTGCTTTCTCCAGATAAAAGCAGAGGTCTGTTTCCTGGCCTTAGATCTTGAATTAATTTTAGTTTATACAGAATTTTAGAAATTGAGATAAGCCCAACAGTAGAATTTCATTAATTTGTTGATAACTTTGTCTTTGTCCTTATCTTCTAATGTCATGGCAATAAGAAGTAGTAGGGTATTTGTTAAAGATTTTAAAGAACCTAAAAAGGTATTAGAAACCAAGGGTTTGATGGGTAAGAATTGAAGAGGTAAAAATACTGATAAAGTGGACTCACAGGTTAAATCTAAAGAACTTATAAAAAACATGACTAAACATAGGGGACACACAAAGATTAGAAATGGCTCCATCTATTCCCAAGATTCCCAAGATCTTCAAATTACCACGTCTACCCTGACTTTACAAGGGATTAATATGACAAGTGTTAATAAAGTGGTAACCTTAGGGGATAGAAACCAGGAGCATTTACAGCTTATCCCTCCAACCACATCTTACCATAACCTATCTAATAGTGATGAAATCAGAAACAGCCAAAGTATCTTAGGTTCTCCTCTAGTATTACCAGTGGATATAAGTTTGTACTCACCTGAACAAACAAATCAAGATAATATTACAGATTATTTTTTGTATAAAAAACTTCATTCAGGAATTACCACACCAGAAATTCAGAACTATAGGGACAGTATAGTAGGGGAAATGGGTGATATCCCCACTTCTCCTGGTATTACACAGGATGATTTAATTTCTAAGTGGGAGGGTATCTCCTTTTGCCCATCTAGATTGGATCTTTTTAGCCCGCTGGACTTTTCCAGTGGAAAGAACAGTTCCAGATTGGTTAAAAAGAAGAGTATGGAGGGAACCCTTGAAGGTTCCCCAGCTCAGGTCTTTGAGAGAATGGACAAAGAAGTTGAAAACATACAATTGGATCAAACTGTTTAATTCAGTGTCCTGATACAATATCTAATACACCATTAAGTCCTTGGTTCATTCAGCCATATCCAATATTGTATTATTGGAAGCCTATAATGGCATTAAATATGCCCTAGGAAGATTTTCACCTCTCTGCCTGGAGAGAATTTCCCTCCTAGATCAATGAATTATGAAGCTAGCTAAGAAGTTTAATGATACTAAAAGCAAGCAGAGTTTATCTTTCTCCACATTGATAATCCCTGACACACCAAAAGGTAAAGTTAAAGGGAAAAACAGGTTGAATAAAAACAAAAAACCTAAGGATATGAGCAAAACTGGGGGAATTAAGAATAAGCCCAGAAAAAATAATAATAAAAAACAGGTAGAAATTAAATGAAGGGAGGGTGAATTTCAAATATTCCAGATGATAATGGGTTTTGCACCTTAGGTACTTTAACTGATGCTGAGGGGAGGATTAAAACTCAGAAAAAGTTGAAAGCAAACAATAAAGTTGTGAGTTGTGCTGCCCATAAGGAACAGGGAACTCAGGGACCCTGTAAGGATTCTACCCCTGCTTCCCCTGCCCTATAGTTATTACAGGAGAGAATGTCTTGGAGAAATCTCTTATTCTAACTCAAGCACCATCCTCACTTAGAACTTTCTCATTGTTGCTGCTTTTATCCAGGAAGATGCCCCTAAATACCAATTCATTCTTACAGGCCAGAAAGCAGTGTTCAAATTAGACCAATTGTTCCCCAAATCATATGAAACTAATAGATCTTTGATGGATCTGATTGTTCATTTGTTCAGAGCTGAAGTGGGATTACCAAAAGTAGCTACTGTAGTGCTCTTAATTTTGTATTTAGAGACTGGTCAAATTCTACCCACTCAGTTTATATCATGCTACCTAATATGGAAACCGCCAAGCAGGTTTGGGCAAAACAAGGAGTAATAAATGTACTGGGGCTTCTGATTTCATCACCAGTTAACTGGTCTACTATTTGGAAACATACTTTTCAAGGGGTTAAAACTGGAATGCTCTCATCACACAAAGTGTTAGTCTCTACACTTACACAACTTAATTGGGACTTTGGAGTAAACCCCTCATTGTATATGTTATCCATTTTTAGAATAGACACATTTGAAGGGGAAAACCCTAGTAACTTAGCCTCTTACCTTAGGGTGATTTTATCAACTATTACCAAAATTCAGATCCATACAAAAGAACTAGTGCAAGTAGAAAGGGCTTTTGAAGGTAGTGAGGGAACTCAGATTAACTGTTATATATCTTCAGCAGAATTATTTTCATTACTTCTAGAAAGGAGTCACATGCTGGATGAATTACATATTTGCCTGGTTTCTTTGGATGAGTGGAATACTCTGGATCAGACTTTATATTGGGATACATGACTACAAATGTCATCTAGTTCTGAATGACAACTAATTAGGGTGATTTCTCCTGGCCCTGCACTTGGCAGAGGATGTAACTTTCTTAATTGGAACATAGCAGAGTTAGTTAATAAATATGTGGATCCGCAATGGGTTGAGTTTGTCTTGGGATTTGAAGTTATTACCTTTCAAGAAACATGGGCAGTAACGCAGCCCTACTCGAATGGGTTTCAATCATGTTGTGCTCCAGCAACGAAGGTGAAAACTCATGGGACGAGTAGGGGTGGATTAGCCATGATGATTAGAATTAGGGATGGTCTAAGGGTCTAACTCATGAATTATTCACCAACACCTGAGGCTCTTCTTTCTTTAGTGTTTTGGGATAACATTTTAGTATTGACCGTGAATGTTTATATACCCCCGAGTTTTCATTCTCATCCAGCATATGACATCTGGTCAAAATTAACTATGGAAATAGACAAATGACACAGCAACATAAGGTCGACACTGTAATTGTTGCAGATTTTAATTCTAGAATAGTGAATTGTGATAATTTATCTTTTTTACAAGACCAACTATACATGGCAGACCTTGAACCTCAAATTTTGTCTGATATGGTGTTCAATGATGCAGGGAGATGTTGTCAAAGCGTTATCACAAATAATAATTTTCCAATTTTAAATGGAAGAGTAGAAGGAGATTATGAAGGTACATGTACTTTTCCCCCATAGGAAAAAGTGTTATTGATTTTGTACTTTGCACACCTCATAGTTATAATTATTTCAAGAGACTGGAGGTAGTTATGCACCCAGAAAATGACCACGCAGCTATATTAATGTCATTTCTGACTTAGAGCCCTAAAAATGCTATGCCAAACAATATACTAGTGGCATTGGAAATACAAGGCAAATCAAGGTTGATTATAAATATTAAAACTATGGATAGGGTTACTAATTTAATGTATTCTCCAACCTTCTTAAAATTATTTTCATCCTTAGATAATGACCCAAATCCTGAATAAATTAAGCAACAAATAGATATATGTTATCAGCAACTAAAGAAAGAAATCTATTGTAACAATAATAGAAATTATAAATCATCAACATGGTTCGACTTTCAATGTGTAAGGGAAAAAAGAATTTTGGGAAGGCTTATTAGACAAACAAAAAAACAACCGTCAAAAAGTGGGTTTCTAAAACTAAATAAAACACGTAGGAAATATAAAATATTTCTCGTACAATAAGGTTGAATTTATGGATAAACAATGGGACTCTATGTATAATGCCATTAAAACTAATGACACTAAACTCTTCTGGCCATTAGTTGCAAAATTATCAAAATATCAAGGGTCAAATCTTCTAGTATATATTCCTAAAGAGATATGGGTATCATACTACAAATCACTATTTAATAAGGATCTAGACAGTGGGACTGAAATTTTGGATAGTCTTCGTACTGTCAAGGATCAGTATATACCGCTGGTGCTTATATTTTCAGAGGTTGAAAAAGCAATAATGGATCTACCAAATAATAAAGCTCCAGGACCTGATTCTATTCCTGGAGAAGTTTTTAAAGCACAATTAAATTATTGGGTAATTTTTTTCAGAAATTACTTTAATATCTGTTTAAAGGAGAGATATGTTCCACCATCCTGGACAAAAAATATAATAGTACCAATTCACAAGAAAGGACATTATCACATGCCATCTAATTATTGTCCAATTAGTTTATTAGATATTAGCGGTAAAATACTCACTAAGATATTTTTACAAAAATTACAGATTTGGACAGAAAATATTTCTCCTTATCTATTTATTGAGTAGGTTTTTGACATAATTTATTGACTGCAGATAACATTTTTATTTTATCTCACTTAGTAGAAAAATATAAGTTACTTAGAAAAATGAAGTTATATGTTCTCTTTATCAATTTTACAGCAGCTTTTGACTCAGTAATGAGAAGTAAACTTTGGGAAACATTACATGTCAGAGGCCTTCCCTTGAGTCTTTTAGTCCCAATATACTTACTGCATGCTCACACTTCATCTGCTGTTAGATATGATAATAGTGGTAATGTCTTAGACTATTTCCAAACTACTACTGGGGTAAAACAAGGATGCCTGCTGGCATCCCTTTTATTTAGTTTGTATATTGATTGCCTACTGACTTATAATGAGCAAGTTGATTTGGACTCTCCTAAAATTAATAATTTTCCAATTCATACTCTTGCATATACAGATGATGTGATACTATTAGCATTAACTAGCCAAGGTCTTCAAAATAAAATATTCCAACTTAATACTAAGTGCGAACAACTGGATTTATCAATGAATCTTAAAAAAACCAAAATAATGTTTTTTGATCCTCAGTTAGTAAAAATACCAACCCCAAGAGTGTACTTAAATGGTAAACTCATAGAAGTTGTAACCTCATACGTATATTTAGGAGTAAAGTTTTCTACAAATGGATTTTGGACAGCACACTGGAAGGATCAAGTCGTTAGGGCAAAATTAGAGGCCAAAGCCATCTTATGCTTCAATATTAAATACAGAGGCCATTCGGTTCTACCTGCCTTGGTGGCAGGAGAAGCCAAAATTAATCTCATTCTCACATATGGTGCTGAGGTATGGGGAGCTTATAACTCCCCATGCCTAGAAACCCAGCTTTCTATGTTCTATAAATCACTATTACAGGTCCCAATGGCTATGTCAAATGCTGTAGTAAGGGCTGAACTGGGAAGAGTTCCTATTTCTACAATTTTAGATTCATGAGTGGTTGGATATTGGTTAAAAATTATTAATATTCAGAGTAATATCCTGCCCTTACTTTGCCTGAGAGAAAAGATCACATGGTAAGAGTAAAATTATACTTCTTTGTGGTTAAAAACCCTTAAACATATTTTAATAACTACTTCCATGCAACATCTCTGGTTAGATTTTGATAAATCTATTGTAATCTTGCCATTATTTAAGGAGATTGTTAAGCAGATGTTGATTATGCTCGCTCAAGTGAAACATATGGAGAAGGTTAGAAGTCAATGTCAGGTTATCTGGTTAGGTTCTAATAAAATTGACTCTCTAATAGAGAATTATTTAACTCTTCTTCTGACCCCCTTACATTGAAAAACCATCACTTGGGCTAGGATGGGAATTATATCCTCTAAATATGCATATTTTAATAGATGTACCACCGAAGGACTTAACACTGATTTTTGCAGTTGTAATAAGGGCTTTTTGGAAACTATTTATCATGTCATGGTACAATGTCCATTATATAATTCTTCACTGAACAGAATATTGAATAATTTTCTTCTGAGATATTCAGAAACGGATTATGATCCGTTGTTTGCTCTTCTCCACCCCATTACTATAGAAGATGCAGAAATGGCTGCAACATTTTTCTGTGAGGTGATAAAGATTAAAAGAAAACATTTTCCTGTTTAGCAATAGCAATTGTGTTAGTGAACTGTGAAGCTATGTATTGTATTGCTGCTACATACTAGTTGGGATATTTCATAATTTTATACTATATTAATAATGTACGTTTTGCTGGGATATAAGAAATTCCTGCCTTTTATTGTGTTTATGTGTAATGGATAGTGAAATTGAATTTTATAAAACATAGTATTATAAGATGTGCATATATTTATATGCATTTTTATAATTGTAATGTCCATATGTTTTTTATGGAAGAACAATAAACTATGATAATGATGATGCTATTTTGACTACGATTTAAGTATTACGTTTTTTACTTTTGTTGTTAATAAGTTATTATACTCTAACTTTATTTGATGAAGAAGACTTATATTCATATCTGTTCATTGGTAAATAATGGTAGATTTCATATTTTTAAAAGTGTTTTCTAAGTTATTCAATTTTGTAATAATATTGTTATACTTAGAAAGAGAATAAGCAATATAACTACCTGGAATGTATGCTTTAAAACAATCCCATAATAATTGCATTGAAACTAGCTGGTCTTTATTATTTGTAAACAAAATAAGAAAATTATTTCCTCATATTTGTTTTTTAAGTTATCATCATTAATTAGAGCAGGAGGCATACAGTATATGTCATGTTTTTATAGGTTTTTTGTTTGGAAGTTTTATTGCAATCAGTGCATGATCTGAGATTAGGTTACTGTGATAATCAGTGCTTGATATTGTATAGATCAGGGATTCTGATATTTTATAAAATCAGTCCTGGAATGGCTATTGTAAACCACAGATAAGTATGAATAATGTACAGCAATTGAGTTCTGTTTTCTCTGGATATCTACCAATTTAAAGTCCTGCATTAAGGATCTTAAATTTTTATTGGCATTTCTTTCTGCTTCAACGTTTGAAGAATGCCTATCAATAATGTTGTTTAAGGTAGTATTGAAATTGCCCCCAATTACATAAGAAGCAGGGTATGTGGAAAGTTCCAAAAATAAGTCTATAAAAAATGAACTCTGAAGCCTGGTAGGATCATCTCAGAAATTAACATCTGACCTTGAGGATCTGAATAATAGTTTCCAAATTTTGCAAAGGAATGTTGTTTTAATAAAGGTTGCCACTCATCTAGCATTTGTTTTAAAAAAAAGGAACCCAGGCCGACCCCCACCCCATCTCCCATTTTTTACTCACAAAATCTAAATCTTTTGGAGCAAAGTGTGTTTCTTACAGAAACAAAATGTCAGTGTTTTCTCTCAAAATAATCTAATATTTTATCTAGTTTAATTATAACCCATAAACCTTTGATATTCTGACTTAATAGTTTTAACTCAGCCATACCTGTATATTAACCCCAAAGGGTAATTAGCAATTTACAATTCAAGATCCCTGCATCTCTACCTTTATATCTATATACATGTCTCAGTTCATGAGTTGCCCCTTTTTCTTCTAACCTTTGATCTCCCTCATCCCCAAGTCACATACACATAATAAGAAAAAAATACAAAACGTCAACAGAAGACTTTATCAACCTTCCCACCTCCCAGCTATCCACCTACCCCTCCTCCCTATCAGGATTAACAAAAATAGCCCACAGACATAGGAGAGTCCCATTTACTCACCAGTGTAAAGAGTGTAAGTACTGCCAAGATGCAATCCCAAAATTAGGTTAATTAATTAATATAGGTGCCTATAGTTTTATTCTAAAGTGAAGAAAAAACAATAAAAATATAATTAGTGGGGGCGTAGTCTAAAGAAGAAAGAGAGAAGAGAGGAGAGAGAACAAAAACTTCCCCTTTCCTTCCTCACTCCTCCCCCTTCTGCCAATCCCTTCCCCTTAATCAATGGTCCCCATGTAAAAAAGAGTGATAAGCATGATATAGAAAGAATATATCATGTAAGACATATATTTTTTATAGGAATCTTACATAGTGCCTCATTGTGAAATTAATGTAGTCCAGTATTTTGTAGTTTTGGCATTATCTTCTTGATAAGTTCATAATTCATCTGGATTTTCATCCTAAGGGCCCTCAATTAACATTTGAGGAGTATAGCGTAATTGATTACTATATATGACAGCAATGATTCTCCATAGCAGAACTGTATTTTCTGTACTACTTTATATGCTATATTATATTTTCAGTATAAAGAAAATGAAAAACAAATCTGATGAGCAATTCAGAGATAAATCAATATTAATAGTTCCACAATGGTCTAAAGCTATAATTTGCCCTTTTATCGAATGTGCAGTGGCTATGATGGGATTATCAGGTTCTGTAGCTTCTTCTGTTGATTTAGATAACAATGGTGAGAATCATACCATTAATCAGAAAATAGGAACTTTACACAAATTGAAACAGTTTTGTTCCTTTGGATACTCAGAAAGCAATAGCTATCAGCTCCTTGTTACCTTACTTTGACTATGTTGCTAGTCTTTTTTTTTTTTTGGTTTGTACATGAAAGAATATCACCCTTTCTATGTTGCTTACAACAGTATTTGTTGTTTTGTTTTGTTGGCTCCATTATATACTCATCATTGTAGGCTGTGTTCTCTGTGTGGTTGATTATCATTGTCCCTGCATATTAAGTATTTTTTTTTTTTTTTGCTGTTTGGTCTCTAAAACTATATGTTCACTTGGTCCTGGTGCCCTGTCAGATTCAGTTTCTATTAAAAATGTTTTAGCCAGTTTGAGGTCTGCTAGAAGAATTGTTTTAGCTGAAAAAAAAGTTTAAGTCTAAGGTTGGGTCACATGCCTTTTCTGCTGCTGCACCTCACTTTTGGAATGGTTTACCTGATTTGTCGTGATCATCATCTTCATTTTACATGTTTTAAGACTAATTTTAAACTATATTTTTGTAATCAATGTGTATGTAATTGTAACTTTGTTTAATGTTGCATTCTAACTAGTATTTATTGTGCTTATGATTCTTTTTGTGCTGCAAACTATTTCCCCGGGTCAAGCCTAAAAAAGGTCCCTAGGTCCAGAGCCCTTACCTGCTAAACAAACAAACAAATAAATAAATAAATAACATTAATCTGTTAGCCAAAGCTACTTGGTTGTGTTGCAGCCCCATCTGAAAAGCTTTAGTTTGTAAATCTTGTGGATGGATATCTACCACTTCTAATGTCTTGGGTGCCTCATGAGGAGAGGTAAAGTATCTTATTCTACCATTAAGATAAAAAATGCAGCTTCACAGGGGGTAGCAAGGTGCATTTAATGCATCTGTTTCTGAGGGTATCAGTAACTTGATTAAAGGATTTCCATTGGGTCAGAATGGTTTGGCCAAAGTCCAGGTAAACTAAGAATTTATTACCATCATAAGGAAAAAACCCTCCATCCTTGCCTTTTTCAGAATGGCCTCTTTATCTTGGTGATGGTGCAGCTTGATATACTGTAGACTGACCTGAGTGGATCAAATTTAGTAGCTTGGGGGGTGGCACTTATTGGGAGCTGCCCGGTGTGCTCTGTCCAATAGGATTACTTCTTCTGGATATTTTTTACCCATTGCAATTGAGATTGAAAACAAAGTAAAGGGTCTCCTGTTCCCTCTAGGCCCTCAGGAATTCTAACTAGTTTTAAATTGCCTCTTCTAGATCAATCTTCTTGATCATGCACCTTACCCATCAGATATTTTAGTTGGTTATTATGTGTGGCTACTGTATCAGCGAGTGGGATGACAGTATCTTCCACTACCCCACTCTGTTTTCTATTTCCATGTTTTTTACTGTAAGAGATTCCATCTTTGTATTAAGACTGGTGACTGCCTGGTCATGGTATTCTGAATTGCAAATCTGATCTAAAAGAAAAAATGTCTTTCCTTACATCTTGTGTCCATCTAGGGATGACATGATCCTCATTTGTCTGACAAGTTCCAATAGAGGAGCTACTCATTGACTCTGTCCCCTTTAATTTGTTAAATATATTAAAGTTCTGTGCTATTGTTCTATTGGAAGAGTTTGACAATCGATGGCAATAATAGTTAATAAGCCCAATATAATTTGTAGCAGCTGCACCTCTGAATTTTCATCTGCATTATTTGTATTAGCGCTGTATTAGCGTTTGCATTAGATGTAGTACCAGATGAGTTGGCACTTACCACTGAAGCAATTTGCTGTTGTGCCACTGTATTGCATTCCTCACAGTCTTTAGTGCTGGGTTTCATGGACACTTTGAATTTTGCAAAGATACAGTATTTTTATGTATGGAGGTGTCTGGGTATGTCCTAGGTAGAGACTTGGTCTGATTTTGCATACATGTCTGTACTTGATTTAAATCCATCCCATTGGGTAGATCCAAGGGACCCTGAGTCATTGTAACCACTTCTGTATGTCTGCCCTAGGTTTACAGCTCCAGGTTTAATAGAAGTCTTGGCCGAGTGGAGAACAGTTTGTATGACCTAAGGAGGAGTCACCAGGGTTGCCTTTGGCTGTCCCATTTCAACTTGACAGTGAGTGCTGACACCATGGCAGGCTGTGTTATAATTTAAAGAATTCATTTAAAGAAAAAGAGTTGGGTTATCTCGTAAGAGGAGTTTTCTCTCCAACATATTGTAGCTGATTACTAGCAGCTTCATCCCCCCTCCAGGAAAAGGTGGCAGTTGCATAATCCTTTTCAACAGTGAGCTTATATTGATATTTTCCTATACCAGTTGTCTTATTTTAGGAAGCATGCCCAGCTGGACTAAACCCCTTGTATCAGTATTAAATGTGGATGTATTAGAAAAAGCAATAGTCATGGCTATAACCAAAACAGAGTTACCTTGGGGCTGATTGTTTTAGTGCATAGCTCTCTTTGATGACAGTTGTGTTTTTTCAAGCTGCTAAAGCTCTGCAATATCTCGAGCCTGTATGACTTTTTATGTTGATTGTACGCATGCGCAAGAAACATATTGTGGCAGCTTTGCAAAGCAGGTTGTGGAGGCACGGCACTGTTGTGGCCAATGGCCCCACAGCCTTAAAAGGCTTGGCCCACTTCCCCCAATGCCGTGGCACACTGCTGCTGACACTAGTTCAGCCAGCGTACTACCAACTTTTAAAAACATAGCCACTGCAATCAGGGGCCACCTCATCATTGCAGCATCATCTGCTGTAATGAGGGAGCGACCCCTCATTGCAGGGCTCCCTTGCAGTCTCTGATTGTTTGCCGAGGGGGTGCCCAATCCCCCTTGGCATCGTGTCCACTTCCTTGGTGTTTTGCCGATGGGGGTGCCCAATCCCCGTCGGCATGATGTGCCCCCCCTTTGTTTTGTGCTGACGGGGGGTGCCCAATCCCCCATCGGTTACAGCTGTCACCCCCAAAAGAAAGAGTCCAGTGGCATGCTGGGACCCCACCCCAGCATGCCACATGCCCCTGAAAACAAAAAACGGTCCTGTGATGTCTTTTTTTTTTTTACCTGTAAAAAAGGAAACGGTCCCTCGGCGGTCTCCCTGCCCCCTCCTCCCACAACCTGTACACACCCACTGCACACCCTACCACCCCACACACCCTCACCCCATACTTACCTCTAGAGTCCAGCGTGATGATCTACGGTGGACTGGGAACATGTTTGCACTCTTCGTAGCCGACCTCAAACTGAGAAAATGCCAGTAAGCTGAATAATGGAATAAATAGTTTTTTTCAACTTTGATGCATATCTCAGGCATTTTTTGGAATTTTGGTGCCAAATCTTCAACATTGGGTTTTTGGGAGCCCTCCTCATGAATGCTATCACTGACATGGCGTTAATCCGCCCCGAAAGGTGATTTCACGGTCAATGCACGGAGTCACCTTTCAAGACTGATTAATGAAATGACAGTGCCAGTGTTCATGAAATGGGCTGTTAAAAAGCATATGTTGCAAATTTGGTGGAAAAAATCCAAAAAATGACTGTTTTACAAGCGTGCGTTGCGCAGTTGCTACGCATGCTCGTAACTTTGAGAATTTGCAATATTTTCACCCCAGATTTTCAACATTGCCATTTTTTCACACCTCCTTGTGAACAGTACAGCTGTCATTTTTCACGCCCTGGCTGAAATGTGTTTTCACACTTCCGGCACAGAATAGCAGGGTCGCTTTGGAAAATCAGTGTTCGGGACAGATTATGAAAATGACAATGACACTGTTCATGAGCAGAGGTCCTAAAATGCCTATATTGAAAATTTGATGACAATACTCTATAAAATGACTGTGTTACAAGTGTGCGTTGCGCAGTTTGCACGCATGCTCGTAAGTTCACGAATTTATAATATTTTCACTCCAGATTTTCAACATTACCAGTGTTCTGCACCTCCTTATGAACAGTACAGCTGCCATTTTTCACATCCTGGCTGAGATGTGTTTTCACAGTTCCGGTGCAGAATAGCATGGTCGCTATGGGAAATCTGTGTCTGAGCCACATTATGAAAATGACAGTGACACTGTTCATTAGCTGAGGTTCTAAAATGCCTATGTTGAAAATTTGTGACAAAAGTCCATAAAATGAGTGTGCTACAAGCGTGCGGTGAGCAGTTTCCATGCACGCTCATACCTTCGCAACTTTACAATATTTTGACTCCAGATTTTCAATGTTGCCATTTTTCCACACCTTCTTATGAACAGTGCAGCTGTCATTTTCACATCCTGGCCGAAATGTGTTTTGCTCTTCCGGTGCACAATAGTGTGGTTGCTGTGGGAAATCAGTGTTCGAGACACATTAAGAAAATCACACTGACACTGTTCATGAGCAGAGGACCTAAAATGCCTAAGTTGAAAATTTTGTGATAAAAATCCATAAAATGTCTGTGTTACAAGCATGCATTGTGCAGTTTCCATGCACCCTTGTAACCTCGTAAATTAGTAATATTTTCACACCACATTTTCAGCACTGGCCTTTTTCCACACCTCCTTATGAACAATACAGCTGTCATTTCTCACATCCTGGCTGAAATGTGTTTTCGCACTTCCGGCACACAATACCGCAGTCACTGTCAGAAATCAGTGTTTGGGACAGATTAGGATGAAGTGAGTGCGGGTTGGGGGATTGACTGAGCTCAACTGAGTTCTGTCGGGACTGCTGCACATTTCTTCATGGCCAGGAAAAGGCACCAATGCAGGCAGGAGCCCAGTACAAAAGGGCAGCCTGCAGTGCTGATAGACACAGAATGAGCGAGTGGGGGAGGCAGTGAGTGAACTCAACAGAGCTCTGTTGGGACTGCTGCAGATTTCTTTGTGGGCAGAAAAAGGCAGCAATGCATGGAGGGGCCCAGTACAAAAGGGAAGCCTGCAGCTGTGGAAGAAACAGAATGAGCAACGGAGAGAGGTCGAGTGAGCGAGCTCGACGGAGCTCTATCGTGACTGCTGCAGATTTGTTTGTGGGCAGAAAAGGGCAGTAACGCATTCAGGAGCCCAGTACAAAAGGACAGCCTGCAGCACCAGCAAAAATGGAATGAGCGAGTGAGAGATGAGGAGTGAGTGAGGTCAACGGAGCTGTGTTGGACTACTGTAGATTTCTTTGTGGGCAGAAAAAGGTGCCAACAGAGGCAGGAGCCCAGTACAAAAGGGCAGCCTGCAGCACCAGGAGAAACATAATGAGCGCTTAAGATGGGGGAGTGAGCGACCACAACGGAGCTCTGTTGGTACAGCTGCTGATTTCTTTGTGGGCACAAAAAGGTACCAATGCAGGCAAGAGCCCAGTACAAAAGGGCAGCCTGCAGCATTGGGAGAAACACAATGAGCGAGTGAGAGACGGGGAGTGTGCAAGCTCAGTGGAGCTGTATCATGACTGCTATGGATTTGTTTGTGGGCAGGAAAAGTCAGCAACATAGGCAGGAGCCCAGTACAAAAGGCCAGCCAGCAGCGCCGGCAGAAACGGAATGAGCAAGTGAGAGAGGGGGAGTGAGCGAGCTGAACGGAGCTGTGTGGGACTGCTGCAGATTTCTTTGTGGGCAGAAAAAGGCAGCAAATGCATGCAGGGGCCCAGTACAAAAGAGCAGCCTGGAGCAGAGGCAGAAATGGGATGAGTGAGTCAGAGCGTGGAATGAGCGAGCTCAACGGAGCTCTGTCGGGACTGCTGCAGATTTCTTTGTGGGCAGAAAAAGGTGCTGACTGGTAGTACAATGGTGTCAACCAAGTCAGGTTTCTGGCTTCAGTGGTAGTGCCATGGCACAGTGGCATCCCTATGGCAAATTTGGCAGGTTGCCCAGACTGGTAAACGGGTAATGGTACCACAGTGGTATTACGTAATTTTCAGTCCACATACACATTTTTATTCCCATTACATTTCCATTAATTGTTGATATTTCGTGGACGCAAGCCATTAATTTACTCACCCATACCTTAAATTAACTGCTACAGGTATCCATTAAGTTTTTAATGTGTGTGGTATGCCCCTTAAATTTTGCATCAGGCTATTTTAATGGCATGTTTAATAAACATTGAAACTGAGCAATGAGCTTTTCATTGCCATGAAAATGATGGTCACATACTGCTAATCCATTAATTGCCATTAAAACTGTCCAAATGAGCTTTTTATTACCATGAAAATAACAGTCCTCTTGTGGCAATACATTGATGGCCAGTAAGGATAGTTTTATTTACTATCTATCTGTACTACTTTTTCCAAAGAACTATGGGTCCCCTTTGACTACTGTGTAACCTTTTGTTTTACAGGTACTCCCCATCCACTCTGCAGAATCTGCATCTCCAAAGAAGTTCCCTCACCTGGACTATAAAGTACCCATGAATTAGTTACGTGACTGGGGATGGGGAGTTTGAGCCATAATTGAATCTGCATCCATTATATTGGGAGTCCAGATGGTTGTTGCCATGACATTATATTGTAATGAGGGACAGTTAAGAGGTATGGGATCAGTCTCTCCAGATCCAGTCCCCTATAGCTGGAACCCCACCTTGAAGCTGGACCCCCTCCCTGAAGCTGTACCCCCACAGCTGAAGACTAACTTTTTGCTTCAGTACCTTGACAACACCATTTACAGTGAGGGACACAGCAATGCTGAGGGATCAAATGAGAGGTATGGTACAATCCCTTTCCCATGTGTGGCCACCCTGCACTGTAATGCTAGAGATTTTACAGACTGTCACAGGGGTCGATACTAACCTTTTTAGCCACTAGCCATCAGGGCTAGTGATTAGAAAAATCCACTGACCCAACAGGAGTTTCACTAGCCCAGCATAAAATGACCAGAAAAATCTCCATTGAAATGAATGGTCCCATCGAAATGTATATAGGCCCATTCATTTCAATTGCATTTTGTTCTCGATATTTGCATAGCAACAGCAAACGGTCCTGGCTCAGACCAGATACCAGGCCAATAGGAAGGGAAATCAGTGTGGGATGTGACTTCCTGCTGGAAGCTCATGAAGAGGACCATTACTTTTGTACACAGATAAGGAAGGAGCAGTCATCAAAATGAGGGGAGCTATGACAGCCTCTTGTTTTAGAGGTAGTTTAATTTCCGAGTATGTTTTATTGGGCAGCAAAGGCAGGTGTGTAATATCCCCAAAGAGTGGGTCACCAGTAACCTCTGTTGATGCCAACAAGCCTCAGTAAGGTGACCCCAGGTGTCCCTATAGTTTAGGTTGCAAGGGGGGGTGAACAAAGTGGCCAGAGCCATATAAAAATAAAGTGCTTGTCTGCAGTTAAAAGGTTTTTTTTTCTTCTTATTGCAGCCTGCCCAGTAAAGGTGGCACAAGCCAGTGTCACATCTAAGGTCCAGCTTTCACTGGACAGCTGGTTGTTATGGATTCAACATCCTGGATGCCATGGAGGACACTGAGAGTGGCCAGTAATGGCCAAGGATACTGAGAGTGGCCAGTAATGGCCAAGGATACTGAGAGTGGCCAGTAATGGCCGTTAGGGGAGTTTGAATTGACTGCGAAGGAGGACAGTCAGGGGAGTTCAGATGCCCCAAAGAAAAACAAATACATGAAGAAAGTGCAGCAGAATAAAGAGGGGACACAGGGAAGTAAATTCAGAGCAAAAGGCAGTACCTGCAGTCCTCCTCTCATCTCTATGTCAGTCTCAGTGGTCCCAGCAGTGTCAGCGGTCCAGTAGTTGTGGCGGTCCCCAGGATCAGCAGTTGGCAGCTGTAGCGTGGGTTCTGTTTAGTCCCATTTGTGCGTTTTTTTGTAAAGAAAAAGTAAATGCCAGTTCCTTGGCAGTGGCCCCCACAAACAGGAAAGCATCATTAGATGAACGAGCATCAGGAGGAGCCAGCTACCCATCAAGGGAAAGCCTCCCACCTGCCTGCAGCCAGCAGGGCATCCAGCATTCACTTACCCCACCCCCTGTCTCAACTTCTCCCCAGTTTGGGGTGGTGAGTCAGTGACAGTGTCATAAAGCAGGCACTGTCCGCCTGAACTAATACTGAAATAAAAAAAAGATGTTTTTTTTAATGCAGTGAGCACAATAAAGGATGGCTGTGGATGTTAGTGTGGACAGGGCAAGGCCCTAGAGCAAGGAACTGCCAAGGGTGGATCTATTCAAATGTATTTAAAATTGGCCCAGGAAGGGAGCATACAGTGAGATGGTGGCCTTATTCAAAATTACCTAAATTTATTTAACTCACATTCCTAAATGGAGCACAGGGTTGGGCAGCATTCAAATGAAGTAGTTATCGGAGGTGGAGCAGAGGGCAGGCAGGCCCTGAATTAGATAGTGAACAGGGTGCTAAGGAGCAAGGTTAGAGTAAAGCCCCAGTTATAGCCAAGCTAGCCGGTTGGGCTAGTGAATAATTGCTAGTTGTCCCAATGTTTTTTTTTATTCAGAAATAAGTGCCGGAGAGCTAGTTGTGGGAAGTAAGTCCCAGATTATAAAGTCAGAGTGCCCCAGGGTGACACAGGTGACTACAGTAGCCAAGTTGCCTCCAGTAGCCAGGCTAGTTCTATAGGGGTCTCTAGATCTGTTACTCAGGTCACTAGTCCTTTGCTGGGGCTGTGGCAACTATGCTACTGGGGGGCTAACAGACTACGGCTGTGGCAAGTATGCTGCTTGTGTGGATAACTGCCTGGTCCACTCCCTTACTGTTGCTTTTGACTGAAACGCATACCCAAGTGCACTTTAAATCAATAAATTCTACTATTTTACAACACTAGCTTGGCTACTGTTTGCCACTTGGCTATAGCCACCTTTATCACCCTGGACACACTCACTTTACACTCTGGGTTTTACTTAACCTAACTAGCCATTGGTGCTTATTTCTGAATACATTTATTTATTTCTTTACTAAAAAGTTTCACCAGGAAAGGCACATTGAACAGACAAGTTAAACAAACTCACTATTCCAAGATCCATAGCGGCTGTGAACGTTTGCACACATGCACAAGACAGCCTGACTCACCAAGGGATGGTAAAGAGAGCGGGAAAGAAAGTGAAGTGACCTGCTGCTGCTGCTGTGATCTGAGTTGAGCTGCCTTGCCTGCCTGTGATTCTGTGAGTGAGTCGTTCGCCGTATTCATGTTTTTCATCACTCCATCCATGACTCCAGACCACAACCCAACCAGATCCAATACCAACAAGAGGGACTAAAATAAATTTAAGGAGCTGCACTTCCAGCTGCTGGGCATTGGCTTGCCTTAGAGAAGCCTCTTAAGACTTGGATTGAGGTTGATTTTTGATTGAACAATCATTGGGGGCCTGGGGGAGTCAGTAGGACAGTGGTGGTGAGGTGTGTGGATGCCAGTGTCGTTGGAGCGGGAGTCTGACTCAGCATGGCCTGGAGGTGAAGGATAAAGCAGAGAGAATGGAGCAGGAGTTTGAGGACTGATCAAGGCTTGCTTGGGAACGGGGAGTCCCTGTTGACTTGCTGGCGGCTGCACTGCTGCGAATGCTAAGACATTAATATTGCTGTGTCAAACTGTAATGCTCTTCAATGTACAATTTTTTTTTTAATACGACTGAATCATGAATGAATATTAGCCAGCCAAGTATTTCAAGGATTTAAATTAGCCAATTAAGGCTGGGTACATTACCATGCATTTCAGTTCTACTAAGCAAGGAGACAGATAAAACAATCAGCAACACCAATGAATTTTAGAGAAGGTAAGCAATCATAAAATGTGGGGGTTTTATCTAGAAATAATATGATGCAAAAAGAAAACTTGGCAGTGTCCCTTTAAAAGTCTATACTGAACACATCAGTGAACTAATTCCCCTGAATCACTTCCTGTCCCTGCCCAGCCTGAGGAATAGCAGGAGCACTGACTGCCCTTACCCCAGCCAACTGCTATATTAACAGTATATTAGCATGCAGATTGCCTTCTGACTGCAAAAATAGAGTTCCTTATTAGTATTTTAGCAGTCAATCAGTTTAGCATTCAGTTCAGTACAGTCATTCTGAGCTGATTCTAATGTTAAATACTCCTAACCATGTTTACTGTTATTAATGCTCATTAGCAAGCCGGCCCAGTGGCGCTGAGGGCTGAGATGCTGGACGCCTTACCTCATACCACGCCTGTGATCCGTGTTCGGGAATGAGCACGGGCCACCGGGGGTCGGCCAGGGAGGAGAAGGATGGAGTGCCCAGCGGCTGCTGTCCTTCGAGGGGGGTCATCTGCACGCTCCCGCCACAATACCGCCATCTGGGGGAGCTTGGGTAGAAGGTGTGGTAGTTGGGGGAAGCAATAAGGACATTGGGAAGATGTTAGCAGAGGGGCAGAGCAGGAGGCACATCTCAGTGCTCCTCCTAGCTCATTGGCCTTCATTGCACTCCAACATCTGGGGACAAACAAGGGGGAAAAAAAACCTCGGTCTCTCCTAGGCGATGACACCTCACTGTACGTCTTTGGCTCGTTGAGACAGACGCCACTGTGCTGGCTCCACGTCACAGTATGTATGGCTCTGAGGACGTAATAACGGGGGTCCCTCTGCACCCTACCCAGGGGGGGGTTAACCGGGCACCTAGGTTTGTGGAACCGTGTACTCTAGGGGCAGACCACGATGAGGGTGGATCATGCAAGAGAGGCTGTCTGAGAGAGTGGAAAGAGGAGGCAGTACGGCACATAAATACAAGGTTAAAAAAAGTCATTCACAATCAGAAGCAGTATAAAGATTCCACAGAATAACCCATTCAGTACTGCAGTCACCAGCGCTTTTTGAGTGCTAGGTGTTGAGCACTTTAAACCAGCACTCAACAAAAGCTCAACTTACGCACTTGAATGCTTTTTGAGTATTTAAATTAGTAACTGAGTACCGGTTCAGGATTTTAGTTTCAGAATATGTTAATCAGAGATGCATTTGAGCACAGACTGAGATCTTAAACTTTCAGAAAGCACTCAACAAAAACTCAACTTGCCAGATTGCATGCTCATATAGTTCCCATCCTCCAACAACTGCAGCTGTATTCTGATTCCCCTCAGCCTTGGCTGTTGGTACACGAAGACCCACCAAGCCAGCCATGGAATCTGGTTTTCCCCTCCCCAGCTGCAGGCTCCCAGACCCATCCCCAAGCCCACGCTGGGACTCCGTACACTGCCCACTACACGTGGGTGTCAGAGTGATCACTTCTGGCTCTAACAGTTACAAGAAGTTGGCCTATCATTCATCAGTGTTCATCAAATGCAAAAGGACACTGCTGTGTTGCAGGACAGTAATTACCTTTATGAATTCATTGTATATCACACACTCTCACAGTTCACACTTCACAGATGCCCTATGCATTTTTTCAAGGTGTGATGTCGAGAATGCAAAACCCTCTATTTATAGTGCTTAATGGTAAGACATTTAAAGGGGCAATGCAATTTCCCATCAAGATGCTTATATACAGTAAATACTGTGTGTGTGTGTGTGTGTGTGTATATATATAATTTTTTTTAATCATATAAAGGGGCTGGACCAGTGGTGCTGAGGGATTGAGGCGCTAGATGCCACATGTCATTCTACATTGATGACCTGAGTTAGGAAGTGGATTCCAGTTGCTGGGGCAAGCTTGGAAGGGGAAGAGACTGAGCTTGGGACTGCTCTCCTTTTCCAGGAAGGGAGGGCTTGTATGCCCCAACCTCTGACTGGTAATAGCACAGGCTAGGGTGGTGCAGAAGAGAGGTACAGTGGACTGGTGATGCTTACTGCATTGTATGCCTCACACTGGCTGCAGAAGGGATAAGAGAAAACTGGAAAATGGATGCTGGCATTTCAGTGAAGCCCTGCATGTTTGTCTGTGGACCCATACTGCCACCTTATCCATGGTCTGAACTAGACTGTCTCAGGTGGTGGGAGGAATATGGCCCTTCCTCCCTCCCTCCCTTGGCCCTGCCATTGGGGAATCTGTGGTGGCACTCTTCCTTGAGGTGGCCCCAGGGCACACAAGCACTGATCTGTAGGGAGAGGAACAGTGCTGAGAAGCCCCCCAAATCATCCCGCTCAGTAGGAAAAAAAAACAAAATGTAATGAGTTGCAAAGTGCTTTTTTTTGCCATTGTACGGTCACCATCTGTCCAACCTCACCACCTAGCCCCCATCTCCAGGGATTTACCCACCCCACTGGAATGCATCTTGACTTACCCCTACGGCAAGGCTGTTGGTGAGGGACTTCTCATAGAAATATAGAAGTTGTCAGCAGAAAAGGACCTCTTGTCCCATCTAGCGTGGCCTAAAATGCCTTCCTACAGTGCTATGGCAGACCCTACTCTCTCCCCAAATGGATGCTGCTCCATGATCCTGGGAAGGGGGGAGTGTCTAAGTTGATTGCATGGGTCTAGTTGAGGGTGGACGTCCTCCTGCTTGGCTGATGTTGTCTTTTCTGAATATGCTGATCCCCAGAGAGGCATGGCATGCAGTGACATAGTGGTGCAAAGAGCGTTGATGTCTGACAGACCTCACGAAGATCTCAAGCAGAGGCTGTCAGACCCCCACTCTCCACCAGTGGTTGGTCAAAAGCCAGATGTGTACTTCACCCCTGTAGAGGAGAGCAGTCTATGAGTCATTCAATCCTCCTCTCCCCAGCTAGTCCTCTGACATTCTGGGCTCACTTCCAAACCCAGAATGTCAGGTCACACGTGAAAGCTATACCACTGTATTGGCAGGCCAGCAAAGCTAAATTGTAAAGTGCTGAGCTGTGCTCGTCATTAATTTCACCTGTCAGTACTGACAACAACATAATAATAAAATAAGGCAAATAATGCAAGTGATTTTTGGTAGCATTTTACTGTCTGCTCCTCACACACCATATTTTGCCACTTGTATGCATGAATATTGGGGTTTACTCACCAGTGTTCAAAAGTGAGCAGTACCCATTCTGGAATATATCTATCAGGAGCCCCACATGGCACAGCTAATAATGTTGATATCACATGCATTGTCAGCACAGTGTCACATGTGATACAGACAGTGTCTGCACTGCATGAGGCAAAGTGCTGTGTCAGCATCACCATGGCACAAATAGTGTTAAACAGCAGTATGCCACATGGCAGCGTTGTGTCAGCATTGCCTGTGGCATGTGATGTGCAAGCAGTGCAAGTGGCACAGCTATTGATGACAATGCACAGTGTGGTGTTGGCAGTGTATGTAGCACCGCACAGTATCTGCATGTCATCTAGCAAAATGCGATGCCTGCATAGACTGTGGCACCGAGACTGACAGCAGTGCACATGGCACTGTGTGATGTTAGCAGTGCATATTGAACTGCAGAATGTCAGCCCTGTAACTGATGCATTGCTGTGTCAGCACTGTTTGTGACACACTGTGGTGTCTGCACTGCACATGGCCTAATACGTGGCTGCCACTGCACGTGGCCCAGCAGTGTCTCCACTTCATATTGTAGATCACATCTTTTTTCAGTTCAGGTGGCACACGGAAGTGACAGCAGTTCTCATGGCACAGCAAAGTATCAGTAACACATGTTGCACATGGCACAGCATGGTACCAGCAGAGCATGTGCAGGGAGAGTGCAGTGATACTGGTTGGGAGCACATGTGGTACAACCACAGTGAAATGCCATGTGTAGCACCTGCCACCAGGGTGGGTTGTCTCAGGAGCATGCCATCTGTTCTGAGTAGAATCAGAAGGGGAGTGGCCATATGCTGGGAGGAATGGTTGCAGGTGAGTTAAGCCTGAGGTACATGTGTCACTCAAGGATGGCTTCTACTCCCTTAAGCTGCCTACCTCTGTTCCCATGAGCTGCTTTGCACAACTGCTAGACACATAGCATCCCTCAGTAAAAGATAGTCTGTGGGTCTGGACCCCAAACAGCCTCTTCCTCCACTCAAGCAGCACCTCCTCCCAGTACACAAAGCTGAGCAGCACTTTCTGTTGTGGATCTTCCACTCCCCAGAGAAGGAGTGGCAGCTGCAGGGGGTATCTTGTCTGTGGGAAAGGGGTTTCTGCTGTTGGATGGGGCAGAATACAGTCGTGCCTCCAAGTAATGGTGTCCAGGAGCCCTACCAAAAGAAACTGCTCTCACCAGGCATCTCAGGCAGGGCATGATAGTGTGCTTGTGATCCTCTTTGGAACAATTTAGTTTGCCTGCAGGAGAGAAAAACATGTTTACTTTAGGCATATTCTGCCCAAACAAGTTGCTGTGTAGCCTCAGTAGTCCCCTGCAGGCAACTATCTGTGCCTAGTAAATTCTCCCACAGCTTGAGCATCATCTGTGGCAGATTGGTGATGGCCGTGGACATTGTGGGTAACCATACATCATGTGTCTCTCACACAGCAACCTGAACTGTAGGTGGCCATTGAGAGAAGCTGGGAGGGTGCAAAAGCTGGAGAAAATTCCTCAGCTGGATGGCACTCAGCCCCCCCCCCAGGAGGAATACTGTGATTGCCCTCTTGGATCTCATGCTCCCTATTCCCATTTTCTTTTGTAGTCCCAGCTTAATTTCTTTGACTCCCCTCTCCATTACAAGAAGTCCTCTCTTCTTGTGCATTACTGTAGCCAACAATTAATATTCTCCCTTTCACTGTTGCAGCTCTCTCAAGTCCCCCTTTTAGCCACATTCATTTTTTTTTTTGTACTGCACCTCCTTTTTCCATCATCCCCTTTGTCATTTCCAGCTGAAAATAGCTTTTTCAGCCACTAGCAGGCAGGGCTAAAAGTCCATCTGCCTGACAAGAGTTTCAGTAGCCCAGAACAATTAATTTCAACAATGTTGTTTCATCATGCACATAGCTTTCCTACCTTTTAGTTGTTCCTACTTTTTTCCTGTTGGGGGTGTATTTAGGTTCCTTCTAACAAACGCAACAAAATGTAGAAAAAATATCAAACAGCGAAAAACTATGAGGAAAAGAAACAACAGAATGAATGAGTACATTTCTCTGGATGGGGTTGCATGAAAATATGCCAGCTTGGAAACAGCAACATAAATTTTAGGTCCAATAGGAATATTCCACAGGCACATTGTGCACCTGGGGACCCTTTTCATTGTGGCACTTCAACAGAAGGGAAGGAATGTGGTTGTACAACTCTGAGCTTTTAGAAAAGGCATGCTTCAGTGAGTACTACATGAAAAACCAGCTACTACAGACAGACTTCAAGGCATTCTTACACCAAGCAACAAGAAATGGTCTGCAAACAGAAGAAAAACTTGGAGCAGGCTGAGGGAAAGGTAGAATTGTTTTTTTATCTTTTAAACAGTAATTTGATGAAAAACATCTAGGCAAAACTGTACCTACAGAGCAAGATCTGTCAGATCTGAAGGAGGGGCCACAAAAAGTTTGAACAATATACAAGTAAAGGTTATGGGGTCTTGCTCCAATCTCAGCCATTAGTAAGAAGTTGCTGTATCTCTGCAAATTCAAATCTGAGTGAGGGGGAAGGATGTTGGTTAGTTCAGTAAATTAAACTTTGAGCTATGGAGGATTGAGGGGTCTGTACTGTAGCCTATGAATTTAAACCTGAGATTAAGTAAGGGAGAAGAAAATACTTAGATATTTGAGGGGCAGCTGTTCTATTAAAATTCATACTTGAAGGGAGTTGGATTTAATTACTGCAGTAATGGAATTAAATGTTGAGCTACAATCTGTAGATCTACAGAACTTGGGAGGTTGGAAGAAGACAGGGGGTTCAAATGGTGCTTGGGAGGGGTGGTTGCTAGTAATAGCTGCTGAAGGGGAAAGAGGGGGAGTCTGTAGGTGCCAGTGGGGAGGAAGGCCGAGAGAATCAGTAGATGTGTGTGGTGGGTGCCTCTTGACCCATGCATCTGGTCAAATGATTGTGTCACAGTCTGCAGGACATGGATACACTATGGACAAGGCTGTAAGTTTTTCACGCAGTGCATGGATTTCACGACTACCGTGAAAACCAGGTGTCTCCGTGACATATTACATAAGTCCTACCTTATCATGTTTGTTAACTAATATGCTTGTTGCAACTAAAAAAACAAGATTATTTCTCTCTCCTGCAGCCTTGTTTTGTGGAGCCGCTTAACCTCCTGTTGCTGGAAGGGTGGGTGGTATTCATCCACGTCCCATTCTGCTGCCGACTGTACTCAAAAAGGAATGCAGCCTTGCATCATGGAGCAGCTGAACCTCAGATTGCTGGTGAGATATGGGATGTTGCTCCAAGTCCCATTCAGCTGCCAGCTGTGCTAAAAAAAGAATGCAGTCTTGCATCGTGGAACCGCTTGGCCTCCACTTGCTGGATGAATGGGAGCACAGGCATCAGGTTGCTGTAAGGGTTGGGGGCTGTTGCTCTAAGTCTTGTTCAGCTGCCAACTGTGCTAAAATAGGAATGCAGTCCAAATATTTGCTGTGTCACATCTGTCCTAGATGGGAAAGGGGTTAATTTGCTCCATGCACCGATTGGCTGCCAACTGTGCACAAAATCAAATGCAGACTTGCTTCTGTGAAAAATCATTTTTCGCTGTGTGCTCACAGTTAAAAACAATGATTTTTAGCTTGAAAAACTTACAGCCACTATGGACATGCTCAGTACTCTGTGCTGCATAGGACCTTGGAAGTATGCACCACACTGCACCTTTTGAACTGAGCAGCAAACCTGGAGACCAGGGTTTAAATCCCACAGCCCTTTGTTACATATTGTGTAACCTTGTGCAAGTGACTTAAGTTCCCTGTGCTCTTAGCTCACACCTGAAAAAAAAGCTTTGGCTTAGTGTCCATTTCCTGGTTAATCAGTTTCCCCGTCCCTTTCCCTATTTCATTAAAGCGAGCCATTAGCTCTCATCAGAAGTGCCACTAACTCACCTGGCCATTGTCCTGAAATACTGGCCATCTGGCCATCCAGTGCACGTAAGAGGATTTAGCTGAGCTCCCTTCCCAAATGCATTTTATTTCTGTATTATTTGATTTTCTTTGTATCTTTTTCCTATTTTGACCCAACTGTACTTTTAATTTTAAATGTACCCTTTCCTTACTTCTGTGCTGTGCTATACCTGTTGCATTTCTAGCTTTTTGTTTTTGCTCTTGCACAGTATTTTCTCCCATATTAACCTGATTTTATTTTATAGATCTGACAGACACAAATTGTTCTTTTCCTCATCAGATATAAAATCTATTTAACTTGTTCTTTCCACCCTATTTACTCTCTAAGAACAGCAGATCCTTTGTGACTTTTTTTGTGTTTATTTGTAGGGTCCCATGGACATCATCCTCAAAGACCCGCCTCTAGTTTGCTATTCCTTAGGTAAGAGACTCAGATTCTACCTGTGTGTGGGTTGGCTGTAATGCTGTGGCCATACCCATTACAGTGTGTGTCAGAGGGAGGTGAGAGACAGTGTGAGAGAGAGAGAGAGAGAGAGAGAGAGAGAGAGAGAGAGAGAGAGAATGAGAATGAGAATGTCAGGGACCTTGGAGGGAGAGGGTTAGTACTGTGGCTAGTGGAGGAACAGGGTAGTTTTGTTGGACAGTGGAGGTCAGGATATTGGTGGTCATTAGGGAGGAGGTGCTGACTGTGGCAGGAGGAAGGGGCTAGTTTAGGTACTTTTGGAGGGTGGGGCCTAGTGTCTGGCAACTGTCTTATGTTGTGGAGAAAGGGGGCTAGGTATTGGAGCATGGTGGTAGGGGAGACTATTATTGTCCAAAAGCTGTGGAGTTAGGGGGGCATGTGGACTGGGGCTGTGGTGGGAAAAGCTGTATGGTGGGGGCCATTGGGAGGTGTGGTGGGTGCTTTGGCTGGAGTTGGTCTGTAGGGTGCTTTTGGACAGAGGTGCCTGACATAGGGTTCTTTTGATAGAGGTGGGCTGGTGAAGAGTGGTTGCAGACAGATGTCATAAAATATCCGAGTGTGGGGTGTAGTCTCAGCAGCTCAGAAGTGGAAGGGATCAGCTGGCCAGTAGTTCAGCCAGAGTTATGATCCTTCCGCCTTTTTACAGGACAGCATTAACATTTATAGTTTTGACAAGGAGGGACTATCACTGCAGCAGAGTAATGGGCTACTAAGCCCAAAAATCTGACACCTTTACTTTTAACAGACGCGGTTATATGGTCATATTAAGCTCCAAAATACACCAACTGCATCTAAACCCAAGAGCTCTTATTTTCCTCCAGCAAAACAACTCCAATTATCCAACAAAACTTAAGGGTTCTTCTATTTGTTGCTGTGAGTTCAATATTATGGCACTCCTGGCTGTTATGCTTTTTTCCTGCAGCCAATCCTTTAGAGCACCAGGGGCTAACTAACTGGCCACTGCACAAGTCTATGGTATGTGGTGCTTGCTGCTTTCATACTACTCTCAGGGAGTCCACTAATTTCCCCCTGCCTACTTCCCACAGCTACTTTTAAGCCCATTTTGGGCACTGGCCTTTAGCTGCAGTGCAGTTTTTCCACTGTGGTCCCCATCATCTTTTTTTTTTTTTTTGTAGATTCTATTTTTGCATTCTGGATGGCCAGAGCATCCTTCCAGAATACCCACTCAACTCTGCCTTTTACTCCCAGCCTGCCCAATCCCCCCACACACACACATTGATGTCCCTTCTGATCCATGGCAAGTCCAGCCCCCAAGTCCACTCCCTGGGGAGGGCCTGCCCACCCTTGGATGCCTGGTCTTGAATTAGAGGGATCTACTGTGAGATCAGGCTGCCCGTGGGAGATCGCGATGGCGAGTGGGTCTAACGGCAGGATGCTGGCAGGTCTCCGGGTCACTTTCATTTCTGTTGGTCACCAGAGGTTTTTTCCATGGTTGCTCCCTCAGAGTTACAATGTGCAATTGTGTCCAATGGCACCACAGCCAATGTACACTGGAACTCTGCTCCTTGCAGCTGCAGCTTGAGCTCACACTGCCCCTGATCAGGGTGTTGCCTCAAGAGCAGCAAGTTCCCTGATCCCTCCCTGTGAAGGAGATTGTCCGGATGCTCAATCCTTTTCTCCTCGCCAACTGCTGACTTCCCTGAGCTCGCCTCCTGAACCTGGTCACCATTGTATCCAGTGCTCAACCAGCTGGAGGAAACCCAGCAGAAGGAAATAGGCAGTTGAGCAAGGCAGAAGATAAGTACTTTCTGTGTGCTGTTTGTTTTTCTTAGGATTGAGTTATTACTTCATGAGATGGCAATGTGCTGTGTGATTTCAACAGTACAAGTTTCAAACAAATATTTTGGTCTTGGCTGGGAGGAGGGGGCATTTAACTGATTTGAGAGGTTAGAAATACATGGGAGGGGAGGGGTGGTCACGTGACTCGGACCAGCCAATAATGGGGCTGGGATCCACTTATATTTCAAGCGGACCAAGTGACCCTGAAGCATGAGTGCCATGTAGCAGGAGTGTAGCATCTTGAGTAGCATCTGCAGGGCATCAGCAGGAAGGAGAACAGGCAGCAGAACATGCTGGTAGATAGTAAGAGCATAACTGAGAGTGCCACATATATCCATTACAGACGTGGGGAGGTCAAGGTGGGGGAAGGTGTCGATGGAGAGGAGCAGGACCAGGTTAAGGGAGGAGAGGATGTGCAGTGGCAGTCAATTAGGGTGGGAGATGGGAAGGGTTGTATGTTGCCAAGGATGTGGAGCAGCCATATTCCTGGGAGTGGCTTGAGGGCAGGGGGCTGCAGAGTGTGTTGGCAGATGGGCCATCTCAGGCAGGAAATAGGGTGGTTGATTGGGAACTGAGGCATGGAGAAGACAGGATGAGGGGAACACAACCGGGAGAAAATTAATGAGGCATTCAAAAGAGCTCCTAACAGGCACAGATAAGGGGAACTAGGTGGGACAGCAGGAGGGCTGTTGTGTGGCTGCAGCCTATGGAAGGAAGTGATAACTGAGGTGGTCCGCACAGGGCATGACTAAACTTGTTCAGAGCAAAGATATCAGCCTGGGGAAGGGGAACTGGACCTCATTAATGGAAAGGAGATTAGCATCATGCAAACAGATTCTCAGGGTTGACTAGTCCAGAAAACCAGGAAGCTAGAGAAGAGGGAAGTTACAGGAAGGAGCAGGAGAGGTCGCACAGGGAAATGTTACATAGCAGGGAGGCAGTAGGCAGTACACCAAGAAGACACAGTGCGGGGCTCAGCAAGGAGATGCATTCTCTGAGGAAGTTAGAGCAAGGAGACAGAGGACAAGGAAGCAGCAGGCAGCCTGGGAAGCTAAGGATAGGGACAGAGGGAGTCAGAGTGGGAGGGCCAGCTTAGGGAAGACATGGGAAGTAATAGCAGAGAGGCAGAAGCATGGTGGATGGAGCAACAATGAGGCAAGGCAGGTTCCACAGTCAGAAAATAGTTCAGAGGTGGAGGTCAGTACCCGGGTCATATTTGTGAGGGGGAGGACAGGCAAAGGTTAGAGGAGGAAGGGATCATCCAAGCAGACCACTAAAGCAGTAGGTAAGGCTAGGGGATGTTGCGGTGTATTAGTAGGGGCATCACAAGTCAGAAGAGGAGGTAATAATCCTCTTTACAAGATACTGGTTAGGCCCCATCTGGAGTACTGCGTGCAGTACTGGAGGCCACACCTTCTCAAGAACATTAACCAAATTGAGGCAGTCCAGAGAAAGGCAACCAAAATGGTGCAGGGACTGCATCAGAAAACTATATGAGGACAGATTAATGGAGCTCATTTTATATATATATATATATATATATATATATATATATCCTAGAGCAAAGGAAAGACAGAGGTGATATGATCAAAACATTCAAACACCTTAAGGAAATTAACAAGGTGAAAGAGTCTAAGATGTTTCAGTGTAAGAAAAATAGCAGGACAAGAGGACACAGCATGAGATTAGAGGGAGGCCAATTAAGGGGTAATGTGAGGAAGTTATTTTTCACAGAAATGGTGGTGGATGCATGGAACGGCCAACCTCATGAGGTGGTGGATATGAGTACAGTGCAGGGCTTCAAACAGGCAAGGGATAGGCATAAGGGAGCAATTCAGATGAGTATGAATAGATAGATCATTGACAGAGCAAAGGCCGATGGCACGTTCATAAGGTAGAAAAAGAAATGGGCAGACTGGATAGGCCTTGCGGTCCTTATCCGGAGTCAACTTCTATGTTTCTATGTAACTGTGTCCCAACATGGCCACTGAAACTTTTCTGTGTCATAACTACACTGTTCTTGGCACTCTGGCTGCATTTGGTTCTCTGTCAAAGCGATTTACTCTTTACTTTGCACAACACTTGCAGCTTGACTCAAGAAATCTTATTTAATTCAGCACAGTCTACTAAATCTTTGCACACACTCTAGGCAACTTTGCTCAGTACTGCCCAGTTAACTCAGCTTGTCTACTCGTACTAGTTACAACTACTCACGCAGTTCTTTGCCCTCAGTTTACTTGCTTTGCTCAACATTTGCAGTCTTTTTGCACTCAATCTATTTTGCATACACACCAGCTGTTCAGAGTCTTTGTCTTGGCTGCCATACATGTGGAACTTACAGAAGTAACCGGTTCCTTCCAATGGCTGTTGTGGCCTTCCTGACGATGTGATGACACTTGGACTCATTTGGGCTGCCCAGCCCTACAATTGGCACAATTCTTACTTGTGATCACCCACTAAAGTGGTGGCTAACCGGGAGAAGCCTGAATTTAAAGTTTTTTATTTTTTGAAGCAAATTCCCAGAGTACACCAATGTGACAGCTCACTACTGCAGCTGCAGTCTGTACTCCTCACACACTCCCCTTTCTCATCTCCTGTTCAAACACTTCTCGAAGCAGGAACTCCAGGCAAGGGGTGGGACTTGGCAGTGAGGAGCAATCATGCAACGCCATGCAAATTAGCTTCTCTCTCTCTCTCTCTCTCCTCCCCCCTGCACTCCCCTTCATGACAATTATCAAGCAGGCAAGTTTAAACTTCAGAAATGAACTTTGTTTTCATTGCTTGGATTTTCACAGGCTGAAGCACTCTTAGGCAATTCTGATGCACTCTTTCGTACAATTCCTCTAGTGATTCCACCAGTTTAATCCACAACCACTTGAAACTTTCTGTAATTTTAGGCACAAATGTTCTCTTGTCCACAATTAAATTACTACTTGAAAATCTTTACTTTTAACAGTTTTAATCATTTTACTTGACAGGATACACATTACTCAGAACATCAGTCTTTGGCATCACTGTTTTTCCACAAGTACTCAAACAGCACATTTTGTCTACTGAAAAACACTAGATGGTGGATCCTTGAATGGCATTTTCCTTGGCACAGTTTTAACTTTCTTCACAATGATTCCTGTTATGATTCACTGCCACCAGACAGAAAAGACCACAGACATATCCTCAGCATTTGCACTGACATGGCAACTTTTTTCCTCTCCCCCAAGATCTTCGGATGAGCCACCAGTTTTGCAACCCTTACCCTGGTCAAGAGCAGCAACTTGCAACCAGGATCCCCCCAACTTGTACACAGACAAGGCAACAAACCAGAAGTTGGCATAAACAAAGGTACCAGCCCTGGCTTTAGGGTAAATACCTGACTCGGCATCTAAGAGGTCATGGGTTAGAGTGCAAAATAACATTTATATTTACATCAAGTTCTGGGAGAGAGGTTCTAGGGCTATGCTATGTCTCCTATCTGAGGGGCCCCATAAACATTTTACATGGACTCAAAGATGGATTGTCCAACACCATAAAACTGTGATTGTATTATATGGCTTTATTTCTACAGATGGTAGTCAGAAACTGGGTGGTCCCCGAAGTTTGGAATTGTCACTACAGACAACAGATGCAGTCAAGAAACTGTGCTTTCTCATAAAACAGGCAGTATTTGCATTTCACACAAAAACGTCTCTACAGAATGAACTGTCCATTCCTCTTGCTTGGGATCTCTGGACTTCTTTACACAGTATCTATTATGTGGGGGTTGCCATACACTTTTACAGTTAGACATCCTCCTGAAAAGATGGGTTAAGTTAACACCTGCAGGGCAAACTGTGCCTTTCAGGTAAGCAGTTAGCCTTCACCAAGGCTTCAGGTGAGGGTTGCCCACCCTTGCCCCAGCCAGCCTCTGCCAAGCCTTCCAGGACACACACTGGATGCTTCAATCCCACCTGGATTGCTAAAAGCCTCCACACAAAAATACGTATACATTCAGCACATCGTTGTTGTGACACTGGAGTCCACAGTAGTGTAATCTAGCCTTGTCTTGGGCACATACATACACCACCACCAGATGACTCCCTTGGAACATGCCCATGTAACTGTACTTACAGTTTGTTTTTCCCTCTGTTACAGACATCAGACACTAATGAAGAAAACCTTTTCTTCCCTTAAATTCATAGCTTTTTGTCACAAAACTCTATCAGTTTCTGCTCTGGGCAGCTGGACAGTCCTTTGGTCTCTCAGTGGATTGCTCCTTGGACCTACTGATATCTCTGTCCCATTTTACTTTCACAGAAATGAACCCACTGGGGTCCCATTGGCACAGGTTTGCACCACTTCCTGTAGAAAGGCTGTTGTCTCACTCTTTAGAATGAGAAAAATGACCAGAGGTCCTTCACTGAGCCCTAGGGGAGGCTGGCAGGCACCTCCACACTCAAAGCTTCACTTTCCACTCTGGACACTACACTGCTCACTGAACAACTGAACCCAGGATTCTAAAACTGTTCCCCTGCAGCTGGCAAAGGGTTATGCTGCTGCAGGCATTCTAAATGACATCACTCCTCATCTACTTAGCCTAGCTAAGGAAACAATGAGATGTCTGTAGAGAGCTTCTAATAAACTCCCTTACCACCTGTCCAACTACTTTCCTAGTCTATCATTGATGACATTCTAGTAATCTCATGGGACTGAGTAGTTACATCACATCTTATCATTTTATTAAATAAAATTAATTTCTGTTCCACCCAACCTAAGCGGCTACCGGCGGATGCTCCGGCATGTGCACAGTGCTCATCAGGGCAGAGATGTGGGGAAACTCATCCATGACAGAGTTTTGAATTTTGTAATGAACTTGCACAAACTACATCTTTCTATAGTACTCACTCTTCTGATACTAGCAAAGTAACTCTTTTAAAAGCAGGTACTGCAGCTAGGTTAATTTTATGTTTGAAAATTGAAACCATAACATTGAGTATGCGTATTAGCATCTATGCTACTGTGCATGCCTAAAGTCACAGCTTCAGTTTTCAAACAAAAGTTAATCTAGTTGCAGCACCCATTTTTAAATCAGCGTTACTTTGTCAGCACCTGAAGAGTGAGTACTGTAGTAAGATGTAGTTTGTACAAATTCATTACAAAATTTAAAACTCTCTCACTTATTTATTTAGTTATTTAAATTTTGGTAACCGGGTAGACCCACTGAGACTTTGACAGTCCCTTTTTCAAGGGCTAGCCAGGGTTAGTTACATGTGCCTAGAGGGGGAAAAGAAAACCAATGCTTTTGATTGTACTACAGTATATGGTATGTTGATCATGTATATGTGTTGCTGAGATAGACATTACTACAGTTGACATAGGCGAGTTTACATACGAACAACTTGTTAGTTACACACATTCATGAGTAAATAGTAGACATAAGTGCAGTTCAGTACATTATGTCCTTCCTTACTGTTCCTCCCTCCCTTTTTGTCTGTATTTATGTGAGGCATCCCCCTTTAGCAGAGGTGCATTTATGGGTTGCAGCACCTGCAGTGAGACCCACTGCTTAGGTGTAGTTTTAACCCTTTCTTGTACCCCTGAGGAGATTGTTCCAGAGTTTGGGGAGGGTTATTCTAGGTGTTCCATAGTTGATCTGACTCTTGGTGGTTCTAGCAGCTTGCATTCAGTTGGCCTGAGCTTCCTCCTGTTTGCTTTTGGGGCTAGCAGATTTCTCAGGCTTGGTGGGGTATCAGGTTGCTGCAATTTGAAAACTAAACTCAGGGAGGGATTGGCGAGTCTCGCTTCAAGGGGTGGCCAGTTTAACGCTTATAGTACATCGCAGTGGTGCTCCATTCTTTGTGCCCCTGCAGTGAAATTTCTGATTCTGTGGTACAGTGTACTCAGATGTACATGTTCCATTGCCCTCAGTCCTTGAAGCATTGTTGCACCATAGAACAGGATGGGAATGATAGTCCCATTGCTGAACACAATCCTAGTTTCTTCAGTCAGGTAGGAGCTTAGTCTGTACTGGGGCCCAAGTTTTTGGTTTACTATTGTTCTTAGGTGGTCTATGTGTTTCCTTAAAGAGATTTCCTGGTCAATTAACATTCTCAAATACTTGATATTGTCCACCACTTCAATCCCCGTTCCATTTCATATAAGGAGTGATAGAAGATTAGCCCAGAGTGAACCAAGCTTTTTGGGGCCAAAGAACATGGTTTTGGTCTTTTTGCTGTTTAGGACCAGCCTGTTTGCCTGGAACCAGTCTTCTAGCACTGTGAAATCTTGTTGCAGCTCCAAGTTTAGTAATTCCGAGTACTTGCCAGTTCTGTACAGTACTGCATCGTCCACATGTAGCGTGACCTTTGCTCCACCGCATTGTAGGGATAGGTTGTTGATGAATAGGGAGAATAACAGAGGGCCAAGGATAGAACTCTGTGGAACTCCGTCTGACACTGGACGCTCATCTGATTTAGCACCATTCCACCGGACCATTTGTGTCCTGCCGTGGCGGTAACTAGAAAGCAGTTTTAGGGCCAGTGTGTCAAACCCTAGGTCATCCAGTTGTCCTAGGAGCAGCTTGTGGTCGACTAGGTTGAAAACCTTTGTTAGATCAATGAAGACTACTCCAATGAGTTTATTTTGGTCCAGAGTTTTGTGCACATCAGTGATGAAGCTTACCGGTGAATGAGTTTTCCCACATCTCTGCCCTGCTGAGAACTGTGCACATGTGGGAGTGTCCACTGGTAACTGTTTAGGCTGGGTGGAACAGAATTAAATTTCAGCTAATAAAATGATGAAAGTAACATTCAGGCATATCCTGCTTTGCTTATGTATTTTATGGCTATTAATAATGACAGCAGGACACAGAATGCACAGGCTATAGAAGTGTGAAAAAAAGCTGACAGTGTTCAGAACAGTATGCACACCCCCACTACTACTCCACTGTCCCTGTTCCTTCCAGGTGGCTCACCCACCTGCCTTTCCCATCTTTATAAACATTTTCCTTTAATGTGAGTGAAGCACAGTGCCTACCAACGCTCTTCCACTTCTTTCTCCCTGTCCCTGTCAGGCCACTCCGTCACCTGCCTTTCCTATCTTTATATATATATATATATATATATATATATATATATATATATATTATTATTTATATTATGGTAGACGTAGTGACTACCATGAATTAGGGAATTGAGGCCATTTCTATGTTAAATCAAAATTTTGCACCTTAATAACTTTGCAACTGTTTGATGGATTTGCCTGCAATTTGGAATACACAAACAAGAACCATAGACCTTGGGATCTGCCAAGTTTCGTACTGGTTGGATATACGGCTATGGAGTTATTAAGTGTGATCTGCGTGTGCATTTATGCTTTTTCTGGAATTCTACGGTCTCGCCTACAGGTCGCCTGGTTTACGCGACCTGCCCAAAATCTTCAGGAGCGTCATGGGGTCCCCGATGTGTCTTTGAAGATTTGGTGAAAAAATATTAAACGGTTCAAAAGTTATTCAAAAAACAATTTCCCATTATAAGTCAATGGAAAAAGTTAACAAAAAGTTCGACAGTGTCGCAAATGCATTTTTACTTTCACAAATGGTCCTGTTACTTTCGCAAATCTGCCATTTTGTTTTCAGTTAGTGATCAGAAAAATGCTTGGCATTTAAATTTGGGACCCTCTAGCAACCTAATTATTTTTGTATTCACCTAGTCAGACCCTGAGGATGCTAGCCATGTCTTTATTTTGGGGTAAAACACCCCAGAAATATGTTTTTCAAATTTCTGGAAAAAGTACTTTCACAAAGTACTTTCGTGCTCTGAAAGTGTCGCAAATTTTTGCGAAAGCTTTCGCAAATTGTGACAGTAGTTTTCTAGTCTGTGGGAAAATGACAGCAATTTTGGCACTGCTCTGCAAAAGAACGGTTGGGAGTTTTGGGCTGAAATTTGGAGGGAACTCAGCTAACATCTCACAGATGTGCCTTTCAGTGTTGTGTTGAAAAAGTATTACATGGCGGCAAAGTTACGGCACTCCAAAGTTAACGTTTTTCCCATAGGATAACATTACGGTGCCTGACGCATTACAGGAATCCTTTGGCACCCTGCTGCAAAATAACGGTTTGGTCTTTTTTCCTAAAATTTGGAGGGAGACAGCCAACAGCCCACAGATGTGCCTTTCAGTGGTTTGGTGAAAAAATATTACAGGGAGGCAAAGTTATGGAGCTCTGAACTTCTCTTTTTTTTCCACTGGATAACATTACGACTTTCGCCGCGCCTTTCAGGGCCCGTATCTCAGAAATGGTGCGAGATATGGACTTTAGTTGGAAAATACTTAGCCCTCTAATGGCTGGCTAAGTACAAAACTAGCCAGGACAGTCGTAAATCATATCACTTTTACATTTTTGTTCTATATAGTACGGTTCCTGAGATATAACCTATTTAGTATTCCAAGTCCTCATTTTCTGCTCCGGTACCCATTATTATGCATACATTCTTTGAACTCACTGTCTTTCTCTATGCAGGTTTTGGGGAAAACCAGCCTGTGCGTTTACATTACTGTTACCATTGCCCTTTCCGCTTGCGGTTCCGTACCCGTTTTACTTATCTTTGACGTCTACGCCACCATGTGCGTTATCCTTTGCATTTTCATTTGCGCTTGCGTTTCCTGTTATTTTTTGCCATTTGTGTCTACAGTACTGTTTCTCTTTCTGTTTCACTTTGCGTCACCATGCCCATTGACATTTCCGTTTGCAGGCACCATGTTACTATGTGACAACACATCACATGGCAGACCATTCCTGTTTATGCCACTGTGTGCGTTACCCTTTCTGTTCTCATTTGCATTTGCATTACCATGTGCGCCACTGTTAGCGCTTCTGTTTGCATTGCTGTTTCTGTTACTATGCCACAAGACATCATGTGGCGGGCCCCACGCTCCCGCCACTGCATTACATTCACTATTTCTCATTATCATTCTCAAAAAGATGGGAAATTAGAGGCAAAAAACTCTGTTTAATGCATTAGTTAGGGTTGTTCCTCAGCTATAAAAGTGAGGAAATTCAGTGTTAGGGTTGAAAACCCCCTTGGACTCTCCACCCACCCCCAACCGGCATTGGGGTGTGCATTGGGGTCATCGGTCCTGACTGTCACCCCATTCTCCTATACTTCTGCTGCTTTACACATGTGATGGGGTGAGAGTCAGGGCTGATGACCCCAATGCACACCCCAATGCCAGTTAGGGGGTGGGTGGGGGTCCAAGAGGGTTTTCAACCCTAACACCAAATTCTCACTCGTCACTGTGGAACAACCTTAACTAATGCATTAAATAGAGTTTTTGCTCTAATATATATATATATATAATATATAATTTTTAATGTTAGCAGTCCGGGGTCCCCAACCCCAGTATCACTTCTCTTGACCCTCTCCCCTCCAAGTCACCCACCCCAATTCCCCAGCATGCGCTGTACTGGGGTGCCCAATCCCAGTGTCAGAATATATCTGAAATAAAGAAAACCATACCTCAGTATTTTTTTAACTCTGTAAAAAATGAAAACATCCATCAATGTCTGTTGCACCGTTAGCAAGCTCAAAGTCACATGTAACTGCAATTAAAACTTTCATATAATGCTATTCTTTCACTTTCCAACCTCCATCCCTCCCTTACTGCCCCTTTTCCCTGTTTCCTTCCTGTCTCCTTTCTCTTGTAAACCACCCCGCCACCACCACCACCTAACCTACCCACCTCCTCACTTCTCTCCCCTCCAGCTCCATCCATCCTTTTATAATATTTGCCATCCTTGTGACTGTCCCACATCAGTCTACTCACCTTACTTTCTCTCCTCACCCCTTCCACCCTTCTACCCTTTTCCTAGTCACTGTTTCTCCCTACATGACCATAATGTGCTTTTTTTTCATGCCAAGTTTGTTATACTGCTTGCATATTCCAGAAATGTTCTTATGCTCTTTTGTACATGGCATGTATATAATTTGACAATATTGATCTCTCAATTTGCTGTGTATCTTAATATAAGATGTTATTGTGTTCCCTATGCTTTTATTGATTATTTATTTATTTCCCTTATCTGCTGTGTATGTTCTGTTGTAAACTGCTGTCATGCATATAGGACCTCTTTATAAATGAGCCTGCTGAATGGAGTTTTCCTACAATAAACTAAAACTAAAGCAACAATAACAAAATCCTCCACTCACCACTGTCAAACAAAAGATAGGCTCCAAGTAGAATTTCAAAGGTGCTTCATTTTAATATAAAATGCAATGCACAGTACAAACACTAGCTCCGGATGCGTTTCTGAATCTTCACGATTCCATTGAGGAAGGAATCATGAAGATTCAGAAACGCGTCTGGAGCTGGTGATTGTACTGCACATTGCACTTTATATTAAAATGAAGCACCTTTGAGATTCTACTTGGAGCTTATCTTTTATTTGAGAGTGGTGAGTACAGGACTTTGTTGTTGTTGCTATAATTGTTTATCCTGGAGCACCCCACCCTGATGCAGCCTCTGGTTCTGGATTTTAAACTAAAACTAAACTAAGCTAAACTAGTTCCACCACCCGACCCTCCCACTCAGCGCCCACCACTCCACCCCCCAAGCCCTTACTTACCTTACCCACTGGGGGTCCAGTGTCACAGTCCTCTCTGGACTGCAGGCACGTCTTCACTCTCAAAGCCAGACCACGAACTGAGGAAATCAGATATGCAGTTCAATGTATTTCAATGGGACTCGAACTTAATGGCATAACTTGAACTTTTTGAATATTTTGCCCCAAATTTTAAATGTGCCTTTTTGGGACCCCACCTCATGAAACAGCAGTAAAATCAGGCAAATCTGTCCAGAAAGATGATTTTGCAGTCACTACATGAAATCACCTTCCAGCCAGGAGTTGAACAATTCTCTACCCTTGTTCATAAGGTGGAGTCATATAAGGCTATGTTGAAAATTTGGCTCAAAATATTAAAGAATAAAGCTATGGGCCTACATTTAAATTTGTGAATGTAGGCTCATAACTTGTAATTTTCAATATTTTGACCCTGAATTTCAACATAGCCATTTCTTCAAAGCATCTCATGAACGTGGCAGCTGTCATTTTTGAAATCTTGGCCAAAATGTGTTTTTGTACCTGTGGCATGGAATGACATTTCAGTGGCACAGAATGACATTTTGGTGGGGATTTGAAACTTTTCACCTACTGGGTTCATTAGGTGGGGTAATAAGAAGGCTTTGCTGAAATTTGGTGTACAAATACAGTAAAATGCCTAGGTTATGACTGAATGTTACACTGTTTCAGTATTCACTCATAACTTTGCGAATTTTCAATATTTTGGCTCCAAACATTCAAAACAGACATTTTTCTACAGCAACTCATAAATGTGATATGTATCTTTTTTTAAATTCTGGGTGAGATGTGTTTGTGTACATCTGGTACAAAATGACATTTCGCCAAAACACTATAAATGGTAAGTGTCATGTCTGTAAGGTGAAGCCTAAAACAAGTATCTTCAATTCATTTATTGTTTTATTTTATTCTTTGGTAACTGGGTAAGGCCCACTAGGCACAAGTGCCTGTTTTCAGGGGCAACCCGAGCACTGGCTGGTTAAGTGACTTGCATAGAGTCACACAGTATGCAGCGAAAATTGTGGGAACCCAGCCCAAGTCGGCTTGATATACCAAGCTCATTCACAACTCATTACTCTAGCCTCTAGACTATACTGCCAGTCTAAGTCTTCAAAAGCAGGGGTCAAAAAAAAAAAAGTTACCTGCAAGCAAATGTTCATCATTTACAAAAGCTTGTTTTGTTACATGCCCATCCTAGGTGGCTCTGGATGCCATACAGTAGAATCATATCAAACAGAATTATGGCATCAGCAGGTCAAACAACTGACAAAATAATCATATCAGACAACTACTGTAGTTCATAAAATTTTGCAAATTGGGTCAGACACAAAAGTCAAATTAAATAAATATGTTTTTTAATAATACCTTTAAAATATCCACTGAAGGAGCTCCACACACATCAGATGGAAGAGCATGACACAGCAATTTGGGTGGAAACCCCAAAAGCCCAATCCCTGGACAGCTTTAATCAGGATCATTGAACAGTCAGGGGACCGGCATCTGCAGAAAAAAGGTGGCAGATTGAAGAATATTCAGACAAAAGGTCTTTCAGGTAGTGTGGGCCCACATTAGGTAGGGCTTTGTAAGGTAACAAAAACAAATTTTGAAATTGGCATGCCACCTCACTGGCAGCCAGGGCTGTTCACATAGCACCAGTGTGATATGCCCAGACCAAGAAGTCTCAACAATCACTTAAGCTGTTGCTTCAGCACCAGCTGCAAGTGATATGCCAACCCCATAGATTGCTCTAGATGTGAAATGTTGCAGTAGTCCACCAGGTCTGTTGACACCAAATAAGTTCTAATACAGGTCATATGGTACAGATGATAAAAGCCACTACAAGTATGAGTAGCAGATTTTCCCAGGTGTCCTGGCCAATTCCATTGTCAGTAAAAGACCCATGTAACAATCTTTCAGTCACACCTGGAAATGAGTTGCCACAACTCAGTGATCCTTTCCACATCACAAATTACAAATAAAAGGAGACCATGCAGTGATGTAGTTTTCCATTGCTGTGTAAACAAACTTCTGTTTCTTAGTAATGCAAAAGTAATTATAAAATGTGATCCAAAATAAAGAAGTCTCATTGGTCAAAATATATCATGTGACTGTGCTTAAAATCTGTTTCATGCACAGTCATCCTGGTCCTAAACCACATCACACAATGTGCAAATCTGTCCTCATACAACCAGAACTATCTTCCATCAGTCCCCCTGCAACCAGAATTGATCTTCCATCACAAATATGGCTGCTACCTTCACACTGTAAAAAAAACTTTAACTGGGCCCTAAAAATAAAACTACCTTAAATAAAAAATAAAAAAAATTAACTAAATGTTGTTTCCATGATCATCACACTTTTCTTACACACATAAACAAATTAGAACCATTAAGTATGAGGGTTGGCAGGGGACGGAGATGGATCGAGCGTCCGGAGGACTGCTCTCCTCTCCTCTCCTGGGGTGGACTGGGGACAGGCGTTGCTCTGTAGCAGCCCCTGGTGCAGACCAGGGGAAGCACAGATGCAGCGCAAATTGGGGAAGCAGGCGGGAAACATGAAACATGGCATCTCCACCCACCAGGACGATGGCCACCTCAGACCGGTGCCTCCTCGGGACTCTGCACGACCGACCCGACCACAGCAGCACCCAGGGCCAATGCCTAGGCTTCCAGGCCCCTTCTTCTCAGAACAGGAGGACCCATCCAATGAAGGGTAATGTAGGGTTACCCTGCTGTGGCAGCAATATGCGGTAAGGATCAGCGGCAGAAGCAAGAGAGGTAGAGGTCCTTGGGGGCAATTGGCCCAAAGGGGGGTGGGTGGGGATTAACATTAAGTATTGTTTATAGTTTTCTTTACAACTGTTTCTTTGCTGTCAGTGAAAAATCACCCTTCTGTCTTTACCTGCTTATCAGGAAATCTCTTTTTTGTTTGTCGTGACAGTGAGATAACTGAGTTTCTGGCTGCAGAAGAGGCTGTTGTTTTGTGTGTATGTGTGTGTGTACATAATATGTTGGGAGGAACACTCTGCCAGTGGAACTGAGCAGAATTCTGAATCCATGTATTCCATGATAAACATTCCATATCTTGAATCTTGATGCCAGCAAGGGACAAACTTTGTCCAGCAGTAATACAATGACATCATTTGCAGGGGCCGGAAGTACTATTTTATCATAAATGCAAACAGGTACATCCATTGTTTCTACATATAGACATACCTTTCCGAACTGTAAAAAGTAAAAAAAAAAAAAGGAACCCATTTTATAAGTGCAATAAGACACTCTGGGAATGTGCATGGAACATATTGTATCGCATTTCCAGGGGCTGAAGGCACTCAGTTTGTGACCTCGTGTCTCACTACACCCCTGGGCGTGCAGTAAAATCTTTCAATGCACATCCCATTGTGTCTTAATACTTATTAAGCAAACAGTTCTATGGAACTCTGTGGTAGCGCATTTACTGTACATTCTAAAGTGATAAACACACAATGATACCACAGCAATGTGAACAAATGTCAGTTCACTTTTTAAAAAATTTTTGAAAAACAGAGTCAGTGTCTGGACTCAAGGAGGCACCTAGGTTGCATGAATCAGCTTCAACATTTCTAACTGGGGCTAAAGTAGGAGGACAGAGAAACTTTATTTACCCCAGGCTATGATGCCAGCCTAACTTTTCTGAGTGTAAATCAGGGCTGGCAGTATAGCCTAGAGGTTAGAGGAATGAGGTGTGAACAAGCTTGATACATCCAGCAGACCAGACCCAAGTTTGATTCTCACAACCTCCACTTGCATACTGTGTGACTCTAAGCAAGTCACTTAACCGCCCAGTGCTCCCAGGTTGCCCCTGAAAACAGGCACTTGTGCCTAGTGGGCCTTATCTGGTTACCAAAGAATAAAAAAAAACATACTATATTATAAATGTAGAGTCTGCAAGGTAAATTGGGACTTTCAGTTAGGGTATAAAAGACACAGTACTTACCAGTGTGCTGGTCTGTGCTGGGGGGAAGGCAGCTGAAAATTGTCCCTGCAGGTAACTAGGGGCTATTAATTGGTGGAGGGAGGCTGAGGCAAACTTTAAGCAGATGTTTGCATTTGACCTTCGCTTTAGTTAAGTCTTGCTCTCAGAGTAAGGAGGCAGCTGATCAAACTGAACAGCTAGAACATTTCTATCCGGGGTAAGTAGACAGATACTATATTAGAAGTCTAGGGTCTGCAAGGTAAACTGGGACCTTCAGCAAGGGTATAAGAGGCACAGTACTTAGCAGTGTGCTGGTCTGAGTAGGGAAGGCAGCTGAAAATCATCCCTGCAGTTTGCAGGGAATAATAACTAGTGGGGCTTCTTTGTAGGCAGAAATAAAGTAGGCTTCAGCATTTTGACTTCACTTTACTTAACTCTTGCTGTCAGTAGGTCCCATTTCATGAGAGGCAAAGAGCAGGAGTGGTACATCTGTCTCTCAGGCATCTGCAGGACGTAGCAGGAAACTGCAGGTCTGCAGGAGACTCTGCCCATGAAGTAATTAGGTAAGCCTCGGGTGCTGTAGTAAGCAGTCCTGAACAAAAACAAGCATTTGTCAATGCCGAATGTTGTCGCACTGGCCTTGGCTTTGGTGGTGCATTGCGGAAACACATTTTTGGCAGGATGAGAAAAATGACAGCTGTACTGTTCATAAGGAGGTGTAAAACAAGCATTTGTCAATGCCGAATGTTGCTTGCTTCTATGTGCTGTTTAGGTATTTGGAAGTCATTGGAGCGCAAATATTGAAAATGTGCGAACTTACGAGCGTGCGTAGGAACTGCGCATAGCGCTCCGCTCAAATGAAACAGTCATTTTAGGAATTTTTCACCAAATTTTCAACATAGCCATTTTAAGACCTCTGCTCATGAACAGTGTCACTGTGATTTAGTTAATGTGTCCCATACATTGAGTTTGCACACCGACTGCGCCATTATGAGCTACATGAAGCGGAAACATGTTTTGGGCAGGATGTGAAAAATGATAGCTGTACTGCTCATAAGGAGGTGTGGTAAAATGGCAATGTTGAAAATCTGGGTAGAAAATATTGAAAATTCTGAACTTACGAGCCTCGTGGGAACTGCACTAGCATACGCTCGTAAAACAGTCATTTTAGGAATTTTTTCACCAAATTTTCAACATAGCCATTTTAAGACCTCTGCTCATGAACAGTGTCATTGTGATTTTCTTAATTTGTCCCGTACATTGATTTCACTTTTCGACTGTGCCATTCTATGCTACATGGGCGGAAACACATTTTGGGTGAGATGTGAAAAATGACAGCTGTACTACTCATAAGAAGGTGTGGTAAAATGGCAATGTTGAAAATCTGGAGTGAAAATATTGAAATTCCAGCGAACTTACGGCGCCTGCGTGGGAACTGCTAGCACTGCAGCTAAATAAAGCAGTCATTTTTGGAATTTTGCACCAAATTTTCAACATGGGTTTTGGGACCCCTTCTCATGAATGATGTCACTGTCATGGTGGTATATGGGCCGAAGGGTGATTTCACAGTCACTGCAGGAAATCACCCTTCGCCCGGTCAACGCCATGACAGTGACATCATTCATGAGAAAGGGTCCCAAAACCTATGTTGTAAAATTTGGTGCAAAAATTCCCAAAATGACTGAGATATGCAATAAAGTTGAAACCCCTATCTAGGCCATTATACAGCTTACCAGCATTTCCTCAGTTAAGTCGGCTTTGAAGAGTGCAGGCGTGTTCCCGGTCCACCGAAGATCGTTCTTCCGGAGTCCGGAGGTAAGTATGGGGTGGGGGGGCGTGGGGAGGCTGGGTGCACAGTGGGTGGGTGCAGGTTGTGGGAGGGTCGGGAGACGCTCCGCTGGACCGTTTTCGTTTTTTAGGTTTAAAATAAAAAAGACTACGTGGGACCGTTTGCCATGCTGGGGTGGGCTCCCAGCGTGGCACAAGGACATTGGGGGGGCGTTCAGCTGACAGGGGATTGAGCACCCCCATCGGCCTATGGACTCATTGCCACGCTGGGGTGGGCTCCCAGCATGGCACACCACAACTAGGGGGGCACTTAGCTCAGCCGATGGGGATTGGGCACCCCCATCGGCTACGCAGTAGGTGTGGGGTGCGCTACGCCTGGCGTGTGCGGGGGAGCTACGCTTCAGTGGGCTTCTTATCTCTGCTCACTGAAGCGTAGCTCCCCAACTGTATGCCACTGCATTTTGGAGCATGTCATAGACAGCTCAAAATGCATTGGCCCACAGAGAGCGCCTGCCAGCTGGCTGACTGAATGGAGGAGGAGGTGTCACACCTCCGAAATCTCCGTTGATGGCACTATGTTTCTTGCACATGCGTGCAAGCAACATAAAAATGGCAGTGGTGAAAACGTGGCATGTAAGTATTGCAAATTTGCGAAGTTACAAGGGTGCTTGGGAAATGCGCAATGCACACTTGTAACACAGTCATTTTATGGAGTTCCAGCACCAAATTTTCAGTATAGGCATTTTAGCACCTCTGCTAATGTAGTGTCACTGTCATTTCCTCAAACTGTCCCAAAAAGTGATTTTGCACAGCGACTGCGCTATTCTGTGCCGGACATGCGAAAACACATTTTGAACAGGATTTGTAAAATGACAGCTGTACTGTTCATCAAGAGGTGTGGAAAAATGCCAATGGTGAAAATTCAGAGTGAAAATATTACAAATGCACGTTACGAGTGTGTGTGCAAACTGCGCAACGCACGCTCGTAACACAGTCATTTTATGGAATATAGTCATCAAATTTTCAACATAGGCATTTTAGGACCTCTGCTCATGAACAGTGTCACTGTCATTTTCGTAATCTGCCCCAAACACTGATTTCCTACAGTGACCGCGGTATTGTGCGCCGGAAGTGCGGAAACACATTTCGGCCAGGATGTGAAAAATGACAGCTGTACTGTTCACGAGAGGAGATATGAAAAATGGCAGTGTTGAAAATCTGGCATAAAATATTCCAAATTCGTGAAATTATGAGTGTGCGTAGCAACTGCGCAACGCATGCTTGTAAAACAGCCATTTTTTGGATTTTCTCCACCAAATTTGCAGCATAGGCTTTTTTGAGAACCCACCTCATGAACACTGCCACTGTCCTTGCATTAATCGGTCCTGAAAGGTAATTCTGCTCAGTGACTGCGAAATCACCTTTTGGGACTGATTAACGTCATGACTGCAACAGAATTCATGAGGAGGGGTCCCAAAAAACCCATGTTGAAAATTTGGTGCAAAAATTCCAAACAATGCCCAAGATGTGCATCAAAGTTGAAAAAATCCTATTTATTCCATTATACAGCTTACCATCATTTCCTCAGTTCGCGGTCGGCTTTGAAGAGTGAAGACATGTTCCCGGTCCACCGAAGATTGTCTCACCAAGCTACAGAGGTAAGTATGGGGTGAGACGGGGTGTGGAGAGGCAGGGTGCGCAGTGGGTGGGTGCGGTCAGTGGGTAGGGAGACTACGAAGGACCGTTTTCTGCTTACAGGTACTAAAAAAACACATCGCGGATGGTTTTCTTTTTTACAGGTGGTTTCTTTTTGGGGGATACAGTAGCTGACGGGGGATTGGGCACCCCCGTCGGCACAGAAGAAGGGGGGACATCAAGCCAACAGGGAGTGGGCTCCCCCGTTGGCACATTAAACCGGGAAAGGGGGGGATGGATGCTGACAGGGATTGGGCACCCCCATCAGCAAACAACGAAAGTGGGAGGGAGACACATTCTGCTGATGTAGAGTGGGCTCCCCCATCGGCACATACTTGGGCAGGGTAAGCCGACTGGGGGATTGGGCACCCCTGAAGTTGGCAGTTTAGCTGCCACCGTGCCACCATGTTTCCAGCTGGCAAGCATGTAGGAAAGGTCCACTCGCAAGTGACGTAGCTTTGCTCACATTGCAGTGACCTTTCCTTAGATGTGCTTGCCCAGGTGGTGTGGCGCCGGCATGCAGACTGATTAGGAATGAGGGATGCAACCTACTGGTGCATGTCCTGATTCTCCCAACAGCAACCGCACCTCCAAATCTGCACTACACCCAAGATATTGACTGCACAAGCACGCCAACATAAAAAGGAACCTAAAACTCCCTATCTGGGGTTCATCTAAATATCAGCTGAGCTACAGCAAATGGGTAAGTTGCATATGAAACTATAGTGTAATCAGTGATGCAAGATTGTGTCGTTGTTTAGCATCTGCTGAAACAAATTAGAATCCCTGACCAAATACCCAGATAAGATAGGAGTGCAGAGGCTGTGCTAGGGATATAGCATTGAGAGACAGTAAGTTTGTAGTAGGCAGCTTCCATACCCAAACTATTTACATGGCATAAGAGTACAAGGTAGTTATCTACGAAAGACAATATGGTAGCAAAGCAGGACAGAATGTAACAAGTCTGGTTCTATTCGAAAGGCACTAGACCTTAAGGGAATGCAGGCTGTTATCAGCGGTGTAGGGGTTATTGTAGGATTAGTATGGAGATGAGGTATAGCAAGGATAGTCTGTTGTGGCAACTGTGGGGCACAATTCTTCAAGGTTACACGTTGGAGGTGGGGGCACTGCCCCATCTGCAGGACCTTTGGGGAGATGCATCATCAGCTGGTTGCAGCAAGAGGAGAGATATCTTAGCTGTGTCACCAGCTCAGCTGGAGCCCATGACACACATCCCCACACCTCCTGAGGCCAGTGAGGCACAGGACCCAAGGCAGCATGGTTTCACAGCAGGAAGGTCATGTCAGACAAACCTAATAAATTTCTTTGACTGGGTGACCAAAGTAGTAGACCAGGAAGGGGCTGTGGATATGGCCTACCTAGACTTTAGCAAGGCATTTGACACAGTCTCACACAAAAGATTAATATTCAAGTTAGCCAGCCTTGGAGTGGGTCTCAGGGTGGTAGCCTGGATAAAAAAAACTGGCTGGATAACAGGACAAAAAGGGTAATAGTAAACGGAGTCCACAGTGAAGCAGGGAGGGTAACTAGTGGGCTACCGCAGGGTTCGGTACTGGGACCAGTCCTCTTTAATGTCTTTATAAGTGACATTGGAGAGCACCTGGAAGGAAAAGTATGTCTCCTTGCAGATGACACAAAGATCTGCAATGGGGTATATAGCAGCATTCAGGAAGTACAAGGAATCACAGAAGGAGCAGGACAGAGAACTGTATCAGTTAAAGCAAAAGGAAGCTGGGAAGGCAGTCAGAAAAGCAAAGGCCCAAACCAAGGAAAAGATAGCCAACTCAGTTAAGAAGGGGGATAAAACCTTTTATAGGTACATCAGGGAGCAAAGGAAGACCAAGGGAGGGTTAGTGAGGCTTAATTAAGAGGAGGGAGGGTGGGCAGAGGGTGACTGTGAAAAGGCAGAGATACTAAACAAATATTTTTGCTCAGTATTTACAAAGGAAGTGGGGGAGGTACCTAAAACAAACAGTAGAAACACTCTGGATACAGAAGTTGTTACCAGCCCATTTACAGAAGAAAGGGTTCTGAAAGAACTCTTAAAACTGAAGGTGGACAAAGCAATGGGGCCTGATGGGATTCATCCCAGAATTCTAAAGAACTAAGGGTAGAACTAGTGACACCACTGACTACCCTCTTTAACAAATCATGGGAGGATGGGGTGGTACCCGAGGACTGGAGAAGGGCAGATGTGATTCCCTTCACAAAAGTGGGAGTAAGGCAGAAGCAGAAAACTACAGACTTGTTAGTTTAACTCAGTGGTAGGGAAATGATGGAATCACTTTGAAGGAAAGAATTGTTGAGTATCTAGAGGCCAGAGGGGCTCAGGACCCAAGGCAGCATGGATTTACAGCGGAAGGTCATGCCAGACAAATCTAATAGATTTCTTTGACTGGGTGACCAAAGTAGTAGATCAGGGAGGGGCTGTGGACATGGCCTACATAGACTTTAGCAAGGCACTTGGACACAGTCCCACACAAAAGATTAATATACAAAGTTCAGCCTGGGAGTGGGTCCCAAGATGACAGCCTGGAAGAATTGGCTGGAGAATAGGACACAGAAAGTAATAGTAAATTGAGTCCACCTTGAAGAAAGGGGTTACCAGTGGGGTACCGCAGGGTTCAGTATTAGATCGGTCCCTCTTCAATGTTCCTTATAAGTGACATTGCAGAGGACTGGAAGGAAAAGTATGTCTCTTGCAGATGACACAAAGATCTGCAACAGAGTTGATGCACAAGGTGGGTGGAAAGGATGAGAAGGGACTCGCAAGGTTAGAGGAATGGTCAAATGTATGGCAGCATAAATTCAATGCTGAGAAGTGTAAGGTAATGCACCTGGGAAACAAAACCCAGGGAAGAGTGCACAATGGGGGTGAGATACTAACAACAACAAAAAGGAAAGGGACCTGGGGTAGTCATATCAGATGACCCAAAGGTGGGCAAGCAATGAGAGGGGGCAGGAAGGAGGGCTGGGGAATACTGGGATGTATAGGAGAGGCATCACCAGTAGAAAACAGGAAGTTATTATCCCTCTGTACAGACAGTTGGTGAGACCCCATCTGGAGTACTGTATGCAGTTCTGGAGGCCCAATCTCCTCAAAGGCATAGACAGGATGGAGACTGTCCAGAGGAGGGCAATCTAAATGGTGCAGGGTCTGCACCGGAAGACATAGGTGAAGAGAAACTTAAGGAGCTGAATATGTATAGCCTCGAGGAAAGGAGGAGGGGGGACATGATAGAAACTTTCAAGCACCTCAAGGGAATCAACAAAGTCCAAGAAGGTAGCATCTTTCAAAAAAAAGAGGTGCAAGAACAAGGAGGCACAATTTGAAGATAGAAGGGGGCGGCCAGAGGTAATTTAAGGAGGCCTTCCGAGGAGGTTGTGGAGTCAAAAACAGTGGTGGAATTCAAGCATGCATGGGACAGTCATAAGGCAATTCTAGGGGGTTGGGGTAGGAAGAAGTAGGCTGCTGGTTAACTAGGATCTGCAGCTTATCCATTAGGTAGGGAAATGGGCAGACTGGGTGGGCCAAGCGTTCCTTATCTGCCGTCAAAATCTATGTTTCTATGTTATACACAAGGTGGGGTGGAAAGGATTAAAAGGGACTTGGCAAGGTTGAAGGAATGGTCAAATATATGGCAGCTCAAGTTTAATGCAAAGAAGTGCAAGGTAATGCATCTGGGAAACAAAAACCTAGGGGAAGAGTACACAATGGGGGATGAGATAATAACAACAATAAAAATTGAAAAAGACCTAGGAGTAATTATATCAGATGACCTAAAGGTGGGCAAGCAATGTGAGAAAGCAGTAAGGAGGGCTGAAGGGATACTGGGATGCATTGGTGAGACCCCATCTAGAGTACTGCGTGCAATTCTGGAGACCCTATCTCCACAAAGACATAGACAGAGTGGAGTCTGTTCAGAGGAGGGCAACCAAAATGGTGCAGGGTCTGCACCAGAAGACATACGATGAGAGACTAAAGCAGCTTATTATGTATACCCTAGAGGAAAGAAACTGATAAAAATGATAGAAACTTTCAAGTATCTCAAGGGAATTAACAAAGTACAAGAGGGTAGTATCTTTCAGAAAAAGAGATGTTCAAGAACAAGGGGGCACAATTTGAAGATGGGGGGACAGCTCAGAGGGGCATGGGGTCAAAATGTCACATGGCATTCTGCCGTGCGACTTAATCGCATTGCACGATTTATTTATTTCTTTTGATCTGTGGGGGGGTCCACACCCACATGCCCCGTTACAGGGGCCTGTGCCTCCCGGACCTCCCCACTTAGTATTCTAACTCGGTGGTATCCAACACGGAGAGCACACAGGTCTGGGTTTGCGTGATACGTGCCAGACGCCATTGCCGCATAAACATTATGACCCGGGTACGGCTCAGAGGTAATGTTAGGAAAGTATTTTTCACAGAGACAGTTGTGGATGGCATGGAACAGCCTTCCTGAGGAGATTGTGAGTCAGGAACAGTGGCAGAATTTAAGAATGTATGGGACAGACATAAGGCAATTCTAGTGGGGGAGTTGGAGGAAGGAAGCTGTTGATTAACTAGAATCTGCAGCTCATCCATCAGGTAGGGAAATGGGCAGACTGGATGAGCCAAGTGGTCCTTATCTGGCATTAAATTCTATGTTTCTGTGTTTCTGTGGCATGATTTGTTTTTCTTCAGCTGGGAGACTACAATTCACAATGCCATTTTGCTAACAGCAGTTTAACAGTCACATGGAGCTTCAGTTAGCAGTGGTATTTTCATCGACAGTCATTTCCTCACTCACATGGGACTTCAGCTCCCAGCAGCACTTGCACTTAATTGCGTCCTACTTTTACAGTGGGAATTACTTTACTGTTGGTCCAGGGATGTCGTGAAGTCACTGAGCGGTGACTGTGGCTCGGTATGAAGCATTGTTTAGATGACATTCTGTGCTACTTGGACATAAGGACATTTTTATGCCTAAAAGGAGTGCATGTTTCTGATTGCTGGGGGACAAGTATTTCAGAAGTCAGAAATAGTATACACCTCAAGTTACAAAGGATGTTTTTTTATGTTATTTATGTTACTATATTGAAAATTGCCACATTCGACATGGAAGTTGCATGGGCAAATAACTATTCAGCACTTTTAGATGGTGGTTATTTTCACTTACAGAGAGGTTTTTGGTATTCATTTTTATGTTTGCTTGCACGCATGTGCAAGAAACATAGTGCCATCATTTGAGTTTTTGTAGGGGTGGCATCCTGTCTTCCAATTCAGTCAGTGTGTTTGCAGGCACGGGCCACAATTCACCAAAGAATGCTGCAGCTGTCTATGACAGCAGTTGAAAATGCAGTGGCATACAGTTGAAAGGGAGAGCTACGCTTCAGTGAGCAGCAATAAGATAGTGTTGATTAGCATACTGAAAGCAATTCTGCTTGTATACGTCTCTGCTTTCTCTTCCTGGAACATAAATTGAGTCTGAAGTGAACTTTTTCTAGGACTGTCTTTCCAGGAGGAGACAAGTGACTAAAATGACATAGTTGGAATGTTTCCAAAAAAAAAGATCTAATTTCTATCCTTGGAATGTTGAGTCAGAGTTCAGGGTAGGAGTGGCATTGACAAAAGAAGGAAAACAGAACCCAAAAAGACTGAAAAAGTAGACGTAGTTGTTGTCTGTTGGCACACCTGATCAGTATTGTAATAATATTCCCCAACCCTCTGAGTGACTCTTAATAGAGCCCCCGCTGCACACAGTATGGCTGATGGGGTGTCCAACTCTGTCGGCTCCCACACCCCCAGTTCTAGGTGCCACGCTGGGAGCCTACCACAGCGCGGGCATAAGTGAGAATGTAGCACGGGTGCCCAATCCCCATCAGCTCAATTAAACCCCCCCAAAAAGAAACAGACTTCCAGTTGCCATGCTGGGAGCCCACCCCAGCATGGCACACATCTGCATGGCCAACGGGGGTGCCCAATTCTCCATCGGCTCCACTGACCCCCCCAAAAAAATCTTCCAGCTGCCATGCTGGGATCCCACCCCAGCATGACACAAGTCCTGCGTTGTCTTCCTAAAAAGAAAACAAACAGCTGAAAAGAAAAAACGGTCCTCATTGATTGTCTTGCTGCTCAACCAGCGCCCACCTCTGCGATCCACCTCCCACACCACCACCTCACCCCATACTTACTCCGAGGCTGGCTAAGACGATCTTCGGTGGACCGGGAACACGTCTGCATTCTTCAAAGCCAACCGCAAACTGAAGAAATGCCGGTAAGCTGTACAATGGAATAAATAGTTTTTTTTTTTTTACTTTGATGCATATCTCACCCATTTTTTGGAATTTTAGCACCAAATTTTCAACATGGGGTTTTTGGGACCCCTCCTCATGATTTCTGGCACTGTCATGGCGTTAATCGGCCCTGAAAGGTGAGTTCGCGGCCACTGCATGGAACCACCTTTCATGACAATTTACAAAATGACAGTGTCACAGTTCATGAGGTAGGCTCCCAAAAACCCATGTTGAAAATTTGATGAAAAAATTTCCAAAATGACTGATTTACTTAGTGTGGGTTGCGTAGTTCCTATGTACGCCTGAAGTTTATGCATTTTTATATTTTCACTCCAGATTTTTAACATTGCCATTTTACCACACCTCCTTATGGGCAGTACAGCTGACATTTTCACATCTTGCCAAAATGTGTTTCAAGAAATGAAGCATACAATGGCGCAGTCGGTGTGAGAAATCAATGTTCGGGACAGACTAAGAAAATCACAGTGACACTGGTCATGAGCAGAGGTCTTAAAATGGCTATGTTAAAAATTTGGTGACAAAAGTCCATAAAATAATTGTGTTACGAGCGAGCATTGCACAGTTTCCACGCACCCTCGTAAGTTCATGAATTTGTAATATTTTCAGTCCAGATTTTCACCACTGGCATTTTTCCACACTTCCTTATGAACAGTACAGCTGCCATTTTTCACACCATGGCTGAAATGTGTTTTCACACTTCCAGTGCAGAAATGCGTGGTCGCTGTGGGAAATCACTGTTCTGGACAGATTAAGAAAATCACAGTGACACTCTTCATGAGTGGAGGTCCCAAAATGCCTGTGTTGACAATCTGCTGTAAAAAATCCCCAAACTAATTACATTACTGGTGTGTGTTGCACAGTTTCTACGCACGCTCGTGACTTCACCAGTTTTAATATTTTCACTGCAGATTTTCAACATTGCCATTTTATACACCTCCCCATGAACAGTACAGTTGTCATTTTTCATATCCTGTTCAAAATGTGTTTTCTCACCTGTGGTGCCAAAGAAAAAATTACTCACCTTTGTAATTATGTTTCTTCTAATGGAGTCTCGCTGTATTCTGACTATTGCAGTTAGCCCCAGCACTCAAACTGCCCTGAAGAGTAGATGGTTAATTTTCTATGCAGAGCATAAAACGTTGAGCTCGAGCTTGGTTCAAACCTCTGTCTGCTGCATTTTGAAGTGCAACTGTCAGATTCTTACGAGCAATACTAACTAACTACTATGTGGAAATGGTAAAATTTTACTAGCCAAATGGTAACCAAATATTTTGGATCTCCAAAAGACTCAAGTCAAGAAATCCAAAATCAAAAACCAGGTAGCGAGCAACTTAAGACTGTTAAATTAATAATATAACCCACTCCCCTATCTAAAAGGAGGGAGTACTCCAAATGCACCCCTGGGTGCAACACTGCATCTGCCAGCCCACTTCCCAAAAAATAGGTTCTGAGGGAGGTGAGGAGGTCAGAATACAGCAAGACTCCATTAGAAGAAACATAATTACTAAGGTGAGTAATTTTTTCTTCAAACAACATGTAGTCTTGCTGTATTCTGACTATTGCAGACTACCAAGCAGTACCTCCATGGAGGAGGGAATCGAACCTACCTTGGGAATAGGCTCTGCAGTACTGCTGTACCAAACTGAGCATCACTCCTAGCCTGGATGTCCAGGGAGTAATGCTTGGTAAATGTATGGACTGTTTTCCAGGTGGCTGCTTTACATATCTCTAGCAAAGGAATATCCCTGGCCGCAGTCAAGGAAGCAGCTGTACCTCTAGTCAAATGAGCCCTCAGGCCTGAGGGAGGTATTTTGCCTAGCTTCTCGTAGCAGAATTGAACACAAGAGACAATCCACCTGGCAATAGTTCTCTTAGTGGCAGGTTTGTCCCTATCCACTTCCCCATAAGTGAGAAACAACTGAAGGGAGTCAACCTATGAGCCTTAGTACACTCAATGTAGTAACTAAGGGCTCTTTTAATATTGAAACGGTGTAAACTTCTTTCTCCTGAAGAAGAATGATCAGTGAAGGACACAGGGAGAGACATAGATTGGTTCAGATGAAAATCTGAAACCACTTTAGGTAAAAACCTCCTATTAGTTCTAAGGACCACCTTATCTCTATGGAATGAGATAAAATCAGGCTCCACTGACAGTGTGTGCAATTCACTGATGTGCCTGGCAGAGGTAATAGCTACCAGGAACACAGTTTTCCAAGTCAAGTACTTAAGCTCTGCTGAAGACAAAGGCTCAAAAGGGGGTTGCATAAGATGAGCAATGCAAACATTAAGATCCCAAGCAGGGGTAGGATTCCTAAAGGGGGGACTGGTATGAAGCAATCCCTTGAAAAATTTACAGGATACAGGGTGAGATGACAGTGAGGAAGGCTTTCCCGCTGACAGAAAAGTAGAAACAGCTGACAAATGTACTCCGAGAGTAGCTGGTCTCAGGTCTAGGCCATTAAGATGAACCATATAATCCAGAACTGCAGATAATTCAGCAGTGTCTGGGGATATATGCTTCTTGGAACACCTAATGCTGAATCTTTTCCATTTGGAGTTGTAAGTTTTTCTGGTGGCAGGCTTTCAAGATGCTTTGAGAATATCCAGAACCCCTTGGGACAGATGCAAATCTGCATACTCTAACTCTTCAAGAACCATGCCTTGAGATTGAGCAACCAAAGATTGGGGTACCAAATCCTCCCCTGAGAGGAGGTTAACAGGTTGTAATTCCTGGGAAGAGACAGGAGAAGATGGACTGCTAGGGACAGCAACAGGGGGTACCAAGGCTGACTGGCCCAGTCTGGAGTAATCAGAATCACTTTACAAGGTTGTGACCTTACCTTGACCAGAACCTTGAACAGCAGAAGAAAGGGAGGGAAGGCATATAGAAATTTCCCTTCCCAGTTCAAAATCAGAGCATCCAGAGGGACTGAGCCCAATACTGGGGGTCTGCAACAAAACAGAGGAAGTTGGTGATTGTCTGGGCCTGAAAAGAGATCTATCTCTGGAGTGGCCCACCTGGAAAAAATCACTTTCAACACCAGAGGGTCCAGGGACCATTCATGATGGCCCTGGGAGATCCTGCTCAATGCATCTGCTAGCACATTGTCCTTCCCAGGAAGGTGGACTGCTATCAGAGAGGTCTGCAGAGAATAAGCTAGGGACCACAATTTCATGGCTTCTGTGCACAAGGCCATGGACTGAGTGCCTCCCTGCTTGTTGATGTACCACATGGTGGTGTTGTCTGTCCTGACCTGAACCACCTTGTTCTGCACTGACTGAGAGAAGCTTGCAGGGCCAGAAAGACCACCCTGAGTTCCAAGAGATTGATATGCAGAAGGATTCCTGAGGGGACCACAGTCCATGGGCTGTGAGAGCTCCCAGATGGGCTCCCCACCACAGAGAAGCATCCGTGGTTAGGACCACAGAGTGAGACTGAGTGACGAAAGGAACTCCTTGCCTGAGGTTGCCCTGATCCTGCCAGCATTGGAGAGCCTGGATCAGAGTCTGGGTCACTGGAACTAGTTTGGATAGAGAATCTTCTTCTGAGACCAAAAGGCCCTCAGGTGAAACTGAATGTCCTCATCTTAAATCTGGCCCCTTGAACCACTGCTGTAGAAGCTGCCATGTGGCCCAGAAGTTGAAGGAAGTGCCTTGCTGGCCGAGAGACCAGAAGGTGGAATGAAGAAGCCAGCTCTACAATAGCCCTTGCTCTTTCCAGGGAAGAAAACTCTGCTTTGAATGTATCCAACTCTGCCCCTATGAAACTGAGGAGCTGTACAGGCTCGAGAACTGATTTGGGAAGATTGAGAAGGAATCCTAGGAAGTCAGCACTTGCTGAGTCACTTAAAGGTCTGACTTGACTTGGTTTGGGGACTGACCCACAATGAGCCAGTCATCCAGGTATGGAAATATAGAAATATTTTCCTTCTTAAAAGGCCACTACTACTGCTAGCCATTTTGTGAATATCCTTGAGCTGATGTCAGGCCGAAGGGCATAGCTTTGAACTGATAATGGCCTGAAAGCAATTAGAACCTGAGGTACTTTCTGTGTGAGCACCTGATGGGAATGTGAAAGTAGGCATCTTTTAAGTCCAGGGAGGCTAGCCAGTCCCCTGGCCTTAGACAGGGAAGGATTATTCCCAGAGTCACCATTTTGAATTTTGGTTTTAAAAGATGTTTGTTCAGGTATCCTAAGTCTCAGATGGATTGCCACTCCCCTGTCTTTTTTGGGGTAAGGAAGTACCTGGAGTATAGACCTTTGCCCCCTGTGCAATGTAGGAACTCTCTCTACAGCCTTTAGAGCCAGTAGAGATGAAACCTCTGCCTCTAGGGCAATGGTTTCAGAGATGCTTGCAGATGGAAAAGATCTAGCCCTCAGCTTTGGAAATTTCTTGAAGCTGAGAACCAGCCCCTGGCTTACTACCTCCAGGACCCACTTGTCTGAGGTAACAGACATCCAGTCCTGGACGAAGTAAGCCAGTCTGCCTCCTACAGGAATGAGGGAGTCGACCCGGGCTGACACATCAGGGTGTCTGCTTGGCAGGAGTCCTAGGTTGAGGGATGGATGCAACCCCACTCATCCCCCTTCTGCCTCTCCCTCTGAAGAACCTCCTCTGAGGAAAGGGAGAAGAAGCCTGTGCTTGGTAGAAAGGCCTATGAAAAGGCCTGCCCCTGCTCCTAGCTTGCTGCCTTTGAGGAGTTGCCTGCCTTTCCTTGGCCTGTGCACTCCTATAGGTGGTCCTATACTCATCCATCTTTTTCATGTAATTCTCTGTCTGCTCCCCAAACAGAGAATTACCCACCACAGGGAAATCCATGGCCTTAGTCTGGGTGTCCTCTGAGAGACTAGTACATCTGAGCCAAGCCATTCTCTGAAGATCCACAGATGTAGCCATGACTCTAGAGAACACATCACTGGAGTCCACAGCAGCATGGAACTGTACCTTAGATGCCTCAATCCCATCAGCAGCTACCCCCTCCAGCTCGGAGGCTAGCTGTGGGGAGACCTGCTTAGCCAGTGCCAGTACAGTGTCCCACCTAGACTTCTGGTACCTGGCTACATAGGCCATATAATTAGCCTGCCTGAGTCCCAAGGCAGATGCCATGTACTGTTTCTTTGCCATGGCATCCAGCTTCCTAGAATCTTTATCTGGGGGGTGTGAAGTCAAGGATATATTAGCCTTATCACAGGCTGCAGCCTGCACAACCCCAACATGGTTGCACTGTTGATACAAGTACTCTGTACCTTTTGTCCATCCTTCTGTCGACAGGAGGTACAGAATTTGAGTTTTAAAATCTTTTGTGTCTGTTTCCCAAAAGACTTATGAAGAGGAATAGACAGTCTCGTGGACTCTGGGATGTCCATCATATCCATATAATCATGTTCCTCTTGTTCCTCTACAGCTCTTCCACAGGAACTGGAGGGTTTCTGCCACTTTCCTGTAAAACATGTAGTGGGAAGGGGACTCAGAAAACCTAGGAGGGGAAACACCAGAAGGCCTGTCTGGAGAGATGTCCGGTTCAATGGCCTCAACCAGACCTCCCACACCATCATCATCGTCATCATCATAATCTTCAACCCCCTCCAAATCCGGTTGATAGAAATCTTCAGGGGTATAATCTTGAACCGGAGGAACTGACTGAACCGAGCGCCTGCCAGAAGGCGCCGGATCAGACGGAACTGGATACAATCCTTATCGCATTGGCAATCTCTTTGGCGGTCAGAAATGGGTCTCTGGAACCAAACTGGCGATTTTTCTTTTCTTTTGTAGGAACCGATCCTCAGGATTGGCTCTCCTCTTGCCTGAAGAAGTATCACCCTGGTCAGAGGCATTCCTCAGGTTCGGTTGGAACCGAACTGGGCTGGCCATCCGGGTCAGCGGACTTCACAGCCTCCTTATCTCTGAGCCTACCTAATATTTTTTCCAGGGTAGACTTAGGAAAATTTTTACAGATTTGGAAGTCTGAATCGAGGTGGTCAAACCCCAGACAATAAACACAGGTGGTGTGGGGATCAGCCTTAGCAAAGACCTCCCCACACACACTGCAGTGTTGAAACCCAGTGGGCCCAGTTTTTCTTTTGGATTTCTCAGACATAGCCATCCTAACCACAAACTTACGCTTTTTATGGCAAACAACCAGGCAAGACACCCTTATCGGTTTCTAACCGTGTCACGGTTATGGAAAAAAACATAAGAAAATGCAGTTTTTTAAAATCGATAAGGACCGGTAACCACGCTCTAAGTTTAAAAACAAAGACAGAATATATAAATCACTAAACGGCCGGTTCAGTCGAACTGGTCAAAAAATCAATTTTACAATTTCTACAAGTTTACTGTGTCTAGTTCACTACCTAGTACTTACTGTACCACAGGCAGAGATCTGAACCGAAACTTGCGAAAAATAATCGATAAAACCGAGGACTTTGACCGACTTACGAACCATGAGCAAAGGAGAAATCTCCGGAGCGGCCATTCAGTTAGGTGGAGTAAAGAATCTGACAGTTACACTTCGAAGTGCAGCAGACAGAGGTTTGAACCGAGCTCGAGCTCAACGTTCTATGCTCTGCATAGAAAATTAACCATCTATTCTCCAGGGCAGTTTGAGTGCTGGGGCTAGCTGCAATAGTCAGAATATAGCAAGACTTCATGTTGTTTGAATGGCAGGGCTGGCCCACGGCGCAGCGGTTGGATTTCCACTTGCGGCCGCGTACCAGGTTGAGGAGCGACTCCGGGTCGCTGGAGGGCCAGCCGGGGGAGAAGGATAGAGCGTCCTACGGACTGCTCTCCTTCTCGGGGAGGGTGGGGTTGTGTCCGGAGTCTGCGTGACCCCTGGCGGAGGCCAGGAAAAGCGCATGACTGCTGACACCAAGCTCTGTGTGGAGGCGGGGCAGGACGCTCTGCGCGTCATTGCACGTCCCCGCCTCCCGGGAAAAAGGAAAAAGGAGAGCTGCCGGAGGCCCTCAATGAAGCCCATCACAGCCTCAATTAGCCCCCCCCAGGCCAGCCCCCGGACCTAATCCGAGGTCCGCGTCATGCGCCCCAGTGCCGCGGCCCCACCGTGGGGGGAAAGCCACGGGGTATCCGGAGAGCCCGAGGTCAATGTGGGGGGGGTGGAAGCATAGAAAATGGGCTGAGTACTTGGGCTAACGTCGGCAAGAGGCATAAAGAGAAAAAAAAAAGTGTTGTTTGAATGGCGTAGTCGCTGTGCAAAATCAGCTTTCGGCTAATGAACTGATATTACCACTGTCATGAGGTGGGAGGTCACAAAAAAACCATGTTGAAAATTTGGAGTGAAAATACCAATGAACGCCTGAGGCATTAGGGTTTCTGACCATAACGCCCCACCCTGTAGAGACTGACAGGCATCAGAGGTGTGACTTGGGATTGTTGCCTGTAATGCTCATACCATTCAACCCCCACCCACACCCTGCAGCCAGTGAGAGGCATCGAGGTGTGCCTTGGACTCTTTGGCCCCAAAGTTCACCCCATTCTCCTATACAGCATCCATCTCACCATATTTCCTGATGGAATGGGATGAACATAAGGGCCAAAGACCCCAATTCACACCGTGACACTTGTCGTTGTCTGCAGGGTAGGGTGTGGTGAAATGGTGTGGCCGTTATGCCTGATGACCCAAAGGCACACCCCAATGCCTGTCAGTATCTGTAGAGTGGTGGTGGGGTTGGCTTCAGTTCAGTACTTCACTGCCATTCCTATAATGCAGCTCTGTAACTCCTGCACTACCAATGCCAATGCCAGCAAGCAAACATTCAGCATTGACAAATGCTTATTTGTGTCAGTTGTACAACTTGTTAGTTGCATAGAAACATAGAAACATAGACTTTGATGGCAGATAAGGACCACTTGGCCCACCCAGTCTGCCCATTTCCCTTCCTATTGGATAAGCTGCAGATTCTAGTTAACCAACAGCCTACTTCCTGAAACCCCCCCACTACAATTGCCTTATGTCTGTCCCATGCATGTTTGAATTCCCCCACTGTTTTAGACCCAACAACCTCCCCAGGAAGGCGGTTCCATGCATCCGCCACTCTCTCTGTGAAATAAAATTTCCTCACATTACCCTTGAGCCGTCCTCCTTCTATCTTTAAATTGTGCCACCTTGTTCTTACACATCTTTCTTTTTGAAAGGTGCTACCCTCCTGGACTTTGTTGATTCCCTTGAGGTACTTGAAAGCTTCTATCATGTCCCCATCCCTCCTTTCATCAAGGGTATACATATTAAGCTCTCTCAGTCTCTCCTCATATGGTTTCTGATGCAGACCCTGCACCATTTTAGTTGCCCTTCTGTGGACTGCTTGATCCTATGTCCTTGCACAGATGGGGTCTCCAAAACTGCACACAGTATTCCAGATGGGGTCTCACCAACTGTCTGTATAGAGGGATAACCACTACCCTTTTTCTACTTGTGATGCCCCTTCCTTTGCATCCCAGCATCCCCCTGGCTCTCCTTACTGACTTCTCACATTGCTTACCCACCTTTAGGTCATCTGATATGACTACCCCCAAGTCCCTTTCCATTTTTTGTTGTTGTTAGTCCCTCCCCTGCTATTGTGTACTCTTCTCCTGGGCCTTTGTTTCCCAGGTGCATTACTTTGCATTTCTTTGCATTGAATCTAAGTTGCCATATGTCTGACCATTCCTCCAACCTTGCCAAGTCCCTTCTCATCCTTTCTACCCCCCCTTGTGTATCAACTCTGTTACAGATCTTTGTGTCATCTGCAAAGAGGCATACCTTTCCCTCCAGACCCTCTGCAATGTCACCTATAAAGATGTTAAAGAGGACTGGACAGATTACCAGTAAACATGACCACTATATAAGCAGGGTAAACTCTGCCGTGTTTGTAAAGCATGTGTTGCAGTTGTGGGGACACTGACTTAAGTTGGGATTGTGATGTGCCACTTAGTCTTGAGTACTCTAATTACCAGGACGACCATTCATTATGGTTCAATAATGAACAGTCAAATGACTCGTTCTACCCAATCAAGTGTCTTTAATGTTGTTACCCATTTTATAAGATGTGGTAGCTTGTCCAGGAAATGTTAATTGGAATAGATGGTATTGAAGGTGTGGAGAGAAGAGAAGCAATTAAAATCTATTCTCAAGGCATAATAGTTATGCATGAGAACGTAAAAAACAAAACAGGTACTAGGGACCAATATGGTTCTTGGAAAGGGTCTGGGAAGCAGTGAGGCCAAAACAAAGACCTTCACAAGGTACAAGGAAATGCATGGGAGGAAAATTTGGAGAATACCAACTGAGGTACAAAGGAAGCAAAGAGGGCAGTTAGTGAGGCAAAAGCAGATACTGAACTGAAAGGGGAGGAAAATAGGAGAATACCAACTGAGAACCAAGGAAGCAAAGAGGAAGGTTGGGAGGAAAAATCAGACATTGAACTGCTGTTACCGAGAGGGCAAGGAGAGGAAAAACAGTTCTTTGGTATATTACAAAAAAAAAAGAAAGAGGGGTATTGTTAGGCTATCGGAGGAAGACAGGATACCAGAGAAGGATGTGCAAAAGGCAGCTGTCCTCAACAATTACTTTTGCTCTGTCTTCACAAGGGAAGACAGTGGGCTCCTGCTAGAAAGTGGCATCAAGGTGGCCATTAAGGGGGTTTGGAGATGACGCTGCCAGTATTTACTAATGTTTTTCATATACAAGGGTGCACTGTGCACATATATGGAATCCAAACAAAAGAAGAGAGAAATAAATAAATGCCTTAGCTGGCATTTGTACCCAGGCAGCCCCAAATTCCAGTCTGGTTGCACTACCAGCTGAGCCATCAAGGCAACTGGAAACCTAGGAATCCCAGAAGCACCTTACTCTTTCTCTAATACACAGCCTGCTGCAACACAGATAATTACATTTTTTATATACAAAGATGTGCACATATATTGAACCCAAACAAACAGAAGCAGCAAGAAAGCAGCCAGAAACCAAAAACCTGGTACAGAATGCAGAAGATTGGTTAACTGCAAAGACTCCTCAGTCTAGGCATATCACACTGGTGCGGTGTGAACTGCCTTGGCTTGCAGTAAGGTGGGATGTCAATTTCAAGATCTGTTTGTTAACTTATAAAGGGCCCGGAAAGAGCTGGCAGTCCAAAAGATAAATAAAGATCTGGGGTCTGATTGGACACATCTGATGGTACTCAAGGAACAGGCAGCAGAACTGGCTGAACCCCAGCAGGGATTCTCAGTAGCTCATTACAGATGGGGTAGTTCTAATAGGCTGGAGGGTAGTGGGCCGTACAACAGTTCCACTTCATAAGTGGGGAGAAGGAACAAGCAGGGAACTACAGACCTATCAGTCTTAGCTCTGCTGTGGGTAAACTAATGGAGTCACTGGTCAAAGAGGACCCTGTGCACTACCTGGAGAGCAATGGCTTCCAGAATAGCAAACAGCATGGATTCATGGGAGGAAAGTCTTGTTAAGAGCAACCTGATGGTTTGACTGAGTGATGAAGGTATTGGATAGGGGACATATCCTGAATTTAGCAGAAGAGAGAGGAATGATACAATATACACATATGAACAAACATGAAGAAGCCAGCAGAAAAAGACCATTTAGTCTATCAAGTCTGCTCATATTGCAGGATCCATAGCTTGAGCTAATGTCCCTGCCTCCCTCCCCGCTCTTCTCATCCTCCCTACCAATGATCTCATTTCCCCACGCCTGTCCCAGCCTCTCTTAAAGCTGCCCACTATCTTCAATGAGATGACCTCTTCTGGCAGTGGATTCACATACATGTGATATCTCCTCTTTGAGGAGACTCCTGTTTTTGATTGAACCCCTCTCTCCTCCTGGGAAACAAAATCTCCTGCTGAAGTGAAATTATGTCCAAAATAATCATTCATGTTTGTTTTTGGCAGATAAAAACACATAAAAAGTAAATTAGTGATGAACAATGTAAGTAAAAACATTGTACAACTAGTTGTTGATTCTTTTTAGTGCTTGCTCTTGACAAAATGAAATATATTAAGTGCTTTTATTCTTATTTTTTGCGCCATTTAAGGACAAACTCATGATGTTCACGGCATCTCCCTACTAGTAGGCCAATCTCCTACTAATTTAAACCAAATCTCCCTTAAGCAAGTTGGACATATCACATGTATGGATTCAATGTGTCCACCACCCTCTCTGTGAGAAGTGCTTCCTGACCTCCCTCCTAAGCCTCCCACCCTCCAGTTTAAGACTGTTTAAGACAGTGCCCCTAGTGTTATGGTTGCCATTCAGCTTAAAAGACTCTCCTTTCAACCTTATTTATTCCTTTTAAGTAGTCGAAGGTCCCAATCATATCCCCTCTCTCTCTCCGTCTTCCAGGGAGTACATGTACAGTGCCCTTAACCTCTCCTAGTGTGCCTTAACCTGCTGACCCACTATCATCTTTGTAGCTCTCCTCTTGACCTTCTTCAGCAAGTTAGTGTCCTTTTTGAGGTGTGGGCACCAGTACTGAACTCCATACTCTAGATGCAGCCTTACCAGTGACCTGTACAAGGGCAGTATAACCTCTTCTCTCCTACAACTAATTCCCTACATATGCATCCCAGCATCTTGTTTGCCTTTGCTGCTGCATTCTTGCAATATGTGGAGTGTTTCAGGTCACTAGTGGTGATCATCACTCCCAGGTCCTTCTCCTCTTCTGACACAGATACTTGGACTCCAGCCAGGTAATACTCTGTTCTGGGATTCTTGGCTCCAATATGCTTAACTTTGCATTTCTTGGCATTGAAGCTAAGTTGCCAGATCCTAGACCAACTCCCTAGCTTTTCCAGATCTTCCTGTAGGTCCTGTATCCCTTCAGCTGTGTCCACTGTCACACAGACCTTCAAGTTCCTGAAAGGAATAAACAAGGTGAACTGCAAGGAACTATTTACCACGAGTAATAGATCAAAAACACAGGAGCATGAATGGAAACTAATGGAAGTGCGGGTTCAAGACAGATATGAGGAAGTTTTCTTTTTACAGAAATAGTGGTGGTGCCATGGAGCGTTCTGGCAGCTGAGGTGGTGGGTGCTAAAGGGGGGGCAATAGTGAGGGCTAATACTCTATATAAACAATAGGTCCTGGAGTTTGATAGGGAACTATAGGCTGATTAGATGGACCATTAGTCTTTTTCTACCATCACTATCTACAGAATGTTTTTATGTCTCAGTACATTGCACACTCGCCTCTTGGTCAGACTGTTGGAAGGTCATGGGTTCTAGTCCTACTCCAGGAACTTGGGTTAATACCCCAAAGTAACACTGTAGTGCAGCATTAAAGGGTGCTGCACTATTGAGGTGCCATTCTATGAATGCAAAATAAACTGGGAACCACATGCTTCTGAAACTGGCTAGTGCTAGCTAAGAATACGCACTATCTCAAAAATACCAGACAGATGTTCCCAGGGAGGCAAAATTATACAAAAATAAATATAACATAATCAGTTTCTGGAGCAAAGGAAATCAAGAAAAATGGCATTTAATGGAAAGCCTGGTTGAAAAGGCTGATGAATACTCATTTCAGAGTTGAAGCACCAGTATAAAGTTGCTGCTGTGAACCAGATTTTCTATTAAATGACACTTTGCTTGATTTCCTTGGCTCCAGAAACTGATTATTTTATATTTATTTTGATATAATTTTGCCTCCTAGGGTGAAGCTACTACAGAAGGTGTTTCTGCTATTATTTGAATGCAAATTAAATCAAGAGCTCTTCCTCCCATCTCTATTGCAGCGGTGGAAGTTAAAGATCTCATGGTACTTTTCAGAGGGAGTAGGATTTTCCCCAGGACTCTGGCAAACATTCACCCTGCAAATTAAACAGGTGCATGTGACCCCCCACCCAGCCCCACCCTCAGAATACACATAGAAATTATCTGTCACAGCTCAGTGTGCCTTTCCTGGTCAAAGAATGCGAACAGACAGGTTAAAAGTGCTCTCATTGTTACTAAATTTTTTAAACAAGGCTATTTTATAAGTAATATAACACACTCCAGACCATGGATTAAGTAAGTGACAAGACTCAACTGAGTGTGGGATGTTGGGGGATATCCCAATGCCCAAGGTGTAGTAAGGTGCAATGTCACATGCAGAGGGCATTACATCCCCTGGAAGTGCAGGCATGCCCCCAGCACCCCACACCCTAAGGGTTGTATTGCAATAAGAAAATTAGTTTTTGCACCCTCAATTTTTTTAAGTAATATTTAACTTTTAAAGAAAAGGTTTTATATGTAAAATAGTCCTTATGCAGGTACAGTGCCTGCCCTTTTTTAGAGGGCACTACTGGCTGAAAAACATATGGCTTTGTAATGCTGTCAGCCAATCAGGTTCCAGAAATTATCCTAACTGCATTTCTAAGTGATATCACAACACTTTGCAAGTGATTGAAGGCACTGACCTATGTCTCATGTCTCCCAATGCACCCTGGGATATGTGGTGAAATACTGTAGCCTATTGCACACCCTGCCATGTGTTATTGCTTATATAATGAATCACATGTTGCCTCCATGATAAATTTGCATACTTCCGTAAATGTTTACAAAGGTACCCCAATATTTATTTCTGTTCCCATCCCACACAATGGATCAAAATTACATTTATTTTCTCAGCTGAACTGACTGTGATTGTGTTCCTTAGAGCTGGGTGATCTGCCTCTTTTTATTTAGAACATATTTGAACTGCTGGTTGATCCACATCTGAATAGATCTGTTGCAGATATCACTGATGATTCACCTATTGCTGTTTCACCCTCATGGCAAGATTACTGGAAAATTGTGCATGGAATTTTATTGTGCGATCTGAAATTTCACCATTCTCCTCATAACAACATGTTTTGCTATTTCTTGCATTTTTCTGAGTTTATGCATCAGACTATATATATATATATATATATATATATATATATATATAATAGATATATATATATATATATATATATATATATATATATGTAGCTGGAAGTATAGCCTAGAGGTTAAAGTAATAAGCTGTGAATGAGCTTGGTACATACAGCAGACCAGACCTGGGTTTGATTCTCACAACCTCCACTTGCATACTATGTGACTCTGAGCAAGTCACTTAACTGCCCAGTACTCCCAGATTGCCCCTGAAAACAGGCACTTATGCCTAATGGGCCTTACCCAGTTACCAAAGGCTAAAAATAAAATATGTATATATAGTGGATACATGATGGGCAGGAGTGGAATATGAAAAATATTCTCACTCCTGCAGAGTGAAATATACAGTGCTCATGATGCAGGAGTGAGAATAATTTCCATATTCCATGATCTGCCCATCATGTATGCTATTTATACCATGGAGGTGAGACCAATTTCAGTGAGAGGTACGTTTGTTGTTATGAGGATCATGTCACTTTAAATGATGCTGGTACTGTGGTAGTGTGTGTGTGTGAACTTTTATGAATGGGTTGTTGTAGTGAGCTGTTGTTGGTGTGTGTGTGTGTGTGTGTGGGTCTTGATTAGGTGTGCTGTGTTTTGGTAATTGGTTGACTGAGGGAGGTTCTGTCCAGTGACAATGAAGAAGATGGTAATGATTTCTTTTGGCAGGTTTGTGTCTTCATGTTTGGCTGTTTAAGATTTATTTAAACATTTCAGGCATCATCTGTTTGATTCAGTAATGTACTAAACCTGGGTTTTGAAATACAGCACAAGAGATTTGGAGATTGTTACATTTAGAAGGAATGATGTAGCCGACTGTCATTATCTATCTTAATTGTGTTAATTTGCGTAGGGCCTGTTTTGGAACTCAACAAATTACAGGGTGTTTCTTAGGCTCTGTCCACACTACACCGCTCCGGCCCAGTAACGGATGCAATCCATTACAGCAAGGGAGAGGTGCAGTGTGTCCACATTGCAGCAGCGTCCGTTATGGGACTGGTACCGCTGGTCCACACTAGGGCTGCTGGGTGACCGTTACGGCGGCATCCGTTCCCAGGATGCAGCTCACGCTGCGCTACGGGCCCTGCAGGGGACCGTTACCATGTGTCCACACTTTGCCTGGTAACGTTATCGAGGCATAACCAGTTTCATAACCATTGTTGAAACCACCTCATATGTGGTTTCAACAATGGTTACAAAAACATCTTCTGTAACGTTACAGGTGTAAATGCAAACCGTTGCGGTAATGGTTTGGGCACTCTGTAAGTAATGTGGACAGGGCCTTAGTGTTTTCAGATGCAGGTGAGTGATGTCAGCAGAGTAGGTATAAATGGTATTTATTTTAACTCTGCTGATGCCATCAGGATTTATTTCACTCCAGTGAAAATATCATGGTTTATTTCACTGGAATTGGTCTCACCCCCATGGTGTATGTGTATATATATACATATACATATATATATATATATATATTTATACAATGGGTTGAAAGATAACACTCTGAATAAATGTTGTTATTTTCACCCTATTGAATATCAAGAGTTGATGCAGACACTGTGGAATATCTTAGCAAATATTCCATAGTGTCTATGTCAGCTGCTGATATTCAACAGTGTCAAAATCAGTAGCTGTTATTCCAACAATGGTTACCTCAGTAGTAGCACCTTCCAGACCGGGTTTCTTTTCAAAACAAGCAAAAGATTAAAATATCAAAAAACGCCAGGTGCCCAAACATCAGCTCAACCACAAAAACCATCACTGTCTACACATGAACACTGTAAAAATCAATCCTGACTAAAAATCTCATCTGTACCTATACAGTGTTCTTTATCTCTGCTCACATAACAGAAGTTGTTCGAAAACTGCAAGTGTGACCCACGGAAGCTCATCTACTTCAAAGTGCACACTCCATTGATGGCAGTCTCTCAGTAAGACCCCAGCACACAGCAGACAATAAAAGAAAAAGTTAACTCACCAACATAAAATTCTTCTGTGACTTATCCTCAGAAGCCATCCCAAACTGAATTTCAAACCCTGTCATGGGCTGGCAACAAACCGAAATGAAACTGTAAAACCCAATCAATATCCACCCGATTCAGCAAACACTTTCTTAAAAACCAAAATGCATAAAACACTACTTTTATCAGCCCCATTAAAATCTGAATCCAAAAAATAAAACGACTGAACATTCGAATCTGAATGGGAGCGCTGTCCCCGAACATAATCCTACCCACAAACAAGAGTACACCAATCATAAAGGACGCAAAATGCATACCAAGCATCACCAACCAATCAAAAAGTCTCCATTCATTTAAACAATGAATAAAATACTACAACCTCCCATTTCACAACCTAACGCACAGTGTAAATAACCTTGCTAGAACCAAACAACATATGCTGCTCTACCTAGGCAGAAAAAGAAAACATAAAACAGCAACGCACAGAGAACGATGAATATAAAATGCACTACATACTGAAATAGGGCCCTATGAATAAATTGCACACATGATGTGCAACAAGTGAAATATGGTAAATATTTCCACTTGTGCAGGGTGTCTGCGATAATATAACTCATGGCTTCACCACTCGTGATATTATCCCAGTTCACCCTGCATTTGTGGAAATATTTTACATATTCCACAGTCGCCCATCATGTATCCCATAGATATATACATATATATCAGAAAAGGCTCTTAAACATATTGACAGTTTAACATTCTAACTTGGGTTTGTAAAGCAATACATTGTGAGACAGGGAAGGGTTTCTCTGTGATATTCCTTTCATCCAATGTACTGCCTGGTCTGAGTTCAACATTCATTAGCCAGTCATACAGTTTGTATTTGCATACACCGCACAGAAATCCTCATTTATAACAAATGCTGTTTCCTCTAAGAAGCCAAAAAAAGCAGACTATAACACTTTGAGCCTCTTTTTCCAGTGTTTCTGCAAAGTTATTCTACACATTTAGAATGTGCAAGCAACATTTTGTAGGTGCTACTAATTAGCTTTTAAAGCTGTCCTCAACTTTGAATGCAAATCAGCAATACCTGTGAACAGAACAAACTTGCGCTAGCTTACAGTGAAACTGGAAACAGACAAGTGATATCACATCTGATGCTAAGGTTCTATTATATAAACATTATACAAAAAATCACTCGAGACTGAAGAACAAACTTAGTTCTCACAACTCCTAGGTAAGGTGTCATCCTACAACACACGAGCTTTGCTCTCATGCTTTATGATGTCATTTTAGCTACTCGGTGAGAAAGAACAGTAAGAACTTACTGCAACAGTAGATCTTTGAGGGATGTCAGTCATCAGGTCACACCATAGGAACTGCACCATTGGTGAAGCAGGATCCACATGGAAGATTTTCAGCAGTACAACTGGGGCCGCCCACACCGGCGTCTTCTGCTGGCATTATCAATCTTATGAAGGTTTGATCGACCCGCTCCTTCTCAATTCTTTCCACGGAGGCAAAGTGAACATAGCTCCAGCCTAGGGGGACAGAGGAGAGAGAGAGAGAGAGAGGTGCCTGTGCTTAAAAGAAAGGATGGATACACCAGATAGACAGTTCCAGTAAAGATCTCAAACAGGGGATGGTGGAAGGGAAAGCAGACCTGATGACTGAGAACCCCTTGAAGAGTTACTGTTACAGTAAGTTTTTACATAACTGTACTATCTTCTTCAGTGGTATCTAAGTCATAAGGCCCACCACTGGAATGGGTCCCAAGCAGTTACAGGTACAGACAGTCTAGGAGGAAGGCCAACCTGAAGTTTGAGACAGGAAGCCCTGCAGCACAGCCCTGCCAAATCTTACATGGGTCCTAGAGGCAATGCCCAGACTGTAGTGCTTGGTAAAAGTATGAATGGTACTCGGGTGGAAACTGCACAAATTTTAGCGGCTGAGACCTCATTAAAACAGGCCACAGAGGTAGTCAACTACTTGTGGAATGAGCTTTAACTGCCCCTGGTGACTTCTTTTGCCATATTTGGTAGCTGAACACATACAGTTTGCCAACCATTTAGGTAAACATTGTTTAGAAACCTGAATGCCCACTGTTCCTTTGGCAAACAAATCAAACAACTGCTTCAACTTCTTGCAATCATTGGTTTGGAGCAGTAATACTTCAAAGTTCTGCATGCATCCAACATATTGTATGGAGCAGTACCCCTGGATTGGCACGCTCTGGAAAATAAACAGTAAGGTGGATTGATTGGTTTAGTGTAAACTCAGACACCACCCTAGTGGACACTTAGGATTTGTATGCAAAGACACCCCTGTCTTTGTGAAAAATCAAACAGGGCTCCTTGCACCAGATGGTCTGAAGCTCTGAAATTCTTTGAGCTGAAGAAATAGTAACTCAAAATAATGCTTTCCAGGAAAGAAAGCATTGCTTGCAAGATGCTGCTGGCTCAAAAGTAGATAGGGTCAATTTCTCCAAAACAAAATTTAAATCCCAACCCAGAATAGGTGAACTGATTGGGGGTTCCAGATGCAGGAAGCCCCTAAAACATGTACGGGAGCTGTAGTAATGGAAACAATATCTGGTGAGGCCAGAATGGAGCTACCAGGATCAAGCTAGCCACCTCCATTTGCAATCTGATGAGCGCACTCTGAATAAGAGGAAACAGGAAAAGTGTTACAGAACCTCCCGCTCCAGAAGAGGGACAATGTGGCTCACCAGAAAACTCCAGGCCCCGGATCGAGCGAGCAAAAATTGAGCAGTTTTGCATTGAGTGGAGATGCAAAACGTTCCAACTCTGGACTCCCCTCTTTGTTGCATAGGTCTTCTTCGATGGACGTTAGGAGCTCCCACTCATGTATGCTGGACTGAGTCCAGCTGAGACTGTTTGCTAGGGTGTTTAGCACCCCAGGGACATGGACAGCCGAGAGAGTTAAGCCATGGTCTAAAGCCCAGTACCACACTCTCGTGAACTCCCAACATAGGGGGTATGAATGCGTCCCCCCCCCGCTTGTTGATGTAGTACACTACACTGAGGTTGTCTGACTGAATCAGAAGCTGACCCGGAAGAAGATACTTCTGAAAGGCTTACATGGCATACAGAACTGCCTGCATCTCCAGGACATTGATATGCAGAGAGGTTTCAGCCAGGAACTAAGAATCCTGAGTTTGAAAGGGACCCAAATAAGTTCCCCAGGCCAGTTCCCCAGGCCAGACCAGAAGCATCCATGATGAGGATTTGCTGAGAGGAAGAGATCTGGAAGGGGACACCCTGCAACACTTTTAGGGGGTCCATCCACCAGTGGAGCACTTTGCAGACTGGGGAAAGAGACCAGCACTAACTGATCTAATTTGTCAGTTTGCTGGTCCCACTGCACTCAGAGAGTCCACTGGAGTATGCACATGTGGAGTCTGGCCAGTGAAACAGTGGGGATGACTGCCGCCATCAGCCCCAACAGCCTCAGGTACACTGTGGCAGGAATGTAACAGCTCTGGGTCACCTCCTGAGCATGGGTAATAAGACACTCTGCCCTGTTTTGAGAGAGGAAAGCCTTCCCCTGCTCAGAGTCTAGAACTGCCCCTATGTATGGCAGCTTTTGGAAAGGGACCAGGACTGACTTGAGTAGATTGACAGTAATGTCAAGGGAAAGATATAACTGAAGAGTTCTCTCTCTAACATCCCTAGGAACTGATCCCAGGACAGGGCCTTTAGAATCCAATCAGCCAGGTACGGGAAAACATACATTCCCTCCCTTCTGAGAGCCATAGTTACCACTGCTAAACACCTGGTAAAGACCAAGGTGCAGAAGACAAGCCAAAGGACAGCACTTTGAACTGAAAGTGTTTGCCCTGGAAAAGAAACCTGAAGAATCTCCTGTGAGGAGGAAACACTGAGATGTACAGGTATGCCTCCTGCATGTCCAGAGAACACAGCCAGTCACCTTTCTTGAGAAGAGGCAGGAGACCTGTCATAGTTACTATTTGGAACTTTATTGTACTGGGCATAGAAACTGAGGTCCTTTAGGTCTAAGATGGGCGTCAGATCCCCAATCTTTTGGAGACTCAGGACAAACTTGGAATAAAACCCCTGGTTTCCCTGGTGCCTGGGCAGCGGCTCAATGGCCTGCTTTTGTAGAAGAGACTGTACTTCCTCCAGGAGCACAGAGAGGTGGGCAAGGGGATAGTTGGAGGACAAAGGCAGAGTCTCTGGGGGAGGCTTGGTGAGTGCCAGAGTGTGGCCCCTTTCTATGATTTGAAGAATCCAAGCATCTGATGTAATTGTTCTCCAGTGACTGAGATGAAGGGAGAGCTGACCTCCAAGCACCACCTCTTGGTCAGGGAATGGAAGGGGGGTCTGGCAAGGAACCAAGTGAGGCAGACCCTTCCACTGGGCTGGTCCATTACCTTTGGATGCTTAGGCACCACACCTGCTATGGAGAGGGCAGGCAGGGAGGCAGAAGCTCAACTCTGCCCTGGGGCTCCTTTTGTGACTTTTCCTGAGAACTTGTCATGGGCCTTTGCAGCCAGGGAGCTCAACAACCTGCCAATGACTGGGAGGCTGGGATCCCATAGGACCCTTCCCCGAACTGGCTACCTGTTGTTCCATAAGAAAATTGTGAAGATCCTTTTGCATCACCTGAGGATTGTTTGATTAAACTTCTGACAGAGCTCACAATCAGAGACTCATGGTCAGGCCCAAGGCAGCAGACACAGAAGAATGTTTGTCAGTGGAGGTAATCTTCTTTCTGCAGCAGCAGCGATAAAAAGAGAGAAGTTGAAGGATTAACTTTCAACATAAACAAAATAAATTAATCTCTTTTAAAAAAGATTCTATATTAGTAGGTTGACAAAGTAGTAGAAAAAATGGTGCAAATGGCATCTGAGATTCTGTGAAGACCCACACGAACAAGTCAATGATGAGAAGAACTGAAGAGGGAGTAGGGTAACTTACACCTTTCTAGGACTGATGATGTCAGCAGACAACATCAGCATGAAAATCTTCCATGTGGATCCTGCTTCACCGATGGTGAAGTTCATACTGTGTGACCTGCTGACTGAGATACCCCCAAAGAATATCTAGCTTGTTCTTCACACTTGAGGGTGCATTATTTCATATGTAGTGCAGCACCTTTAAGGAATTCTAGCAGAAGTCAGGCAGAATGGCAAAACAAACAGCCTCCAACAAGAATCCAGGGTTAAAGTAGGAGCCACGTAAGCAAATACACTGCAGGAATTATTTTAATTTAGAAATCTGATCTATAAAACAAGCATGGTTCTTTGCTGAGAGTGACTACTGTAGGAGAAAACTATAAAAGTTCTGAAGAAAGTCATCAAGCAGGAGAGCTCCTAGCTACATGGTTCTTGCCCTTGGCCAACAGACTAAGACTAAAGAATCAAAGCTGGTTGCCCTTGAAGAAGGAAGGAAGGAAACAGGAAATGTTTTAACCAGGAAAGGCACACTAAGCCAGAGCTTGTTTCCCGAAGTAACCTGGGAGCACAAGGACGATAAGGAGCCATTGTTCTGTGATGATTTCACAGCTGTGGAGTGTCTTGGCCCTCAGTAGGTAAGCATATGTAGTCCAGAAATTAATGAATGGCCAGTAACAATGTAAAATAACACAGAAACAAATATTGCATTATCTGCATTAGAACTTGCAAATATTAGCTGACTGTGGTCTCCTACCTTCGCTTGTGATATTTGATATCCACTTAATGTACCTTAAGATTCAGTGCTGTGCTCTGATTCAAATAGTATTTAGTTATGCATTCTAAATGATATTAAGCCATCTTTATTGGTCTTTAGTAAAATCAATGCGTGTTTCTCTTTTACACACTGGTTATATGGACTATTTAAGGACTCTATATAATTAAACTATGTAATGTAACTCCTTGTTAGGCTCTTAGGACTCATCCATCAGGGTGGTTGGGATATCCGAGAATATTACATAAACGGTCCACGGAACTGCATTTCATAAGTACAGTTCTATGAACAAAACTAGATTCAGCAAGGTACGGCAAACGCCGCAACCAATCGGAACACGAGCGCCTTCTTGGGCCCTACTCCGACTGGTCCATGCTGCGCCCTTAGCTTTACACTAGATGCTTTTTGGCTACTTTCTGATTGTTTTCTCCTCCTTTCCCTGAAAAATGTACAAAAAGTGCTGTAATTACTGTAATTGTGGGGACTGAAAGAAGCTGTTTAACTGGGGAACTGTTGATATTGTAAGTGATTTCAGCCCTTTTCTGATTCTTGGGCAGCGCCAGACATTTAGGCGCCAAAACCAATCCACAAACTTAAATCTTGCTAATTTATTTTGTCTCTGACTCCCTGCTGCTTTGCAGACCCTTTGTCCCGAGCAGCATATAATTTGGACTTCTCTCTCCTTTTCCCCTGCCGAGGACCACTTCTGCAAGGTTCCCTGCCTAAAGCCGGAGCAAGACTAGGCCAGCAGGTGGTCAGCATTCCTGTGCCGCTGCCCAAGAGCTCCAGAGTGGACACGGCCCAGCAAGGTATGGCAAATGCCACAACCAATCGGAACACGAGCGCCTTCTTGGGCCCTACTCCGACTGGTCCACGCTTTGCCCTTAGCTTTACACTAGATGCTTTTTGGCTACTTTCTGGTTGTTTTCTCCTCCTTTCCCTGATCAATGTACAAAAAGTGCTGTAATTACTGTAATTGTGGGGACTGAAAGAAGCTGTTTAATTGGGGAACTGTTGATATTGTTAGTGACTTCAGCCCTTTTGTGATTCTTAGACAGCGCCAGATGTTTAGGCACCAAAACCAATCCACAAACTTAAATCTTGCTAATTTATTTTGTCTCTGACTCCCTGCTGCTTTGCAGACCCTTTGTCCCGAGCAGCATATAATTTGGACTTCTCTCTCCTTTTCCCCTGCCGAGGACCACTTCTGCAAGGCTCCCTGCCTAAAGCCAGAGCAAGACTCGGCCAGCAGGTGGTCAGCATTCCTGTGCCGCTGCCCGAGAGCTCCAGAGTGGACACGGCCCAGCAAGGTACGGAAAACGCCGCAACTTTTATGCCCGCCCCCCTTCCTCACCTCCTTTCCTTATTAAATAGAGTTTCTCCATGCCCCCTTTTTAAAAACAAAACACGATCATTGGTCATACAACACCCTACTTTATCTTAAAATTGAGTACCAGCCAATGATAACTGACTTCTGTACATGTATTCCTATCCTAGCCTCTCTATAAGCTGGGATTCTGCCAGGTTATCAAATAACTAATTGCCACAGCTGTAATCACGGCTGTCATATAAATTTTTCATTGCAGCAATCCTGATACATCTTTGCTGACCTAGCCTTACTAGCATTATCCCTCCTTAGTATCTCTCTCATTCACTCTGCATCCATCTATTGTACATTTTAGTCTAGGTTACATTTATTAACACTCACTAAGCCACTATCATTATAAAGTTCACTTGTATAGAGGCTTTTCCTGTAATAAACGCTAGCTAAGGATACGTGGTGTTACATGCATTCCTTGTCTGCATTCGTGGTCTTGTTAAAACAGGCTTAGTTCAGCACTACAAGTAGACCCACTCTCTGTAAGAACTACCATGGAGACAAAACTGTGGCTGATCCTCTTGTCCCTTCTATGCCTGGCACCATGCGGGCAATTTAATCAACAAAAAAAATGTCCCGGGGGATGAATGTATGCCACCACTGCCCTGCTATGGGTATATTACAAGCTCAGTAGATTATATATGTGCCTACCACTTACCCCAGTTAAAACATTATTTACAGATATTACAACCAGGTGGCACAACATCAGAGCTGTACAAAGAGGTCACACAAACCTTGCCTTACAACGCGGAACTCTCACTGATACTCTCAGCTAGACTACTAGTTATTGCCATGTTAGGAAGGCAAAACATCAAGGTAGGAACCCCTGGAAAAACATTGGAGAACCCACATAGATACACAAAAAAAAGGATCTATAAGTTATCCATCACTGCAATAAAAAAAGCTTCTGCTCCTAATTCTACTATGCTCTGGTGATGTAGAAATCAATCCTAGGCCCATAGAGGCTATCCATTCTCCATCTGACTGGATTAACTTAAAGGCATGACCTTCCTTCACATCAATGTGTGCAGTTTATTAAAAAAGATCTCTATGATTCAAACGTGGGTAAATTATACATCACCAGACATTCTGGTAATATCAGAAACTTGGCTTAGACCTGTCACAACTGACAGAGAAATTAACCTACCTAATTACCTATTATTCACAGCAGATAGAAAAACTAGAGTTGGAGGTGGAGGTGTAGCCATCTACATCAAAGACACCTTTGCAGTAACCTGCCTTGATGTGTCAGCTGTGGTCAATGAATATGAATGTCTGGTCCTTAAGGTGGTGGTCTCGAACACCACATCACTTCACGTGATAGGATGCTACAGACCACCGTCCGCGGGTCTCCAACTACTAACGCATCTAGGTGACAACATGGGAAAAGAGTCTATGGAAACTATTATATTAAGGGACCTCAACTTAGACTGGCTGTCTAAGACTTCCTCACCCCTGCAACTGTTCTGTGATAAAAATGGTATGACACAACTGATCAGCGAACCGACCAGACCTAATAAAAAGAACCCAAACAATAGTTCACTGTTGGATGTCATCCTTGTGAGCAAATCACATCTTTTTTCACATGCTGGTGTATTCTTCAACAATGGCAGTGATCACTGCTTCATCGCCACTGTAAGATCAACCAATAAAACACTAGCACCATCAAAGTTCTCTATTAGAAGACTGAGGATAAATTTCAACCCTCATGCATACTTACATGGTCTAAAATACTCTACACGATGGCAAGATTTCTTTCTGTCAAAACAGTGCACTCAGCATATGAAATCCTAAATGAAATAATAATTGCAGTCTTAAATCGACATACTCCCCTAATTTAAATACGTAAAGAAACAAGCAATGCAAATGGTTCACTTCAGACCTTAAACTACCTTGTTAGAGAGGGATAAGCTTTGGAAAAACATGGAAAACCAAGTCAGAATCAGATTGGGCTCAGTTCAGAATGGCAAGGAACATATGTACAAGGAAAATTAGGACAAAAAGCTGAGTACTATCAGACTGAATTGGGCTTATCTATCAAGAACCCAACTAAGTTCTGGAACACCATCAATGACCTATCTGGCCACACTCCAGGAAACTCACTCCCAAGCAAGATCATCTCTGGAAACGAGACTATCACTGACAGATTGGAAATCTAGATTCATTCAACAATCATTTCACAACTGCAGGCCTTGCTTTCGACAACTCTGCTGCTAATTCAATGTGCTCACAGCTTGACTCCTTATATACTGACAACACAGTGACAAAATCGATATTCTCTCTGCAACCAGCCACGCTGAAACAGGTTGAAGAAATGCTTTGCCAACTGGATACTAAGAAAAATGCCAGTGCGGACTCCCTCGACCCGTACTTCCAGAAGATTGCCTACTACGTACTAGCAGTACATATAACACACTTGTTCAACCTCCTTGTCCCAAGGAACAATCCCCATGATCTGGAAAACCTCTCAGGTCATCCCATTATTTAAATCAGGGATACTCATGACCTTAATAACTACAGGCCTATTTTCATTCTTCCAGTCCTTTCTAAGCTGCTGGAAAAATTGTTAGTACTCAACTGAGATCTTACCTTGATGCTACGAATCTTCTAAACCCCGTACAATCTGGTTTCAGATCCAAGCATAGTACCATTACAGCACTAACAAAAGTTACAAATGACTGGCAGAGAGAATTAGACAACAGGAATTTCATATGTGCTGTGTTTCTGCACCTAAGTAAGGCATTTGACACAGTCGCGCATGATCTGCTCCTCTCTTCACTGGAAAACATACGGCTGGATTCATTCTCCCTACAGTGGTTCTCCAACTATCTCTCTGGGCTCCTTCAACAAGTCAAGGCCGAAGGCGAACTCTCACCCCTTAAGCCACTGCTAAGAGGCGTACCTCAGGGATCCATTCTTGGTCCTATCCTCTTTGCTATCTATATTAACAACATTGATGAAAATGTTTCCAAAGCTACAGTTCATCTATTTGCGGATGACACAGTGCTCTACGTGAGTAGCACTGCACCAGAAACAGCATGTAGCGACTTTCAAACCGAGTTCAATTTACTCAATATCAACTCTTATAAAAACTTCTGCTTAACGCAAAAAAAACAAAAGCCATGCTTCTTTCTCCTGGCATGCATGCAGTAAACCCTACCATCCCAGGATCTCTCTTGCAGCTATCCACAATTCTAGGGGAAAATTTTGAATTTGTTACTAAATTCAAGTACCTGGGAGTACGGCTCGACAACAGGCTTTCTTTTACATAACATATGGAGGAACTACTAAAAAAATTATGCCAAAGGCTTGGTCTCTACTTTAGAATTAGCCACCTTCTCACGATGGACACTAAGCTAAGGCTGGTACAGGCAACTTTTCTCTCTGTCATTGACTACATGGACTTTCTATATAAACACTGTCACAGCTCCTACCTTGCAAAACTTGGTACATTATACCACAGAGCCTTGAGATTTATTACAGGACTCCCATCTACCACACATCATTGCACCCTATATACAACAGTGGGATGGTCTTCACTTCAGTTCAGAAGGGACAGAAATGCTGTTGCATGGACTTTCAGAGCATTACATAACCAACTACCATCATATGTATCAGAATGTCTCCAGCAAAACATAATCAGTAAATATGCACTAAGAAACTACTCTTATATCACACTGAAATAGCCCAAAGTTAACACCCGCATTGGAAGGAATGCCATTAGCTTCGCACTACCCTCTTTGTGGCATAAACTACAAAAAATTTTGAAAATTAGTTTTCCCATGGCCATTACCTCCTTTAAGTCACTTTATTCATGCCTCATAAAGGAACATTGTCAATGCTTCCTGCAGCGTTAGCTAGACCTCACACTTAGCCCACGCCACCTCCTTGTGTGCCTAGTACATCTAACCCTATGCACTAATACTCTACCCTCCACCCGTCATCTTGCCTCCTTTCTGTGGGTTCTCCAACACTGTTCCTAAATTAGCCTATATGACCCATTACCTGAATGAATTGCACCTGAATGAACTGCAATATTCTCCTCGCCCATACCCCTACTCTTACATGGCTCTTACCTTCACCCTCTTGCCCCTATTACCTCTTTTTCCCACTCCATTCTAACAACCAACATTTCACAATTCTCCTTCCCAGGTTGGTCCACATTTGTTAGACCCCCTTCCCATCACCCTACGGTTTTATCTGTGAAAGATGGAAAGGATTACAGGTTAGATAATTATCTAAACCACTTATATATTCTATAAATACACTGTACAATTATACTTGGCTGCTATGTATACATATATATGGGATCTACGACCCACTTGTTTTTGTCGTTTGTTTTGTTTTTTCTGTTGCATCACCAGATTAGATGTTATTGCCCTGTCTTATCCTATGTACACCATGCATTAACTCTTTGTCTTGTAAATGTTTGTGCCTAATTCTACATGCACTGTCATTGTCCATTTGAAATTGTAAATAACTTTGTATAAACCAGGTCCATCTTAAAAATTGAGCTTGCTCAATGATGCCCACCTGGATAAATAAAGATTTTGATTGATTGATTGAGATTCACAATAGATGTGGTTTGGGTCAATAAGTATTCAAAGTGCTGTAGAGTTATATAGAGTAAGAAGGGTCTGTATTCAAGAAGAAACTGACATATCCATAAAACAGCCCTTGACTCCACCATATTAGGAAGTTTAACTCAAGTCAAATGTGTATAGCTCCACGTGAACTACTTATTTGGAACCAACCAATATGCCTGGACAGTATATGCAGCAAATGGCATGTCCAGCATCAGTTGATACAACCCAGCCCTTGCATTAGTGGGGGCATTGGGTTGGTTAGTTGGCCTGAGACAGCTAGTTTACTAATGGTCAGTGTCAACAGCACTATATTACAGGAGTCACACTTAGATAGCTGATACTGTAGATTATAAGAAGGAGTCCAAAACTTGTCATTGTTAGATATCCATGTGGGCCAGTCAAACACTGGTGATGGCCATGAACACCCATGTGCACTGCAGAGGGGACAGCAGTAGTTTCTATAGAGGGCCACCATTCCTACCAGATCCTGTATAGATCTGGGAGACTGAGAGGAACATCAGCCTGGTGACAGCTGGTAGGGAAGGGAATACAAGCCACCCTCAGTGGAGGGTCATAACACAGATGGCAGCGAGGACAGAATATGCCCCTTCACCTTCCCAGCGACACCATGGTGTTGTGCACCCCATATGAGCAGAACACATCAGGCAGCCACACTCAAAAGGCAAATATATTATACAGGGAGAATTAAATCCTTCTTCTTCTGACAGGTCTATTCATCATGCATTATGTACTGAAATATGGCACAAAATTGCAAGGAACAGCAGTAGGGTGCAATGTGCCATTCAGACACCAAAAGCAAATGTGAAAGATGCAAAACATGCATTATTGGAAACCTTAGTCTATCTGTGGCCCTTGTTGTACCATGACTGTGTAGCAGTCTGTGTTGCAGGACTGACATCAAGTGCAAAGCTCTCAGTGTGTACCTGCTGTCACCTTTATGGCACAAGTTGTAGCACTGTGTGCTACGCTGCATGTTGTACATGTCACATCAACACTGTGTGTAGCAGACCATTCAGTCATCAATGATCAGACTGCAATGTACTCAGTCATGGACACTGCTGTGATGTCTAGAGTATGTAGCCATCATGTGTGAGCCAGCGGTGTGAGGCACACACCTTTGTGATATATCCTGTGGTATCAAAAACCATGTGCATGTCCATGCTGTGCTATGCCTCCCTATTGCAGATAGGGGTACATTCATGGGCCACTTAATTCAGATTCTCCTGGGGATGGCAGTGATGGTCCTGTATGCTACACAGAGACTGTGTCTCCAACATGTACAAAGATCACAGTGGGTGCATGCAGATGCCGCTGACTTGCTTGTACTTAACAAGACAGTAGGCTCTTTTTGAGCCATGTCTTTACATTCTGGACAGTGAACAATGAGCATCCAGTGTGATGGGCAACAGGCACCCTATGAATGTAAGCATAGGCAACGCACTTTACTTCATGCTGTCTAGATTATGAATGTTGAAAAGCGGGCATCAAGTCCCAGGCTCTGATTGGCTGATAGCCCTGACAGGTTGAGCGTCTATCTAGGCAATAGAGCCTGGCATTAAAAGTGCCAGCTTGGCACAGACCTAATCACACAGATCTGTATGCAAAAAGAACTCTCATTTCAAAATGCCGACATTTTTATTTGCTGCTTAGCGGGTGAGTTTACAGCCTTCCCCTCCCTGAATCCAGTACTATGAGCCAGAATAAAGTAATAGCACATAGCAAAAAAGTAAAGGCACAAATCTACAGTTACAGCGATCACCTGCATTCACTGTCAAAAGCTCAACAGGCATCAGGATACAGGCGTATCTTTCTCTCTCTCTCTCCCCCAGGAAGCCGGCTGCCGGCGGCTCAATTTCAACACGCTAAGCCGCAGGACACCCTCGCCCGAACTAGTCAGAGTAGCAGACGGACCTCAAGGTTGCAGCCCACACACACCAACTTGTTTCTTGGCAGCTACTAACTGTTTTCCTTAACAAAACAGATCCTTCATTCATACCTGATCATGCAAGCCACGCTTGAATGCGGCAGTAGCGCTAATGCCATTCTTTAAATTGACGGCACTACTGCTCCCGATCCCTCTAACTTAAAATTTTACTCTCCTCCTGTGTTCATAGGCTATTTGTAACTCCTCCAGTTCCTTACTCTACCGAGAAGCTACACCTAAAGTTGTGGCTCTGCTGCCTCACGCTGTATAGTTACTTCCGGGTTGACAGAGCGGCTTAACTGTAACAATGGGGGTTAAAAAAATGGAGAGACCAGTAAGTTTGTTTTTGGCAGGGGTAGTCTTTTTTTGGAGAACTGGTAAAATCACTTAAGGGAGGAACCATTCTTTTAATGTACTGCCACGGTAACTGCAACTGTCCCCGACATAGCCAGTGTCCGCGCTAGTCCTGGGTTTGCCTTCTGATTCACCTTGATGTTGAAAGAAAAAAAGCATGACTGAAAAGGCTTCAGCATTTAAAAACATTAACGCTGCTTTGTTACCTCACTGCACACTCACTGTCCTTCCTGATCCCAAAGCAATCTTAGCATCTATACGGGGGGACGAGTGACTACACAATTAAAATGTACTAGACTGTGCAATATCGCATCAAAATGAAGAGCAAATCCAATAAAGAAAACATTAATGTACCCCTTTTAAAAGAGTTCATTGCATTTTTGTTCCACAGCTTGCTCTATCTCCGTGTCTGTGGGTGAGAGGATAACCATGACAACTAGATACAGATCTAGACAGAAAAGTCAGAAGCTCAAAAAAAGGTACTGTAATGCAGGTGTAGGAACTACTTTATTACAGAATAAATGAAATATCTAAATGTTTTAACATTTGAATATATAATTATGCCTTTTTAAACAAATACTTTACAGTACCTATTTCTAAAAAGCGCAATAATACCCTCAGGGTGGGCGGTGTTAGCTATACCGGACCTTCCAGGGGCTATAAGGCTCCTCCGCCGCAGTGCTGGCCCCACACGCCCCTGGCGGTCCGGTATAGCACACACCGCCCAATTCTGTTATAATATTGCTTACTTAAAGCAGACCCATTATTGACCAAGGCTTCTGTGCTCCAGCTATTTCATCCCTGATGGCCTAGAGGGGAGTGGATTTTAGAATAAAAATAGTGTGTACTTGTGGGTGGTAGAACCACTCAGGGTAAACACTGTACTTGGTCATACACATATCACTTTCAGTTCATTTTGGTAGTTCACTGTATAGTGATGTCCAATGTTATATATCACTGTAGACCAGGCTAAATCATGTGTGGACTCTCCTGCTATGAATGGACTGCCCAGGGAGGAGCAAGAGTAGAAGGATAAAAGAAGAAAGAGGAGGAGGAATGCTGGTGTATAGAGGAGGAGGTGGTCTACAGAGATCTGGGTGAGGACACCTCTGAAGATATGCTAGAGGGAGGTCTACTGACTGGTGGTACAGTTAGAGTGGCAGTTCCAGGATGCAGAAGGTTCAGTGCATACTAATGTGGTCTAGTTTCCCACGTAGCTTAGCATGGGTCCATGATGTGCCATGTCCTGTTGACTGGGATGAACAATGGGCTGCAGTGCAGGTGCTGAGGTGCCACATGAGCTGGGGTGATGAAGTGCAAACCAGTCACCAGGACACACACTCACGGATGTACAGTTACATGCTGCATAATTAAAGTAAATCATTTTGCAATGTCATATTTTGTGTCCATTGACATTTTTTGCACTGCTGTTTGGGCTAATTTCAATGTAAAAAAGGCAGATGTATCCCAGGAAGGTGTCCAATGGAATTTATGATTGGATGTCAGTAGACAACCTGCAGGGTATATAGTGTGCACACATGCGTGATGATGCTGGTTCACCACATCAGTACATTAGTGTACATATTGGGGGTATATAATGTATGTCCACATGTGTGATATTGCTGGATCAACCCATCCATAAACAAATTTTGAAGTTACACTTTATGAACATTGGGAACCATAGGATCTCATGAGGTCCATATCATTGGAAGTGCTCACCCTTTCCTTTGTCAATGGTTATGTTACAAGAACTACAGGGGCTTACTTCGAAATCTGAGCTATGGGGCCAAGCACTGCAAGACCACCTAATTCAAATACAGTCTATAAAGTACTGTGTGTGGATGCGTTTAGTAAGGGTGTGTTGATGATGTTAATGTGTCGTTTGTGCTGTGGTAAGGAGATGGGGCACCACTATGACGGCCCCTGGTGCTGTAGTTTCAGGGCTAGGATGCACATGTGTGAATGCCTATTTCTTGTTCTGAAGGCGTCCCATCACATGAATCGTGTAATTCTCCAGACATGCCCTGGATGACACTGTGCTTTTATCACAAAGTGGACATGTACATATTGCACTTGGCACATACTGTGTGTTATAGATTGTGTTCAGTGGACATCCATTGCTTAAGTGTGGAAATGCTTATGTACTTCTACTACTTGCCCATGTAGTATACCAGGATGCTTTGTGGATTAGGGCCTTAAATTATCACAATTCATTCATGATCTACTATAACACTTCTGTAACGGTAAAGGATATAATCACATAAACTACAGTATACATAGGCTAGGATAGGAAAGGAAGTGGTTGGTCACGTCTTTGAAAAAGAAAGCATTAGATAACAGAATTCAGTTATTTTGCTGCGTGGTTCTTCTGGTTGGTGAAAGTCAGAGTTGTTGCTTTCAAACGTTTCCACAGAATTGCTGCCAGTATGCTGTTTATTCTCAAGCTTATATCAGAAAATAATAAATGGCATCCTGATGCCAAGTTGGCAGTACAAGCCTGTGAAATTACTGTTTCCCTAAGCAAAGTGTGATGGGAACAATCCATACACTATAATAAAATCCTCATTGTGTAGCACTCACGAATGCTCAGTGGAACCTCCACATCTTTTCCATAAAAGATTAGCTACATAGATAGATAGATAGATAGATAGATAGATAGATAGACAGCTAGCTAGCTAGCTAGACAGACAGACAGACAGATCGATAGATGGATGGATGGATGGCCAGACAGACAGGCACTGTAAGTACATACATACATACTGTACATTCATACATACACTCTAGCTTTTATCCTCATTGCAAGATTTGAAGTGTTGTGTCTGATACTGCTGCCAGATGTCATCTTGAGGGTGGCATGATTTTCATCCCCTTTTATTTACTCCCTCCACCTGCTCTGATGGGGAGCCAAGCACATTATTGACCTCACATATTGCCACTCACTTGTGGGCAGGTACCATCCCTCATGAGGGAGCAGCTTCCCAGTACATTGCAAGGGCCTCTGCAATGTTAGAACACAGATCTCCTTCCCAGGGCTGGCTTGTGTTGCACTCTGCAGCACCTTGTAATGTAGCATTCGACAGCACTAGGTGCATGATCCCAGCCCCCGAGTTCACTCCAGAACCTGTATCACCGACACATGGACCATCAGATGACTATATCTAACACTTTCTACAATTTTAATATGGCTCTGCTCAGGCATAGCTGTTACTGTCATTCCTGTGACATACATTGCCAGTTCTCTTCCATTTATATTTTGTCTCCTGTGTGCCCACGGTACAGTATGTTTGAAACAGCCAATAAATACCATAATAAATGAGAATCCCATGCTCTGGTATGCAAAGTGTCTGCCATATAATCTAACAGTAGATGCAAAGCTTATGAAACCTACTAGCATACTTTCTCATTTAGAAATCGCTGATGGCCCATAACTGGAATGTCACTGTGTTTTGTTCAGACTTGCAGCCAGACTGAAATGCAATAAATCATAAAGATTATTCATCTTGAAAATATTGTTGCAGCTAGATCACCACCACTACCTCATCGCTATTTTGATCAGAATGGAAATTTAGGAACAGTTACTCACAGGCCCAGCTTGGGTGCTTCTTCCAATGTGGTTCCTATCTCTGCTGCCTCCCGAAGCCTTGCCCAGTGCGGTCCGCTCTAACTAATCCTCTGCCTACAGTGCTCAGCTGGTCTGCCTGGAAGAAAGCTCCCCTACCCTGCAAAGTGGAGGCCCAGCTTGAGTGCTCCTTCCAACACAGTTCCTATCTCTGCTGCCTCCCAAAGCCTTGCCAGGTGTGATCCGCTCTAACTAAGCCTACTCCTGCGCTGTTCAGCTGGTCGGTCCAGAAGAAAGCTACCCTACCCTGCAAAAATATGACAGGACTCTGCCAGCAGGTTCAATTTTTGGCACTTTCCACAGCCAAATCCTGATTGGACACTGCCCTCTGTTGCTGCATCTCGAGTGGCTTTTCCCCTGACTAATTCTTCCTGATGCTGCAGTTCCTTTTTATACTTAAGTGGCCAGTTTCCTATTAGCAGATTATACAGATCTGCCACTAGAGGGACCTTGTTCTTTCATTTAAAGAAGTCTGCCCTCTTAAAGTCACAGCAACTATACTTGCTATATACCTTCCTGGTACCGCCTTCCTACTAAATCCTATTGGACCTCATTTAGTTCCTCTCTTGTCCAATGGCATCACACAGTATGAAACTATTTCTGGCGCTTTTCTGCGCATTGTGGGTCCCACTCTCATTTGGATGGAACCCAACATCGCATACCCCTGTTCTCCCTGCCACAGAGTGACCTCTTATCACACTTGGCATGGTTACCACTGCCAATGTAACATACTGCACCCCTTTCTTCCCATGGGAGCTTCACTACAGCAGGCTGCACGTGAAACATGGAAGAAGTCTGCCCTCTATTGACCCCACTGTTCTTGTCCTATTTAAATGCCTGTCTGTTCCTAAGGGCCCTGTTAAGGTAAGTCAAACGGAGAAATCTCGTCCTCTTACCCTTTATTTACTAAGACAACTCCTGAAATGCCTCATTTTTCACTTCTCCTTATCTCTGGGAGTTTATATCCTAATCCAGGCCCTCCTTCATGGGGAGTTAATGGCAACAAAACAAGGTACACTTGTCCTGGCCCATATGAACATCTGTAGTCTGTTAAAAAAATGTGATGCCCTCACTGCTTGGGTCGTAGTACACAACCCCAACATCCTGTCAGTCATTGAAACATGGCTGTCACCATCTACCCTGACTTGGCCATCATCCTACCAGGCTACTCACTTTTAGGCAGGACAGACTATCTAGAAGAGGAGGAGGTGGCTGTGCCATATACCTAAAGGAGTCATTGCTGGCTCATCCACTGTCCTTCCCTGAACCAGCTATGGATATTCAGATCCTTGCTGTTAAGATTATCTCTCGCACACAACAAGCCCTCAATATTAGCTCAGTCTATATTTCCCTGACCCCACAGAATGGGGCTTAAAACCCTAATGAACTGTCGTCATGAGTCTAAAACAAGACACAGAAACCATCCTGTTGGTGACTTTAATGTCAACTGGCTCTCATCAGGTGCCAGTAGGCATAGGGAAGAGTTTACAGGCCTAAACTTTTCCTAGATAATAACAACTCCAAAAAGGATAAACTATAAGACTGGGACTAGCACACTCCTAGCACTGGGTCCTAATAAATCACCCAATGCATATCTCCCATTCTGAAGTATTGTCTGACACTATCAGTGATCACTCTCCTATCCAGTGTTATTGGACTAAAAAATTTATCAAGACCCCTGCCAGACCAATCACAAGTAGAGTGCTCTCCCCTGGCCACCTGCAGCCACTAAAGTCTTTCATCTGGCAACAAGACTGGTCTTACATTGAAACCTCCCTTGATATTGACTCAGCTCTGAAATACTTCATTGAACACTTCAATGTGGCTGTGACATCCACTCCTTTTAGAACATGTAGGATCAGGGACATGATAATCCCTGGATCTCTTTTAACCTTCTGGCACAAATGAAGGCTTATGACCAATAAGATGGCCAGCAATGCATGTACTAAGGCTATCCGTGAGCACAAATCATATTACTATAGGACATCCTTGCCAAGACCTTTGCAGATAGGAAAAATTCTTGGAAAACCTTTCGAAATCACTGTGAAAGTGTCCAAGCAGGCTCCAACTATATTAAATGTTGATGGGTCTATCACCCATGACCCCGTGTTAATTGCCAACACATTTAATTCATCCTAACAGAACTTAGCCAAATTCTGCCCACAAATTTCTTTTGAACTGACCAGCACAGTTCCTATATCCACCAAATCAGAAGAGGCCTTGACTCACCCATGTTTCTACTTCAAAGCTATCTCAGAATGTAAAGCCAAGATATACCTACTTAAAGTTCTAGGAGGAACTAGGACAAGCAGTGATTCCTCGATCTGGAACTTCTTACCCTAACCCTAGATGAAGTCCTGTCTGCCTCACCAAGCTTCTCAATCGCTCCCTCATACTTTCTCAGTTCCCCAGATCTGAAATCTGCTCTGGTTACACCAGTTTTTAAGAGTGGGACAGATTGCTACCTGGTAATTATAGGCCAAATATCTATTCTTCCCCGTTATCCAAAAGCACTTGAAAGGGTTGTTTGCTGACCAGTTTGTGAGTACCTGAAAAAATACAACCTACAATGTGTCCACAACATGGTTTTTCAAGGCATGAGTACATCTACGGCCCTACTGGAACTCTTAGGTTTCATTCACCATATTCTTTATCAGGGTCAACTAGTTGGCACAACCTTTAATGACCTGTCTAAAGCAATTGACATGGTCAATCACCATTTGCTGACACATCAGCTTGCTGGGCTTGGTATATCTTCAGTCACCCTAAAGTGGTTCACCAGCTATCTAGCAAACCACACACAACAGGTGAGAATAGGGTCTACCCTTTCTGCTAAACTGCCTGTGTACTCTTGGGTTCCTCAAGGATTGATACTGGGGCCCCTTCTGTTTAGCACCTTCCTTCACAATCTTCTAGCATCCTGTTCTGAACCGGTACTCCTCTATGCAGATGATGCAGTAATTTTCTCAAAGACTGGTGACCCTACCCTCCTTCAAGCCCAACATCAGAAAAGTTTTACTGAAGTTGAGTCCTGGTTCACCTCTCATAAGTTGGTGTTTAATTGCAAAAAACAAAGACAAATATCATGCTCTTCCATGGTACCTACAGCAAGCATAAAGCAAAACAACTGGTGATTTTTGTGATCAGACGCAATCTTTCAAATACCTAGGAATCACTCTGAATAGTATGCTCTCCTACTCCCACCATGTTGACAATGTTGCCAATGCAGTTTTAATTTTTCTTTCTTTTAGTCTTTGGTAACCGAGTAAGGCCCACTATGCACAAATGCCTGTTTTCTGGGGCAACCTGGGAGCACTTGGCGATTAAGTGACTTGCTCAGAGTCACACAGTATGTAAGTGGCAGTTGTGAGAATCAAACCAAGATCTGGTCTGCTGGATGTACCAAGCTCTCTCACATGTCATTGCTCTAACCTCTAGGCTATACTGCCAGCCGAAACATTCGGCTAGGCCTTCTACACAGACACGAACACCGCCTTACTACCAAAGCCCACAGACTGGCTATGCAAAGTTCAGTTGTGTCTATTATTAACTATGGTTTGGTCATTTATGGTACTACCATGGACACAACCCTATGGCAGCTCACCACAGCTCTGAATAAGGCATGGCATCTACTAACTGGTGCAACGTATCGTACTCACACTTGTGACCTTTACAGACAGGCAAACTGGCTTCAACTTCAGACTTGCATTGAATATCAAGCCTGCCTTCTGGCTAAGAAGGCGGCTCTTGGTCTCCTACCACCAGGTTCCTTTCAGCTTTTCGATCCCTTCCGGGGCACTCGCAACACATGAAGTTCTGTGAGCCAACCTTTTACTGTCCTTCGCTGTCAAACCCTGCTCCAGCAGTAATCCATTGCACTTAGAGTGGCTAATTTATTTAATTCCCCTCCTCTTGAGATTGTGATGACTACAACCTTGGGACCATTTAAGCAGGCGCTGCATCAATTTCTAGTTTCAAGGCATCTTATGACTGCTATACCAAATCTTGCAGATAGCTAAATGCATTGGACCTTCCTCTTTTACCATTTGCCCTGTATAGCCCTACCATTGTTGCTGTGCTATTCCATATACAGCACTTCCTTCCTTCATTCATCCTTTTCCTCCCCATCTCTGCCCTCTTTCATCCTATCTCATCCCCTTCCTCTACCCCTCCACTCCCACACCCTCCATCAATCCCTCTGTTTCCTCACCTTGTTCTTTCCCTCTACCCCCCATGGGTCTTTTCCTACATAAACTATATTGTCCCACCTTGCTCTTATTTAGCTCCTTCCACCCCCCAGTTTGCCCTATCCTTCTCTCATTGTAATCCCTTCTACCCCTCTTCAGACAAGGCCACTGGATGTACTTGACACAATATTTATCTTGCTATATTATTCTTTTGTTTATGTAGTTACTTTCTTCATGTTGTACTACTTACTGAAACTACTGTAATTTGTTATTCTTGTGACTTGACGTGGAACATCTGTAAAAGAGCCCTTGGCTCAAAGGTCTTTCCAATTTGTTAAATAAATAAAAAATAAATAAGCTCTGACAGCAAGGACAACACACAGCAGGTAGTCAGGTGCAGCTGCAGGTTCATCCTCTTGATTTCCTACAACTGCAAAACAGAAACCACTGTCATTGACCTAATTAGGCTAGAGAGAAACCTGCCAGAACAAATCTGAAACACCATCAAAAAGAATGGCTGGTGAGGGTACAAGAGGCAGGGAGCTGGTTATATGAGTTTCACAAAACAGTACTACATAAACAGCTAGCAGCACTCTACTTGTGGCTCACCAATTTGACCATACACTTTGTGACAGTGCACAGTCCTGTTGATAGCCTCTGAAACAACACTGAAGGATAATATCTGCGGATCAAAAAATTGTATAAGCCAGCCTTGCCAGATAGAGGGCCATCCTGGAGAATGGGAGACAATAAGAGGCTATAGACACAAAAGCATTTACAGGCTGGGCTTTATAAGAAAAAGAATGAATGAAACAGAAGACATAACAACTAATGACAGGGATCCAGCCCGTGAATAAGTGACACTAGCTGCAAAATGTTGGGCGAGTGAAAGTGGCTAATATAGTAGAATAAAAAATGTTTTCAGATTGAAGTGGTGTTGACAGTGGCTTCTTTTCCCCACACACCTGGTACAGGGCCTTCTTAAAGCAGCTAATATTCTGCACCCCAGCTCAGGGCAATATTTTCTCAGCTGCATCCAAAAGTTTTTTCTTATTCTGAGAAAGCCTATTTTTTGACAAGAAACACAAAATAATAGAAAGTGTCAGCAGAAAAAGACCATTAGACCCTCTAATCTGCTCTGTTATACCCTATCCTACCCCAAGAGCTGTTCTCCAGTTTAGTCAAACCCTTGGCTGTCTGAACCGTGCCTATCCCCATGAGTAATGATTTAGACTTTTCCTCAGCCTCAGCTGTGTTTGAAGCCATAAAGGTTTCTTGCACCCACCACCACCTCTGACAGTAAGATATTTCATGGCTCAAGCACTTTCTCTGTAAAACAGAACTGTAAAACAAAATGTTCTCATGTCTCTCCTGAATCCCCCGCTGCCAGTTTCCACTCATGTCCCTCCTGAATCCCCCCTCGCCAGTTTCCACTCATGACCGCGTGTTTTTGATTCACCATTCCTAATAAATATATCCTTAGAGTCTACCTTATTCATTCCTTTCAGGAACTTGAAGTTCTATCATATCGCTCTTCTCCCTTCTGATCTCCAGCAAGTCCATGTTTAGAACCTAAAGGTGATACCTGTAGGATCTACCCTGTTCTCCCTGAGTTATACTGACATCCTTGGAATGTGCTACAAAACTAGAACACATTGCTAATCTAGTGGCCTGGCACCAGTACACTGTGGCCCAAAATCTACTACTCTCCAGTTGTCCATGTTTTCACAGTCAATGTTTGTCCATGGACATCCATGGTCATCCTTGCCCTGCGGTTGATCTTTGTCCATGATAACTCCTTCTTTGGTTTGTTCATGATTCATAGACAAACTTACCCATGGTTAGTAAAAAAGCACAAATGCCTCGAAAAAACCCACCTTCAAGACAGACCAATGTGGAGAACTAAATCCAGTTTCAGTTTGGTAAATGAGTATATTAAATGATTTCAGGGAAGCAGCCATGATTATAAATATGGCTTTTAGTGTCCTTGCTTTAATGGTTTTCATGGTTTGTTTTTTAATTCTTATATTAATCAGATTTATTCACTTTAGTGTCCTTTTCAAGCAATATAATATAACAGAACGTGCAGTGCTGTGTTATAACAGCAGGCCTTGGATGTGTTGTGAGGCACAAAGCATCACTAAGTACCTTCAGCCACCCAAGAAGTGCCATTGTACCACAATAAAGCACACCTTGGAGTATCTTATTGCAGTTATAAATACGCTCAAAATTTAAAAGTATGTACATGAATAGTTTTAGATTAAAATATAGTTACATATATATACAGTATATATGTGTCCAGAGGCAAAAAATGTTTAATCATTACATTAGGTTGAACACAGACAAAGCGAAAGAAAGAAAGTCTCCAGACTTTCACATTTCAACTGGCACGGGTACGCTTAAGCTGCTGGCCCCAACTCCTCACCCCATCAGATGTGTGAAGAAGCAGAGGTATAGGAGAATGGGGTGAGAGTTAGGACCGACAACCCATTGCGCACCCTGATGCCAGTTGGGGGTGTGGGAAGGGGTCCAAGGGGCTTCAACCCTAACACCTACTTCTCACTTTTGTCGCTGTTAACAACCTCAACTAATGCATTAAACAGAGTTTTTGCCTCTAATTTCTTCTTTGATAACGATAACAAGAAATAGTGACTGTAATGCGGCGGAGGGAGTTGGCACTTCTTTGACCCCATGCTCCCACCATGTGATGTCTTTTCACATAGTAACATGGTGCCCACAAACGCAAATGGTAATGCGCATGGTGATGCAAAGTGAAACAGAAAGAGAAACAATACTGTAGACAGAAATGGTAAAAATAATACAAACGCAAGCGCAAATGAAAACGCAAAGGGTAACGCACATGGTGGCGTAGACTTGAACGGTAAGGGAAACGGGTACGGAACCGCAAGTGGAAACGGTAACGATAACAGTAATGTAAGCGCACAGTTTGGTTTTCCCCAGAGTTGCATAGAGAAAGACAGTGAGTACAAAGAATGTATGCATAATAATGTATCTCGGAGCAGAAAATGAGGAGCTGGAATACTAAATTGCTTATATCTCAGGAACCGTACGATGTAGAAAAAAAATTTAAAAGTCATATGATGTATGACTTTCCTGGAAAGTTTTGTACTTAGCTCCCATTAGGGAGCTAAGAATTTTTCTGACCAGAAGTCCGTATCTCGCACCGTTTCTGGATCAATAAGTATTCAAAGTGCTGTAGAGTGATATAGAGTAAGAAGAGTCTGCCTTCAAGAAGAAACTGTCATATCCATGGAACAGCCCTTGACTCCACCATATTAGGAGGTTTAACTCAAGTCAAATGTGTATAGCACCACGTGAACCACTTATTTGGAACCAACCAATATGCCTGGACAGTATGTGCAGCAAATGGCATGTCCAGCATCAGGTGATATAACCCAGCCCTTGCATTAGTGGGGGCATTGGGATGGTTAGTTGGCCTGAGACAGCTGGTATACTAATGGTCAGTGTCAACAGCACTATATTACAGGAGTCACACTTAGATAGCTGATACAGTAGATTATTAGAAGGAGTCCAAAACTTGTCAGTGTTAGATATCCATGTGGGTCAGTCAGACACTGGTGATGGCCATGAACACCCATGTGCACTGCAGAGGGGACAACAATAGTTTCTGTACAGGGCCACCATCCCTACCAGATCCTGTATAGATCTGGGAGACTGAGAGGAACATCAGCCTGGTGACAGCTGGTGGGGGAGGGAATTCAAGCCACCCTCAATTGAGGGTCATAACACAGATGGCATAGAGGACACAGAATATGCCCCCTTCACCTTTCTAGTGACACCATGGTGTTGTGCACCCCATATGAGCAGAACACATCAGGTGGCCTCACTCAAAAGGCAACATATTATACAGGGGAGAATGACATCCTTCTTCTTCTGACAGGTCTATTCATCATGCATTATGTATCAACAATATGGCACACAATTGCAAGGAACAGCAGTAGGGTGCAATGTATGCCATTCAGACACCAAAAGCAAATGTGAAAGATGCAAAACATGCATTACTGAAACCCTAGTCTATCTGTGGCCCTTGTTGTACCATGACTGTGTAGCAGTCTGTGTTGCAGGACTGACATCAAGTGCAAAGCTCTCAGTGTGTAACTGCTGTCACCTTTATGGCACAAGTTGTAGCACTGTGTGCTACGCTGCATGTTGTACATGTCACATCAACACTGTGTGTAGCAGACCATTCAGTCATCAATGATCAGACTGCAATGTACTCAGTCATGGACACAGCTGTGATGTCTAGAGTATGTAGCCATCATGTGTGAGCCAGCGGCTTGTGATATATCCTGTGGTATCAAAACCCATGTGCATGTCCATGCAGTGCTATGCCTCCCTATTGCGGATAGGGGTACATTCATGGCCACTAATTCAGATTCTCCTGGGGATGCAGTGATGGTCCTGTATGCTACACAGAGATTGTGTCTCCAGCATGTACAAAGATCACAGTGGGTTCATGCAGATGCCACTGACACTTGTGCATAACAAGACAGTAGAGCTCATTTTAGGCCATGTCTTTACATTCTGGACAATGAACAATGGGCATCCAGTTTGATGGGGACAGCCACCCTACAGATGTAAACATAGGCAACACTTCGCTTCATGCTGTCTAGATTATGAGATGTTAAAGCAGACCCATTATTGACCAAGGCTCCTGTGCCCCAGCTATTTCATCCATGATGGCCTAGAGGGGAGTGGATTTCGGGATAAAAATAGTGTGTACTTATGGGTGGTTGAACCACTCAGGGTAAACACTGTACTTGGTCATACACATATCACTTTCAGTTCATCTTGGTAGTTCACTGTATAATGATGTCCAATGTTATATATCACTGTGGACCAGGCTAAATCATGTGTGGACTCTCCTGCTATGAATGGACTGCCCAGGGAGGAGCAAGAGTAGAAGGACAAAAGAAGAAAGAGGTAGAGGAATGCTGGTGTATAGAGGAGGAGGAGGAGGTGGTCTACAGAGATCTGGGTGAGGACACCTCTGAAGATATGCCAGAGGGAGGTCTACTGACTGATGGTACAGTTAGAGTGGCAGTTGCAGGATGCAGAAGGTTCAGTGCATACTAATGTGGCCTAGTTTGCCACGTAGCTTAGCATGGGTCCATGATGTGCCATGTCCTGTTGACTGGGATGAAAAATGAGCTGCTGTGCAGGTTGCTGAGGTGCCACATGAGCTGGGGTGGATGAAGTGAAAACCAATCACCAGGACACACACTCACGGATGTACAGTTACATGCTGCATAATTAAAGCAAATCATTTTGCTATGTGATATTTTGTGCTAATTGACATTTTTTGCACTGTTGTTTCGGCTAATTTCAGTGTAAAAAGGGCAGATGCATCCCAGGAAGGTGTCCAATGGAAATTATGAGTGGACGTCAGAAGACAACCTGCAGGGTATGTAGCGTGCACACATGTGTGATGATGCTGGTTCACCACATCAGTACATTAGTGTACATACTGGGGGAATATAATGTATGTCCACATGTGTGATATTGCTGGATCAACCCATCCATAAACAAATTTTGAAGTTACACTTTATGAACATTGGGAACCATAGGATCTCATGAGGTCCATATCATTGGAAGTGCTCACCCTTTCCTTTGTCAATGGTTATGTTACAAGAACTACAGGGGCTCACTTCTAAATCTGAACTATGGGGCCAAGCACTGCAAGACCCCCTCTAATTCAAACACCGTCTGTAAAGTACTGTGTGTGGATGAGTTTAGTAAGGGCGTATTTGATGATGTTAATGTGCATTTTGTGCTGTGGTAAAGGAGATGGGCACCACCACGGCAGCCCCTGGTGGTATAGTTTCAGGGCTAGGATGCATATGTGTGAATGCCTATTTCTTGTTCTAACATGGCGTCCATCACATGAATCGTGTAATTCTCCAGACATGCTCCTGGATGACACTGTGCTTATTCGCTGTACGGACATGTACATATTGCACTTGGCACATACTGTGTGTTATAGATTGGTGTTCAGTGGACTTCCATTGCTTAAGTGTGGAAATGCCTATGTACTTCTACTACTTGCCCATGTAGTATACCAGGATGCTTTGTGGAATAGGGCCTTAAATTATCACAATTCATTCATGATCTACTATAACACTTCCGTAACGGTAAAGGATATAATCACATAAACTACAGTATACATAGGATGGGATAGGAAAGGAAGTGGTTGGTCACGTCTTTAAAAAAAGAGCATTCGATAATGGAATTCAGTTATTTTGCTGCGTGGTTCTTTTGGTTGGTGAAAGTCAGAGTTGTTACTTTCAAATGTTTCCCCTGCTAATTGCTGCCAGTATGCTGTTTATTCTCAAGCTTATATCAGAAAAATAATAAAATGGCATCCTGATGCCAAGTTGGCAGTACAAGCCCGTGAAATTACTGTTTCCCTAAGCAAAATGTGATGGGAACAATCCATACACTATAATAAAATCCTCATTGTGTAGCACTGCGAATGCTCAGTGGAACCTCCACATCTTTTCCATAAAAAGATTAGCTACATAGATAGATAGATAGATAGATAGATAGATAGATAGACAGCTAGCTAGCTAGCTAGACAGACAGACAGACAGATCGATAGATGGATGGATGGATGGACGGCCAGACAGACAGGCACTGTAAGTACATACATACATACTGTACATTCATACATACACTCTAGCTTTTTATTCTCATTGCTAGATTTGAAGTGTTGGATCTGATGCTGCTGCCAGATGTCATCTTGAGGGTGGCATGATTTTCATCCCCTTTTTATTTACTCCCTTCCACCTGCTCTGATGGGGGAGCCAAGCAATTATTGGCCTCACATATGGCCGCTCACTTGTGGGCGGTGCCATCCCCTCATGAGGGAGCAGAGCTTCCAGAGTACATTGCAGCGGCTCTGCAATGGTAGAACACAGATCTCTCCTCCTCCAGGGCTGGCTTGTGTTGCACTCTGCAGCACCTTGTAATGTAGCATTCGACAGCACTAGGTGCATGATCCCAGCTCCCCGAGTTCACTCCAGAACCTGTATCACCGACACATGGACCATCAGATGACTATATCTAACACTTTCTACAATTTTAATGTGGCTCTGCTCAGGCATAGCTGTTATTGTCACTCCTGTGGCATACATTGCCAGTTCTCTTCCATTTATATTTTGTCTCCTGTTTGCCCATGGTACAGTATGTTTGAAACATCCAATAAATACCTTAATAAATGAGAATCCCATGCTCTGGTATGATAAGTGTCTACCATATAATCTAACAGTAGATGCAAAGTTTATGAAACCTACTAGCATACTTTCTCATTTAGAAATCGCTGATGGCCCATAACTGGAATGTCACTGTGTTTTGTTCAGACTTGCAGCCAGACTGAAATGCAATAAATCATAAAGATTATTCATCTTGAAAATATTGTTGCAGCTAGATCACCACCACTACCTCATCGCTATTTTGATCAGAATGCAAATTTAGGAACAGTTGCTCACAAGCCCAGCTTGGGTGCTTCTTCCAATGTGGTTCCTATCTCTGCTGCCTCCTGAAGCCTTGCCCGGTGCGGTCCGCTCTAACTAAGCCTCTGCCTGCACTGTTCAGCTGGTCTGCTTGGAAGAAAGCTCCCTACCCTGCAAAGTGGAGGCCCAGCTTGAGTGTTCCCCAACACAGATCCTATCTCTGCTGGCTCCGAGCCTTGCCAGGTGTGGTCTGCTCTCACTAAGCCTACTCCTGTGCTGTTCAGCTGGTCTGCCCGGAAATAAAGCTCACCTACCCTGCAAAAATACGACAGGACTCTGCCAGCAGGTTCAGTTTTTGGCACTTTCCACAGCCAAATCCTGATTGGACACTGCCCTCTGTTGCTGCATCTCGAGTGGCTTTTCCCCTGACTAATTCTTCCTGGTGCTGCAGTTACTTTTATGTAGCCAGTTTCCTATTAGCAGATTATACAGATCTGCCACTAGAGAGACCTTGTTCTTTCATTTAAAGAAGTCTGCCCTCTTAAAGTCACAGCAACTTTACTTGCTATATACCTTCCTGGTACCGCCTTCCTACTAAATCCTATTGGACCTCATTTAGTTCCTCTCTTGTCCAGTGGTATCACACAGTGTGAAACTATTTCTGGTGCTTTTCTGTGCACTGTGGGTCCCACTCTCATTTGGATGGAACCCCACATCGCATCCCCCTGTTCTCCCTGCCACAGAGTGACCTCTTATTACACTTGGCATGGTCAACAGTGCCAAAGTAACATTCTACATCCCTTTCTTCCCATGGGAGCTGCACTACAGCAGGCTGCACATGAAACATGGAAGAAGTCTGTCCTCTATTGACCCCACCATTCTTATGCTATCTAAAAGCCTCTCTGTTCCTAAGGGCCCTGTTAAAGTATGCTAAACGGAGAAATCTCGTCCTCTTACCCTTTATTTACTAAGACAACTCCTGAAATGCCTCATTTTTTATTTCTCCTTATCTCTGGGTGTTTACATCCTAATCCTGGCCCTCCTTCATATGGAGTCAATGGCAACAAAAAACAGGGTACACTTATCAAGGCCAGTATGAACATCTGCAGTCTGTTAAAAAAATGTGATGCCCTCACTGCTTGGTTCGTAGTACACAACCCCAACATCCTGTCAGTCATTGAAACATGGCTGTCACCATCTACCCCTGACTTGGCCATCATCCTGCCAGGATACTCACTTTTTATGCAGGACAGACTATCTAGAAGAGGAGGTGGCTCATCCACTGTCCTTTCCTGAACCAGCTATGGATATTCACATCCTTGCTGTTAAGGTTATGCTTGGTGCACACAACAAGGCTCTCAATATTAGCTCAGTCTATATCTCCCCTGACCTCACTGAACGGGGCTTAAAACCCCTAATGAACTGTGTCATGAGTCTAAAACAAGACACAGAAACCATCCTGGTAGGTGACTTTAATGTCACCTGGCTCTCATCAGGTGCCAGTAGGCATAGGGGTGAGTTAACAGGCCTGAACTTTTCTAGTTAATAACAACTCCAACCAGGATAAACTATAAGACTGGGACTAGCACACTCCTGGACTGGGTCCTAACGAATCGTCCAATGCATATCTCCCATTCTGAAGTATTGCCTGACACTATCAGTGATCACTCTCCTACCCAGTGTTATTGGACTAACAAATTTATCAAGCCCTCTGCCAGAACAGTCACAATTAGAGTGCTCTCCCATGGCCACCTGCAGTCACTAAAGTCTCTTATCTGGCAACAAGACTGGTCTTACATTGAAACCTCCCCGGATATTGACTCAGCTCTGGAATACTTCATTGAACACTTCAATGTGTCTTGTGACATCCACTCCCCTTTTAGAACATGTAGGATCAGGGGACTTGATAATCCCTGGATCTCTTTTAACCTTCTGGCTCAAATGAAGGCTCATGACCTATAAGATGGCCAGAAATGCATGTACTAAGGCTATCCGTGAACACAAATCATATTACTATAAGGACATCCTTGCCAAGACCTTTGCAGACAGGAAAAATTCTTGGAAAACCTTCTGAAATCACTGTGAAAGTGTCCAGGCAGGCTCCAACTATATTAAATGTTGATGGGTCTGTCCTTACGACCCGTGTTAATTGCCAACACATTTAATTCATCCTTAACAGAACTTAGCCAAATTCTGCCCAAAATTTCTTTGAACTGCCCAGCACAGTTCCTACATCCACCAAATCAGAAGAGGCCTTGACACACCCATGTTTCTACTTCAAAGCTATCTCAGAAAGTAAAGCCAAGATATACCTACTTAAAGTTCTAGGAGGAACTAGGACAAGCAGTGATTTCCTCGACCTGAAACTCTTACTCCCAACCCTAGATGAAGTCCTGTCTGCCCTCACCAAGCTTCTCAATCGCTCCCTCATACTTTCACAGTTCCCCAGATCTGAAATCTGCTCTGGTTACACCAGTTTTTAAGAGTGGGGACAGATTACTTCCTGGTAATTATAGGCCAATATCTATTCTTCCCACGTTATCCAAAGCACTTGAAAGGTTGTTGCCCACCAGTTTGTGGAGTACCGGAAAAAACAACCCTACCGACCAGTTTGTGGAGTACTCGGAAAAACAACCACAATGTGTCCAACAACATGGTTTTCAGAAAGGGCACAGCACATCTACAGCCCTACTGGAACTCACAGGTTTCATTCACCATACTCTTTATCAGGGTCAACTTGTTGGCACAACCTTTATTGACCTGTCTAAAGCAATTGACACAGTCAATCACCATTTGCTGACACATCAGCTTGCTGGGCTTGGTATATCTTCAGACACCCTAAAGTGGTTCACCAGCTATCTAGCAAACCACACACAACAGGTGAGAATAGAACCTACCCTTTCTGCTAAACTGCCTGTGTGCTCTTGGGTTCCTCAGGGATTGACACTAGGGCCCCTTCTGTTAGTACCTTTCTTCATAATCTTCTAGTTATGCTGTTCTGAACGGTACTCCTCTACGAAGATGATGCAGTAATTTCTCAAAGACTGCTGATCCTACCCTCCTTCAAGCCCAACATCAGAAAAGTTTTACTGAAGTTGAGTCCTGGTTCACCTCTCATAAGTTTTAATTGCAAAAACAAAAGATCATGTTCTTCCATGGTACCCACAGAAAGCATAAAGCAAAACAATTGGTGATTAAAACAGTGCGAGTGTAGTCCTTGATCAGACTCAATCTTTTAAATACCTAGGAGTTACTCTGAAGAGTATGCTCTACTCCCACCATGCTGGGAATGTTGCCCGCAGTAGTTTTATTTTTCTTTCTTTTAGTCTTTGGTAACCGGTAATGCCCACTAGGCACAAATGCCTGTTTTCAAGGGTGACCTGGAAACACTTGGCGGTTAAGTGACTTGCTCAGAGTCACACAGTATGCAAGTGGAGGTTGTGAGAATCAAACCAAGATCTGGTCTGCTGGATTTACCAAGCTCACTCACAGGTCATTGCTCTAACCTCTAGGCTATACCACCAGCCCAAACATTCGCCTGGGCCTTCTACACAGACATAAACACTGCCTTACTACCAAAGCCCTCAGACTGACTATCCAAAGTTCAGTTGTGTCTATTATTAACTATGGTTTGGTCATTTATGGTACCACCATGGACACAACCCTATGGGGGCTCACCACAGCTCTGAATAAGACATGCCATCTACTAACTGGAGCAGCGTATCGTACTCACACTTTTGACCTTTACAGATAGGCAAACTGGCTTCAACTTCAGGCTCGCACTGAATATCATGCCTGCCTTCTGGCTAAGAAGGCAGCTCTTGGTCTCCTACCACCAGGTTCCTTTCAGCTTTTCAGTCCCTTCCAGGGCACTCGCAACACATGAAGTTCTGTGAGCCAAACTTTTACTGTCCCTCGCTGTCAAACCCTGCTCTAACAGCAATCCATTGCAGTTAGAGTGGCTAATTTATTTAATTCCCTTCCTCTTGAGATTATGATGACTGCAATTTTGGGACCATTTAAGCAGACGCTGCATCAATTTCTAGTTTCCAGAGCATCTTATGACTGCTATACCAAATCTTTGCAGATAGCTAAATGCACTTGGACCTTCCTCTTTTACCATTTGCCCCTGTATAGCCCTACCATGTTGCTGTGCTATTCCATATACAGCACTTCCTTCCTTCATTCATCCTTTTCCCGTCCCCATCTCTGCCCTCTTTTATCCTATCTCATCGCCTTCCTCTACCCCTCCACTCCCACTCCCCCTCCGTCCATCCCCTCTGTTTCCTCACCTTGTTCTCTCCCTCTACCCCCCCGTGGGTCTTTTCCTACATAAACTATATTGTCCCACCTTGCTCTTATTTAGCTCCTTCCACCCCCCCAGTTTGCCCCTATCCTTCTCTCATTGTAATCCCTTCTACCCCTCTTTAGACAAGGCCACTGGATGTACTTGACACAATATTTATCTTGCCATATTATTCTTTTGTTTATGTAATTACTTTCTTCATGTTGTACTACTTACTGAAACTATTGTAATTTGTTATTCTTTTGACTTGACGTGGAACATCTGTAAAAGAGCCCTTGGCTCAAAGGTCTTTCTGATTTGTTAAATAAATAAAAAGTAAATAAACTCTGACAGCAAGGGCAACACACAGCAGGTAGTCAGGTGCAGCTGCAGGTTCATCCTCTTGATTTCCTACAACTGCAAAACAGAAACCCCTGTCATTGTTCTAATTAGGCTAGAGAGGAGCCTGCCAGAACAAATCTGCAACATCATCAGAAAGAATGGCTGGTGAGGGTACGAGAGGCAGGGAGCTGATTATATGAATTTCACAAAACAGTACTACATAAACAGCTAGCAGCACTCTACTTGTGGCTCACCAATTTGACGATACACTTTGTGACAGTGCACAGTCCTGTTGATAGCCTCTGAAACAACACTGAAGGATAATATTTGCGGATCAAAAAATAGTATAAGCCAGCCTTGCCAGATAGAAGGCCATAGTAGCAATTGAATCCTGTAGAATGGGAGACAATAAGAGGCTATAGACACAAAAAGTATTTACAGGCTGGGCTTTATAAGAAAATGAATGAATGAAACAGAAGACATAATAACTAATGACAGGGACCCAACCTGTGAATAAGTGACACTAGCTGCAAAATGTTAGACGAGTGAAAGTGGCTAATATAGTAGAATAAAAATGTTTCAGATTGAAGTCGTGTTGACAGTGGCTTCTTTTCCCCACACACCTGGTACAGGGCCTTCTTAAAGCAGCTAATATTCTGCACCCCAGCTCAGGGCAATATTTTCTCAGCTGCATCCAAAAGGTTTTTTTTTCCTTATTCTGAGAAAGCCTATTTTTTGACAAGAAACACAAAATAATAGAAAGTGTCAGCAGAAAAAGACCATTAGACCCTCTAATCTGCTCTGTTATACCCTATCCTACCCCAAGAGCTGTTCTCCAGTTTAGTCAAACCTTGGCTGTCTGAACTGTGCCTATCCCCATGAGTAATGATTTAGACTTTTCCTCAGTCTCAGCTGTGTTTGAAGCCAATAGGTTTCTTGCACCCACCACCACCTCTGACAGTAAGATATTTCATGGCTCAAGCACTTCTCTGTAAAACAGAACTGTAAAACAAAATGTTCTCATGTCTCTCCTGAATCCCCCCGCTGCCAGTTTCCACTCATGTCCCTCCTGAACCCCCCTCGCCAGTTTCCATTCATGACCGTGTGTTTTTGATTCACCATTCCTAATAAATATATCCTTTGAGTCTACCTTATTCATTCCTTTTAGGAACTTGAAGTTCTATCATATCGCTCTTCTCCCTTCTGATCTCCAGCAAGTCCATGTTTAGAACCTAAAGGTGATACCTGTAGGATCTACCCTGTTCACCCCGAGTTATACTGACATCCTTGGAATGTGCTACAAAACTAGAACACATTGCTAATCTAGTGGCCTGGCACCAGTACATTGTGGCCCAAAATCTACTACTCTCCAGTTGTCCATGTTTTCACAGTCAATGTTTGTCCATGGACATCCATGGTCATCCTTGCCCTGTGGTTGATCTTTGTCCATGATAACTCCTTCTACGGATTGTTCATGATTCATAGACAAAGTTGCCCATGGTCAGTAAAAAAGCACAAATGCTTCGAAAAAACACACCTTCAAGACAGACCAATGTGGAGAACTAAATCCAGTTTCAATTTGGTAAATGAGTATATTAAATGATTTCAGGGAGCAGCCATGATTATAAATACGGCTTTTAGTGTCCATGCTTTAATGGTTTGTTTTTTAATTCTTATATTAATCAGATTTATTCACGTTAGTGTCCTTTTTAAGCAATATAATATAACGGAATGTGCAGTGCTGTGTTATAACAGCAGGCCTTGGATGTGTTGTGAGGCACAAAGCATCGCTGAGTACCTTCAGCCACCCAAGAAGTGCCATTATACCACAATAAAGCACACCTTGGAGTATCTTATTGCAGTTATACATATGCTCCAAATTTAACAGAAAGTAAATGAATAGTTTTAGATTAAAAATAGTTATATACATTTAAAATGTATTCTTATACCATACCATTATTCTTATACCATAGAGAAAAGATTAACTCTTGTTATACAATAAGTGGAATTCACCAATAATGCATGGCTGCATGAACACAAGAGTTCAAATTCTGCTCAGTCCCCCAGACACACACACACATACGCACACACACACAGAAACACACACACACAAACACACATATCAAAGGCCTCTATTTGGAGCCATGGCTTCACTTTTATCTGTGGAGGGTATGCAGCAGAGATTCACTGATAAGGATAAGAGGGTGATATTTCATAGTCAGTAAAGAAACACCATAAACTTATATGGATAGTGTTTAATTTGTTTAATGTGTTTGTGTGTGTAAGTATGAGGTCATGAGAGGAAGTATCTTTCAATAATTTTTATAATGTAAGTTTTATTGTTTTAGGTGTAGTTGATGGTTTCAGTGAGTATGCTGTGACTCTCAGCCATCTCAGATAAGTGCCTCTGAAACAATGAAAATGTAGTGATTTATTGTTTAGCTTATGAGGTGTCTGACTGGCTGAGAGCTGTTATCTCAGCACATCAGAACTGGACAAAAAGTTCTAGTCAGAACAAAGAAATGTCAAGATTTTTTGTTTTCACTTAAGTTAGGGTCTGTCATTCTTGTGTAAATGAACCATATACTATAACCAGCATTTGTCAATGCTGAATGTTTGCTTGCTGGCATTGGCATTGGTAGTGTAGGAGTTAGAGAGCTGCATTATAGGAATGGCAGTGAAGTATTGAACTGAAGCGAACCCCGCCACCACCCTGCAGAGACTGACAGGCATTGGGGTGTGCCTTTGGGTTGTCAGGCATAACAGTCACGCCATTTCACCACACTCTATCCTGCAGACACCGACAATCGTCACGGTGTGCTTTGGGGTCTTTGGCCCTTATGCTCACCCCATTCCATCAGGAAATATGGTGAGATGGGTGCTGTATAGGAGAATGGAGTGAACTTTGGTGCCGAAGAGTCCAAGGCACACCTCGATGCCTCTCACTGGCTGCAGGGTGTGGAATGGTATGAGCATTACAGGCGAGAATCCCTAATCACACCTCTGATGCCTGTCAGTCTCTACAGGGTGGGGGCATTATGGTCGGAAACCCTAACGTCTCAGGCGTTCGCTGGCATTTTCACTCCAAATTTTCAACATGGGCTTTTTGTGACCCCCACCTTATGAACAGTGACAACATCAGTTTGTTAGCCAAAAGCTTGCACAGTGATTACGCACAGTGATAGGTCAGCAAGGAGGGTACCTACTTGCTCACCCCCCACAGCTAGCAGTGGAACCAGTGAACCAGAGGAGTGGCTATCTCTGCAAAGCAGTGTGCAAAAGATGGAGATTAGTGCCCAAGAGGTGGATAAGCAGAAAAGGGGCAAAATTCAGCAGACGGGCAGACAGCAAGGAGAACCAGGGATAAATGACAACCAAGGAAGGGGCTGGAGTAGAACAGTGAGACAGTCTAGGGAGTTCAAATCATGGAAAGCCATGTGTGCAAATGCCAGGAGCCTTAGCAACAAGATGGAAGATCTGGAGGCTGTCATGGTGCAGTCAGACCTGGACATTGTGGCCATCACTGAAACCTGGTGTAATGATAACCATGACTGGGAGATGGCCATACCTGGCTACAACATATTCAGAAGAGACAGAGCAGGCAGGAAGGGAGGAGGAGGCACTCTATATGAAAAATGACATAAGGGCCACAGAGATCCAGGAGGAACAAAATGGGGAGAGATACTGTGGGTTAAGCTGGAAAGGAAAATGGGGACAGCCATCTGCACAGGTGTGGCTATAGACCACCAGCCCAGGAGGAAGAAACAGATAGAGCTGATGCTAGCCATCCAAAGGATGGCAGACAAGGGTGAGGTAGTACTGGTTGGAGACTTCAATATTCCAGACGTGGACTGGAGCATCCCAGCAGCAGCAGCATCAACTAGGAGCAGATTTATCCTGGACTCCCTTCAGGGTGCCTTCCTCAAGCAACTGGTCATGGAACCAACTCGGCAGAAGGCAATACTGGACCTTGTGCTCACAAACAGGGACAGTGTGATGGGGGTAACAGTGGGGGAGCACCTGGAAACAGTGACCACCAGTCATTGTGGTTTGAAATCACAGAAAGAGCAGAACCAAACCACACAAAAACACGTATCCTGGATTTTAGGGGGGCAGACTTTGGGAAAATGGGGAGATACTTGAAAGAGGCATTAAGGGGAATGGGACAGGAATCAGGGGTTGTGGAACAGTGGGCAGTATTTAAAATGGGGATTACAAGAACAACAGAATTATGTATTAAGCAGGTTAGCAAGAGGAGAAGGAAGAGGAGACCATTATGGTTTTCCAAAGAGGTAGCAAAGAAAGTGAAAGCCAAAAAGATTGCATTCAGGCAATACAAAAAGACACAGGCAGAAGGGGATAGGGAGAAGTACCAGGAGAAGCAAAGGGAGGCAGGGAGGTCAGTAAGGGAAGCCAAAGCTCAGACAGAAGAACACATTGCAAAATCAGTGGGTAGAGGGGACAAAACCTTTTACTGGTACATACGTGAAAAAAGAAAGACAAAGGGAGGATAGTGAGACTGAAGGGGGAGGATGGGGTCACGTGGAGGATGACAACAGTAAAGCTGACATATTGAACAGGTATTTCTGCTCAGTCTTTACTGAGGAAGAGGAGGGTAATGGGTCTGAAGAGTACAAGGGGTGAGAATGGTGCAGAAATGGACACAAGTCCCTTTGCGAGAAAGGGTCCTGAAGGAACTGGAAGTAATAAGAGTTGATAAAGCAATGGGGCAAGATGGGTGCACCCCAGGGTCCTTAAAGAACTAAGAGAGGTGGTGGCTGAACCTCTGGCTATCCTGTTTAGCCGATCACTGGAAACAGGAGGTACCCAAAGACTGGAGGACAGCAGATGTAGTCCCTTATACAAAAGTGGGAACAAAGAGGAAGCAGGGAACTACAGACCAGTCAGCCTCACCTCGGTAGTGGGGAAGATCATGGAAGCACTATGGAAGGAGAGATTGGTGGAACATCTGGTTGTCAATGGACTACAGGACCCAAGGCAGCATGGTTTCACCAGGGGGAGGTCATATCAGACCAACCTCATTGAATTTTTTGACTGGGTGACTAGGTAGGTGGATCAGGGGAGGGCAGTGGACATGGCCTATCTGGACTTCAGCAAGGCCACATAGAAGTCTATTACACAAACTGGGGAATATGGGTGTGGGCAGGACAGTAATGTGGTGGGTAGGTAACTGGCTGGGTGGCAGGACACAGAGGGTGGTGGTAAATGGCTGTCACTCCACAGAGGGAAGAGTGACCAGTGGGGTACCACAGGGATCAGTGCTGGGACCGGTCCTATTCAACATCTTCATCAGTGACATGGCGCAGGACCTAGAAGGCAGAATTTCACTGTTCGCTGATGACACAAAGCTCTGTAACAGAGTAGACACACCAGAGGGTGCAGACAGAATGAGAAGTGACCTGCAGAAACTTGAAGAATGGTCAGGGGTTTGGCAGTTGAAATTCAATGCAAAGAAGTGCAAGATAATGCATATGGGGCACAAAACCTGGCACAATATATCAGTTGGGGGTGAGGTATATTACATTAGGAAAGGGATCTTGGGGTTATCATCTCTGATGACCTCAAGGTAGGCACAGTGTGACAAGGCGGCAGGTAGAAGCAAATAGGATGCTGGGATGTAGGCAGGGCATTACCAGTAGGAAAAGGGAGGTCATAATTCCTCTATACAAGACACTAGTGAGGCCCCTGGAGTACAGTGTACAGTTCTGGAGATCATACCTCGTAAGGACATAGACAGGGTGAGAAGGTTCAGAGGAGGGCAAAAAGATGGTGCATGGATTGCATCACAAGTCCTATGAAGACAGGTTGAAGGAACTGAACATGTACTCCCTGGAGGAGAGGGAGGAGAGAGGGATATGATAGAGACATACAAGTATCTTTCAGGGAGGAACAGGGTGCAGGAAAACACTATTTTAAGCGAAAAAGATGTTCCAGGACTAGAGGGCATGGGATGAAGTTGGAGGGAGGATGATTCAGGAAACATGAGAAAATTTCTTCACAGAGCGGGTGGTGGACAAGTGGAACACCCTGCCAGAGGAAGTGGTGGTGGCTGAAGCAATCACGGGATTTAAGAATGCATGGGATAGACATAAAGGAATTCTGGAGGTCAGGGGTAAGGTGCAACAGACTTCTAGGAAAACAAACTGAACTTACAAGCTCAAATGGGCAAACTGGGTGGGCCATAGGCCCTTATCTGCCGACACTGTCTATGTATCTATGTATCATTTGGCACCACAGGTGTGAAAGCACCTTTCGAACAGGATGTGAAAAAGTGACAGCTGTACTGTTCAAGAGGAGGTGGAAAAAATGGCAATGTTGAAAATCTGCAGTGAAAATATTAAAAAAACTGGTGAAGTCACAAGCTTGTGTAGAAACTGCGCAATGCACACCCACAATGCAGTTAGTCTGGGGATGTTTTACAGCAGATTGTCAACACAGGTATTTTAGAGCCTCCGCTCATGAACAGTGTCACTGTGATTTTCTTAATCTGTCCCGAACAGTGATTTCCCACAGCAACCACGTGTTTCTGCGTTGAAGTGCGAAACACATTTCAGCCATGGTGTGAAAATGGCAGCTGTTCTGTTCATAAGGAAGTGTGGAAAAGTACCAGTGGTGAAAATCTGGACTGAAAATATTAGAAATCCATGAACTTATGAGGGTGTGTGGAAACTGCGCAATGCTCACCGTAACAGTCATTTTGGGGACTTTTTTCACAAATTTTAACATAGCCATTGTAACATTTTGCTCATGAACAGTGTCACTGTGATTTTCTTACTCTGTCCCAAACACCGAGCGTTGATTTCCATTCACCAACTGCACCATTATACGCTACATGCGTGAAAACATGTTTTGGGTGAGATGTGAAAAATGGCAGCTGTACTGCTCATAAGAAGGTGTGGTAAAATGGCAGCATTGAAAATCTGGAGTGAAAATAGTGTAAATTCACGGTATGTGTGAGTGCATTAGGAGGCTGGTGCTGTATGCTTATAAACAGTCATTTTGGGGAATTGTTTTACAAAATTTTAACATAGCCATTTTAACACTTCTGCTCATGAACAGTGTCACTGTGATTTTCTTAATCTGTCCCGAACAGTGATTTCCCACAGCAACCACGTATTTCTGCGTTGGAAGTGCGAAAACACATTTCAGCCATGGTGTGAAAAATGGCAGCTGTACTGTTCATAAGGAAGTGTGGAAAAGTACCAGTGGTGAAAATCTGGACTGAAAATATTAGAAATCCATGAACTTACGAGGGTGTGTGGAAACTGCGCAATGCTCACTCGTAACAGTCATTTTATGGACTTTTTTCACCAAATTTTTAACATAGCCATTGTAACACCTTTGCTCATGAACAGTGTCACTGTGATTTTCTTACTCTGTCCCAAACACCGAACGTTGATTTCGCACACCAACTGCACCATTGTACGCTACATGCGTGAAAACATGTTTTGGGTGAGATGTGAAAAATGGCAGCTGTACTGCTCATAAGAAGGTGTGGTAAAATGGCAACATTGAAAATCTGGATTGAAAATAGTGTAAATTCACGAACGTATGCGAGTGCGTAGGAACAGCGCTATGCATGCTTGTAAAACAGTCATTTTGGGGAATTGTTTTACAAAATTTTTAACATAGCCATTTTAACACTTCTGCTCATGAACAGTGTCACTGTGATTTTCTTAATCTGTCCCGAACATTGATTTTGCACACCAACTGTGCCATTGTGCGCTACATGTGCGGAAACACATTTTGGGCAAAATGTGAAAAATGACAGCTGTACTGCTCATAAAGAGGTGTGGTAAAATGGCAATGTTGAAAATCTGGAGTGAAAATATTGAAAATTCGCAAACTTACGAGTGTGCATACGAACAGCGCAACAAAGGCGTGAATACAATCATTTATGGAATATCATCACCAGATGTTCAACATAGGCATTTAGGACCTCTGCTCATGAACAGTGTCACTGACAGTTTCTTAATCTGTGTGTAACACTGATTTCCCACACTGACCGTGATATTCCGTGCCGGAAGTGCGAAAACACATTTCATCCAGGGTATGAAAAATGACAGCTGCACTGTTCACAAGGAGGTCTGAAAAAAATGTCAATGTTGCAAATCTGGGGTGAAAATATTGCAAATTCACAAAGTTATGAGCATGTGTAGCAACTACGCAATGCACGCTCGTAAAACAGTCATTTTTTTTAGTTTTCCCACTGCATTTGCAACATAGGCTTTTTGAGAGCCCACATCATGAACACTGGCACTGTCATTTCATTAATCTGTCCTGAAAGATGATTCCTTGCAGTGACCCCAAAATCACCTTTCGTGGCCAATTAATGCCATGACAGTGATAGAATTCATGAGGAGGGGTCCCAAAAACCCCATGTTGAAATTTGGTGGCAAAATTCCAAACAATGCCTGAGACATGCATCAAAGTTGGAAAAAACCCTATTTATTCCATTATACAGCTTACCAGCATTTCCTCCTTTTGCAGTCAGCTTTGAAGAGGGCAGACGTGTTCCCGGTCCACTGAAGATTGTCACGCCAGACTCCGGAGGTAAGTATGGGGTGAGGGGGGTGTGGGGAGGCAGGGTGTGCAGTGGATGGGTGCAGGTTGTGGGTGGGGAGACAGGGAGACCGCCGGGGAACTGTTTCCTTCGTTACAGGTAAAAAAAAAAGACATTGAGGGACATTTTTTTATTTACAGGGCAATGTGACACACTGGGGTGGACTTCCAGCATGCCAACTGAGACTTTTTGGGGGCTGCTGTAGCTGACAGGGATTGGGCACTGCAGTAGGCACAAAACAAGGGGGATATATTATGCCGATGGGATTGGGCACCCCCATCAGCAGAACAACAACGGGGGTTGATTATGCCGACGGGATTGGGCACTCCAGTTGGCACACAACAAAAGGGGGGAGGACATTATACTGATGGGGATTGGGCACCCCATCAGCAGACTAGAAAAGTGGGGGAGCCATTAGATACTGCTGTTGGGGAGTGGACTCCCCAGTCGGCAACATACATCTGAGGCACTGCAGCCGATGGGGATTGGGGCCCACGTCGACAAACAAATGTGTTGGGGGGCACATGCTGCCAGGGGGATTGGGCACCCCCTCAGCAGGGGAGGGGGTTAATATTGTTTGTGAACAGGCAGCAAGCCGCCGCCATGTTCACAGACAATATCAGGGCTGCAAGGTACCGCCCTGCAATGACGGGTCACTCCCTCATTGCAACGAATGGCTGAAGCTGCAATGACGAGGCAGCCCCTGATTGCAGTAGCTGTTTTTTCACAAGTTGATGGCAAGATTCCAAACCAGTGTCACTGGCTGTGTCCTGCATTATTGGTGGACATCACACATGCCCCAAAATGCTGTGCCGGTATTGGCCTCAACAGTGCCGCACCTCCAGAATCTGCTTCGGCACCAAGCTGTCGCAATATGTTTCTTGTGCTGCACACGAGCAAACATAAAAATAAAATATGGGCAACCACACATGTATCCATTACAGATTAAGGTTTTTGGAGCCATGACATTACCTTAGCCAAGTAGAAATGTGTTTTATAATGCAGGAAACTTTTTAAAGTAACCACCATGGATACCCATGGATGCCCATGGTCAACTTGAATAATTCTCAAACTATATTGACCATGGAAATCTATGTTCTGTTCCTGTACCATATACCATCAGTGGCTGTCCGTGAGTAATCATGTTTAAAATCATGGACAAACCAAGAATGACCATGGTCCTTGAGCACATATAACCATCTTTTAACCAAGCTCACTCTCTCTCTGCCTCTGTGAAAAGGACTACTACCCTTCCTAGATGGATGCCATAAAGATGCAGGAACCTTCTGGGAGGGTCCACACCTAGTGGTGTCACAGGGGCAAGATCCCTTTAGATAAAAAATTGCCTTAGGCAAGAAGGTCCAACCCCAAGGAAAGAGAGGTGCCTCCAGAGGATGAAGAGGAGGAGGAGGAGGGGGTTGATGGTGGCCTAAACAGAACTGCACAGTCAAAGGACACTCAGACATGTGCAGTTTAAGTACTGCTCAGTGGGGGAGGCATGGTGTGTCTTGCCATTTGCCCCACTGAACCACAAACAAAGCCTGTCAATTCAATAGGTCATCAAGCTCCTTATGTAGGAATGATTAGGGAATATTTTATTTATTTATTGAGAGTTAGGGATGTCAGAACTAGTTTGAGTAAGATTCAAACCCATCTCAAACCCTGGTGTTCGAGTTCTAATGTAGAACTCGAACACTATAGGGTTCACAAAAGGGTTTGAATCTTTGTAAAATTCCAAGCCTTACTGCTGGTATACAAAACTGTCAGCTCCCGAGAGTCCTGATCTTCCCAATCCAATCCTGGTTCCAGCAGCTGCAGTTACTGTTATTGTGTGTGGGGGGGCATTGTGATGAGATTGCGCGGCGGCCCTCGCACTCCTGATCGCAGTCACCATCACCACCTGACCAACTGCTCTGCGGTCATGTGGTGCGTCAGACCAGCACAGTAGTCATGCGTGGCTACGTTCTTCACATTCAGTCTCTGAGATGGAAGGAGCTCTGCTGAGCCTGCTAGCATTGCAACTTGCGAGCCGAGGTGTGAACTTTTTTTTAAAAGTGAACTGATGACTTGCTTTGCCTCCAGCTAGAGTAAAAAAAATAAATAAAGCAAAAGTGTGGGTGGGGGATGGGGTGAAAAGGTTGGGGGGGATGGGGTACCTAGGAAAGAAAGGGCAGGAAGGAAAAAATGGTTGGGTCTACTCTCTCGGGTGGGACACAGAGAGGGATCTACAGCTGACTGCCTGCATTAATTTGGACTCGGAGTGCTGCTTAGTCTTAGTTGCTAACTTGCTACTATAACTTGCCCTTGCCTCTTGAGCTGTTTAAGAAAGATTAACTAGTCTAGTACTAGCACCTCCCTCTGTCTGGTGGAATTTGAGACACAAAGCATCCTGACTGGGGGAGGGGTGAAGAAAATAATCAGATTTTGACACAAAACAAAGTAAAAAAACAATGTGTGAATGAATGAACAGATAAACTTTTATTGAACTGAATTCTTTAAAGCCTGGAACAAGTATCAGAAGGGAGGACCCGCTGTGTTCCTTCCCTTTGACTGCAGTGATGTACCCTAATTATTACTGCCCAGCCAATGTGGGTTTTATGGTGGTACTATTGGGAGGAGAGAGCATCTCCTGTGGGCAGCCCATCACCGTGCTGCTGCTAAATACACCACAGAAGCCTAAAATATATTTCCCTGAGGAGAGACAGAAAAATCTCTTTCCTCAGTTTGTGTGTTAACTCCGTCTCTTGTGGTCAGTCCTTCACTCCTGCTGCTGTGTGCCCCTTGACTGCACTGTACCTTACCCAGTGTGTGTTACTGTGTGAAGCCCAGTGGCCAGTTGTCTTGTGGCATTATCCTTAAATACATGACAGAAGCCTGAAAATATATTTCCCTGTTGGGAGGAGAGACAGAAAAATCTTTCTTCAGTTTGTGTGTGTAACTCCTTCTCTTGCTGTCAGTCCATCACCCTGCTGCTGTGCGCCCCTTGACTACACTGTACCGTACCCAGTGTGTGTTACCGTGTGAAGCCCAGTAGCCAGTTGTGCAGTGGCAATATCCTTAAATACACGACAAAAGCCTAAAAATGTATTTCCCTGTTGGGAGGAGAGACAGAAAAATCTTTTTCTTTGGCTAGTGTATGTAACTCCGTCTCTTACGGTCAGTCCATCACCCTGCTGCTGTGCGCCCCTTGACTGCACTGTACCTTACTCAGTGTGTGTTACCGTGTGAAGCCCAGTGGCCAGTTGTCTTGTGGCATTATCCTTAAATACATGACAGAAGCCTAAAAATATATTTCCCTGTTGGGAGGAGAGACAGAAAAATCTCTTTCCTCGGTTTGTGTGTGTAACTCTGTCTCTTGTGGTCAGCCCATCACCCTGCTGCTGTTCCCTTGACTGCTATGTGTATGCCTATGACCAGCAGCCCAACTCATTCTGTAAGCCTTGAACCTGGGATCCTTTAGTTGCAAACCGTCATATTCTTCAATTACTTTCAGTCCACTGCATCACAGTGTCACATAGCCAAAATAAAATGTTGGAGTTGTAGCCAGCAATCACAGATCACATTGCTTTCTTTACACAGGAATTGCTTGGATGGGGTGTGTCTACTGCAGTATACTGGTACTGTTATGGCTGGACACCAACATAGATGAAGCATCTGGTGCTGGTGTTAGAGCAGGTGTTGGAGGTAGTGGTAATCCTGGTTCTAGCAGAAATAACCAAAATGTTTCACGTGATAAAAATTCAATAAACAGCAAAAGAGCAACAGTGAAGTGTGGTAAAGGGGGACCTTTTAAGAAAAACTGTGCAGCTGCTGGGGTCACACAGAGAGGCACCATAAGGTGTGCCGTTCATGCTGTTAAAATCCCTGTGACTAGCAGTAACAATGCAAGTGACAGTGAGTCCCTCTCTGCCTCAGACTCAGACAGTAGCTCTTTGTCTCAGTCCGACACTGTTGTGTCTTGCGAGGTATCATTACTTCCTCAACAAAGTGAAATGAGCAAGTCTGCTGACAATGAATCAGGTAGTGCACTTGCAAATACATCCAGCACTGTTGGCAATGAAAAGGACATATCCATTGAATCCATCACTTCTGTGTCGGCCAGCAATGAAAATCCATCAGAGTCTTCTGCTCACTCTTCTAGCACCCAAGAGCATGTCCTGGGTTCTGTTAGGACAGGTGAAAAGACACAAACAGTCTTTAGCTATCTTCCTATCACTCAAACAAAATCTGTCACATCTGAGGTGTGGAATTATTTCTGTCAGTAAAACTGATCCATGGAGAGCAATTTGTTCCTGTGTAAACAGAGTGTAAGCCGTGAGTAAAGTTGTGTCATGCCTTAGACTTTTCTGACTCTTAAACACCATCTGAAAAAGCATTCAGTTTTGCTTGATTGTCCAAACCCATGTCCTCCATCTTCCAGACTGCATGTGAGAAGGGTCAGGAATCTGAAATGGATACTGAATTGTCTGAACTTGATGTGGACAGAATCACTGCCAGCCCTAGGCTCACTGTTACAACCAATGCCAGCACCATTAATACCAGTTGCACATCCAGTGATGGCACTGAATGCATAAGTCCTAGTCCACCATCCTAGTGTCCTTCTGCCCATTGAAGCTCGGTGTATAATAAACCAGCAGGGACATATAGTAAACAGCTAATTCTGCCTCAGGCATTTGAAATGAAGAATACCTTTATTAAAAATCATCCAAAGACCCTTCATCTTAATCACAGAATTGGTGAACTGTTAGCTGGAGCCCTTCTCCCATACTCTTTGGTAGATCATGAGGATTTTAGAGAGCTCTTGAAATTAGCAGATCCTCGTTACAATGTTCCTCATCGAAGGTACTTTCCTATGTTGAAATACCAAACATTTATCAGGCTTTAAAGCAACAGTGATGCTTGCACTTAAAACTGCAGAAGGTGGGGTTATTCATGTCACAACAGATATGTGGACCAGCATTCAAAACATAGATTACATGTCCCTTACCACTCATTGAGTCACGTTTTCTTGTGGTGCTTCAAAAACAAAGACACCCCAGAAAATGGTGCTGCTGCATATAAAGAAGTTTGGGCAAAGTCATACTGCTGAAAACATCTTGCAGGAACTAAATGACCTCCTTGATGAATGGGTTTATTCTCATGGTCTAAAATGTGACTTCATAGTAAGTGACAATGGAGCCAACATCTTGAAAGCAGTACAGGATGGAGGATTTATGCATGCTTCTTGCTTTGCACATTGCTTGCATTTAATTGTGATGGGATTTCTCAGCAATGAAACAGAAGTGGATGGTATGATTGCTGTTTGCAAAAAATTTGTGACTCACTTTTCACATTCAACCAAGGCTATACGAACATTGTCCGAACTACAGAAAAAACCACAAACTGTCCCAGCAAAAGCTGATTCAAAATATTTCCATGCGTTGGAACTCAACGCTTTATATGCTGCAGCGTCTCTTGGAACAAAAGCAAGCTGTACATGAGTATTGCTCCAGTTACATTATTGGAGATGGCATTATGCTGTCCGTGCTGCAGTGGAAATTAATGGAGACAGTGTGCTGCATCCTAGTTCCTTTTGAGACAGCTACAAGGGACATGTCTTCTGAAGGTGCACCTGTGAGTCAGGTTATCCCACTCATAATGCTGATTTCACATCATCTTAGTGTTCTAAATCTACAAATAGAAAAAGACAGATCTGAAGCTCAGACATGTTGCCTGTATCATGGGAATCTCATAAACAGAATGAACAAGTGCTTCAAAATCAATGACAAATTAGTTGCAATGACGAAATCAAAACACTACATCCTTGCAACTCTCTTAGATCCCAGGTTCAAGGCTATACATCTTCCAAAAACAGGTGATATAGAGCAGTACAAATGTCTGTTTCTAGATGAGCTAGCACTCACAGGAGTCGAACACAGACACGCACAGTATCCTCAGATTGTCTTCAACACAACATGCAGGTTTATCTTCACAAAGGGATACTGAACTGGAAAAGTCACCAAACATTAACAGTGGTACTGCCACAACTGCCACTTCTTCAACCCTTAGTAGCAAGGTAAATCTGTGGCAAAACCTTTCCCAAATTGCTGCCATACCAGCTTATGCTGATTCCTCTTCTGAGCGGTCTCTGTCCATCATGGTAGACAGTTACTTGCAAGAACTGCCTATTCCTATTGATGCATGCCTTTTGAATACTGGAGATCAAAAATCGATTTGGACTAGCTGTATGATGAAGCCTGTAAATGTCTTGGTTGTCCTGCAACAAGTGTCTCTTCAGAGCATGTTTAGTACAGTTGGCAATATTGTGACAGACACCAGAAATAGGTTGCTGCCAGAAAATGTACACATTAACTTTTATTAAAGTTAATAAGTCAAGATTTTCATATCCCTACAAGGGTATACAAACTGATTCTGAAGTGACTGATGTTGTGGATGTTGATGGTGATGACAACTCAGATGGTGGTGGCTGGTAAATATTGTGTGGGACAGAGTCTCTCTGCACCAAAAAGGCAACTTTTACAGACTGTCATGACTTTGGTTGCCTCTCTCCTTTCTCAATCTAATACCTTGGACTATATACCCCACAAAACTTTCACCATTTCATGGTAAACTGCTTTGTAGCCAGGGTCTAAAGTCAACAAGTTTTATATACAGGGCAATTTTAACATCAGTGGGAACAGGCCCAGATTTGGCATACAAGGGACACTGTCATGTCAATCATTTGTATCATATTATTTATAGTTAAAGTGCAGACATATATTTTCAATTTTAAAGAGGACAAAACAATGAGTTCTAATTGGTAGCTGTTTTTTCAATTACAGAAACGTTTTCCATAAACCAAAATGATCCATATGTAACTTATCTTACTGAATAAAAAATGATGGAAAAACTGTATTTTGTATTGTTATGTTTCTGTGGGCAGCATCCTGTTACAAGTCTCTTCTGGGAAACAGAGTCATCTGGAGTTTTACCTATGTCATGGTTGAGCACATATTCTGTAAGCATAGGTCTCATACCACAATAGTTTGTGTTTAACATTCTGTTGTACACAGAACATGGCATAATAGCAACAACTCTCAAATTTCTGGTTCCATGAAGAGGACTGTACAGAATGTTGTCCATAAAAGAAAGCAATTGAAAGGACAGTTTTCACATAAGTGTTGTTTATTAAGGAACAGTTAAGTATGGCTCATTTGGAGGCAAGAGTTTCATTTTTCTTGAGTAAGCATGTGGTGGTTTTAGCATTTGAAAGGGGGAGGAGGGTAGAATGGGTGCTGGAGGGTGAGGAAGGGCTGGAGGTTGGTTTAACATGGATGCAAGAGGGAGAAAGATGGCATGGATGCTATTGCATGGGTGAGGGTTGAGGGCTGATTTTAGCATGGATGCAGGAGGGAGAAACATGGCATAGTTGGTACATGGGTTATGGTTGGGGGAGTGGGTTTTAACATGGGTGAGAGATGGAGAAGGGTGACATGAATGGTAGTTCATGACTAAGTGTGGGGGTAGTTTAAACATTTGGGTGAGGGAGGAGGGTGGAATACATGCTTGAGGGGGGTGAGGGTTGTGGGTTGGTTTTAACACATGGGTGCAAGCGTGGTATGGGTGCTAATGCATAGATGAGGGTGGTGGAAGAAAAGTGGAATGGGTGCTGGGGTGAAAGGTGGGTGTTGTTTTAGTCCTTTCGTTTACAGATTCATGATCAGCTGGGAATGGTGAGAAAAAGATGATGACAGACCAATGGTATGGGAGGGCTACACGATTGCCCACTTTGGAACCTACTATAGATATAATATATATATAATTTTTTCTTATTAAATACATTTCAAACTGCTGCAGCCTAGCACAAGTGTCCTGTCCCTTTAAAAAAGAATCAAAGAATCAAATAAAGAAAATCTGCATCAGCAGTTTCCACAGAATGTGACCTATCATAAAGTATTTTTGCTTTACAAGTAGTGATAATTTGATACATAATGGGGTTGACAGACACTGTCCCTTAAACATCACATGCCAACTGCTGCAGCTACATTAAATGTTCCTTCGCATGTGGCGAGGAAACCAAAAATTTTATTTATGTGACTGAAATACAGATTTTATTGACATATAAGCTGGAAAAATGCATCATCTTAAAAAGTTGTATGTATTACTTAAATTTGCCAACAAGAATATTGGTATATGTATGCATTATCTTAGAAAACTGCATGCATTTTTTGCCAGCAACAATGGCTGGCATACATTTTTTTATTCAAATGTCTTGACTGACTACGTTATGACATAATATGTTTTGCAACAGTTCCATGTGCTGCGGCTGCAGTACCTTAGCTTGACTTTATTATAAAAGCTTTCTTTTAAACATAGCAACTTTTGATTTACTCATTTAAAACACAAAGCAGCAAATAGCAAATTAGGTAATATCAGTTATTTTTTCTAATAATTCATGATGATGAGTATATATAACTGAGTACATAAATGGCTAATGTGCCTCTTTCTTTCACTAAGGAACTATGATGCAGCTGTAGCAGGAAAACTTTTAGCATATGGGTGGGTGGGTGGGCCTGTTACATATCAAGTTGCTGGCTTTAGCAAACAGAAGAAACCATAGATAAACCTAGTTGTATTCCTATCAATGTCACATATGATCATTTCTCTCCCTTATATTAAACAGTTTTTCCTTTACATGTATTCTATTACTATCTTCATTACTGGCAGCACAATTAAAAAATAGGGTTCGAGAGTTCTAAAAGTTCAAAAAAAGATTAGAACCCTAGAACTTTTTCAAAAGTTCTAGACTAGAACTAGAACCCAGAACTTCAGAGGGTTCTGACAACCGTATTGAGAGTATCAGATTACAACCTTTAAGTCAAGGACTCATGTCCAAAGGCTTCACGTCAGGTACAATACAACAACAGGTATTCATAATACAGTAATACAGTGATAGTACAGAAAGAGACTACAGACATAGTATTGGCAATAAATAAAGTTAACAGTATAACAGTAAAGTTACATAGATACATAAACAGTGTCGGCAGATAAGGGCCTATGGCCCACCCAGTCTGCCCATTTGAGCTTGTAAGTTCAGTTTGTTTTCCTAGAAGTCTGTTGCACCTTACCCCTGACCTCCAGAATTCCTTTATGTCTATCCCATGCATTCTTAAATCCCGTGATTGTTTCAGCCCCCACCACTTCCTCTGGCAGGGTGTTCCACTTGTCCACCATCCGTTCTGTGAAGAAATTCTTTCTCATGTTTCCTCTGAATCGTCCTCCTCCAACTTCATCCCATGCCCTCTAGTCCTGGAACATCTTTTACGCTTAAAATAGTGTTTTCCTGCACCTTGTTCCTCCTGTAAGAAGATGTAAGTAAAGATGTAGCTAAGATAGCAACAGGAGTAAGAGCAGTGCTGCTAGTTATATACAGTAGGGAAGCTATACAAGTCCTGAGTGGGCTTGCAAAAGTAAGAGAGCAGTACAAACGGTAGTAAGGGTGTGCCTGTATGCTAGTAGGTAGTGTAAGCAGCTGGGATACCAACTTTGTCATTAACACACAAAAGCAACAGGGCAGGAGTATATCTGCTTACCGGCATCTCATCGTTTGTAGGCAGATTCCTTTACTTATTAGGAAAGTGACAGTGACAGGTTGAGATTATGTGTTTTTGAGGACTGTTTCAAAGGGGCCTAATCTGGGAATAGAGGTGATGACCTGGGGAGCTCATTGTACCAGGATGGCGCTCAGTGGGAGAAAGACCATTGTGCAATGGTGGTTGTGACCCAGAAACAGCCCATGTTAGCTTATCTGCCACACAGGGTTTGCTGAGGTATGGGCAGCGGAGGAGGCAGAGACTCCAGTGGGAGTGAGGTCTAGTTGGATTTTCTTTGTAAAGGGACATGTTTGGTAGCTTACTCTTTCATCTAGGGTGAGGATTTTAGTTAGCTCATACAGGGTACAGCTGTGGGTACACTTATCCACTCCAGCAAGGAGTCTACAGGTTTTATTAATGGCTAGGTAGATTTTATTTAGTGCAGTGTGGTCTGTGGCTGAGTGGATAGTTAGCCCATAGTCTAGAAGGGAGAGGACAGAGGAGGTGATGGCAAGGTGTATGGCCTCTGGTGGTAGGCAGGTTTTGTGCTGATACAATAGACCTGTGCTCATAATTATGGCAGAGGCAATGTTACTTTTGTGGGTGTGGAATGATAGATTAGGATTGAAGGTAATGCCTAGATATTTATATGTGTGAATCTGTTCCAGTGGGAGGTGGGTTTGGAAATCGATTGTTAACTGGGCATTATAGTCCTTACTCTGGCGATGGGAAAAAAGCATTGTTTTTGCCTTTTTTATATTGACCACGAGTCTGTGGTTAGTGAATCAGTTTTCAGCATGGTTGAAGGCAAGTTGTAGGCTGGATTGAAGATTTTTGGGATCCGGCTGGGAGGCATACATTACTGCACCACCTGCATATAGTAGAAGGTTACATGGACAGGATTTAGGTAGGGTATTAAGGAAGATGCTGAATAGTAGTGGGCCAAGGATGGAGCTCTGGGGGATCCCTGAGTGGACAGGTAGGGTGGGTGAGAGGGTGCTGTTAATCTTCACATATTGGAACCTATCTGTGAGGTAGCTAGTGAACCAAGCTATGGGTCCAGGGGACAGGCTGGTGCAGCAGATGGTATTTAGGAGCAGAGGGTGGGAGACTGTCTCGAACGCTTTTGACAGGTCTATGAATACAGCTCCCGTTAGCAACTTCTTATAGAGGGCATTGTGCAGCAAGCTGGAGAACTCTACAAGGGCAGTAGTTGTGCTGTGACCAGCTCTAAAGCCATGTTGTTCCCTACACAGGCTGTCATGCACAGACAGGTAGTCTGTGAGTTGTGTGGCAATGATTTTTTCCAGGACATTTGAGAGGGGAGGGAGTATGGAGATTGGCCTGTAATTATTAGGTAAAGTGGGGTCCCCACTCTTTAGTATTGGTGTGATGGTGGCTACCTTCCAGATGGTTGGGAATTGCCCTAGGCATAGGGAGAGGTTAAGGAGATCAGTCAGTGGGGGAAGCACGTAGTCCAGTACCAAGTTAAAGATGCTCATATCAAAGGAGTCTTTGCAGTAGTTTGAACCCCCTAAGGCTTTTTTAAAGTAACATCTTGCTTCACTCATGTTAATAACCCTGAGGTAGAAGGTGGGTAGGTATTGCTGGGTTCTGAGGTCATTGGTGTGGTGTTGAAGAAGTTGTTAGGGAGAACTGTGCTCAGGTTAGAGGAGGCTTCATTTAGACTGCTGGCTATTGTGAGTGGGTCTGAGGTGATGTGATTATTGACTGTTAGTTGGGAAGGGGGAGGCATCCTGGATTTTCCATTCAGCTCCTTTAGGTTGTCCCAGAACAACCTAGCATTCCCCCAGGATGAGGCCAGTGTGGATCTGTAGTAACTGGATTTAGCCATTCTGATAGCCCAGGTACACTTGTTGTGAGCCATTTTATAGGCTATCCTGTCCACCTGCACACTAGAGGCAACAGCTTTGTACCAGAGGTTGTCACGGTTCTTAATTTGCTGAATCAGATCAGGTGTGACCCAAGGGGCATTTTGCTTTTTTGTTTGAACCTTTGTGAGTGGGACAAACATATCACAAGCTTTGTTGAAAGTGTGGGTGAAGTACTCAAGGGCTACGTCTATTGAAGTGGTGCATCTGATGGGGGACCAGTCACACTGGGCCAGGTATTGCCTAAGTTTACTGAGACCACCAGGTTGGAAACGTTGTTGGGTAAAGCTCGTTGGTTGGGGTAGTTGCCATTGGCATGACCAGGTGAAGAGGATGGGGGATTGATAGCTTAGTGAGTCTGGGAGTACAGTTAGGCCTGAGATTCTGTTAGGACGATTGGTGAGTAGCAGGTCAAGTAGGGTGCCAATGCCATTTCTGGGGTTGACTCTGGTAGGATGGTTAAATAGCAGGGCTAGGTCCAGTGCTGAGAGGCTGTCTTTTAGGGGAGAGGCAGAGGTTGATAGCCAGTTCACATTAAAATCCCCCAGGATAATGTGCTCTGTTTTGGGTGGGAAGCTGGAGATGTAGTTGGTCAGGGATTGCAAAGCTGAGGCTTGATTACATGGTGGGATGTACACCACTGTAATGCATACAGGGGCTCTAGTAGGGTCAGGTATGAGTTTTAGTGTCATAGCCTGGGCCCCGTTGTCCATGGAGAGTGTTGGTAGGCTTTGGCAAGGTAGCAAGTCTCATACATAGAGCGTACAACCCCCTCCCTGTTGCCATGTCTGTAGGCTCTATAGGGGGTGAGCCCAGTGAGTGCAATGGCAGAGTCTGGGATCTTCTTTGACAGCCAGGTCTCAGTAAGGGCTAACACATCTGGCTGATGCAGCTTCATCCAGCAATGTAGCTGTGCTATTTTTTCAGTAGGCTACAGATATTCATGGCAGCTATGCTTAGCCCATGGCCTAAGGTGCCAGGATTGGCTGCAAGGGGGCCCGGGTTAGGGTGAATATTGCCTGACATAAGGAATAGTAGGGCGACGATTCTGAATAATGCCAGTGCTCTCAGTTTGCAGATGTTGGCATGATGTTTTTTAGTTAGTGTGCTGTTGGAACATGGGATGGCCATGAAGATGAAGGTGGGGTAGGAGAGGGATGCATTGGGATAAAGGGTGTGGAATTGAGAGGAGATTGGTGGATGAAGAGAGGGAAGGGGGTGCAGTGGGGTAACAGTGACAGGAAGAGTCATTGGGAGGCGGTGTTAGTGGTGTGTCACAGGGGTGCGAGTCACAGATGAGGGACTGGGGTGTCCCTGGTTGAGGATGAACAAGGTAAGGAAAAGGATAATCATTCTAGTGATGAGGTGCTGCTGCTAGGAGAGTTGTCTGGGTTAGAGGGGCAGTGAGAGAGAGAGAGAGAGAGAGAGAGAGAGAAGGAACAGAGAAGGTATGACGATGCTGCCTCAAGTAGTGAGGTGCTATAAGCTGCTAATGGGAAAGTGAGCTGATTGGTTTAGAATCAGCCTGGTTCCCTATTTGGTGAAATTCCACTGCCTATCCCTATATAAGGGCGTGCTGACCAAGGGTGGTGGTGGGGCAGTGGGGGAGCCGACGAAAGCTGCCGGGTTAGGCAAGCACCAGTTCAGAAGTGCACCACAGTCCTGTGGCTGGCTGCACCATGGCCCGAGGCTGTCCCATCGATTCAGATTTGGGGTGGGGGAGGCACCTACAAGCAGGCCCTGTGACCCTTGCTGAGCTCCTCGATGTGTGGGCTGAGTTCTGTGGAGAAGCAGGTAAGAGACAGGACTTAATATGGAGATGCAGTGGGAGGAGTTCAGCAAGAAAATTACAGGTAAGCAGTTACTACAGGGTCCGAAATCAGAGCTCCTAACTATCGTGAATATCCCAAGAGAGGTTCCTGTTAAGGAACTATTATACAGATTCTTTTTCGGGCAGTAGTTTCACTAAAACATCCCCCTTACAGCTATCAGGATATTTTGAGGCTACTTCTCTTAAGGCTCTATTACAATTGACATCATTTAACATTCCCTTTTAAGGATTCTAAAGATTCTAAAGTTTAAAAGGGATTCTTTAATAAAGGTACATATCTTTTACAGGTTAACAGGCTGTACTACTGGTAAAATAAACACAAGGTAGGCTGAAATAAACTATCTTCATTGCTGTGCCAAGCAGAATCTTTTTAAATTAAAAAGGCACCAAAGCAGGCAAAGCACAGCACCAGTTCAGAAGTGCACCACAGTCCTATGGCTGGCTGTGCCAGCACTCCGAGGTCTATACCTGACTTAGATTCGGGGGGGGGAGAGCTATTCCACAGAAAGTGTCAGTGGCTCAGTAGGTAGCACACTCGCCTCTGAGGCCGGGAGATCAGAGGGCTGTGGGTTCAGTTCCCACATCTGGCACTTGGGTTAATATCCCAGTACTGACACTGTAGTGCAGCATGAGAGGGGTGCTGCACTCTGAGGTGCCAGCTTTCGATGAGACGTAAACAGAGGTCCCATCTGCCTGGATTGGTGGTAGTTCAGGTGGATGTTAAAGATCCATGGCACTTATCGAAAAGAGTAGGGGAATTTTCCCGGTGTCCTGGCCAAACTTCCCTCATTCACTAAAAATACCACCAACAGCTTAATCTGGTTCAAGGTCAGTTGGCATTTATCTGTATCCCTCCCGGGTCGTGCCTGAAAATAGGCAGGATTTGTCTAGTGCACTTACCCAGTCAACAAGACTAAATAAATAAAAATAAAATAAAAAAACTCCTAGTTCCATCGAAGCCCAGGGCGCTGTGTTCAAAAACCCCTCTTCTATTGCGGATAGCTTTAATCAATTTTTTACTAATCTACATAAATATACGTCACTGTTTCCTAGTGCTCCCTGTCCCAGTCCTGACTCCCCTCGTGACCCTTGATTCCTTAGCTCACCCTTCCTTTCATCTGAAACTGGCTACACTTAATGAGGTATGTCTGCTTCTCAGAAACCTGAAGGAGGATAGCGCACCAGGACATGATACACTTGATTCCTCAAGCTGGGGCTGATGCCATTGCTCGTCCCATTCATGACCTTTTCTTATTTTTTTGAAATGGTACTTTTTCACCTCCTACTGCCTGTTAGACCCGACCCTTCAGGGCATCCAAGGGGTCATCCACCTATCACCCGCTCACCCATACTTACCTCCCAGTCCCCCATGTAGCTTTGGCTTGCCCCTGAGTGGGGATGAGATGGGGCAGACCCCCGTAATTCTTTCTTTCATTGGGTCTGGAGGTAGTCAGTGAGCAGGGGTAAATTGGAGGCATGCCCCTGGAAGCCTATCATCCCAGAGCCGACAAGTGTTTTTCCTCTTTTCCTCCCCCACACAGTGTTAGGCCTTGATGTCAAGGCATTAGACACTGACATCTACTGCATGCCTGGGCCACCTGTCTCACTTCTATTGGAAGATTGCAATCCTCTGATTCTCTGCCCAGAGTCGTAAAAGTGCAGTGGGCATCGACCCTCCCACCCAGCCCTCCCCTGGAGACACAAGCTGTCATGGGACACTCAAGACGTACTCCCACCAGCGACCTGAGTCTGCTCCCAAACCCGTGTCACGGCATGGAGTGAGGTGGCATACAGTGCCTCAACCCTCAGTGCCACCGGGCCGGCCCATTCATGACCTTTTCAATCATTCATTCCTGTCTGGTATTGTCCCTGAGAAATGAAAGGTGGCAGTGATTGTTCCTATATACAAGGGCGGTTCCAATACTACTGTTGAAAATTATCATCCAGTCTCAATACTGTGCCCTTTAGCCAAAATCCAAGAGTGGATATTTTAAGATCACCTGCAGGATTATCTAGAAATTCACCATCTGCTCTCAATCTCTCAGCATGGGTTCAGGAAAAAATACAGCACACTCACTGCCCTGATTAAGGTCACCTCAGACATATTCCAAGGAATGGACCATGGTAAATCCACTGGAGCAATCTTTGTGGACCTGACCAAGGCCTTTCACCTGGTCAACCACAGTCTTCTGTTACAACAGCTGTGCCTCCTTGGCCTTGATGCTGGTGCCCTTACTTGGACCCATTGCTACCTTCAAGGCTACACCCAAAGAGTAAAATGGGCATGGTCATGATCTGATCCTCAAGCTATTACCCATGGTCTCACCAGGATCTATTCTGGGACCGTCACTTTTTTCACTCTTTGTCAATGATCTCCTGGATGACTGTGGAGGGGCTGCAGTTCATCTGTATGCAGATGATACAGTCCTTTACCATTCCACAGCCAACACAGGGTGGATCAACTTAGTGTTAACCTCTGATTTCCATACACTTGAAGACTGGTTTCTGCAAAAACATCTCATACTTTTTTTTTCTACTTTATTTCACTCCCATCATGGCCCTGGGAATTCTCTCTCAGGCATCCTGTCCTTATTCTGCCTGCCTGTAGATCCTCGAATGGTGCCTTCTCTCCTCTACCCTTCTCCACAGCCAGCACCCCCGGTTTAACCCATCCAGGGTGGGTCACCCCTTCTCTTTGGGCACTCTAAGTGAGGCAGTCTCTGGCTGTGGATGGGGGCCCATGGGGGAACTGAAAGGCCAGTCAAGGGAACATGGCGTAAGGCATGGAGGGCAGGTGCCATCGCCTGATCCACGGCACCGGTGTTTTCCTTTGTTCTGCACTACTTCTCCACCCCTTGTGTGGGCATGCCCCAAAGCATTGGTGCACAGCAACCCTGCCTGCATCACCCATGCCATGCATACTGACCAGTGCTCTGTGGTGTCCCCAATCTCCACTGGAGCACTGTACTCCCCAATATCCTCCCCCAGGATCGGAGAGCACCCCAGCGGGTGCTCAATCCAGTCCCTCCCTTGCTGACCCCCTTCACCCAAGCTCATTCCTCAACTCAGGTCGCCAGTGTGGCACAAGGTGTGGCATCTAGCATCTCAACCCTCAGTGCCACCAGGCCGGCACTTCCAGAGCAGAATAGCATGCTCACTGTAGGAAATCCATGTTCAGGACACATTAAGAAACTCACAGTGACACTGCTCATGAGCAGAGGTCCTAAAATGTCTATGTTGAAAATTTTGTGATGAAAGTTCATAAAATGAGTGTGTGACTAGCGTGCGTTGCGTAGTTTCCACGCACACTCATAACTTCGCAAATTTGCAATATTTTCACTTCAAATTTTCAAAGTTTCAGAGTTTAAGCTGTTGTGGTGAGGTTTAAGAATTGCAAGGCACTAATCTGTATATGTAGCAATTAACTTTCTCAATTTATTTAATGCATTTGTGGATAGAATATTTGCCTTAATATAAGATGCATTGTGAATGATTAAAAACACCTACAAAAATACTTCCAAACTTTTTATAGAGAATTTTGAATAATTATTTTCATATGAATATTAAAATACAATATGTTCTATATGTTTAACAGTCCCTCAGAAGAAGCCAAGTCAGTGAAACATTGGGGAACAGATGAAATAAATTTAAAGAATAAAGAAATGGACTAAATGATTTCAGCATTTTGGGGTTTTTACCAAGAGTTGGTGCCACATATAACTACAGTTCCTTTTCACACAAAGCACCAACTCCGCACCTTACAATCTGAGAAACTTAAGTTGAAGCAATAGATTTCCAGTGGAAACCCTTGTTAGTTGGATTTTGTGAAGTCTTGAAGTGTGAAACGACTTTCCATGGACGTTCTGCAACTTGTGAACTTTTTAGGACCTGGTCATCCTCTTTGGTGCTGATTTGATCATTTTTTCTTTGCATCTTTATGCTTGGACATATTTAAGATAAATTATATTTGGACAGTTTCCATTATCTGCTAGATTGGTTTAATTATTATTAATGTTAATTATATGACATCAGTCTAAAATTGCACTATATGCAGAAGTAGGAGGAAACATAGAACCTGCATTTACATTTAGCAGTTTCACAGATGAGGAGAGACAGGTGTTTTTAACCACAATGAAAGGAGGTAGGGACTTGAACACGTCTGAGGTAGATTCTATTAAAAATATCAAGAGAAAACTAGAAAATATAAAATCAAAAGACATTAGACTAGAATGGCATGGTCTCACTCTGGCAAAATATTTAGAATACAAAAGAATACTGTGAGGTCTTAGAGTTCCGGTAGAACCAAATTTAGGAACATACGATGAAGCTTTAGATAAAAAATGGGATGGAAGATGCACTAGATGTAATGTGGATTTTATGTACGCATGGATTGAAGCTATTATCAAAACACGGGGCAAGTTAGAGGAGAATATTCACACTCAGAAAGAATCATTGAACCAACAATTAAATTCTGAGGATCTCAAGAAATGGTTAGAAGAAACAAATCAGAAACTTCATGAGTATGAAAAAGAAATTAAAGAGATTAAGCTTAAAAAGTTTTACTGGGCCACTATTGACTATAGAGACAATAAGGTGTATACTTATAAGAAGATCAGATATTTAATGAATAGAGGGGAAGGAAACAGTTCAGATAGTTCTGATAGTTACACTAGAAATACTTTCCAATCTAGAAATCTAGCTCCTTTTTTAGGGAGGAAGGTGCAAGTGGACAGGCAAGAGAAAGAACAACAGGAGCCAGGTACCTCATACACAGGGCAACCAGAGAGGCCAGTCATTCAGAATCTAAGCAGACGTTACGACCTCAGAGACAAAAGCACAACAGAGGGAGGAGGAGGAGGAGGAGATTGAGGGAGCACAGGCGAGGACAAAGGATGTAGAACAGGGGCAACAGAGGGAGAATGTGATTTTTAACTTAAGTAAAAAAGATTTAACAGAAGAGGAAACTTAGGTTTTGAGTCTGTGACTTTCATACTCTATAACCAATAAGCTTAATAACTTTCAATTATTGGTAGACCTTAATAGGTTCTTTAGAAATATTAGGCTTCAAGTCCAATTTCAAGATACAGAAGAAGGTAACTTAGCAAAACATCAACTGAAAAAAGTGTTGGGCATTAAATCTAATTATATACCCCAAATTAACAATAGTAGTGCTGTTGAAATGTATATTAGTACTGTTTCAAAAGAAATAGAGGGCTTATGTGAGAGAGAAGAGAATCTTCCCAAATCACTGTACAACCTTATGAGAAAACAAAGACAAAGTTTAGATGAACTAGAAAAGGATCCAGAACTGGTTATAAAACCCACGGATAAAGGGGGAGCCATTGTGTTGATGGACATAAATATAGGGATATGTGTTTATGGTTGTTAAATGTGCAAGAGAATTATCAAAGGTTATTTGGAGATCCAGTACTGGAAATACAACAAAAAATGAAAGAGTTACTAGAAGAATTTGAAACATTGGGATGGCTTTATTCTTGGGAGAGAGAACTGCTGTTATGTGAAAGCCCTAGGACTCCAGTTTTCTATTCCTTACCTAAAGTTCATAAAGATACTATAAACCCACCAGGAAGACCCGTAGTCTCAGAACTAGGTTCCATACTAAAACTAATTTCAAAATGTATAGATTTTCACATTCAGGGCCTAATTCAAGGTACAGATGCATATATAAAAGACAGAGCTCATGTATTGTGTTTATTGCAGCCTTTAATAAACAAGATAAGATTAATGAAAACACAATTTTAGTGACAATGGATGTCAAAGATTTATACACCTCAATTCCACATCAGGAGAGTGCACAAGCTCTTTATGAATTTTTAGAAAAGAGACCAGCAGGTTCAAGACCCAAGTCAAGGCTTCTTACGGAGTTGGCATCCTTTGTTCTGAACAATAACTATTTTAAATTTGAAAAGGACTTTTGTGAACAGAAAAAGGTACAGCTATGGGAAGTAGCATGACTCCAGGCTATTGTTAGAGGTATAAACCTCACTATCAGATTCTTGATGATATTAGGAATGCAAGTAATCTCAGACACATTGCATTAGAGTAATAAACAAGTTTATTACTACCAAAGGGATAAATCACTGTTGCCCTAAGCAGTTCTTACCAATACGAACTGGGAGCCAGTGCTAAGCATTTCCTACACTTCGAGGTTTCTCTGTGTCTCTTGGGGTCTCTCAGGTCTCCGAGGTATAAGGTCTGAGCATTACATTATATACTTATGATAATTACTATGGTTACCAAAAGATAGAAACATTTCTAGTTACAGAGATGAGCCCTATTGGCTAAATAAGAGGTGGCTCCATGGTCTAAAATAACATTATACAATTCTGTAAAGTCAACAGTTTGAGAACAAAAGAGTTCTTATACAGAGTCTTACATAACTCAGTGTAGTGGTACAAATCACCAAAAGGTGGCAATGCCGTCTTACATATTATAATTACTCCAAGAACACAGATGTCCTGGCATCTTACAAGTAAGAAATACACAGAAAATAAATAGCAGAATATATGTATTAGCAAGCAAAGTGTATTACAACAATATGCACTCATATCCTGACACTTACTCTTGTACGGTAGATGCCCTTAGCCCTATGTGTTAGTATAACATATACTTAAGTGCTAGCTGTCTACGGTGTACCTTTGAGGGTACCAATTAGGATGCAGGGACCTCATGTAACACTATGCTAATGCCTACATGCATAACTTTGAACTTAAATATATATTTTGTGCAGATTCAGTATATGTCAACCACATTATATTATGGAAGCGTTTTATTGACTATGTGTTGCTACTATGGAGAGGTGAGGAAAATCTCTTAAAAGAACTTCTGACCTATTTAGACCATTGTGACATTAATTTAAAATTCACATCAATATATAGTAAGGAGAAGGTTAACTTTTTAGACATTATGATCTTTAAACATGAAAATATCTTGGAGACTACTATGTTCAGAAAAGAAACAGACAGGAATACAACATTACATGGGAACAGTTTCCACCCTATAAGTCTGAAAGACAGCATCCCCTATTTTCAATTATTGAGAACAAAATATAACTGTAGTAGACTGATTGATTATAAGAAAGAAGAGAAGGTGACCTTGGAGAGATTTAAGACAAGGGGATACTTCTCCAGGGTATTGAAAACAACTAGATCAAAAATGTTACATATAAATAGAGAAGACTTGCTTAAAGAAAAGCCCCAGGATACGGCACTAATAAATCATAAAAGACTTATATTTAGCACTACGCATTGCATGCAAATATGTAAGATCAGGAAGACTATCTTTTAGCATTGGGGTAATCTGCAGAATGACCCCAAGACCAAACATTTATTTTTACAAAAAAACTTTTGTTACCTCAAAAAAGACATGAAACATTAGAGACAGACTAGTGAAAACATCTCATTGCCAGCAAGATACTAGAAAGGGACAATTATTATTGGGACCATTGAAAATGGAATGTTTCCATGCGGAGATGTGTGGCTTGGGTAACACGTCTAAAAAGAACAATTTAGACACCCTTACACTGGAAAAATATATCAAACAGCACATTGACTGCAACACATCAGGAGTTACCTATGTGTTGCAGTGCCCATGCGACAGATTATATGTAGGCCAGACTTCGAGAGAACTAAAAAAACGAATATCTGAACATAAAAGCAGAATCAGATCAAATGATAAAAACTCCTCAGTAGCCAGACATTTTAATGAGAGAGGACATACAGTAATGCAGATTCTGGGGACTGGAAAAAAATACAAGAACCTGAGAGAGGAAGTGACTAACAGAAATTATTGGGCAATAAGGAAACAAAATGGATTTATGAGTTAGGCACCTATTACCAACAACGGGGCCTGAATGAAGAAATAAAATAGCAATCCTGTTGGTGAAGGGAGATGAAATAGTACTCTGTATTAAAATACGGACTCAGCCCCATAGTGTCTTAGGTTTCTCCTCGAACTGCCTCCAGAAGCCAGCTCCCCCCACCCCATATATAATTAACAGCATAACAAATACGATAACATCTTGTGAAACTAGCATAATAAGAATGTATAATAAAAGGTAGACGAGAAAAAGGGATTCTAATTAATAAGTCATACATGTATTGAACTGTTTAAAAGAATATGAGCTGCATTACAGACTGTGCCTTTAAATATCTGTGTAGGAAGAGCTTTCCAGGTAACTGTGTTACCTGGTTATAGCACGTTTGACACTTAGTACTGACATCATAGCTCTTCCAAATGGATATAAGAGGAGCAGGCCAACGCCAAGCCTCTTGCTGCCACTCTGAATTGTATAAGGCTGAGATGACATGGATTAAGTAAGCATTCAGATTTATCTGTAAAAATTAGGTGAATTGTATGGGCATGTTCACTCGTATACTAAGATGGTTCTCTTTTCTTAATAAGGGATAAAGAACACAAATCCTAAAGAAGAAAGTAATAGTGGGAGTTAAGTTAATCCTGACCCATGTGCTGCTGCCTAGAATTTCATGCTGAAGTTGTGATAATACAAATTAGAAGTAAGCACTTGCAGTTAATAAGGGAATTTGATAAACTATTGATTCTCACTTATACACGTGTTAAGTAAGCTCTTTTATTCTTTATAAGGGTCAAAGATAACAAACCCTAGAGACAAAAGATAGCAGTTGGAAAAGTTCTAATCAAGAGCAATAAGTTGAAAGGTGAATATTATACAAAGAATCAAACTTATCAAACGATATGAAGGATGTTAGTAAATAAAAAGTCTTCTCTGCATATTTTAGGAAATTTATGGTAATGAACCTGAAAGGTGGTCTGTTGGGAGCAACCATGATACATTTTGAAGGTGATCATGATAATAAATGGATACATGAACATGTTGAATCATTATTGGATCATTAGAATTGTAGTGGGCCTAAAGAATAAGTAGAAATTTTTGTATAAAGAATTATTTTCTTTAGTGCGAGAGAAATTTATGGCATCAGAGCAGCTTGAGCAATGGGCAGTTTAGAAAGGAGTTTAAGCCATTGTGGCGAGGTTTAAGAATTGTAAGGCACTAATCTGTATACGTAGCAATTAAGTTTCTCAATTTATTTAATGCATTAGTGGATAGAATATTTGCCATAATATAAGATGCAGTGTAAATGATTAAAAACACCTACAAAAATACTTCTAACTTTTTACAGCTAAAGCTAGAGCACTTTGTTCTTGTTGTTACATCAATGTTGGTCCATTAAAAGGTATCAAATCATTTGCTTCTGGATATGTTCTTGCAAGGACCAATACGGCAACTACTAAATCTAGATTTCAACTTTTTACAGAGAATTTTGAATAATTATTTTTATATGAATATTAAAATACAATATGTTCTATATGTTTAACAGTCCCCCAGAAGAAGCTAAGTTGGCGAAACGTTAGGGCACAGATGAAATAAATTTAAAGAACAAAGAAATGGACTAAAAGATTTCAGCCTTTTTGGTTTTTTTACCAAGAGTTGGTGCCATGTATTACTATAGATTTTCATCATTGCCATTTTTCCGCAATTCCTTATGAATAGTACAGATGTCATTTATCACATCCTGGCTGAAATGTGTTTTTGCACTTCTGGCACAGAATATTGCAGTCGCTGTGGGAAATCAGTGTTCGGGACACATTCAGAAAATCACAGTGACACTGTTCATGAGCAGAGGTCGTAAAATGTCTATGTTGAAAATTTGGTGATGAAAGTCCATAAAATGACTGTGTTACGTGCATGCATTGCACAGTTTCTACGTATGCTAGGAAGTGCGAGCATTTTTAATATTCCCGCTATAGATTTTCTACATTGCCATCTCATCGCACCTCCCTATGGATGGTACAGCTGTCATTCTTCACATCCTGCCTGATCTGTGTTTCTGTACATGTGGCACAGAATGACATGGTCGCTGTTGGAACTCAAAGTTCAGGATACATTGACAAAATCACACTGCCACTCTTCATGAGAAGAGGTCCCAAATGATTTCATGAGGTGGGGTCACAAAAAGATCATGTTGAAAATTTGTAGTGCAAATAGCAACAAATGCCTGGGGTGTTAGGATTTCTAACCATAACATCCCACCCTGTACAAACTGACAGGCATCGGGGTGTGCCTTTGGATTGCCAACTGAACTGCTCATGCCATCCCACCCCCACCCCCCAGTCAGTGACAGGCATCAAGGTGTATCTTGAACTCTTTGGCCCCAGAGTTCACCCCATTCTCCTATGCTGCACCTATTTCAGTGTATGTCCTTATGGAATGGGGTGACTGTAAAGTCAAACACCCCAATGCACACCTCAACACGTGTCGGTGTCTACAGAATAAGGTGAAGTGACATTGCATGACCCTCATGCGCGATGTCCTAAACACTTACCCCAATGCTTGTGCATCTCTATAGGATGGAGGTGGGGTTGGCATGAAGTTCAATACTTCACTGCCATTCCTATTCTGCATCTGTCTAATTCCTGCATTTCCAATTCTAATACCAGCAAGCAAACATTCAGCATTGACAAATGCTTGTTCCTTCCGTCACCCAGTAGTACTAATTTACATCTGGCTTCATGCAAACTACCAGGCAGAGTCCTTTCCATTATTAAGGTACAGGGATCTCTGTCCTTCTAAGTCCACATGTAGCATAGGGTGCTTCATGATAATGAGCACCGCATGCATTTCTGACACAAAGGACTGGGCATGGGCTTTTGCCATTTCTAAATGAATGGGGTGACTTAACTCACTAGCCCATGCTTTTCATGAATCTTGTGCAGTGCTGATTCATACACCCAGCAAATCTGTTTTGGTTTCAGTTTCATCCTTTACTCACTCAGGGATGTACTGTAGGAATAGGAGTCTGTGGGAAACCTTGCCTAACCCTCTTTTTGATCATCCTCTCTACTAGGGATAGAAGGATCCTTTTCATATGTGGGTCTCTGGGGACCTTTACTGGTTGGAGCCAGATGGTGTCTGGCATTGATGCAGCTAGCCAGTCCTTCACTCCTTTACATGGCTGCAAATCCAAAAGGCTATCACAGGCTCAAGGGAGTATCCCATGAAAATGGCAAGACTGGCCAGTCCAGTGGCGCTGAGGGTTGAGGCACTGGAAGCCACACCTTGCATCATGTTGGTGACCCGGGTTCAGGAGCGGACCTGGATCATCTGGGGTTGGCAGGGGTGGAGAGGAATTGAGCATCCATAGGACTGCTGTCCTTCTCTGGGGATGGTGGTGTGTAGCTGTCAGAGCTTCAGCGGCCCCTTGTGGAGGCAGGGGGAGACGCAGTGTTTCCTGGCAATACAGGGCGACTTGCTGAGGCAGACGCCAGGAAGGAGTGAATGCAAAAGCGAGCGTGCTCCTGTCCCTTGGTGTCATTGCATGCCTCACACATCAGGGGCAACTTGAATAGGAAAATGGGGCACCAGTCATGGTGCGGCATGATGGTCTTTCTATGGGGAAGTGTCGGCTCCGAGGGGAGTACTATAACATTGGATCCATTCCTGGTGGATGAGCAGAGATGGCGCTCCCCACCTCCCCACCATGGGGGGTAAATCACGGGGATGAAGCTGCAGGACCCGAATAGGAGCCGAGGAAGGTCCTTGGGATGGCGACCGGAAACCATGGAGAATGCCAAGACATGGAAAGATAAGGCTGACTGGTTGCCCAGGGGAGAAAAATGATTAGGAAAAAAAAAATGGCAAGACTAAAGTGGCGAGGATAAAAACCATGAACGGACAACAGTGCGTCCATATAGGGCGAATCAGAAAACACAGCAATTGTCTAAATGGCAACCTACGGCTTTCCCCCTCCCTGACTTGTGCCCCCCCCGAGTTGGCTATATTTAGTAAGGAGAGCATCGCAGGAAAAGCACATTACTCTTTCTCAAATGCACAACCCAATGGCAACACAAATATTCACTTCTAACAATCACACAGGAGTGCGGTGTGCATGTTTTATGGAGCACATACAAACAAGTGTGAGAAAGAATAAGTGCCTCAGCTGGGACTTGAACCCAGGCCACCAGGAATACCATCCAGAGTGCCTTATTCTTTCTCACCCTTGTTTGTATGTGTTCCATAAAATATGCACACCACACTCTAAAGTATTGATAGAAGTAAATATTTGTGTTACCATTAGTTGTGCATTTGAGAAAGAGTAATGTGCTCGGCTACATCCCAAGTTCCAGTTGTCTCAGTGGCATAGCTGGTTAGCGCAATCAGAACGGTATTCCGGGCAGCCTGGGTTCAAGTCCCAGCTGAAGCATTTATTCTTTCTCACCCTTATTTAACAGAAAATGTTTGTTCATCAGTCTTCCTCCAGCTAGTGATGGCCACAGCACAGCCAGGCTTCAATCAGGCATCACTAGGGGAATGCACTTACTGAATTTAACTTTTTGTTCAGTGAAACATTGACTAGAAATTCAGTTGGGATCCAGCCATCCACCCTCTCACTTTGATGGCATCAAGACGGTACCGGCAAGCCATGAGGCAGCTTGCTCATGGCTCAAGCCACACACCCCTTTGTACCATGGACCAATCGTGTTCGGATGGTGGGAGAGGATTGCAGTACAATTTGAATATTCATGAGGGCAGCAAATTTTTTTACATGAGCTTTGCAGGACAGCAAATCAATGGCTGGACTTTAACATACATGTCTTTAATGGCATGCACAAGTCCACAGGCATGTGGGGGCATGATTTTATCTCGGTGAGTACTCTCCTACTGATTCCACCAATGAAAAGGAAGCAATGCAAATTAACTCCCATGCATGCATTCCTCGATGTTGCACTTACAGAGCTTTCTGCTGGACAATAAGAAGGGAGAGAGTCACAAATTTGCTCAGACCACAGGTACCATCTTGGAAACTTAAAACACAGTTCACTTTAATTGAAAAGTCACCCATGAGCTCTCAGACAACCAAAGATCTGCTTTGGCACCTAGGGGACCCCAAGTCCCTGATGAGCCCAATTTTGTAGCTTTCTGCCCATGCCTAGGGGTATGCAGATAGCAATTCTAGGGAGAGGTGCTTACAAACTGTAGAAAACACTTACTTGTTCTCAGGGACTCAGGGTGCACTCCCAGGCTGTCAGACACGATCAGGGTCAGCATATGGCTACAAAGCAAGAGGGCTATTAGCAAACAGGTCTACACAATAACCTTGAAATGTCTAGATTCTAATGACTGAATCCATTTAGTCAAGTTACTCACAACCATAAAGTTTGCAATTTATCATTTTCATGACACATGGGCTTTGTAGGCACAAAATATCTAAATATTTAGTCTCCGGGTCCCTGCAGAGGGATTTCTGTGTCCAGAGGAGGGGTGTTCATCTCCCAGGTGTAAATCAAAGTCCGAACAAATTCGGGGCTGCAAGCAACCCAAAGGGTACAAGGCATATATTTTACAGATTACTGGGATCTCGCAACCAAATATGTTTCCCAGCTGTAGGACTTCCTTCACACAGAGGTGCACTTTCACAGGAGAACACAGTCCCTTTTCTCTTGTGTCTGGACTGGGGTTCGGACACCTGGCCTGGTAACCACTGGATTTTTAGTCATTTTATGACTGCTCTGAAAATGCACTACACATCACCATAGACCAGGTACACAGTTGCCAAACTTGTCGAGAGAGTGTTACATCCCAGGATCCCCCACAAGCCCTGGAGGAACTAAACATTTTACCCATCCCCTCCCAAACATACAGCCAATGGCATATGCACTTAGATCTGATCCAAATACCCCAGTCATATCTCTACCCATTTCCCTCCTCAGAAGGACATACTTTTGTTCACAGTTTGAAGTTTAAATGGATAAAGAGGTGAAAGTACCAACCCAAGGACCCCAGCTTGATGGTCCTGCTCTTCACCCTCTGTCCACACTGGCCCCACGGGGAAGAGGTTAAACCAAACAGTTACTTTCAGATGTTCTTCACCCTTCTGCCTGACTACTGAGGAAAGGGCACTAGGCGATATCCAGACACAGTCTCTAAGTCACACATAAAGCAGATTTTACCTCTGCATTTCTCCAAAATAGTCTTTCTCTTTCTCTCTCTCTCTCTCTATTGACATGAAAGAGACCTACAAGTACCTCAAAGAGGAGAACAGGGTGCAGGAGAGAAGACTCTTTCAAATAAGTAAGAGCACCAGGACCAGCGGGCATGTGATAAAGATGGAGGGGGAAATTTAGGAGTGATATGAGGAAATACTTCTTTACTGAAAGGGTGGTTGATGCCCAGAAGAAACTGCTAGTGGAAGAGGTGGAGTTGGAATCAGTGGGAGCTTCAAGCATGCATGGAAAATGTTGGGGTATATTAGAATGTAGGCAGGGAGGAAGGAGGGGTGTCAGAGACCAGTTAGAGTCTGTTGAGACAGATTAGGCAGGGAGGAACTGGGCAGACTGGTGGGGGGGCAAGGTCCTGTTTCTCTTGACAAATTCTATATTTCTATGTTACTGGAAATCTCTCCCTCAGGAATCTTTTTAGCTCTACAGTAACGTTACCCTATAGAAACACTTCAGACAATGGCTGCCACCATGATCCCTGAGGATTTACTTAAAGGGACACTGTCAACCTTTTTTACATTATAGTATTTTTAGGTAAAACCCCACATTTTATTATTGGTTACTTTCTATAAAATTCATCGATGTTGCTGGTTGTTTTGTCTGCATCCTTGCTTACTAGAACCAAAATGCATGGTAATGTATAGCTATGCCCAGCTTTGTTTTGCTTCAAATCACTGAACTACTCTTAGTGCACACTTCCTGAACATCAGAAATACCCTCAAACAGTGCAGCCACTCATTATACAATAGAGCCCTCTACTCCTACTGAATAATGAGTGGCTAGATTCTGTGTGAGGGGCACTCCTGAATCCAGGAAAGATGCAATAGGAATTGGTCAAGAAATGTAAACAAACATGTTTTGGTGTGGTGACGCTACTATGGAGGGCAGTCCATTTTTCAGTTTTTAAAATAAAATAATGGATCTGAATCAAACTACCAGCTGCATCAGCAGTGTCTATATAATGTGAGCAATCATAAAATGTGTTTTTTGAACTAAGGACACTATGAGGCCTAAGGGGGTTGACAGTGTCCCTTTAACATGTCTAGAAACGAAGACTGTCACAGGGAGAAACAGGCACCCATAGGCTGGTTGGCAGCTTCCTTCCAATTCTCCAGCCGCCAACAACTATCCAGTTATTCACAGCACTTCCCTCTCCTTTGGGACCTGATTCAAACTAACTGCCCCACTGCTGCAAAGGGCTTCAAATGTTAACTCTTCCAGTCTTGTAGACCTAAAGGCAGCCAGAGGCTTTCCAGGTCCTACAATGGGAAATGTTAATTGCTCAAGTCACCAGTTTTAGCAAATAAAGTTTTACCACAACAGTATCCGCACTTTGAGAGTGGTTGAGTTCTTTTAGATATTTTAACAGTTCTGAATGCAGTATTTCATTAAATTATAAAGCAAGAACTGGTCAAAGGTAGACTATATCAGTCAAAGTGATAAGATTTGGAACAGTCTTTCCTGCTGTATCTGGCATAGGGAGGTTGAGGTTAGTGAAATGCATATTCAGAGATTTTGATAGTTCAAGGTTGTTTCAGATCAGCTTTCCCTCATAAAGCAGATATGGTATTGCCTGAGCCTGATGCCAGTCCCAAACTATTATGGGGACTTGTAAGTCACCCAGTGCTTAGACTAGTACAGTAGTAACCGGGGAATCTGTCTATCCTAGAAAATTTCTAGATATGTCTATATATGATATATCACAGTAAAGCCCATTGAAATGAATGAGGAATTCCTGTGAAATATCTAACTATATATACTGTAGATATACCGAAACTCATCTTTGGCTACCACTGCAATTGGCATTCACTTTCTTAGTGACCATAACAGCTGTGTTTCTAAGGTACCTGTTGGCTTCCCTGTCCATGTCATCATAAAAACTTTTTAATGCAGATGAGGGTTTGACTTGGAGTTTGAAGCAGTCTCTGTGTTCCAGAATAATCCATCCATAGTATCCATCTCTGAAACTGGTGAGCTTCATAGGGTGCCGGTTATCACAGGTGTTTGATTTACATGGAAACATAGAATTTGATGGCAGATAAGGACTGCTTGGCCCACCCAGCCTGTCCATTTCCCTACCTAATGGATAAGCTGCAGATCCTAGTTAACCAGTAGCCTACTTTTTTCTACCCCCACCGCCTAGAATTGCCTTATGACTGTCCTATGCATGCTCGAATTCAACCACTGTTTTTGACTTCACAACCTCCTCTGGAAGGCCGTTCCAAGCATCAACAACCCTCTCTGAGAAAAAATACTTCCTTACATTACCTCTGAGCAGCCCCCCATCTTCAAATTGTGCCCCCTTGTTCTTGCACACTTCTTTTTTTGAAAGATGCTACCCTCTTGCACTTTGTTGATTCCCTTGAAGTACTTGAAAGTTTCTATCATGTCCCCCCTCTCCCTCCTTTCCTCAAGGCTATATATATATATATATATTATGCTCCTTTAGTGTCTCTTCATATGTCTTCCAGTACAGACCCTGCACCATTTTAGTTGCCCTCCTCTGGACAGCTTCCATCCTGTCTATGTCCTTGTGGAGATTGGGTCTCTAGAACTGCATGCAGTACTCCAGATGGGGTCTCACTAGCTGTCTGTACAGAGGGATGACAACTTCATGTTTTCTACTGGTGATGCCTCTTCCTATGCACCCCAGTATCCCCCCAGCCCTCCTTTCTACCCTCTTACATTGCTTGCCCACCTTTAAGTCATCTGATATGACTATCCCCAGGTCCTTTTCCATTTGTGTTGCTGTTAGTATCTCACCCCCCATTGTGTACTCTTCTCCTGGGTTTTAGTTTCCCAGGTGCATTACCTTGCACTTCTTAGCATTGAATCTAAGCTGCCATACATTTGACCATTCTCTCTAACCTTGCCAAGTCCCTTCTCATCCTTTCCACCCCACCTTGTGCATCAACTCTGTTGCAGATCTTTGTGTCATCTGCAAAGAGGCATACTTTTCCTTCCAGTCCCTCTACAATGTAGCCTATAAAGACATTGAAGAGGAACAGTCCTAATACTGAACCCTGCGGTACCCCACTAGTAACCTCCTTTCTTCAGAGTGGACTCCATTTACTATTACCCTCTGTTTCCTATTCTCCAACCAATTCTTTACCCAGGCTATCATCTTGGGACCCACTCCCAGGCTGGCTAACTTGTATATTAATCTTTTGTGTGGGACTGTGTCAAATGCTTTGCTAAAGTCTAGATAGGCCATGTCCATAGCCCCACCGATCTACTACTTTGGTCACCCAGTCAAAGAAATCTATTACATTTGTTTGGCATGACCTTCCCACTGTGAATCCATGCTGCCTTGGGTCCTGTGCCCTTCTGGCCTCTAGGTACTCGACAATTCTTTCCTTCAGAAGTGATTCCATCATTTTCCCTATCACTGAAGTTAAACTAACAGGTCTATAGTTTCCTGCTTTTGCCCTGATCCAACTTTTGTGAAGGGGAATCACATCTGCCCTCCTCCAGTCCTCAGGTACTACCCCATCCTCCCTTGATTTGCTAAAGAGGGTAGTCAGTGGTGTCACTAGTTCTACCATTAGTTCTTTTAGAATTCTGGGATGAATCCCATCAGGCCCCACTGCTTTGTACACCTTCAGTTTTAAGAGTTCTTTCAGAACCCTTTCTTCTGTAAATGGGCTGGTATCAACTTCTGCATCCAGAGTGTTTCTACTGTTTGTTTTAGGTACCTCCCCTTCTTCATTTGTAAATACTGAGCCAAAATATTTGTTTAGTATCTCTGCCTTTTCACAGTCACCCTCTGCCCACCCCCTCCCCTTTATTAAGCCTCACTATCCCTCCCTTGGTCTTCCTTCGCTCCCTGATGTACCTAAAAAGGTTTTATTCCCTTCATAACTGAGTTGGCTGTCTTTTCCTCGGTTCGGGCCTTTGCTGTTCTGGCTGCCTTCCCAGCTTCCTTTTGCTTTAACTGATGCAATTCTCTGTCCTCCTCCTTCTGTGATTCCTTGTACTTCCTGAATGCTTTCTTTTTCTCTTGAGCCTTCACTGCCACCTCCTTTGAGAACCATAGTGGTTTCTTATATTATTTTGTTTTGTTTATATGTTTCACACAAAGGCTTGTTACCTCTGTGATGGCAGTTTTTATTATTCCCCATTGTTCTTCCACCCCTCCTTCCTGCCCTTTTGCTAGTGCATTCCTTAGGCACTCACCCATTTTGGCAAAGTCAGCCCTCCTGAAGTCCAGTACTTTTGCCTTTGTATGGCTTGACTCTATTGCTGTGTTTATTGTGAACCATACTGTTCGAAGATTGCTAGTTCCCAGATGGCTATCCACTTTTACATCTGTCATCCTCTCTCCATCTCCATTTGAGAGAACCAGGCCTAATATTGTTCACTCTCTAGTGGGTTCTAATACTAGTTGTCTAAGGCATGCCCCCTGTAGGGTATCTAGAACAACCCCACTCTTAGAAGTGGCTGCTGCAACTGCACTCCAGTTAACATCTGGCATATTCAAATCACCCATCAGCAATATCTCCCTTTTTTTGCCATTCTAAGTATACTTTCTATCATTTCCTTGTCCATTTCCTCCCTTGAGAGGAAGGTCTGTATACAACCCCTGTGTGGATTGTGGTGCCATTCCCTGTCTCCAAATTGCCCCACAGTGCTTCTTCTCCTCCCTGTTTACTCTTTTGTTCTGTTGCTTTGACTCCTTCCCTTATGTAGAGAGCTACTACTCCTCCTCCTCCTCCTGTTTTACCCTCACTGTCCCTCCTGTAGATAGTGTATCCTGGTATTTTTATGTCCCAGTCATGGTTCTGTGTGTACCATGTTTCTGTGATTGTCATGATATCCAGATGTTCCTCCTCCATCAAAGCCACTAATTCAGGAAGCTTGTTACCCAGACTACGAGCATTGGTACTCATTGCTTTCCATTTTTTCATGACTTTACCTTCTGTAGCAGAATCTCCCACTGACCTTTCTACCTTGGTCTTTTTCTCATTTAGTACCCTGTTTTGTAGGGGGAGGCTGGGATTTTTCTGCTGCTTATCAGTGCCTCCCCACTTGACTGGTTTAAAAGCTTGCCAATGAAGCATTTAAACTGATTGCCCAAAAGACTTGTTCCCTTCCTGGACAGATGCAGACCATCCTGCCAGTATAGGCTGGTGTCCCTCCAGGTGGAATGCCAGGCCTCAATGAAGCCAAGTCCCAGTGCTCCACACCATTTTTTCAACCATTTGTTAAACTGCATGGTGCAAAGCACCCTCGTCTCACCCATGCCACCGACAGGCAGCACCTCTGAGGATACTGTGTGTGCTACTTGTCTTAGGCCCCTCCCCAACTCTACAAAGTCCTTCTGCACTGCTCTAATCTCATGATGAGCCAAGTCATTTTTCCCTTGCTGGACAATGATGTCCAGGTCAGACTCCAGTGCAACTGTTCTTGCGATCCTAAGGATGTGCTTCCTGTCCCTCCAAGCCATGGCACCAGGCAGGCACCTTACTTTAGTTTTCCCTGCTCCCCCCAGTTCTTTCCCTCAATAATTGAGTCCCCCACCAGGAGCTGCTTCCTTTCCCTGTGGTATCCTCTGCCTCCTTCCTGAGGACCTTCCTTGTGACAGTTGTCTGCCACCTCCTTAATCTCCTCTGTGAGTGCATCCATAGGGAACTATGCTCCCCCAGAATGGTGTATGGATTGTGGAGTGGAACAACTGACTGGGTGTGCCTCTGTCCCATGACCCTTACCCTCCCTGAGTCCACTGTGGTCCAACTGCTGTGCTTTCTTCACAACCTCTGAGGTTGTTGTGGTGGCTCTGGTGCTCCCTGGATGGGGGAGGTTCCCTTACTAATGTCCAGTGCGGCTTGAAGATGGGCAACTTCCTCCTCCAGGGCGGAGAGTTGTTTGCAAACAGGGCAACATCTCAGCCTCCAGAAAGACTCCTGGAAGACTGCTGCCCCACAGCCATTACATTGCACTACTCCCCACATGTCTGTCTACCTTTTTGTTTTTTTCTTAGGTTTTTTTTTTGTGTGTGTGTATGTGTGATTGATTTTTTATATATAAATACATATATTATACAATGTATGCTTATATTGTCAGTGTAGTATGATAAGAGGATATGACAGTGATATGCACCTTGCGCTCTTGAGGAAATTATGTCAGAAGCCCAGGTATAAAGGAACTATTTCAGGAGTGAGTGGGGTGAGGGGTGGGATGGGTTTGGGCCTAAACTGTGCCCTCACAAAACAATCAGCTAAATGCTTTGACCTACCACTGCGATGAGTGCCTTGTCATGTAGGGCAAGATGCCCTACATGACAGTTTGACAGAGAAAATACCCTGCTAATCAAACAGAGAAAATTCCAAACATCCAAGTCAGACACAGGTAAACCTCCCCAGACCCAAAGCAGCTGGGTGACTTGTGCTTTAAAGGCAGTCAGCCTCAAAACAAGTCAGCTGTGCAAAAGGACAGACACAGTAAACAGTATTCAGTCCTTCTGGGTTTAAACTCTTCCTGCACTGAAAATCTTAACAATTGTAACAAAAGTAAAGCAAGGTCCACCTCCTTCTGTTGACTGAAAGACTGCCTTTTCTGATAATTCTAAGTTCCTTATTTCACCTTTCAGTTAGAAGTAGCCTCCACCTGAAGAATATTAACTTTCCTAATGAATCTGCTACATACCAAAGACAACTGTAAATTGTAAGATTCACCTCCCTCTGTTGTGAGCACAACTCACTTTCTTGCAAATCCTAAGTCCAGTGTTGCAGCTTCTAGCCAGAGGTAGCTTCACCTGAAGAATATTAGGTTTTCTGATGAGCCTGCTATAAACCACTTGCTTATAGTACTGCTGTTATCAGGTCTGTAAGACTCTTCCAAATCTATTGGCTGATAAGTCACTGTGATATAAGCACTTCCTGACACAGTCTGGCCTGGCCTTTTAAGGCACACAGAGATAAACAACAGTTTCCACCCCTTGGAGCACTGTCTGGGTCAAGTACACAGCCTGTAACCTGCACTCACTTCAGGACTTATGGCAAATTCTTAGCCCAATGAATAACTCACAGTATTACATATATTGCAATACAAACAATCACTAACTCCAATCAAGTCAACTGTGCACAAGGACAGGCACAGTAAACAGTATTCAGTCCCTCTGGGTTTAAACTCTTCCTGCACTGAAAATCTTAACAATTGTAACAAAAGTAAAGCAAGGTCAACCTCCCTCCGTTGATTGAAAGACTGCCTTTTCTGATAATTCTAAGTTCCTTATTTCACCTTTCTGTTAGATGTAGCCTCTGCCTGAAGAATATTAACTTTCCTAATGAATCTGTTATAAGTCAAAGACAGCTGTAAATTGTAAGGTTCACCTCCCTCTGTTGTGAGCACAACTCGCTTTCTTGCAAATCCTAAGTCCAATGTTGCAGCTTCCAGCCAGAGGTAGCTTCACCTGAAGAATATCAGGTTTTCTGATGAGCATGCTATAAACTACTTGCTTAAAGTACTGTTGTTATCAGGTCGAGGATCATCGATGTTATCAGGATTTGAGTTGCACACTGCAACAATGCTGAGTCAATTATAGGGATGATGGTTATCCAGTAGTATCTGTTTCATTTTTTAAGTATTTGAGGGTAAACAATGTGTGTATATCCAACAACTGTTAAGTCACGATGAGGAGTCCATCATTAGCCTGTATGGCCCATAACTATAAACTAGTTGGGAGACATTTAAAATGGACCTGAGGAAGTACTTGTTGTTGGAAAGTGAGGCGGAGATGTGAAACTGTCTACATGAGGAAGTGATCAATGCCAAGATGGTTGCAAGTTTCAAGAGATGGTGGGATGTATACAAGGAGTTACTTAAATTGGCAGATGGGGAAGGCGGCAATGAAGCAAACCTAGAAGAACTACTGGATGGGAACTCTGCATAGGACCTGCAAGTGCTAGACTGATAGGGACTTAGGAAGGAATCAGAATTCTGTCTGTAAAACTGTTTGTTTCTATGTCACAGTTAATAACTTTGATGCATCTTTCTGTGTCAGTATTTTGATATACCATAGGGAGGTTTACTGGGCTTGCATTTCCAAATGCAATAAATGGGGCTGTGATCACTTAATGAGTCTTGGTAGATCCCTAAGTTCACTTTTCTATCCAGTCTATCTGCTGGTATCCAGATCCCTGTTCCTCTTCTAAATCAATGGGTATATTGCATCAGCTCTTGGCTCATTTCTGTATGTTGATGCTGAATGCCTTATGTTGTTATCTACAGGATTTTGCCAATCGATATTGAAGTCCCAAATTTTGATAGTCTCCACAGAGGTACTGTAGTAATCTAACTGAGCAATGCAACTAGACTGCGGGGCATTTGGGAGATTTGATTGGTATATACAGCACAAGATAGGAAAAGTTTTGTGTTACTTAAAGTAATTCGTATAGAGGTGAGCTCTGGAGACGAACATGACTGAGGTTGTTGTTTCGCAAGCAGTCTTCAGGTCTGATGTTTTTAGTACACACAGCCTGATCACCACCTTTGCCACAAGGCCTACTCTGTCTGATTAGTTGGTAACCATTCTTGTTTAGTTCACATTAGTGGTTGATAGTTTACCTTTTGTGGTGGTTTTTATGTGGGCCATAAAAGGTATTCCACTGACATTTTATTTACTTGATACAAAGCTCTAATTGTTATTCCGTTCGAGTATCATTTAGTTTTGACTCATAGGCTGAGCTCCTCAGTCTGTTTTTGAAACTAAATCTTTCTGGGTACAGTTACAGTTTAATCTTATAAACTGCCACCGAGGGGCGCTATCAGTCAGTTTTGGGTTTGATGGGGGGCACTCTGTGATCGTAATACAGTCCCTGCCTTGAGCTGATGAAATATTTCAGAAATCATCATTAACCATTAACGTGAAGCCCATTATCTAAGAATTTCACTGCGTTCCTTGTTCGAATAGAAGTACACATTAAACTAAATATGCTGGCCTTTAGCTACTCCTGGAACTTAGACACTTCTTGATCATTTTTTATTTTTTGTAAATATCATGTTTATTGAATGCCTGCTACATGCATGACTAAAGCAAGTAAGATGTTTCATGATCTGACGCCTTCCAGATGCACAATATATTATGTATAAAGCAGTGGCATCTGACAGTTGCCTCCAGGTAAGGAGTGACTTCTGACTCATAAAGGAATATTTCTTCCCACCAGCTCAAGAAGAGACTTGCAGATGATGGACCCATTAGGACTACCTTCACTGCACTCCTGAGCTAGTGGTAGTATTTACCATTAAGCATTGGAAAATTATGAGTCAAAATAAATTCAAACACCTGGAGAAAAAAATCTGATGGCACCATCAGGGGACCTTACTGTATTTCCAAAAATATCTTAGCCACCTGCATGCCCAAACTGTGGAAAATGCAGGTACAATACGGTGCAGTACAGAGGTGACATCTATTGTTAGAAATGTTTAACCCTCCTCCCATGTTAAACTCCTCAATTTATTAACAACATCTTGTGAGTCCCAGAAATACACTGGAATATTCTGAATTATGTATTTAAGGTATGAATCCAAATATCACAAAATATTTTCTGCAGTTACTGTAAGTCCAATCTTGAGAAGACGTGTCTCCCAGGGGTGTCATCACACAACTTGTGAATATTTGGTATAGCATAAATGGTTGATGTGATAAAATAATGAACCCTCAGAAAATTTGCTTAACTGTAGTTAACTGTCCTATCCATGGTGCTTCATTTATAAGTGAATCTGCTTTTTTTCTTAAACTGTACTGTGGGATGCTGCTCAGTATTTCATAACAGCTGATGTCACTCAGTTGTCCAATTTCCTGCACCTTAATCAAACAGAGTCCAGTTCATCCCCCCAGAAAATGAATGACAATTCTTTCAAATATATTTTCTCACTCATATTTTTTTTCACTTCATGATTGTCAGTGGGGGTTGCTTGGTTATCAGACCAGCTAAAATGTGAATTAAGCCCAACCACCAGACAACAAGGTAAACCCAACAGTGGGGTACCTACTCTAAGATAAACCCCGTGGTGGGGTACCTACTCTAACAGAAACACAATTTCATTTAAACACATTTTTTATAAGTTCACTTATTTTAAGTGAAAGGAAATATGAGTAAGAAAATGCATTTGAAATAATGGAGATCTAATGCTGACACTGATATCTATGTCATTATTGATATACAGTAGCACCTCCAGATAAAAAGCAAACATTTAAGACGTTTAAAAAAATTGTTAATGAGCAAGGGTTGAGCTTGCTTTATCTGGATTTGCGTAATGGTTGAGAGATTTATTTATTTATTTATTTAAGGTCTAGGAATTACAACCCTTTGAGTCAGGGACTCATTTGCAAAGACTCCACATCATACAAAAAATGGATTAGAACACAGTACAATATGGAATAAACAATTTAGACATCCGCTCTTGAACAAAGAAAGACAGTAACATACAGAGATGAATGAAAAAATACAATGGCACAGTCATGGAACAACAGCAGTTTGTGAAGTACTAGTGCAATAGAGATTTATAGAGATTCATCTGCAGTCACAGTAGGAGTTAGACATAATGTGATTACGTAACTCAGGTTTAAAGGGACCAAGCCTGGGGATTGATAAAATGCAGTCAGGGATTGAGTTCATCCAGAGTGGGGCCCTGAAGCAAAAAGACCTTTGGCCAGCAGTGGTCTTTATGAAAGGGACACGGAATGTGGCGGTGTCAGACTGTCTAGTGGAGCGAGCAGGAACGTTCTTTTGGAGGAGTTGTAGACAGCCAGGGGGAGCTAGGCCCAACTGGATTTTTTTTGCCAGCAGACAGGTTTGATAAACTAGCCGCCCCTGGAAATTTAGCCAGGATGAATGCAGATAGAGGTCACAGGTGTGTGTAAGATGATCACCACCTATGGCCAATCTGCAGGCTTTGTTTAGGGCACGTTTAATGCTGGATAGTGCTGTGTCAGAGGTGACCCCATAGGTGATTATGTCGTAGTCTACCAGTGAAAGGATGGAACTGGAGATAGCTAAGCATAGAGCCTCCGGAGGTAGACATGGCCTAAGCCTGTAGAGGAGACCGATTCTTTTGTTAATTTCTGTACAGGTTGACGTGATATGCTCACGATAGGTAAGGGCAGAGACTAGGGTAACCCCAAGATATTTGAAATTGGAAACCGGTTCCAGCGTGGTGCCTGTCACATTAAGTATAGATAATTTTGTAGTGCTGTGCTTATGTTGTGGATCAGCGAATAGCATGACTTTCATCGTTTTTGTGCTGAGTACGAGCTTGTGAGAGGAAAACCAGGCTTCAATTTGAGAGAAAGAGCCCTGCAAGGATTGTTGAAGCATCATGGGGTCAGGGTGTTGACTGAAAATCACAGCATCATCTGCACAGAGGAGAAGACACCCAGAGGAGGCCAGAGGTAACGAGTTCAGGAAAAGTGAGAAGAGGAGCGGACCGAAGATAGATCCTTGTGGGACACCCGATCAGACTGGAAGGTTAGCAGAGAGGGTGTTTCTTATCATCACCTGTTGCGTTCGGCCAGAGAGATAACTAGAGAACCAGCAAGTAGTTTCATTGGAGACGCCAACATAGAGGAGGGAGTTTATGAGCATGATATGATTGACTTGATCAAATGCCTTGGAGAGATCTATAAAGACTGAGCCAGCCAGGTCTCCATGGTCTAGAGCATCATGTACAAAGGAGGTGAGTTCTAGTAGGGCAGTGGTGGTGCTGTGACCTTTCCTAAAACCGTGTTGTTGTTGGCAAATTAGGTGTTGTGCGTCTAGATAGTTGGAAAGTTAATCAGCCACTATTTTCTCCAAAGCTTTAGAGAGTGGGGGGAGTATGGAGATGGGCCTGTAGTTACTAGTGGAAGTACGTGCGCCACTTTTATGTACTGGTGTAATCATTGCCCTAGCTATCTCCATTAGCAAGCTCCCCACTAACCGCATGCAAATTTTAAGGTGGTTGTACTTTACTTAATAGTAATCATACAATGGCAAAGAAAGAATCCTGGGCTCTGATTGATCAGTGTGTGTCTGGCACAGTGATGTTATTCCAGTATAACATCACAGGTCTAGTTTCAGTACTGTGAACCTCTTGACTGATTGTTTGCATTTGCATCTACATTAGCATTTGCATTGTTTGCATCTTCTCTTAAGAAACAAAAATATTTTTCCACACTAACAAAAACATTCTTTAAAATTATTTTTTATTCTGTTATATAACAAGAACAATTGTATAATAGCAACAATGCCCTCCAGGGTGTGTGTCGTGCAGGGATAACGGCACTTCTCAGGTGTTGGATGCACTAGGCCTGCATCCTCGGGCCCAACCACCTGAGGTGTGACATTATCCCAGCATGACACACACCCTGTGAGGCATTATTACTTAGTTACCAGAACGCTAATTTAGGCGAGCTAAAGAATTAAATGGGATTCACCTTATCATCTGGTGATTAGGCTTAATTCACATTTCAGCTGAAGTCTGGTAACCAGGCAACCCCTTTTGAAAATCATGAAGTAAAAGAAAAAGTGAGTGCTAAAATACATAGGAAAGGATTGCCATTTTGGGGGCTGAAGTATACTGGATTCTGTTTGGTTACTGACAGAAGTCATTCACTGCAAGCACCCCTAGAAAATAAGTAAACTCAACAGAAATGTGTTTTAAAACAAGTTTGTGAAGGAGCAATGAGCTTGTTATATCTAGGTCGGCATAATGCCTTCCATCGTATTCTGTCCATAGACATGATCATGTTATTCCCTCCCTTCTCTGATGGTTTGATCATTACATCAGTTTGTTTTAACTCCAGTAATGCCTGTTGTTCAAGGATGTGAACATTGTGATAGCACATTGATTTTTCAAGGCTAATAAACTTTGTTTCAATTTATTGATGTAAAACCCTTTGATTTGTTAACATAAAAGGACTACATGAAAGGCCTGAGGTTCAGTAGAGCTGTGCAGAATATAACATTTTACCAGTGGAATTCTGGCAGAGCTCTGACTCCAGTTCTGTGAAATGTCACAGAGTATATGTGAAAATGTTGCATAAGTCTGCCAATATGTAAATATCTGTTATTTCCATCTAATTTTAAAACCTCTTCTCCAACTTTCACTCTGATTGGCATGTTTTGAGTTCCTCACCATGTGTATACAGTAGGCGTACTAAGGTTTGGGTCCCTAGCTTTAAAGGGAGCTACAATATAGGTGGCCAGACATTATATTAACTCTGTATTTAGTTATTTCTGTCTAATTAAAAAAAAGTATGCAAATGCCACTTTATCTGAAACATGTACCACATACATATGTGTGTCATGCTTTATGTTTCTATCTTTATGTTTTTAAGTAAACTGTAAAATGATAAGCCCCACAACTTTAAAAACTAAAGAAAACAATATCACTAAGTTTGGCAGGTTCATAGACTTTAAAAAGAAAACTGTGTGTGAGCCAACTTTTAAGCTCTTTCTTAAAGCATGTTCATATTATAAGCTGCCAGTAAATGTACTTAATGATAAAGTCAAGGACTCATTGTGGAATTTTGTGGTAATAGTGTGAAAGACATAGCAATTAATTTTGCACAGCCCTACACCTAATCTACCATGAAGAAGAAAGGAAAAAGGCAAGTGATAGCAGTAATATGGTTGGATTCAAAAGGACTCTACTGTGAAAGTAGCAGGGCAGTTGAAGAGGTATTGAAGGACCAGGATGCCAATGCAGGTAGAGTAAAGTGATTTGCCTGCCTCCAGTAAATGTCAAATGAGCACAATCCACAACAAGCTACTGCAGTTAGAAGGAGGAGCTGAGTGTTGTGCACACTGTGATTGGAAGTATACTTTCTGAGCACATAATGATGGCACTTAATGAATTAGAGATATTCATAAACCTCCTTTCAGAGAAAAGGGTGCTCTAGAACAAGGGGTCATGATATGAAGCTGGAGGGGAGTAGATTCAGGAGAGATGTGTGGAAATACTTTTTCACAGAAAGAGTGGTTGATGCCTGGAACAGCCTTCCAGTGGACGTAGTGGGGGCAAACATAGTGGTGGGTTTCAAAAAAAGTCTGGGATAGGCACAAGGGAATCATAAGGCATAGGAAAGGGGTGGAAGAGAAAGTGCCATAGATCCAGAAGTGTCTGCAGTGAAAGCAATTACAACAAAAAAGGGTAGACTGGATGGGCTAAGTGGCCCTTATCTGCCATCAGTTTCTATGTTTCTATATAAAGGAAAAGATGTTCATAGGTGTCTTTGCCAAATGCTACATTGCCATGGGTCAGTGAAGAATAAGTTATATATTACACAAGCTAACGTTTGCTAGGATTCTGTTGAAAGAGGGAGGATCTTCTTTTTCTAGCAAGTTAGATGGCATTCTGGGGGCAAGAAGTGCCTGCATGCTCATGATGTGCTACAGTTATTCAAGGAGGGATGAGGTACTGGTCATCAAGAGAATGGGCAGTCTGAAGGATATAAGCCAAAGGATAAGGGCTGGGCAGGCAACAAGTGCAGAGGTCACCAATAGTAGGAATTAGATGCATGGGGCTCAATTTTCAAAGTCACAAGAATGCCACAAGCCCCTAATGCACCGATCATTGGGGCTGCGGCATTCTCCTGGTTGGTGATTGGAACTTTTAATCCTAAGCCCCAAATGCCATACATTAGACTAGCTTTTCCCTGGTCTAACTTGTACCATTTGGGGGATCCTTCTTATGGGATTTGAGCCAAATGTTTGGTGCAGCTGCCATAAACTGAGGAAACTGTCACAACTACACCTGACAACAGAAAATTGGGTGCAGTTGTGTCAAAGAAGTTTAGCACAGCTGTGCCAAACAATAGCTTTGATGCAAAGCTTGATACAAGCCTAGAGTCAGCCTTTCAAAATTGAGCCCATGGTCTCACCAAAAAAGAGACTTCTGAGCAGGTTAGCACAAGAATAATAGTTCCCCAGTTGGGACAAAAAGGGACAATTCCACCTTGAACGTACTGTAGGTCATGAAGAATTGATCCCAGCAACATTGACTAGCCAGAGAGCCTGATGTACTTGACAATCTGTGACTAAATGTAGTGACACACAGAGAAACATGATAGGGGAAGAAAATGACTGGACCACCAATGAGGAAGAATTCTGGCTATTCCAATGTGATGTGTCTGACAGGAAAAGAAATACTGTAGATGATTTGCTTTTTAATGGAGTATGTCATTATGAAAATCACAAAGGGTATCAGTGTTCTCCACTGAGTCTAGTTGGTTACGCAAAGAGAGAAAAAAGGATGGGTACAACATGTAGTAGTCACTGAGAAAGGAGCTACTGGACTACGAACAGCTCAGCACAGCTTATTAAATACAGTGTCGATGGGCGATTTGCAAATGTTAAATTCTACAGATGGAATTCTAGAGGTATTACTTATTATGCTACTATGAATATTTGAAGCGAAACTGACACCATGAGGGTAACTCATAGCTAGGAGTTGCCTGCCACATGACCTAAAATACCCAATAACGTTATAGTTACCAGTGCAAGCTGGGTCTGAGTGACAGATCTGGTGTAACGCTGTGTTTGTGCTATGAACTATAGTGAACCTGCTAGGATGAAATGCAGTTTCAGTTTCCTGCATAACAAACAGGATTAACTCCCATTGAATTTACAGTGTTTCCTGCAGTAACTCTGCTGCAGAATGCTGCAGAACTGGGTTTCTTCCTGGCAAGCTTCACCGTATGACAGTTAAAGGTGGCAAACACTGTGAACTGGATTCCCCATTAATCAGGCACTACATTCTAGTCACCACAAATTGACCAAGCTTCCCCAAGTAAACAAGTACCCATGCATCTCTGTTACCATGCAGCTAGCTCTAACTCTTTACATTCATTGCTATCTTCTGGCACTGTTCCTGCTCATTAGTTCTGCAAACATGGTTCTAGTTTGATCCCCTATGTCAGCCATTCTACCTGGTTCCCATGAGCCACCATGCTTTGCCACCATTCATAAGTGTTCCATCTTCTGCAAGGTCAATCACTGTACTGTCGCTCTCACTCTCTGCACTTGCCATGCGATGTTTCCAAGAACCATATGTGACCTTCTCTCAGGATTTCAGTCCAACGCACCTCAATCTTCTGGATATCCTCCCATTGAGCATTCCACTCCCTGCTCCCCAGTGCTGCTACCTATCTGCTGTTCAGATCTGGCACTATCGATTTCTCTTCTCCTCCTCCCACTGAACACCGATGCTTTTGGGACATCTTCAGCATTTGTCTACTGCTATTTTCCTGTACCTGAAAGGGTTTTACTTCCATGACTGGTAAGGTAATAAACTGAATTGGATTCAAGCATTTTTGAACTGCTGGTTTTCTTGGTTTGATGTGTTAGGAGTGCCATGTGTAACCCCTTGTTACCCGGGGTTACTAGAATCCCAGTAAGACCTAGTGGTAGGCAGGGAAGGCAGCTTGTGAAACTCCAGTTAGATGGGTTTCACACTGTCTCACTCTGTTCTCAGTCTCAGCTGAGACTGAGGGATGACATCACCAAAGAACTTTCGCAGCTGCATAAGCCACATTGGAATCTGCAGCAGAGGGAGTTAGATAGAACGTTGGGAGTTTTCAAAGGGAAGTTCAGTCTCCAGTTTGCCTTCAAGTAAGAAGGAGCAGTTCAGGTTTGCCTTCAAGTGAAGGAGTCAGTGTCAAGTGGTGGAGACCACTGTTCAGGTCTCAGTGCCCCCCCCCTCCCTCCGGGGGGGGGGATGTAAAGATCCCCATGCAGATCCCTGGGTCAATCCCCTTAATTGTTCCAGGAGGAAGAAAAAGCTGCCTATGTCAGTTCAGTCTTTGTTTTGAAAAGTTGGAAGATTTGTGATTCGCCTATGGGGCACCTGCAACTAAAGGGTGAGTGTTTGCTCTAACATGAGAGGGCAAAAAATGTGTTTCTTCAGCCTTGGACATGTGAGGAAATCTAGGAATTGAGCTACAATTTGGGAAGCCTATAGGACTATGTCAAACAAATGGAGTAGTGTCAAATGCTAGAGTGCTGTGTGATTTCAAGTAAATTGTAGAGGGGATGCGACAGTTCATCTACCATTTAATCTACATTCAAAAGTTTCAGTTTTCCAGAGAAATGGCCAGGTATGGGCTGTGGGAGCTGGAGGTGGGCAAACCCCCCATCTTTAGTAACCAGGTGCACCTCTACGGATTTCTGCTGTGGTTGCTACTTTGCCTCGTGCACTTGGCCAGTGATGAGGGAAGTACCCAGACGTGGGTTGCAAAAGGGAAAATCTCTCTAGGAGTCGCAGACTCTAAGTGGTGTGGGGAGCCACAGCAAATGTAAAGAAGAAGAATTCTCTTTGTGAGATGGGAGTCATAAGAAGTAAGGAGGAAATCTCTCTAGGAGTCGCAGACTCTAAGTGGTGTGGGGAGCCACGACAAGATAATTGGTTCATTCTTCAAATGGACTGTGGATCAAGTGGCTGTCGGGGGAGCCAGGCCAGTCGGGTTGTGTACCCAAACAGCGTGCAAGTCCGGGCTGTGTGCCTGGTGGGTCCAGAGCCTGAAAACAGTATAATTGGTTCATTTTTCCAGTGGACCACATTGTAGTCTCTAATCTGCACTACCAGTAAATGTAGCCCCATGGGGGTCCATCTATGCTTTGTTGTGTTCAGCTAGTTTGTGAATAAAAGCCACACTGTAGAATCCCATTCCTGGTTCTGGACATTACAGTTATTGCTTCCTGTGTTCGGATTTACTTGGGTGCCCCTGTGCAGAGTAGCCAAACCTAGGTCCCCCTGTGCCGAGTAACCTCATCCTCCCCGAACCCAGGTCCCCACCAGGTACTGCTGTCAGCTTCAACAGCATGCCACCTGTCGTTTTGGCAAAAAGACAGGGGTGAGGGGTTACACATGACTTAAACTCACTACTGTTTGGGGTTGTTGCCACTGAGCACCCAGCTCCTGGTTGCAGCTCTTTTTTCAAACTATTTTATTTATTTAGTTTTTGTTCACCAGGTAGGTGTACTAGACAATACAATTCCTATTTCAGGCACAACCTGTGAGCTGTGTGACATCAAACAACAGTATCATAGTGTTACATTAGTACAAATTTACATTAGTACAGACCTCACCAGCGGACGTCAAATATTTCAGTAGTGCAAAAAGTATGACACCAAATGCAACATGTACACAGCTGAAAAAGGATCAGAAAGGCACATAACAGCAACAACTATAGTGCATCAGGAACATGAGCATTTGTCAGAGGACAGTAGGAGCCTGCGATGCTCACCCTTGAAAACCGGATGAGGTGGAGAGATCCTCAGGTTGGCAGAGTTTGGTTTCAAAGATCGTCAGCTTGCATAGCAGCTTATAGCCCCAGTGCAGTCCTACTCTGTTCAAAACCATAATATAAAAGATAATTTAATTATTTTGTGAGAAATCATAGAAAGTAGTAATGGTTTAGTGAGGCCACATTTAGGGGAGACTAGTACTCTACTCAACTATGTAGGCAAAAATATATTCAACTATATAAATGGAAAGTGTTGGTAGAGTTCTTATGTGCAGGACACAGAACATGCGTATATGATTCAGTGTAATCTGTTGCATATAGGGAACGGGTACACCTTGATAGTGATGGGTGTCCTGCATGTGATTCCAGTTGAACTACATTTTTTGGCTGGAATGTGACTTCCTGACAAGATGTGCGACACTACTTGACTTACTATCCATGGAACATTAGATGTGAAGAACAATATAAACACAAAAGCCTTATAGATAGCTATGTTCCTTGACTGATTTGTGAAAACAGAGAATAACCTTGTCTCATTCCTTTTTAGTGCGTCAATAAGCAGCACATTTTTGATTATGCAGTAAATTGCTAATATAATTAAAAATCAGTTTTATTTACTCTTTATTTCACTATACTGATGTTTGGACATTGAGCAGTTTGTCACATTGGGACTGATGCATTAAGGTGTGGATTGTCTGCAAGTCACGGATCACCAGCACAAGCACGAAAGGGACATACATCTCTTTCACAATGGATCTCCTGGCCAATCATGCAGCTGCACATATGACTGGTCCAGAGGCATGTCTGGGGGTGTGCCCACCCTCTGTGCCATTCTTAAAGGTGCAGAGAGCTGGGCAAGGAGACCACAGGATGCAGCAGCAGGGACCCTGCTGTATCTTTTATGCACCCCCTATGTCACCCGCCAGCTGTGGTGGAACAAGGAATCCCTCCACCATGTCCACCACGGCACCACACTGGGCTGACAAAGAGGATTGGGGGCACTTGCCCATACTTTAAAAAAAGGTGGTCCTGTGCACACTCAGAATTTCCTGATCACGTTGCACAGATACATAGATACACAGAAGGTGATGGCAGATAAGGACCATGTGGCCTACCTGCTCTGTCCCTTTTCCCTACCTAATGCATTACCGCAGACCATAGTTGACCTGCGTTTACCCTCTCTTCCATATTGTGAAAGTATTCCTACATCTATCCCATTTATTCTTGAATTCCCCTACTGTTTTTTCCACACCACCTCCACAGGGAGGCTGTTGTAAGCATCCTCTTCTCTTTTTGTGAAAAGTACTTCCTTGCGTTGCCCCTGAGTTTACCCACCAAGCCTCATATCATGCCTCCTTGTTCTTGCACACCTTCTTTTCTGTAAGATGCTACCCTCCTGTACCATGTTTATACTCCTGATGTACTTGAAACCTCTATCATATCCCCCTCTCTTTCATCTCCTCCAGGGAATACATATTGAGGTCCTCTAGTCTTTCCTCATATGACTTTTAGTGCATTCCTTGTACCATTTTTTTGCACTTCTCTGGATTTCCTGCATTTTGTCTATGCCCTTCCAGAGATGCAGCCTCCAGAACTGAACACAATAATACAGATGAAGTCTCATAAGCGATCTATATGGTGGCATAATCACCTCCTTTTTGCTTGTGATACCTCTCCCTATGCAGTCTAGCATCCCACTGGCTCTCCCCACAGCCTTCTCACATTGTTTGGTTATCTTTAGATCATTAGATATGATTACACCAGGTCCATTTCTTGACTGGTGGCCTCCAATACCTCCCCCTACCATGTACTCCTCCCCTGGATTTCTGTGCCCCAAGTGCATGATTTTGCACTTCTTTGCATTGAATCTTAGCTGCCACACTCTCGACCACTCCTCAAACATGTTTAGGTCCTTTCTCATTTTTTCCACCCTCCTTGTAGTATCAACCCTGTTGCAGATCTTAGTGTCATCTGCAAAGAGGCATCCCCAGCCCCTCTGCAGTGTCTCTTATGAAGACATTAAAGAGGACTGGCCCCATCACAGATCCCTGTGGCACATCGCTGATCACCCCCTCTCCTCAGATTGAATGCCATTTACCACCACTCTCTGTGTCCTGTCACTCAACTAGTTTCTGACCCAATTTACCACCTTGGGGCCCACTCCTAAGCTACACAACTTATTTATCAACTTCTTATGTGGGATGGTGTCAAAGACCTTGCTAAAATCTATGTAGGCCACATCTACCCCCTCTACCTCCCTGGTCACCCAGTCAAATAATTCCATCAGATTTATTTGACAAGACCTTTCTGCTGTGAATCCATACTGCCTTGGATCCTGTGAGCAGGGTATCCACTTTGGGGCCCAGGACAGGCATCTGATTGGATGCCTCCTTTGTCCCTACAACCACTCCCCCATGCAGCTCTGCACTAGGGGTCAGAGCCATGGACAAGCATCCTGGGAGGCACGTAGTTGTGAATACTGTACATCCTGCTCCTGTCCATGGGTGTGTAGCTACACAGGACAGAGTGCATGTGAATCATGCATACCCCACTCACCGTCATGCCCAGCCCCCAGTTAAGACACCTTTCTGTTTTTTTACTAGAGACGCAGCAAAGTTCTGGTGAAGTCACCAGATTCAGCTTCTCTAAGCATTTCACGAAGTTGCCCATTTTAGGGCAACCTCTACTTCGGAAAACTTTGCTGGTACTTTGCATGTAACTTTGACTTAGATGTTGCTTTATGGCTAATTCCGGCAAAGTTTGCTCAGAAAGAGGCTGCTGGTCACATGCACCCATTCCTTTAGATCACATGATACAGCTCTATGTACACAGCATCCTTAAGTGTCACTTTCTAGTCTGTGTGAGCAAGTGGAAGGGAAACAATCTGCTGCTTTTTGAGCCTTTAAAAACAGATTATACATCCAGGTTTTACAGCAGTTTTTTGCATGTTATATATTTTTTCTTGTCTTAGAAGATTATTAGGAGTTATTTAGTTTCTTTATATTTCTGTAGAATTTTCCTACAGCCTTCTATCTGTACCTTCCTTTTACATCTGTGTACAGTTACCCTGGTTCTAGGGTTGCCAACATCCTGGTTTTGCCGGGATTGTCCCATTTTCAGTACCCTGTCCTGGGAAATAAGAAAATCTGCCCAGGACATTCAAAATCCATTTTGAAATGTGCTATTATTTATTTGTGCAGTGCAAGAGTCCCGGTTTTGCTGTAGAAAAGTAATTGTTTAATGTAATTTAGAGTAAACAATTACTTTTTTACAGAATTTCTCCTTATTTCCCCTGGATTTAATTATTTTGATGGCAAAATGTACCTGCGGACCGCAGCCCACAGCACGCAGTCACACCTTTTAATTTTCTTTCCTCTCCTCCCATCCCAGCATGTTTAGCTGTCACTAAGGCAATGAGGGGACATGGGAACAGCCAGGGCTGCTCACTGATTGTCTGACTAAACTGTCTCTACGTGGTTGGATAGGCTATGTTTCTACTACCCCTCCCACTGTAGACCATGTGACTACTGATCTCCTCCAGTCTCTGACTCCTACTAGTAGTCATGCTGTGTACATTAGGTCTGAGTAGCCAGTGCAAGTGCATGTTGTTTATTTGCTGTGGCTCCTCCAAGTCAAATTACTGAGGGCTCCTTCACTGATTCTGCCCCCTTAGCTGCCAGAAATTGCCAGTACTGGGACCTCTTCTCTACTACACTCACTGCCTGACCAGGTCTCCAGTCGGACTTCCACTGGCATTGCACATCGGGCCGTGGGCCCTTGACCTGTGCAGCAGTGAGTGCAGACCTAACAATATCACAGGGAGGGCAGCAGCCAAAGAATTTCATCCAGGCCCTCTCTCTCCAAGTCTTACTTGCTGGTAGGAGTCAGATGGATGGTTGTCGAACGTGGGATGCCAGGCAGTGAAGGCCAAGGCAAGTTTATTACTAAAAGTTATGATTTCCTGATTTTTTTTTTTGAATGATTGAGGGTCTGGGACTGGGGAGCAGTCTGACTGAGCTCCAGACTGAGCTGGAAGTGGAACCTGAGGCTGCGACTACTTGGAACCACCCAGGAATGGAATCTTCATTGGGGAAAGGGGGAGTCGAGTGAATCACCTTAAGTGTTCCACACAGTAATTTTATTGTAACTAACTGTGTTATGCAGCAGTCGTACTACTGCCTCTGTGTTTCAGTCCCCAAACCCTTGAATGAGTGAGCTGAGTTAAGCGAAAGAGAGGGAGAGTTGATTCTCCCACCACTCTAATGCCCCACCACCTGGATGGATAGATGAATGACAACACACAGCAATGCAGTGGAGAGAGAGAGATTCTTTCAGGAGGGGCTGTTTTCAACTGGGTGCCATACAGCATATGTAGTGTGTGTATGTTTGGTGCCCCATGTCTGTGCGCCAATTATTTTATTGAGGTACTCTGGATCAAGTGAAACATGGAGAGATATTACAGGCTCAGCAGGGATGCCAAAATATGACACATTGAGCAATACTAGTATTGTGACATACATAGAATCAATGGATCCCAGGTATTCTTCCAGAGCAGAAACGAGGTGCCCTTTTACGTTGGGCAGATTTGACTTATTCACCCAGTGCACCCAGTTTCTGCTCTGCTAATACCTGAATGACACTGCTGACATAAGAATCATGCTGCACAAACTGCAGAGTACTGAAGTAACCAATAAATAAAAACCCCAAAACTCACCACAGAACATCTAAAACCCTAGAGCTTCTGGGGGCCCATCCTTTACATTGCAATGGGTGGGTTGGTTCATCATGACGAGCTGGTCAGCACAGCCAGTTGTCTTGGTCCCCAATGTGACCAATCCATTTGGCCAGTCAGATTTTCCCAAACCCATGACTTCAGGCAAGGGGGAAAAAAATATTTTTTTTCTCCTCCAGTCACAGGCAGGAAAGACCTCAAAAAATGTGTTTGTTCTTCAATAAAACCCCAAAACTCACCACAGAGCATTTAAAACCCCCAGAACTTCTGGGGGCCTGGCAGCCCCCTGACCCCCAGCCAGTATTGGTTGGATGTCCAGGTTTTCTGTACTTGGGAGGTGGCAACCCTATGACTGGTTCTGTTTATTCTTGTTTAGTTATTATTTGTCATTTGTTGTTTTTCATTTTTCTGCCTTTTCCAAATGCATTTTCTCTGAGTTATTTTTACATTCCCTACCTTTTCTTTTCAGGAAAGTGAGTGGATAGGAGAGTGGAAAGTGTGGGAGACAGTATGAGGAGCAGGAGGAGAGAGGGAGGGACAGTCATGTGGTTCACAGATGGGGCACGCCATCCCATCTGTCTGAAGAGAGCACCTTTTCAGAAAGCACCAGCAGCACTGGGTTTTGGAGGAAGGGCCAGCAAGAAGCCTGTAGCAGCAATGGCTTCTTTGTCTGCAGGAATCTCCCACCCACAAATCAGGAGCAGCAGCAGCAAGTATCGCTGCCTCCTGTTATCACTGCTGTTCCCCCACCAGTAGAACTTGCATGGGATAGACACCCTGTGCCCTGCATGGTAACGCCACCAACATTGGCCGGTCCCCATTAGGAGGAGCCCCCGAGACCATCCACCTCTGGCTTCTCCTCTAGGCAGCAGCACAAGTCCCTAGTTTGGGACATTTTTGATTTGGACCCTGCTGACAAGAGTATTGCAATGTGCAAACTGTGCCAGACAGTTGACCTGTTAAATGGGGCAGCCACTTGGGCACTGGTGGGCAGCACACCCATCCTAGTGTAAGGCACTACTGTGAGTGGGAGGAATACAAGAAGGCAGCTGGGATTGGTGGAGGTGGTGCCAGTCCTAATGAGCCTTCTCTGCCATGGGGTGTGGTGCAGCAAGCAACATCAAGGGGCATAGTTGCAGGAGGGGGACACTGATAAGGGAAATGTGACCTCCAGTCAGACTCATAGGCTGCGGCCAGGGAGAGCAAATGATACCCTCAACTGCAGATCCTGCTCCTTCAAGATCTCAATTAAGAGATGAAGTGGCACAGCTAGCATCGAGATAGGGGACCTCAGATGTAGAGCTGTGTCCATGGAGGTCACACTCTAGATGCTGCTGTCAAACCAGTAGACACTGCTTGAGGGAATGGCAGAATGCCATAATAGAGGTGCACTCTCTGTCCCACGTGGTCCACAGTAAAGAATAAACACCATGGGCCCGATATTGGACACTGGGCAGAAGTGGAACGCAGTTGTTTTAGTCCACTTGCCTTTGTCCACTACCCAGAGGACACAATATTCAGTTGGATAAGTGCTATTCAACTGAATATAAGGTTATGTCAGGGCAGCACAAAGTCAAGTAGCACTGTCTTGACATGGATCTAGGCTGTATGCAACCCATACCAAAATGTACGGAAGTGGTGCACCCCAGACCTGTTAGCCCAGGAGTCCCCAGCACGATATTCAGCTAGTAATATGCAAATGAGCCCATTGGGCATGCAAGGTGCAAAGAGGACAGATAAATGCAAATTATGGTCTGATTTGCATGGTAAACAATGGCAGGTTTGAACTCCTCCTGTGACTGGCCATCCCCACCACATTTGCATGTCCCATAAAAGTGGAACTATACCCTCGTGTCCGGTGGCACCCACCCCACCCTCTGATCACTGCCTCCATAAAAGTACAAGCATTCCTGGTGTCTAGTGGCACCCCCATCTTCCAATCCCCATCCCAGTCAAAGTACACTCTGTCCCTGATGTCTAGTGACACCACCCCCACCCTTAGATGGCCATTCCCGTAAAAGCACATGCATTTCCTGGTGTCCAGTGACACTCCCCACCCTTCGATCCCTTTTCCCCATCAAAGTACACTCTGTCTCTGGTGTCTAGTTGCACCCCAACCCTCTAATTATCATTCCCATAATGAATAAAGTATTCCCTGGTGTTTAGTGACCCACCTTCCAATCCCCGTTCCTGTATAAATTTAAACATTCCCTGATATGCAGTGGCATCCCCCCACCCTCTGATCCCTACTTAAAGTGAAATATTCCCTAGTGTCCAATGGCACCCCTCCTCCTATCATCCCTGTATAAATGTAAATATTTCCTGGTGTCCGATGACATCCCTCCACCCTCTGTTCTCCATCCCCATACGCACACAATCTTTCCCTGGTGTCTAGTGACACCCCACACCCTCCGCTCACCAACCCCAAAGTCTGCAAGCTGTCCTTGGTGTCTAACAGTCTCTCTGCACTGCTTGCAACATGTAAACCACCCTGCAAGCCCCTTGACTGCAGTCACCTGTGCCCTGGATCTGATACATCAACCAGCACAACCTTCTCTCATCTCCTCAACCAGGCACCATATGGAATGACAGGAAGCACGCATCCTATGTAACTTTCAGGGAGTATGTGTCCCCTATACTGTACAGGGAGCAAGGTCTTGTAGGTTGCACGGGAGCATGCATCCTGTGTATTCTACAGGAGCATACTGCACTGTCTGCTGTAGACAGTATCAGGTCTCCCTGTACAGTACACAGGACACACACTCCTGTACAGTACAGAGGACAGATACCAAGGAGGTAAGAGGAGAATTATGCCAGTTACCATATCAGATTCATGGCACCGGCAACAGTGGTCTGGGTGATAGCAGGTGGTTTGCACAGTGTCAGCAGTATGTGGAGCTACTAGATGCCAGGGACTGCTTGCCAAACATAGCGGGGGATGATCAGAGGGTGGGGGGTGCCACTAGACACCAGAGAAAGATTGTATGTGTGCGGGGATGGTTTGAAGGGGTGCCACTAGACACCAGAGACAGAGGTACTATGACAAGAATAGGGATCGGGAGAGTGCTACTAGACACCAGAGACAGAGTGTACTATGACAAGAATAGGGATCGAGAGTGCCACTAGACACCAGAGACAGAGTGTACTATGACAAGAATAGGATCGGAGAGTGCCACTAGACACCAGAGACAGAGTGTACTATGACAAGAACAGGGATCGGGAGAGTGCCACTAGACACCAGAGACAGAGTGTACTATGACAAGAACAGGGATCGGGAGAGTGCCACTAGACACCAGAGACAGAGTGTACTATGACAAGAATAGGGATCGGGAGAGTGCCACTAGACACCAGAGACAGAGTGTACTATGACAAGAACAGGGATGGAGAGTGCCACTAGACACCAGAGACAGAGTGTACTATGACAAGAATAGGATCGAGAGTGCCACTAGACACCAGAGACAGAGTGTACTATGACAAGAATAGGGATCGGGAGAGTGCCACTAGACACCAGGAAAGGCTTGTGCTTTACAAGGATGGGGAATGGAGGGTGAGAGGTCCAATGGATACCAGGGAGCAGGTGTACTCCCATCCACCATCCTGATTATTGTCATAAAACAGGAATAGAGCTGGCAGACTATTAGCATGGCAACTGCGCAAAGAACAGGCTAGCAGAGCAGTAATAGACCTAAAAAATAAGCAGACGACATCCTTAATAACCACTCCATCTAAGATAGTTAAGACCTTTGCCACATTTTACACCAAATTATATGAGTCAGACACACCCTTGGATCATCAAGAGAAAGCGCCACAATTTTTAGACTCCTTTCCTATACGCAAATTAGATGAAACATCCAAATTGGCCCTAGAAGCATCCATCACTAAACTAGAGGTGCAGGCTAAGATCAAAGCCCTCAAAAATGGGAAAGTGCCAGGCCTCGATGGCTTTACGGCCAAATTAAATATGATCAAGATGAACGTAATGCCACAATTCTTGTTCTTGTTCCAGACACTTCCCATAGATGTCCCAAGACACTTTTGGCTTCAGTTACACAAAACACTAACAAATTTTATCTGGGAAGGAAAAGGACCAAGGCTTCCCATGCAATCCTACAGAAGGCCAGGGAAGGAGGCCTAGGCTTCCTCACCTGCACCATTATTACCTTGCAGCCCAGGGGTCCCAGTTCTACACCTGGGCCAAACAAAGACAGGAGTTGGGGGTGGTATCATTTAGAGCAAGAGACCATGCAGGAGCTTAAATTATGGACTGTTCCCACCAGTGTAATATACACTACTATTTGGTCCCTCACTCTGAATCCGTGGGTGAAACATTATATAAGAATCCTCCTTAGAATATGTAAAATAACACATACCCCTAGTCTTATAAGTCCTCTCTCTCCCTCATTGTATATGAGGCCACATTCACTCCCGCAAGGACCAATCTGGGATTCAGCTATTGGGAGGGTAGGGGAATAACTAGATTTGTTCAGTTGATTGATAGTGCAGGATGTCTCCCCTTTCTGACTCTACAAGAAAGGTTCTCCCTACATAGAGAAGACTTCTTCAGATACTTACAGGTCAGACTTCTGATTACTTGGGACAATTTACAGTTGATCCATAGAGACATGACCCCACTAGAACACTACTGGTGGGACCTTATTAGGATTAGAGATAAATTAAGTTATATTTCCGCTTTACAAAGTTCTTCTTCCTCCTACAACCCCCTGATTCTGGAAGACATTAGGACATGCTGGGAGATAGATAGTGGTGAAGGTGTACCACAGGCACATTGGACCCATTTGATTCAGAGGGGTTGGCAGGTAACTTCCTCCTCTAGTTGGAGGGAGCTTAATTGGCAAATTATAACTCAATACTTTAGAACTCCAGTCATTACGAAGCATTTTCAACCCCATGCATCACAGGCTTGTTGATGGGAGTGTGGGGCCCTTAGGGCAACACATTATCACATATTTTGGGAATGTCCCAAACTGCAGAATTTTTGGCAACAGATACATGGCAGTATTGAAAGCATGGCAGGGTTTCCTTCCACCTACATTTCAAGCCTTGGTTTTAGGCCTACTGATCCTGTCATTCAAAAAAGAAAAGTGGTCGAGTTAAGTCAGATTATAAGAGTAGTTGCATTAAATGTATCACTTCCACATGGTTGAAACTGACCCCCCGCAGAGAGAACAATGGATCTCCAGGGTGGAGGAGGTGGAGAATGGAGAATATTACCTCCACAATCCATCTTGAAAAGGAGAAATATCTAGAACTCTGGAGACTATGGCAGGTATGGGAGAGAGACCAGAAAGAGGAGAGTTAGGACATTAGTTCACTTGATGTGAGGGATTGCCTCTGGAGGAGGAGAGGAGGAAGACTGGAGTATTTTAGCTGTAGATTTTAATCATAGCAAAGTAATGGGAAAATAGGAAGGGACTTGTATAGAACACTAAGAATAGTACCTTAACTTGTAGAAGAATGTAAATAATATTCAGGTTTTTATATTTATTAGTTGTTGAATTTAGTACTATGAAGTCAGTTAATTGGACTGTACTAAGGAACTGAATGTCAACCAGCCATGTTAATGTATGAGTTCTGTCTTTAAATTGTTATGTCAGTTTAACATTCTGTTATATATATATCATCCCCCCATATGAATGGAATTAGGGTCTGAATATATTCTAACAAAATGCTTGGGTGAGGGTCACAGGATTTCTGCACCGGACTGTATCCATCTTATGAAGTCTTCGGACTCAGTGCAGCATGGATATTAACCTCTAACTAAGCTCTCTTAGAAGTGGACCATAAGATTTGAGCTACTAATTATAAAGGGGACTACTTTCCTCTTTTTCCCCTATTTATTTCTTTAAAAGCTGGTAATGTATGATAAAAATTAAGATATGTATGATGTCTAGGGATTAAGTAAATACAATTTCTCTGATATTCTTCCTTACCAATAAAAGCTACATGAGTTAAAAAATTATTTACATCTATTTATGTACTGTGTACTCCTAAAGTATTTTGGTATTGTAAGCAGACACACTATATAGAATTGTAACTACTATTTTCAACACAATATTAGTGCCTGTATTTTTGCCTCCTTTATGGTATGACCTGATTGCTGATAATATAAAATATGACTTTTCCTTCTATATTTTGATAACACTCTCAAAATAATAAAAATTATGGATAAAAACAGGCATTTGCAGCCTTTATTATCAGTAAGTTTCTATGTCATATAGAAACTCATTGACAATAAGGATGGAAACAGCAAGCTGCTACATCACTATAGACTCAACCACAAAATGTGAAAGTGAACTAGCACCAGAGCATGCACAGGTATAAGGTAATTAAAACAATATAACAAATTAAATACACCTAAGTGGTCAAATAAGTTTGTAAAGGCATCCCAAGGTCTGATGACAAATATAAACCACTCATGTTTTGCACCTGTGGTAATTAAATGCCACCAGAACCTCTCAGTGCCAATACAACTTATTATACACTATGTGCACTTTATTCCTTATGTTAAAACTATAATAAAATATTAAAGAATGGTCTCACAGAAAGAAATGTGTATGTGTGTTCATATGGCTCTGGAGTACCTTTACAGTTCTCTGTCATATTTTGCAATTTTTTCACCTAGTCAAGTAGACGAGGCTGCCAGATAGATTTACACAGCTATGATCCTTTATTTTTCAGCTCCATCTATCTAAGGTGGAGTAGAAACACAGAAAAAGACAGCATAGCATACAATAGGTCCATCAAGTCTGCCCAAATGTTCCCAAGACCTAATGTGAGTCCTGGGATTTAGCCCCCCCTTTTGTTTTTTACCCTTACCCAGTCCCTCTGATCCCCATGAGTCCTAGCTGTGTTCCACCCCCTTTTGAAAGCTGATATGGTCCTAGCACTCACCATTTACACTGATAAGCCTTTCCAGGGCTCCACCACTCTTTCTGTAAAATGATGCTTTCTCACATCTTTTTTGAAGCTCCTGCCCAATATCTTCCATTTGTGCTCCTAGTGGTTGAGCTGGTTACCATTTGGAATAGTCCTGAGTAGGGCATCTTGCTAATGTCTCTCAAGAATTTGAAGGTCTCGATCACATCCACTCTCTCTCTCTCCAACAAGAACAAGTGAAACTCCTTCAGGCATTCCTCACACGAGAGACCATGGAGGCCCTGTATTATCATGGCTGCTCTTCTCTGTACAGTCTCCAGCCGATCCCTGTCCTTTTTAAGGTGTGGATTCCAAAACTGAACACAATACCCCAGATGGGGTCTCAGCATGGACCTACAGAGTGGGAGATAAAACTGTGCAAGGTGCTATGTTTTGTCCTTTTCCTTGTACTATTCACCAGAAATGATGTTTTGTTCCATGAATTGCAGACATTAACGAGTGCCAGGAGAACAAGACTATCTGTGGAAATCACTCAGTCTGTATCAATACAAATGGAAGTTACTACTGTACATGCCATCCAGGATTCATATCCAAGTCTGGGAATGATAGTTTCAAAGATGCAAGCATCTCAGGCTGTGAAGGTAAGGATATTGATGTTTTGCAAGTTAAGAAGATATATCACTTGTTTAATTAAGCAATAAGGCACGACAGGGTGTATGTTATTGTGTAATAACATCACGCCTCAAGTGCTTGAAGTGCGAGACCACAAGCTGAGTGCATTCAACACACAAGAAGTGATGTTATTACACAATAACTCACTTCCCTGGAGTGCCTAATTAAACAATAATGCACAACAGGGTGTGGTATATCATGAGGCCACAGGCCGAGTGTGTCCAATGACCTGAGAAGTGACGATATCCCGTGATATACCACACCCCGGAATTCATTATTGCTATTATGAACAGGGTCTAAAGATTTCTGCAGTAAAAAAAAAAATAAAAAATCTTTAAAACTCTTGAAAATGCATATTTTCGGATGTTGGAGGAGTATCTTTTAACAAAATAGTTCCTGGAGAGTTCTTGGCAGCAGGTGGCACTGTTGTAAATGGTCTGGATAATCTTTGTCAGGCTGCCAGCACTACTGTGTTTGACACAGTTTTACTGTCGACTTCCTGTTGATTCTTGGTAGTTAGTTGTTTTTGGCACAGTGAATTTTTTTTTTTTTTAGAAATTCAGCATGGTTGCCAGTGCTTTAGTGTGGTCTGTGTTTTTTTTGGGGCGGTTCACTTGAGCAGCGGGATTGATATGTGGCATGAGGAAGCAGGACAATGTCTATGTGTGAGTACCACTTGAGTTTCAGTATTTAGCTTGATTGTGGTAGTAGAGGAAGTAAGTACTGTAATTTTTTTAAACGCTACTGCATTCGGTAAGCGGGTGGCTGAGCGTGCACCTCTGAAAGGAATGATCGAGAGAGAGATAGTAAACTTTCACACAGTAGTGCTTTGTTGAAAAGAAGCGCAGGTTGAGTTGTGGCACTAAATTTCGGCAGCAGGATTACAGGGATGTTGGCAGGGAAATGAAGTGATGGCAAGTGGACTTTTTTTTATTTTTTGAAGGCGCACTGGATCATTGTTTCTGGCAGCTGCTTGCATTGTGCTGCTTTCTCTCATGGGCGCAGTTGTAAGGAACACTGCTCTGAGAGCAAGTAGGCTGGTGGCCGGAGCTTTTTTGAATCTGTGATGATGTAGTCCGATATCATCACGGCTTCATAGAGCTCTTGGCCAATCAGCTTCCTGCATTTATGATCCCTGGTTCATAATTGCTATTATACAATGGCTTATTTATACAAAATTTTTAAAAAAATGTTTTATTGATTTTCAGTGTGGAAGTTTATATGTACAGAAAAAAGTTCCAGTTTTGACTTTGTCCACTACATAGTGTTGTGTGTGTGTGTGTGTGTCATGCTGTTTTCTACTACATTCTCCTGGTATAGTATGCTTTATTTTTTTGTGTATACTGGGAGAAACTGAATCAAGGTTTGAGCTGATCATGAACTACAGAGAGGGTTTTACTTTCAGTTAGGGATACTCTAGTGGTTGTTGACTTCTCTACAGTTGTGATAAATTGAAGTGGTAAGTCACAGAATACAATGGGAAGGAACACACAGTGGCTTTTTTAAAAATAAATATACTATTCTGCTTTGGGACCAGGAAAACAAGAATTAAAAGGTGCTCACAGTGGAGCTACACAGTGTGAAGTGAGTGTTTTTAACAAAAATCATTGTTTTTTTTTTTTGCGCTTTCAGTTGGTTACGAGTGCCTTTGAAATAGTCGTGTTAATGAGGGATTGCAATTTCTTAGCTTTTGGGCTTGATTTGTTTGCAAGAATGATGCGGAGACATGGGAAGGGGACTCAGTGATTTTATTTTGTATTCTTAGGTCATGTTGCTGCCAGACCTTCATACAGTGATGTTATGCTCAGATAACATCACTGGTGAATGTGGGCACAGAGCAATGAGAGAGCGAGAGAAATGTTCTTGCCAGTGCATAATGTTATTTATTCCTGTGTTTATAATGTCATATTACCACTAAAAAAGATATTGCTCTGTTTTTTTTATTTAGTTATTTGTTGACTGGGAGATAATCCTGTTTTGTGGAGCAACCTCAGCAATAGATTGTAGAAACTGTTGACATTTTAAGACATCACAGCTGAAATCCACTGGGCCCTATTTTAAAATTTTGAGATTTGCAACACAAGAAGTCACTATCTAAGGACTAAAGTAGGCATGTCACAAAGTTTGCTACTTTAAAAAAAACTTTAAGTAAACTTCCAGTGCCCAAATTGTAGTTTAAAATAGCCCTAGAGGGCAGCACAAACAAAAACCCCTCTAAGGTCCATAGGTACAAAGAACAGCCCACTACTGGCCACTTCAGGGCATCACGTTCAATAGAGCCAAAACATTGCTATGGAACAAGGCAGCAGTAAAGGTGTTACAAGGCTGTGGGTGCTGCTGCACTGCATTTTGATTTTTAAATGACTACATGCAAATGACCTCATCCCCATGGAAGGCCCTAACAGAAAATGAACACCTCATTATGAGTCAATTTCTGCTGATAAACAAAACTTTTTTCCTAGAATTGTGTGGTAGCTGTGCATTCTGCTGTGATAGTGCCACATGTAGCCCAGCTCTATAAATCTGTTGTTAAGCAGTTATTCTGGGCAAGTCTTCAACATGTTTACCTAGGCTGTCCCAGCTGAGATGCAACTTTGCAACTTACCACTTCCAGTGATATCCTGCATCTACCCATTTCCACACCTGGGTGGACTGGAGCTAGGAGGGTTAAGTGATGTGCTCAAGGTCACAAAGTGATTGTTAGTCACTGCTGGGGTTTGAATGTATGCATAATACTTCCTAGGTAATTCAGTGATAACCCTCTGTCTCTCTCTCGCTCTCTCTCTCTCTCTCTTTCTCTCTCATGTGGTCCTAGTAGTGCTCAGTTCCTGGTGTCAGTGGCACCCCACCCATCACCCAGTCCGTACTAATGTTCAGTACCTGATGTACCCTCTCCTGTCCCTGGTCCATGTTCACATAAAAAAAATTCCAAGGTTGCACAGTGCCCTTCCTAGTTCTGGTATCTTGTAACCCCTCTACTCCAACCCTGGCCCCGTGATGGCAGCAAGCACTTAGTCTCTGCTCACCTCTGCTGCTGGCCACCATCTATGTCCTGCGTCATCATTTTGGCACAGGAGCTAACAAGGAGCTAAAAAGTGCACTAGCTGCACTAGGAAGCATCACTCCCCATGTGGTGCCACGTGGGTTAGAGCAAATCAGGTAGTGAGTGCAAATCTGAACTGCATTAGCTAATACTACTTCATGGAGTTGTTTGGCTCCGATGCTAATGTAATGCAGTTTGCATTTGCTGTGTGAAGCTGGCACTCAACCAAGTGAAAATGGTATAAGCAATGTAAACTTGATCAGTGTTCCAAAAGGGTTACATAGATCCCATCTGCATCTGCGTCTGCTCAAATCCATCTGCACCCGCACATCTGATTCTCAGAAGATGCATCAATTTGTAACAAAAATTCACACATTGCTATAATTTGCATGAAAAAGGTATGCAAATTTGATTTACATAATTTCTCTGACACTTATCTGGATAGCAATCGGATGGAACTTTCAGGACAATAGGTAGTCTAACAGATCCGCTGGATACAGATTTAAGTCTGCAGCTTAACAATAATGCCAGATAAATGTGGCATTTCCTGAGATAAACACCTGACTGGGAGGTGTTGATGGCCAAAGCACAATTAGTGTTAAATAATGTTTTCTGTTAAAAAAAGACAAAACAAATGTGCATGCCACTTGAGCTACACCAGTCATTAAAAAGGAGTATTACCAGTACATCAGCCAAACGTCATGCTCACTGGGCTCATGTATAATTAATTAGACATATAATTGAAAATACAAGCAGACAGATACAAGATGAATCTGTTTGAAATTCCTGTTCCATGGGTCTAAACATGATGGGCAGGATTCATTAACATGGGGGAAGGTCCCACAGCTGTGAGAAAACCTCAGCGCTAGTGGGTTTCCACTTGCGAAGCCACAGGTCACCTGCAGCTGTGGGTATTCACTAATGTACGACCTGCTCCACGGAATATGGCAGCTTGCGGGTGCTGTTGCCAGGGACAGCACTGCAGCTGCGGGAGGCTGCTATGGGCATTGGGACCTGCTGTAGCACCCTCTGCAACTGCTGTGACTGTGGATCAGCCGTTCTGCAGCTGCAGCGATTTCAGCACGCAACTGGGGTTGTGACGTGGGACTTAGTCCCATTTCGCTTTGTGAATCCTGCCCAATGTGTCAAAACATTAATGGCTGTCTAAACCCAAGCAGTCAGACAAAGAGGTGTATTATCTACTCAATGCCCTATATCAGATGGGGTACCCCAAGGCTCGATATTAGGCCTTCTTTTATTCTCATTGTTTACCAATGACCTTGGCAACAGCTGTTGCAGCAGTCAACTCCTACTTTATGCAGATGACACAGTCCTTTTTAAAAGCCCTCATGACACTCTAACACTTACAGTAGCAAAAAGCTGCAAAAGGACACTCTAAGCCTAGAGCAATGAATACTGTCAAACAAACTACTACTAAATGTTTAAAAAAACAGTGATGTCTTATTTGGCTCCAAACAACTTGGCTGTGTTATAAATCACCTGCTTCCCATCTCAACTTCCTCTGAGCACAAGATTGAGGTTACGCAAACAGTCAAATACCTTAGTATAACATTAGACCAAGGACTCACATTTAAGGCACAACAGCACTGCTCAAACTATCCATCAAAATTAGGTCTCCTATTTCAACTAAACATTCACCTCACCTCTGATTCCAGACTGGCAATAGCAACAAGTATCCTGCTTCCTAAACTCACATATGCTGCCCCATCCTTCAGTCCTTAGGTAAAACTGATTTAAATAGGCTACAGCAGCTGTTCAACAAAACGGCCCACTTCAAAACAATGTCCCCTCCCAGGAAACACCACTATAATGTCCTAGCCTATCAAAAATGGCCATCACTATCAAGCAGGTTTCAATACCCACTGCTAACTACAGCATGCAAACTGGTAAATGGGCCAGTTCCACCTAGCTTTCATGGCCTCCTTGTCCCCAAGCAATCCTCCAGGATGCTCCACTCCTTTGACAAATGGTTACTCGTGCTTCTCAGAATAAGGACTGCAATTGCAAATAAACCCTTCACATTATTGTTTTTTCACTTACCCAGTGAGGCGGGGGTGAGCCCCTAAAGGGCTCTCGCCTCTGGCTCCAAGCATCCGGGCCTCTGGGGCATGACCCACTTCAGGGACAGTGTCAGGTGGGGAGTTTGACTGTGGTACACCTGTCAAAGAGTAATGCAGGTGTAGGTGAGCAGGTGAGCTCAGGGAGGACAGAAATCTCCCATGCAGCAGAAGGGCAAAAGCTCTCTTGATCTTGATTTTCAGTATGAATATGGACTGTGAAAGTTGGGCCTCACAATCCTTCTGGCTATTTGGGTTTTAAGCAGGAGGTGTCAGAAAAGTTATCACAGGGATAACTAGCTTGTGTCGGCCCAGCATTCATAGGGATGTCGCTTTTTGATCCTTCGATGTTGGCTTTTCCTATCATTGTGAAGCAGAATTCACCAAGCTTTGGATGGTTCACCCACTAATGTATTGTGTACAGTTTTGGAGACCACATTTAAAGAGGGACATTACACTGAGAGAGGGTCCAAAGGAGGGCAACCAAAATGATCTGGGGCATGGGGAGAAGACCTATAAGGAGCTTGAAATGTACACCCTGGAGGAGAGGAGGGATGGGGGACATGATAGAGGTTTTATGTACATGAAAAGGATCAATAAAGGAGGCCCAGTCAGGGTGCTCCAAAGGAAGGAGGGTGGCAACAAGAGGTCATGGGTGTAAGCTGAATGGGGCAGGCTCAGAGGGGAAGAGAAGGAGATGTTATTTCACAGAAAAGGTGGTGGAGTCGTGGAATGCACTGCCCAGTGAGCTGATAGAGGTGGAGACTGTGGACGGTTTAAAAGGGGATGGGACAGGTACAGGGGGAGGGTAAATCTGACCAGGCCCAATACAGGTGGAATATCTGGGACTGGGGACAGTATAACCCAAGGGGGAGTAGGGACACCAAAATCAGCCCTCAGTGCGGGTGTTGAAAATTGAGCAGACTTGAGAGAGACCATTAGGCCTGTTCTGCTGGTATTTTAGTATGTTAGTGGTAACTGCCCCAAACCTCTGGAATGCCTTCCCTGAGAACCTGCAAATGGTTAGCTCCTTAGACAATTTCAAAAAGGGCCTAAAAACACACCTACTTGAGCAGTGCCTTTGCCCTTGTATATGCTGAACACTAGGGGACCCCAGCATGACTGGCACCTGCTCGCTGTCATGTTACATGCTCAGCTATCACCACGTATTTGATGTCTTCCCTCAAATCCAGGGCTTCCTTATAGTTTTGTATATTCTAGGATTATACAGTGTTCTAAATATTATTTCGATATTTGATACATGCTTGTAAGTATTGTAATTAACTCAGCCCTTACCAGGTTCTGTGATGTACACTTCCAACTGTGTATTCCTCCTCCTACAGTATATCTGTCATTGAGAATAATGTACCAACTGCGACTGTATGTATTTAATCCTGGGTCACCCCTAAAAAAGGAACCATTGGTTCCAGGGCATACCTGGTTAACAAAATTAAATAAGTATATAAGTAAGTAAATAAGCAAATAAATAAATAAAAGAGAACTGCATGGAACCTGTTAGTCATTTTTATGTTGGCGGTGTGTGCAGCCAACATCTTAGCAGTGAGGGGATTTGGAGGCACAATCGCTGTTGGCGAAATGCAGGGTACGCACCAGTAGGTGCATCCTCATTCCCCAATCAGCGATGCTACACACCATGCATACTAAGTCATAGTTATTATCTAAGGAAAGGCCTGCTGTAACCGAGCAAAGCTCGTCACATGTAGCGGACTCCTTCCACGTGCTCGCCAGCTAGTAGCATGGTGGCACAGTGCCACTACTGCTGACAGCACCGACTTTGGGGTGCCCAATCCCCTGGTTGGCTTCCCTGGCCCTTGAAGTATGTGCTGACAGGGGAGCCCACTCCCATTGGCAGAATATGCCCCCCCACCGTTGTTTCCAATGGGGTGCCCTAATCCCGCCGGCATCCACCCCCTTCCCTGCTGTACCAGGCCGATGGGGAGCCCACTCCCATCGGCATCATGTCCCCCATCTTCAGGCTGATGGGGTGCCCAATCCCCATCAGTTACTGTACCCCCAAACAATGTTTGTTGATGGGGTGCCCAACCCACGGGCATCTGCCCCTTCCCATTGTATCAGGCCGACGGGGAGCCTGCCCCATCGGCATTATGTCCCTCTTCTGTGCTGATGGGGATGCCCAATCCCCCATCAGCTACTGTACCCCCAAACAAAAGAAACAACCTGTAAAAAAGAAAAACGTCTGTTTTTTTTTTTTCCCTTGGTCCCTGTAAACTGGCAACGGTCCCTCGTAGTCTCCCTACCCACCACCACACCCACCCACTGTGCACCCTGCCTCCCCACACTCTCCACCCCATACTTACCTCTGGAGTCTGGTGCGACGATCTTCACTGGACCGGGAACACGTCTGCACTCTTCAAAGCCGACCGCAAACTGAGGAAATGCCGGTAGACTGTATAATGGAATGAATAGGGTTTTTTCAACTTTGCTCCATATCTTGGGCATTTTTTGGAATTTTTGCACCAAATTTTCAACATGGGGTTTTTGGGCCCCTCCTCATGAATTCTATCACAGTTTTGACGTTAATCGGTCCCGAAAGGTGATTTTGCAGTCACTGCGTGAAATCACCTTTTGGGACTGATTAACACAAGGACAGTGGCAGTGTTCATGAGGTGGGCTCTCAAAAGCCTATGTTGCAAATTCGAGGAAAAATCCAAAAATGGCTGTTTACTAAGCGTATGCTATGAGTAGTTGCTACACAAGCTCGTGATTTCACGAATTTGCAATATTTTCATGCCATATTTTCAACATTGTCATTTTCTACACCTCCTTGTGAACAGTACAGCTGTCATTTTACATCCTGGCCGAATGTGTTTCCACACTTCTGGCGACAATACCACGGGTCACTGTGGGAATCAGTTCCGCCAGATTGCAAGAATGACAGTGATACTGTTCATGAGCAGAGGTCCTACAATGCCTATGTTGAAAATTTGGTGATGATACTCATAAAATGATTGTGTTATGAGCGACATTACAAGATCTTGCAAGCACGCCATAACGCATTTGTAATATTTTCACTCTGGATATTCACCATTGGCATTTTTCCACACCTCTTGATGAACAGTAAAGCTGTCATTTTACATATCCTGCCTAAAATGTGTTTTGCACATTCGTGAAGAATAGCATGGTCACTGTGCAAAATCACTTGCTGAGACAGCTTGAGGACATGACAGTGACACTGTACATGAGTAGAGGTGCTAAAATGCCTATGTTGAAAATTTGGTGCCAAACCCATAAATGCCTGTGTTACAAGTGTGCATTGTGGATTTCCCACGCACCTCCTTGTAACTTTGCATATTTGCAATACTTACATGCCACATTTTTACCACTGCTATTTACACCTCCTCATGAACAGTACAGCTGTCGTTTTTTCACATCCTGCCAAACAAGTGTTTCTACAATGCACTACCAAAGGCAATGCCAGCACGACAACATTCAGCATTGACAAATGCCTTGTTTTCTTGTGTAACCTGTTTTCACTTATCCGATCCAGTTCTGTTATTGGTCAATCCTTTCTGGACCTTCAGTTACCTTGTTGGTTGTTTTTGATTTACACACATGGCATACAGTAAGCTCCATTTTAGCTCTCTGTGATCTTGCTTACGTCCCCCTTGAACCAAAGAGTCCCCTAGTAGAACACAGGTGAATTGTGACATAAATGCAACTTCTTAATAAGGACATGAACTGCAGTTCCAAAATGGGCTTTACCACCTGTGTGTGTATCGGAGATACCCACTGAATTTATTAAAAGGCAAGCAAAGATGGGACAACAGAATGTGAACAAGTATTTGTTATGCAGGTCCTACAGAAAACACCGGCTTTCGTGTTCAAGGCAGTTCTCCTTTCAGGTTATAAAAGGTTCTTACATGCAGGAAAAAACTCAGTGCTTAACGTTGGCAGGTTCTGTCAACACTGATGATTTATAATGAAAAAGAAATCATAATACAGCATGTGAGTATATCATTATACAGCATGTGATTACTGGCTGCATTGCTTACTCTACTTTGACAATGAACAAGTTATAGTCTTTTCAAAAATTAACCTTTAATAGTTAATACGGTAAGCATTTTTTTGTTTTAGTTTCACAATCGCTGCTTTACAGGTGAATGCACACAACCGTCTCAAGGTTCTGCCCCTCACTGTCATTGGGGCTCGTGGCTTCTGGAAAGGATTATTTTGGGGTTGGAGTTAGTTTTACACCTTGCAAGATACTTATAACTTACAAACTTGTTGTGAACTTGCTGTGATCTTGTCAAGTTACCATGCCTAGAGTGTGTTATTAAAGCTACTCAAACAGTAGCCTTGCAACAAAAGGAGTTACCTGCACTCATAAAGTGAAAAGAAAAACAGCAGAAAAAAAGGCTAGTACACAGCTCAATACATTTTATTCATGAGAATACTGATACAGCATAGTAGAGAACATGGACTGCAACCTTGGCTTCTGACTGCTGCTTCGTAGGTGCTAGGTGGTTTTGGTAGTCTTCTTGTGAGTGTGGGTCTTGCTGCCCCTTCATTGAGCACTGACCCTGCACCAGTAGAATTGCTGCACTCTGCTTGCTTGGAGTGTTTCCCTCATTGTAATTAGTAACTGAGTTACAAGGCTCTATATATCTCAGTAAGTGCACCAGTATCGGGAGCCCATAGGGATTCTGCTCTCACCTGTTATAGCTCAGGGGTCTGCAGCATATAAAGAGTAAGTGACTTGCTCCAAATCACACAGAAACTTGATGGGATAAGGTGGGACATGGGATCTTCTGGCTCACATTTCCCTGTTCTGTACTCTGACAATTGAAGGAGACTGTTTCTTTCCTTACAGGAACAGAGCTTACAAATTAATGTTCCTGTCATGATCACAGTATCTCATGTCTGATCTGAAACATGTCTCCTAGCTGAATGCATCATGGGAAAGAGAGTTCCACATCACCACAGGGCCATATTTTATCAGGGCCAGTGCTACTAAAGGAGTTTAATTGGTCGAGGTATGGACTTGATTGGTCACTGTGGAAAACTATCAGTGGGGGGGGAGACACATTTAACACACACAGTGGAGAAAAGGAAAGTTGAAACCATTAAGAACGTGCAATTGCTCAGTGGAGCCTTCCCTTTTTGTCATCAAACCTGATGATGATGATGATGACGATGAAGAGGTGCTGGAGGTGATGCAAACAGGCAAGGAGATAGAAGGCTTGCTCAGTTTCAGCTTTATTTGTTTTGTCACTGATCTTTATAAAGTAATTTAAAAAACAGACAGTACATACATGCATTTTACAAATCTAAGATCATCAAACATTACTGGTGATAGCAGCAGAAATGGACTAGTCACACACAAAAAATCATTTACAACAGCTGTTTTTTAACATGTGAACATTATATGACAGCCCGTATCATTACATCACCAAGTTGTCATGGATAAATAGATGCTGCCTTATCAGAAGGCCAAGCAGGGGACACAGCACCAAGCTTAACAATGGTAAGGGACTGTTTAGTACCAGGTGGGCCATTTGTGCCTCCCCTGCTAGGGTTGACACCACCCTGGCATATTTGTTATTACCTGGCAAAGGACGTTTTTGGACGACTGTCTTTTGGTAGCTCACCTCTCTGGTTTGGACCAAGTCACTAGAACTCTCCTCTCCTCTCTTGAATTATGCTCTTAGCCTTACCTCATGCCAGGAACTTATTTCAGCGTTTGCAGGACTCCAAAAATTGTGGCACTTCATGTTTTCTCAAAATCTTGTGCCTGCTGCAGTTAGAAATAGTCTGTCCACACGGCAGGTATTACAAAGTGGTATTCTTTAAGAAAAGGTTAAATGAGATACAAATCAGGTTTTGTCTCCTCTCTAAATCTAAGTATTTGATGTCAGACTCTCAATAATTCCAGCTCTATTGGATACTGACTCCTCTTTCAGCTAAGCCCTGACTGAATGAAAGATAGCATTGTGTAGACTGTTTCTGCTGACCTCACTCACTCTGTCTGGTGACAGGTACTCACTAGTTGTAGATCAGAGCTGTCCCTGCTGCCTCCATAATTCAGACTCAGATGCTGGAAAAAAGGATATCAGCATGTTTTCTTGCACAAAAATACCAACAGAGACCTGCTATTCTCTTTTTAACTTACTTTGTTTATTAAAAATAATTTACAATCAATAACAAACAATAAAAACCTGGCTCAAAGGTACTTGTAATCCTAGTTGTAATAAAATAAAATAAAATAAAAAAATTAAAAAACTTAACAGCCAAAATAGAACGTGATATAACAATACAAGTCAAAGCCTACTAATACACTAACAGGATCCCCTACCTCACCCAGGAAACTCTACTCCCCCCTCATCTAACTTAACTCTACGTGGAATAAATAGGGAAAGTAAAATTGAGTTACACCACACTCTACTCACCACTATGACCTCTACCAGGCATTAGGGTGGCTCCCACCTCTGGTCATTATGACTATGCACTAGATTCTGTCCTTGACAACATCCTTAGAAATGGCAATGCATCACCTTACACCACCTTTCTGAAGGCCAGAGCTCCTCCCAAATGCATACACATGTCCTCAGGACCCCCTATGGAAATCCTTAAGGTCTCCCATGGAATGGGTGGCAGAGCACTGTCTGTGGCTCTCCCTCTCTCTGGAACAGGCTCCCTGCTTCACTCCAGTCCATTGATACCCACAGCTCTTTCAAACACCTACTCAAAGCCTGGTTATTGAACGAGGCTAAATGCCAGTGCTCTCCAGGGTAATCTCCAACAACATGGTACCTTTCCCGCACATCTTAACTGCTAACTCTGCTCTTATAACTTGTTTTGCCTCATTTAGCTGTGAACTAAACTGTAAACTCTCTTTTTTTTTTACTTCCTCCAACATATTGTACACTGTACTGTATTTATTGTGTTGCTGTATTCCTGATGATCTGTATGTAACTCAGTAGTGCTATATTTCTGGCATGGGTCGTAACTGAAAATGGTCCTTCAGATCAGTGTGCTTACCCGGTAACCAAAGATTTCAATAAATAAATTACATATGTCCATAATATGAGTGCATAAAATAATTGTGAATGTTAAATTACATCAAAGACAATTATAGGGGTAATAAGAAATGAAAAAGGAAAGAAAATATACTGGAAAGGAAGCCTTAAACCATATAACATTTCCTATTGTAAAGTTGTACTAAATGAGATGTAATAATAATACTATATATTTGTATACTAATCAATGTTAAAGGCCTCAGAATAATATATTAACTTAATTATATGTATAACCAATATTCTCAGGGAATGCGCTACCAAGAAAATTTTATTTCATAATAAATAGGGCTGTAATTATTTAATGGGGGTCACAGACTTTACGGTTACCGTGCAATTGTCAAATCTGCTCAGTTCCATGAAATCTGTAGTCTCCCATGAAAATCCCCAATGTTTTGTGCTCAGAGTAGAAAACTTTTGCGAGCTGGCCATCAGGACACAGAACAGGGGAAAGAAATATAGTAATATAGGAGCCAATGGAATTTTAAAATGCAGACTTATCCATTTCCATCAATCTGTGCCCTCTGAATACAATATTATTGCAGCCTGACCCTAGCTTCACTGACCATCAAGAACAGAAATGGTACAGCTGAGCAACTGTCTTTTGTTCACTCATCACATATTGTCGCTGTTTAATCAGCAGACGAGTCAGCAGAGAGCTGAGCTGAACCGAGGCAGGTAGAGCTGTAAACTGTGCTGGGAAGAGGGGAGGGGGCTTTGTATGCGCCTACCCTTTGTACCATGTGGGACTGGAGCAAGTGGGGAGTGAGTCTGCAATAAGAAGACACATCAGTCAACAATCGAGCTGTAAATTTCAGCACATTTTTATGCACTTGCCACATATTATGACTGATCGGGCATGTAGTCAGTGGAGAGCTGAGCTGAGTTGGAGGCAGGCAGAGCAAAGAGGGCACATCAATCAAGGATCGAGCAGCACCTTTCAGTGCACCTAATACAGTCTAATCCTAATCCTCCTCCAGGAGGGCTGAGGCTTCTGTCCTCACCGCACAGTATAATCATGGTGACACCATAGTACTGATCTCACCCACTCACTTGCTACCCCTGCTTGCCTTACTCTCACTGACTCACTGACTTTTTCACCATGAAGTGCCATGAAATTAGTGTAGTTTCCACCATGCATGTGCCTTGAAACTGGCCATTTATGACCGTGAAAAATTACAGCCCTAAAATAAATGGCATCCTTTCAAATAAGTCACAAATCTATGAATGAAGTGATTACTTCTATTATAGAAATATTTTATCAGATAAATAATTTGAAGATTTAATCAGATGTTAGATAGTGATTCTGACAAAGAAGTATCATTCATGGGTGTAGGCAGGCATACTCCAAGCACTCCATGGTGTGCAATTTTATTTAAGGGGTAGCAAATAGGCTCTGAACTGCTTCCTTTTTCCATGAAAATCAACAAAGAAAATGCTGAACCTGTCTGCATTTTTATTCATATGAGTCGAAACTAGAAGGACTGGTCACTAATACTGTCTTTGCATCCCAAGGACAATACAACTTTACAGGCTCTGGGCTGGTATGTGGGCATCTTAGGGAGCAATGCATGGCATTTGTATTTACCCATGCATGGCTTCACCCCGGGGGGGGTAGCTCACCTGAACGGGGGGGTAGGGGTAGCAGTGAGTCCACTTGGTCTGCAGATCTGAAATCCTTGGCTACACCCCTGGTATCATTATCTAACCAATGCCTAGAAATTGTTTGGTTGATACTGCTATTAAAGTTATTAATGCTTTGTCTGAGAAATATGTCAAAGCCTGTACATTACCTAAAATACAACATTCCAAGCTAGAAACATTAAATGGCCTAAGGTTATCTAATACTTTTTCTTTAACTTAGTACATTCCCAAAAACATGTGTTAGTGAGCTGGGGCCCCAATTCCAAATTGGGCTATGCGACATAGCCCGAGATCGCCAAACCCCTTGGCGTATCCCGTGACTTACACCACGCATTACGCCCGCAGGTATTCCAAGTGGTGCCTTGCGCCATGGCGGCTGCAGGCTATGGCAATCATGGGTTACGCCACCCACTACACCACAGTCCACAGTGCCATGGCACAGGCATGGGTTATGGCAGCAACTTTGCCCAGTTCCAGGAGGGTGGCTGTCATAACCCATAAGCATGATTATGGAAGTGGTACTGATGGGGCTAACTTAGAACAGCCTGAAGCTGCTCTAAGTGGCAAATGATGGTGCTATCCATTGGCTGCCCACCTCGTGGCACCACGACAATGGTGCAGATGGGTCCCCATGCCCCCACAGGAATAACCCTTCCCCCACCCCAAATGTTGAGGAACCCCAGGGGTCCATTCTCTAGCATGCCCTGGACACCTGTGCCACCTGTCCTGCCCCCCATGCCCTCTGCTGTGTGCTGAGGTGGTCCAGAGCTGGAGGGCTTCGGGGGAGCTGCCTGTCACAGGCCACAATTGTGACATGCTGGGCATATACGCCATGAACATGGCATTAGCATCCACATGGTGTGTCCCACATGTCACAAGTGCCAGGACCCTGCTGCTCTTGGAATGTGGCGTAGGGTCCCTGGCATAGCGGCAATTGTTGTAACTAGCTTACCCTGGTCAGTTGTGGCAATCCTTTGGAATCAGGCCCTAGTCACTAAACTGCATCTAAAATATTTATCCAAGTCAATAAAGCCATAATTATGTGATTTTAAAGGAGACATGTCTGCATTGTGCAAGATTTTAAAGTGAATTAGTTTGAGATTATCTAGTGAAATAAGTCTGTATATGTTTTGCCATAAATTAGACCAATTGAGTGGGTATTTTTTATTTACTTCTGACCAATAACCATGTGAAATAGGTTTGTCAGTAAATTTACCCACTAAGAGAGTTAAGTATATATTAACAATGGGATGAGGCTTCAAAATGGCTAGTTTGAGTTTATTGATTATGTCTTGCCAATTTATTTTTTTAAGGGAAAGGGCCAAAGTGAGTTTTAGGGGCCAGTTTGGATATTAACAATTTACTAAGGTATTTTTTACCTAAACTAAAATCCAAAAGAATTATACTTACAAGAAAAAAATAACCATTATTCAGAAAAGACAAGACTGGGGGGATTATGTTCTACAAGAAGCTAAGAGGAGTCAAAATATTTCCCATTAATTAAGAAATTAGAATTATTAAGTAATAATTGATTAGAATCTTGATCTATTTTAATACATAAGAACTTATCCATTTGATCGTGTGTTTTTTTTTTTGCATTATTTTATTTATTTGCCCCACCATGTTCGGTGACCCCCACTTCTTCAGGCTCCGCAATTCCCCTCCAAACCCCACTGACCTTACTTCAAGCCTCTTCAACTCCTCACATTGCAGCTGGTCCCCTGGGATATCCCAGATGTAACCCTTTGCTGGGCAGGTCCCCCTCCTCCAAGGGGGAAGGCACCGGGGGGGAGGATAGCCCAGCGCACTGTTGTAGGGCCCAGGGATGCTGCTGAGGAGAAGAAGGCCCCCCAGAAGGCACTGGAGGTGTCAGGGACAGAGAGCTGTCATCCAGCAGCCACTGAGCAGTATTTCTGCTTTTCTAGGTTCCCCTGCATGCCACTTATGTAGTGCCCCCAGTCTCCGCTGGGGCCAATGCTGAGTGAGGCCATCCCCAAACTCACCCCAGAATAGGAGAGCAGTCCTACAGATGCTTGATCCTGTCCTCCACCTGACAACCCCCAGCAACCCAAGTCCATTCCCGAACCCGGGTCATCAGTGTTGGTCGAGGTAAGACACCAGCAACTCAGCCCTCTATGCCACCGGGCCAGTTGACTGTGTATTTTAAGAGAAATCCCAATCACCGAGTTTTTGAATATTTTAGGAATAGTTCTAAATTTCCAGTAGTGCAAGTTTTCCTTAGTCAGTTTATACCTCTTTAATATCATCAATTCTAGTTCTAACTAGGTAGGTACATGCTGGTTGTATGAAATTGGATTGTGCAACCATCTAAGATATTTGTTTATGTGGGAAGCCATATAATACAGAGTCAGGTTAGGAATTTTTATTCCCCTGTGTGATTTAGGATGCATTAGCTTATTTAAAGCTATTCTCTGAATTTTCCCCTGCCAGATGAAGTTATTAATTAGGGTATGCACCAAAATTAAACACTTCAAAGGAAGAAATATATTTGTCATGTTTAAGGGATAAAATAACATTGGAAAAATATTAATTTTATTAATATTCACTCTGCCCCAGAATGAAATGTGGATTAGTTGCCATCTCATCAGATTTTGCTTTAACTTAACAATCAGGTTATCTAAATTTAATTTTACACTTTGGGAAGAATCAGCAGACAAGTAAATACCTACATATTTAAGATTAGATGAGGACCATGAAAGGCCTACATTTAGACTATCATTCTTAATCGAAACCTGTTTAATGGCATTACCTCAGTTTTCTTTTTATTCAACCTATAGTTAGAAAATTTAACATTCTGAGTAGTTTGTAAGGCTTCTGTAATTGATGTAACTAGGTTAGATAAATGCATAAGTAAATAATTCGAAAAGGCTAATAAGTTTAGGTTTTGGTCTCCTATTTGTATTCATGTAATAAGGGAGTTAGTATTTAATCAATACAATAAGGGTTCTAAATAAAAGTTAAATGTATTGGGGACAAGGGGCACCCTTGGCAAGTACCATAAAATAATCTGAAAGCATATGAAAACATACTATTACAAAAAAAATCCTGGCCATAGAAAATTAATATAAAGTTATAAGCCAATCTATAAATAATGTTGGGAAACCAAATTTACCTAGTGTAGCATATAGGAAATGATGATCCACCCTGTTAAAGGCTTTTTCCGCATTCAGAGATACCAGCACTACAGGGTACCTGGAATCTCTGGATGCAGAAAAAATATGTGCTAGTTTTCTCAAATGATCAGACACTTGTCTATAAGAAATAAAACCTACCTGATCCCTAGAAATTAGAGTGCCATATGTTTGTAATTCTTTTAGCCAATATAGAGGTTAATATTTTCATATAATAATTCATAAGATATATCTGGCGGTGACAGCTAACTTTGTTTTTAGGTTTATTAGGTTTGGTAATAAAATTATAAGTGCTTCTAATAAGACTTTATCCACGCTCTCATTCTCTAGAATATACTGTAAGTAAAAAAAAAAAAATAATATTGTAACCACAATTTCTTTAAATGATTTATAGAAGTTGGGTGTAAAACCATCTGGGCCTGGTGACTTGTTAAGTGTTAAATTGTCTATAACATCCTTTATTTCCTGTTCACGTATAGATTTTATTAATCCTTGCACCTGCTTCTCAGTTAGTTTAGGGCAGTTAAATTTATTCAGGTAACTATTTAGGTCTTCGATTGAAGAAGAGCATTGAATAGGACCATAAGGCTGAGTATGGAATTAAAAATATTTTGAAATAATACCCTCTGGATCAGTAACAACCTGATCAGTTTCTTCAGAAATAATCACTTCCATGTTCTTAGATTGTAGGAGATGTTTTAGTCAATTAGTTAATATTTTACTAGGTTTTTCACACAGATCTGTATATTTTTCCTTTGTTTCAACAATTATAAATTCCACCTTTACTTTTAGTTAATAAAAATAGCTCAACTTTAAGTTTCTGTAACTCTTGACATTCCTTATCAGAAAGGGTCCCATTATTGTTTTTCTCTGTATTCTCTATTTCTAAAGAGTTCAATTTTTTTCAAGATTCTGATGCTTCTGTTTGGTTGCAACTCTGATAAAATCCCTCTAACATAACACTTGTATGCCTGCCAAATTATATCAAATCTGTCTGAGGTGTTTACATTTACTTCCAAAAAGTGATTACTGGACTTTGAAACAAATTCTATAATATAGTTCTGTCTCAATAAACTATTATCTAATCTCCAGATAAATTGAATACTACGAGGATAGGTCAATGTCATCTGAAGAGCTACCAAAGAGTGGTCTGAAAGTGTTCTAGACACAATTTGTGTATCAATTACTGAAGGAAGTAAAAACTTTGTAAGTAAAAAATAATCGATCCTTGAAAAAGATTTATGTACTGGAGAATAAAAAGAATATTTACAGATATCAGGATGTAAAATTCTCCACGGGTCAACCAAGTCATACAGTCTAAGTAGATCTGTCAGTGCATTATTATCAACTAAAATTGTGTGACTAGAATTCAGAGATTTATCTAATATGGGGTCAAGTGATAAATTCCAATCTCCCCCTAAAATTATATTGACAGATAAAAATGGTGAAAGAATTAAAATTAGCTTTGTTAAAAATGATACAGTATTAGTGTTTGGACCATAAATCAATCCCAATACTATGTTTACTTGATTAATTTTGCCCCCCCCCCACCAGAACACATCTCCCTTTGGAATCTGTTATAATTTTTGTAGGTTTAAAGTCAACAGTATTGCCTACTAAAATAGCAACTCCTTTTTTAGTAGAGTGACCCCGAGCTCCAAAAGTTGTTTTAGAATTAAATCTCTTAAGCATATCAGATTCAGATATTAACAAATGCATCTCCAGTAAAAAAATGATGTTACAACCAAAGTTGCTAATGTAATGTAAAAGCTGTATCCTTTAACCTTGGATCACAACCCCTTTGCATTCCAGGATAAGAATTTAATATTTAGATTAGACATCCTTGTGCATTAGCTTCAAAATAAACCCCTTTAACATTTTGGATATGAAACATTGTGAGATACGTAAGGTAAGCCTGTGTAAAAGATTAACCTTCAAAACCCATTCCCCAAGCCTGTATACCATTGTAACAGTGACACTTTTACAGCAACGCTCTTACAGTGTCACCAACCCATCGTCACCCACAGTGTTGACTGGGTTATCGAAGCAATGACTGTGTCATCGACTCTGGAGTTTGGCTGCTCTCCCCTGACATTCACCCCCCCCAGTTGAATTCTATAGGTCCAGGGGTGCAGAGGGGAAGCCCCCCTGCATGAACACCAAACAGGTGTCAGTGTGATTCCTGGTCAGGGTCGGTACCTGTTGGTGTCAGGGAAGTCAGTGATCATGTGTCGCTATGGAGGAGGTTGGTGATATTCCTGTCACCATGGCATGGTGGAACCCCCACAAGCCTCCCCTCAAACAAATAACACAGAACTACCCCTCAGTCCTAAAGACTGAACTCCTAACAACACATTAATCCTGACAAGCTTAAACAATAACTTCTTGCTGCTCCTATTCCATCCAATTTATATAGCATTAGTATTGTCATTTAAGTAACTGAATCAGTCCACACATAAAGTTATACACTCCAACTAAATTATAATGAATTGAAATTATTTTAATTCTTCTATACTAATAGAGAATTTACATGCATTCTAAATACATCCTATTTATTCAAAAGGACAAGATAATTACTTACAGTGCGGAAACTTCTTCAAATAAAAAGATTTCATGGGGGGACAAGGACTCATAAGGTAAATATTAAATTATTTAATAAGTGGCTAGTCTAAACAGTTTGCTATCCCAGATAGTAAAACCTGAGGGAAATAGTCAAATGGCAAAGTAAACCATATCATATATTAACAATATAATAGAATGATTAATTTTATATCACACATGGGTTAAATTTTGATCCATTCGGCATGAGTAAATATCAGAAGAAATGGTAAATACCATTTGTATAACAGTCCAATTTAGCTCCAAAGTCTTACTCACAAAAATTATAAAGCAAAAAGGTTATGTGCTATTAAAGTTAAAAAATATATATCTAAACTTAATCTAACAAAAATTATGAAATATTCCTGAAGTTTGATATTCATATTCTGTTCATAAACCTTAGAGTTTATCCTCTGTAACAGGACCATAAAAGGAGAAGAAGAAAGATTAAAATCCAAAATAATGATCAAGGTTTACCAACCTAAATTAAAATTGTATTTATTTATTTAGCTTTTGTTTACCGGGTAGGTGCACTAGCCAGCAAGTGACTATTTTCAGGCATGACCTGGGAGAGTACAATACAGGATATACCAAGGAAGGTTTAACAATACAATTTGAAGGGCAGTGCAGAGTACATACATTCAGGGAGGCAGTTTCAGCTAGGCTAACATTGAGTCGGCTAGAACTAGGCAAAACGTTTGGATAGAAAGTACAGGAGGTGTTACAAGGGAGTGTAAGTACTGGTACGAAGTCAGAGTCATTTCACCCCAGAAGGGGGTATTTGCATATGCATTTTTGGTTGGTAAATCTTTCTCATACATGCTACAATAAATAATTGCATAGTCTAAGTAGCCTCAGAGTAAAACTTTCCACTTTAGTTGCATATACAAAGAAAGGCAAATTAATCTTTTGCTTACATGCGCTATTTATCAATGACTGAGGCTTTAAAATAAGTACTTCTGTGTTTACTGTATTACCAGGGCTAGAATCCCAGGCTGTTTGCATGGAATGGATCACTAAAAAACAAAGGAGAAATTAACAGTCTAATTCACATTAAATTCTAGTTTTTAACTCTCATGTATAAAGATCAATGAGTCATATTTTGCTTTTTGTTTGTAAATTTCTGGTCCAGTGTGCCGAAAAAGACAGTCACAACAGCCCAATACCTCACTGCTTAGGTTCTCAAATTGTGGAAAGGGAGCATAAGAACATTTAGAGCACTTAGTTATAGTCTTTTTAACCCTGTATTTTAAAATTACTAACAAAATTACCTGAATGCAATACAGTAGGAGTAAGCCTACTAATGATAGTATACAACAGCTAGCTTTAACACATCACTGTACTCCCGGAGTCTTAAGTAGCATATCTTATATTTACTTTTCACAAAAAACAATCCCCTTACAAGTTAATTTAGGATGTAAGAATCTTATTAAGGACAGTCATAAATGAAAAATGGCATCTTACAAATTCCTAAATAAATATCAATCAATGTGGAGCAGTCATTTCTTAAATGTGTGAAGGGGAATGCATGCTTCTTTTATAATACTTCACTTTGTAGTTTTCAAACTAGGTGAGGAGAAACTAAAATATTTTCAAACCAATTCTCAATGTATACGATCCCAATTATCTAAAACCTTGAAACAATATATATTTCAGTTTAACCTAGTTAGAGTGAGTCAAACTGCAACTTAGATAGATCCATATAATTTGCAAGGGTCTATATAAAATTCCTATTTAAGTATTCAATGTTTAAAAAAACAGCCATAGAGAGTTTAAATAACTACCTTGACCAAGCGGTCTCATTAATTAAATATACTTTAAGTCTTTAAGACTTTAAAATTTAGATTGGATCAACAATCGTTGGTTATCAGAACTTTGTGTAGACAACTTGAGTCTTGGATCTTTCTTGAAGGTACTGCACCAGTGATTTCACAGTTTATACATTTTTCACATCAACAAGTCTCTAATGAAATGATGAAAAAGCAGAATACCTTTTTGTAAGTGTCGAGCCTATTTGTTGTACCCTGATATTTAAAACACTGAACTATTAAAGTAACTGATCATTACGTGAAAGGAAATCCAGAAGTTAACATAGATAAATAACTGACCTCTATAGATAACAAACTTGCAGCTCACCTTGAGCTTTTAAATGTAGCCTGTCGATTGTCAAATTCCAACTTAAAAAAAGTATACTAAATGCATATACATAAATATGGATATAGTGCAAGTTTAGTTAAATGATACCCAACGTTTCTTACAAAAGTAAAAGGAATACAGAATAGCTTGGGTATCACCATATACATTTAGGTCCTATACCATTCATTTGGAACTGCATCATGTTCATCCTGATTTAAACAGATCCAAGAAAAGTTGAGTCAGCTGTTTTCTGGCTTGATCAAGGATTTCAAATGCGTGATGTTTACCTTCTTTGGTAATTGAGAGATGAGCAGGGTATGACATCTTAAACTTTATGCTTACTGCAATCAACTTATTTACCAAAGGTGCACATTCTCTGCTCCCTTTGCCGAACCGCAGGAGGCAGATCTTGTAAAAGTCTGATTTTTGTATCATCCCACAATAAACCCTTAGAACTTTTAGCAGCATTCGGAACATGCATTCTGTCTACATAATTTAAAAACTTTATAATGCCGGCCCAGTGGTACAGAGGGCTAAGGCACTGGTGCCTTACCTCATGCTATGCCACTGACGCTGGTACAGGAATGGCCTTGGGTCACTGAGGAGCTGGCTTGGGGGGAGAGGGTTGGAGAGGGATTGAGCTATGGCTCTCCCCTCCAAAGGGGTGGATGCCTGCTCTGCCATCATCCCATGCCCACTGGGTGGAGGTCCAGTGGGTAGCACAGGTGGTTACAGCGGCAACGCAAATCTGGGGAGGGGTGGAAAGGCCACCAGATCCTGGTGTGTGCATGTGCCTCTACACAAGTACATGCATGTGTATGCTGTGACCCTGGGAGGGAAGGGGAGAAAACTGAAAAATAATGAAAATTACAGATAAAAAAAGAAACTTTATAATGATGGGTCAGGGAGGATTGGTACTGGCAGGCAAAGGACGTAGTGCACGATGAGCTCATTCTATTACATACATTGAACCATTAGGTGATTTCCCAGTGATATTTTCACAGATTACTTTTGCAAAATGGATCAGATCTGTACCCTCTGATGCCACAGGTATGCCATAAATCACTACATTATTCCTTCTGGACCTTTTCTTTAGGTTTTCAAGCTTTGCTTCTAGTTTATTAGTTTTTTGTATCAGCAGTGGAACCTCTGGCTTGAATTTGTCTTTCCTGTCATCTAGTGATGAAATTCTGGCTTCCGCATCTATTAGCCTATTGTTAATGCCTTCAATAGTATTTCTAGTTATCTTAGAATCCACCACCAAGGATAGTATGGCATCTTTTAGAGGTTTCGTTTCCTCTAATAACTTATTTTCCATTAGAAAATGATGGCTTGCAGAAGCTGCTGGTTGTTTGGTGGATATCTGTTTGGCACACTTTAAACCACCCTGCCAATCAGGAGTTGGAGGTGGCATATGCTTGATTGGAAGTTTATCGACCAGTAAGGTAAGAAAAATAATGACTTTCCTTTTAAAATACTTTTGATAGCAAAATAGTGATGAACAGGAGCCAGAAAATAGATATAGGGAAGGCCGAACAGAGAGCTCACAGAAGTGTGCATAACCTGTCTGAGTCATCACTGGAAGTCCTCGAGACCTGCTATTCTACATAACTCATTTTATCTTTCCATATTTGTATAGCTAAAAGCATTAGGATGCAAAAGTAGTCTTATATTATTCAACTGGGGCACTCACATAGATAATTAACTAGGAAAATTGGGCCCAAATCTTTACATATTATTTCAACATGAGAACTGCCTAACCTCTAAAACAAACAAAAATATTATAAAAGCAATGTTATTGCTTCAAACTGACTAAAGTAACCTTCTCTATGGTAGTGCCTCTGTGTGCTCATTAAAAAAACTTGATGTAATGTATATAACGTATGGTACACTTTATCTTGCACACCCCATATGATGCTCGCTACTGCCATTTGTACCATGTCCTGGACTGGCTGCCACTAACTGAATGCAGTAAACTGCATCTCTTACAAGTTATGAACTGCGGTATTTTCTGTAGTGTCACAAAGTATATTACTGATAAACTATATTACCATACAATAAGATCTAGACTATGTTAATCCAGGGATCTAGACTATGGTTCCCCATCACCAAAAATGTAAATTACATACCCACTGCAATTCTTGATCTTCCTATATATCTTCACCATTCATCACTGGTGGGATTGAAGCCAAAAGCATAGGATCCGACAGGAAACTTCGCTTTAAGAAAAATCTTAACTGCTTTAAGAAGGAGGGATGATGTCAGGGATGGCACCACCCTCGAGGATGATGCATTACGTGGTGCTCATAGGTTAGCCAGTAACTGACACCATCCCTTCTACTCCCTCAGTTCCTTTCACTGAAGAGGAAACTAAGTAGGAGAAACAAGGGTGAAGGGTGGGCAAGGGAGCCCAAAGGAACAGTAAAAGGAGAGAATGTGAACTTAAAAAGGAATAAGCCGATAGGAGAGGCCAGTTTTTTTTTTTTTTTAATTGGGGCCTATGAGGGTCTCGATTGGGGTCCCCAGCCTCTGGGCAGAACCCAGAAGAAGAAGAAGAAGAAGAAACAGGAGAGAGAAGATGAAGAAGAAAGAAGAAAGAGAAGAGAAGGGGTGAGAGAGAGGGGTGCACAGTGGGAGAATGCAGCATACTCCCCTGCACCATTCCCTCTGGACCAGACCAACTTAAGTCGACCAGCTTTGCCCTCTTATCAAGAAAGCAATGCTCCATTCTCTCTCCCCCTTTTTTTGGAAGCCTAGAGGCCTAGTCCAAGAACTGGGTATCCCCCCAAAAAAAGAGGGAATCTTAACCCTTGCCAACAAGAGGGGTGACAGGGGACGCAGTCGATAAAAAATAAATAGTTTAGGTCCACATGGGAGGACAACATGTCTTAATGCTCCCTTTCTCTCTCTCTCTCTCCCTCTCCCCCTTCCTCTCTCTTCATTATGGAGCTGGGGGCCAAGAGAGAACCTCTCAGCCAACAGCTACCTCGGTGTCCTAAGGACCCGGGGTAAATAGGAAAAACACCTAAATCCTACACCATCGAGGAGGACATGACAGGGCAGGACCTCAGAGAGGTTTCCTGGGCCTCACATTCCAAAGGACTTAAATTTGCAGAAGTGGACCCTTGAAGGGGTCCACTGCTAGGGAAAGAAGAAGGAGATGTATGGGGCCCCAAGGCCCTAGTCTCAACAGAGGACCAGGAGATGTACCCCACCAAGGGTGAGGTATCTGAGCAGAGCTGAAGACCTGAGACTTGTCTGTTGTAAAGAGGGCCCTGAGGAACCACTGAAAATGGTCCAGAGCCTCCTACTTGCCCTCCCCTTGTTTGGGCCCCTGTTGCTTCTGAGAAGTGACAGAGACCCTGTAGATACCTGTGGAACTGAGCCCACAATTGGCCTCAATAGGGAGGGAGGGCAAGCAGGTATAACGCATTGCTCAGAGGCTGAGGCCCATGAGGGGATGGGTGGGGTAGAAGTGATGAATGGTGAAGATATACAGGAAGATCAAGAATTATGGTAGGTACATAATTTACATATCTTCTCTGTATCAGTCTTCACCATTCATCACTGGTGGATGATAATCAAGCCCAAAAAGTGGACTGGTACCTCCCTGAAGGCTGGACTGCCTTCAGCCCCTCGTAGGGGAGTCACAAGGTAGGATGGCCCATTTTGGGTCTGCCAGACCAGCCATTCACTGAGAGTCAGGATGAGCCTCCTGCCAATAGGAGAGGGAGGACACCCCCACAGTTCCTGCCTGACCCTTCGGGAGAAAAATTGGGTCCCCCAAAAAGGCGAGGCAGTCATCTTATGCCAGACCAGGGGTGAGAACTGGGATAGGCAAAGTCATACCGTCTGCCTACTGCAGACCGCCAATCCCACCAGTCTGGAAGCTACTGTGTTGGTGTCATATGATGCCCATGCCTGGTGTATCACTAGCTCCAGACCTCTTGTGGTGATGACAATAGCTCACCTGGTCAACTCACAATCAGGCAAGGCCACAAGGAAGGTTCCCATAGTGGCCCACATGCAACTCTCATAAGTCACTATGTGTGCCTGATGTGCTGCTATTGATAGGAGAAGCACTAAGGCAAAAATCCTCCTGCCCCAGTGATCAAACTCCACAAAGTCTGAATCTGAAAGATGGGCTACTATGAAGTGCAGACACCCAGAAGAGGTGTCCAGCCACTCCAGACCCAAGGTGGGGTGGGGCAAAGACCCTGGAGACCCTGAGGGGTGCATTACCAATGCTGGCAGACTCCTGGAGTGGGGGAAGTAGAGGCTGGTGACTACCAGGCACTGTGTGACTCCTCAATGAAAGGTCACTGTCACAGAGGAATCATAAGTGACTCCTGACTGTATTCCCCCAAGGAACACCCGAGTCACACAATTAGCACTGCAGCTTTGTACAGGGGTTAAATTGAGCTCTCCCTACATTGTCAATAGGAATCACTGATATGCAGTGAAATCAGCATCCAAAGACTGGTATGATGGAGGTTCTTCTTCCTCCAGGGAGAAAGCTGATGAGGTGGAGGGGAGCTGCTTAGAGAACAAATGCATCATATCAGGAGATGAAAAGACTGTCTCATTCATGGCCTTGTAGTGTAGGGAATTAATCCACCATAGCCCTATACTGTTCCCAGGTGAAGGGCCTAAAAGGACCAGAGAGACCAGGGAGAAGGGGAGAAAGATGTGAAGTGGACCCAGAATGAGCAACGTGACCCTGAGGGACTTGATCAGATCAGCTAGGGCCAGAGGCATGAGTGGGGGACCCCTTTACAGTGAGGGGAAGCACTGCCCAGATTCCACCTGCTCCTCAACCATTCGCAAGCTAGCAGGTGGAGACCCTATGAGGAAGACCCCTGGTGAGGAGACTGCAGCCCAGCAAACCCAACAAGGAGAATTTCTCCCCCACCTGATGCAGGACTCTGTCCTCCCAAGAGAGGAATGGGTGGCTGAACCAACACTCTGACTCTGTCTCTGGGTGGCCGAGGACACCCAAGTAGAGTGAGAAGAGGGTCAACCCCCCAACCTGCCCAGAGAGGATGGAGACCTTCCCCTCAAGTGAGGCCTCCTAGCAGCAAATAATCTGAGTGAGTAGGGGAGTGAAAAGCTGGCACCCAGATCACTCTCTGACTCCCCCCACCCCATAGCAACACTGAAAAGGGGTCTGGTGGCCATATCAGGCTCCTCCATAGAGATGGTCCCCAAAGTGGCACTGTCACCGTGGGTGGCACCCAGAATGGCACTGTATCCCTTCACAGGACTGACATCAGGGTCAGCACCCAATGTGGCACCAGCCTCAGCACCAACCATTGTCATGGCACCAATGCCCGAGGTGTCACTAACATCGGGGACAGCACTGACCACAGCACCGACCCGGATACAGCACCGAACATGGCACCAACTGCAGTGCCATCATTGGGGTGGTACTGAGCACAGCACCATCATCAATGCCAACACCATCCTCAATGCCATTCCCAGACACCCCACCTGAGGCAGCACCAAGAATGCCACCTGGGTCCTCCGTGGCACCGACAGAGACATGGGCAGTGTCGAGCTTGGTGTCCACATTCAGATCAGATCCCACCAAAGACCCCGAACAAAATCCAGAGGGTGACCACCCTGAAGACTCAGGTCACCATTCTGATCCCTCTGAGTCATCCTCTGATTCTGAGCAGAAGACTACAGAGACTTTTAGAGAAGCAACCCCTGTCACCCTACCAGTCCCAGCACTGAGAATGGTGTCAGGAATAGAATCCATGACAGTGGGAAGGGGATCCCACTCACCAATACTGGAAACAGCGTCAGGAGCAGAGACCACCTCCACTGCCCCCAAAGGGACCTCCAGCATAAGGTCCTCTATGTAGCTGGGGCCATGACATCAGGATCTGCCAGTCCTCCAAAGGAGAACCCGGTTTGGAGCAGCCATCAGTTTTCTCCCTAGAGGAGGCTGACTGTAACCCCAACCACTCTTCCAGGCACTGGGACTCAGTGGGACATGAGCCCTCAGTGACCTGCTCTCCCTCAGTGCATGTAGGCTTGGGGGGAGGCCCATGAATGTGACAAGGAGCTCCTGCCACTCTTGAGGACTGACCTTCTCTTAAATTTGGTGCAACAGTTCTTCTATTTCTTAGCCTAATCTATCCTTGACAATTTCTAGTCCATAAGGTTGGCCACCTATTGACACACCCTTCCCTTTCTTAACTATGCTACAGTGTCCTCTTTAATTTTCATTTTCCCTCTCAGGTCCTCGTACAGGAAGGTTATTGTGGTGACCTCCAATCATATGTAAAACAGGTTGTGTTTATCACTGTTGGATTTAGTATGTAGTAGCACTATGTCATAAAATACCTTTATGTATATACCTTATGTTTATGAAACCAGTTAATGCTGAAAACACCATGATACTAGGTGATTTTGATAATGGTAAAAAGTTCTAGGTGACTATTATAAAAATTAAGTTAGTTGTGCTATTTAAAATGCATGTAAATTGCTGTAAACTGAACAAGTCTGACATTTCATGATCATTTGCATATATCCAATGGTGCTTTGCATTATGAAAGTATGTGTGATGTTATGCTTCTTTGAATCTTGGCTTATTGTCAATGCCCTTTGGGGTAACCCATGTTACAGTGCTTCTGCATTGAGGTTCTTTGTCTTTAGCTTGTTTTGGTTTTTTTTGAGCCCCCACCACCCAAGCAAACAAGGCCCGCATAGAGGTGGAGGCTGAATCTCAACTGCTAGGTTAGATCAGAGATCAGTGTCAGTAGGTGCTGGCTAAGTACAGAGAAAGGACATACATAGTCTGTTGCTGCAAAGTGATGTACTGAAGAAGGAATATGCCATTGTTTAGGGTTTTCTCTTGTATTTTGAATAAACATCACACAGAGATTGAGTGTTGAACTTGAAGTTCAGTGTCTGGTCCATTTGTTATCCCACAACCCCTCCACAGACTTGGTGTCAGAAGTGGAATAACTTGCTGGAAGCATCTGGACTGGCCAAAGAGGGTCTTTTTTTGGTGGCTATCACCCAGATACCCCAGGTGGACCGATGCACCAGGGGTTGCCAGAGAAGAAAGTCTGGAGAGTTCTGACCACAACCAAGGCTGACAGATGAAGAGAATCTGCTGTCTGGACTGGACCTGGGAGCTCTGAGGAAGGCCAAGCCTGAAGATGATGAAGAGATGCAAAGCAATGAGAAACTACCATGGGGTCAAGGCAGACTGACTGTGCAGAGAGGTGGAATACTAAGTTAGATCAGAGATCAGTTTCAGTAGGTGTTGACTAAGTGAAGAGAAAGGACATACATAGTCTGTTGCTGCAAACTGATGAACTGAAGAAGGGATATGCCATTGCTTAAGGTTCTTTCTTGTATTTTGAATAAACATCACACAGAGATTGTGTGTTGCACCTGAAGTTTGGTGCCTGGTCCATCTGTTATCCTAAAACCCCACCACAGGGGATCAGGCCTAATGACCTTAACTTGGTGGCCCATTTGCGTTGCTTGCCTCTGAAGGTTGGGGAAGCATGTCCCAACCCCACCTTGTGCAATTCCAGAGTTTAGTAATCCATGCTGAAGCAGGTGTCACATCTGTCCATATCATGATCTGCCTCGAGCAGGTGAAACATCGATCATGCAGGTCCGTTATCGTGAACCTACCTCCACAAGGGTACCGTTGCATGGGGGAGGTTCCCACTTTGGAAGATTTGCACCCTGAACCTGACATGACTCAATCACAATAACAAAATAATAAAAAGGAGAAAAAGCAAGATGCCAAACTAAACAGTACTGAACAGTGTTGAGTATGGCATTGAGATAATGATGAGCAGAACAACTAAAACCTTTTTCAGAGTGACACAGTTGAAATCCTCAAGCTGTCCCATGAAGCACCTGCTACCTCAACAGCCAGAACAGCAGAACTGAGGGAGTGGAAGGGATGGTGTCAGTTACTGGCCAACACACGAGTGCCATGCTATGCATCTGCCTTGAGGTGGCACCATCCCCTACATTGTCCCTCCCTCTCAAAGCAGTTAAGCATTTTCTTAAAGCAAAGCTTCACATGGGGTCCAGCACCTTTGGCTTGAATCCCAACAGTGATGAATGGTGAAGCTTTATACAGGAAAAATGAACATTTAAGGCTACCTCTATATTTGTCCAAGGACCACATTCCTGCAGCAACAACCCAATAAACTTGAGAACATGTACAGGCCAATCAGCCTCTTCTCACTAATTACCATGTGATTGTCTGATCTATTTCTCAGTCCAGACTGTATTTCCTGCCATCAAACTGTGTTGCTGAACATAGCCCCAGTTAAGGCTTATTTATCCTTGTGTCTGCTGTAGAAAGGCTTATGTATGTTTCTACTTGTACTTCTTTATCTACTATAGAGAGGCTTGTGTATCTTTCTACTTGTCATGTAAAACTTGTCACATGTTGCATCTCGCAGTGATGATATAAAATACCTTGCATGCCACTGTAAATAAGCTATGACTCAATGAAAAACTCTTGAAATCAACATAATCTGCAATTTACTACTACCTCCAGCAAAACAATGAATCCTGAAATATACACACTGTGTATACTTATTAAACTGCCCTAGATGTCTCTAGAAAAACTGTTAACATTAATTTACATTTATTTCAGCACCTATTTCCTATCTCTTCTATATTTACTGTACTGTCTGTTTTTCTTTAACATAGTGTGCATCACCATAAAAATAGGATCACTGTCCCCACAACCTCATCTGCTGTGGCTGGTTCTACACACCTGACCTCACAGTACTCTGAATGTGACATCATAATTTAATGATGTGGAAATTATTATGATGTAAAAAACTGAAGATTATTGAGTCAAGTATAGACAAGCTACCAGAGCCGATGACCAGATGCTGTATGGGGGCAGAAATCCTATTTTTATGGTAATTATTATGAAAAATGGAATGGGTAATGCAGAAAATACATGCAATTAAAGCTGAAATGGTTCTAAAAAGCACATTTTTTCCAAAATTCCTTTGTGACATCGCTACTATACTGTATCTGCACCAATATAAAGAGACACCCTTTACAACATTGTGAATATGATATATTTAGTGTTGCGGAATGTCCACAAACTATGCTTGGTATAGTCCTCACCAGAAAGTCCCACACATCAAGTATGTTTTGCTTTACAAAGTGTAGGACTATACATAAAAATAATTAAATTAAGTATGTAGTTCACAGGGGAAAAGCCAAAGAATGCAATACTTTTATGAAAAATTACACTTTACGGCTTTTTTTTTTTTATACATTTGCTGCAAGATATCTAGATGTGCTTACTTCAAGGATAATACACAAAGGGTGAAGTTTTAATTTTGTAGCATCCTTTTTATCAAAAAAAATTGTGTGCCTTACACCATACTTAAGGGACTGCAATTGCCTCCCAGAAACACAAGTTTACAATTCTACAACAACTTACAAATGGAGGTTTGAGAAGGTATTCCAAAAGTAAATTAGATTCTGCTCATGCTCTAGACAGCAAAGAGCCCACTGAGCCAGCCGTCTGCTACATACCTGACAGGCACCTGAATGGTCAAACAAAGATTATCACCATAGAAAGCACTTTTAGAAAAAAAAAGTAGGTGTGTCATACTCTAAAAATGGTTTAGTACAGCATTATTAAATAAAAAAATAAAGAACATTTCAGCACAGGTACGTAGCAGATATTAAGAACATGCACTGAAGGTTTATTCCTGTTGTCTGGAACAACAGTTATTTATTTGCAGAAAAACACACTACACTGCAGTATTTCTTTCAAGGACACTGAAACCACTAAAATCATACAGGACAAAACCATGAATAAAAAAATTATAGAACTGTTTAAAAGTAGCCTGGAAATCCATTTACAACCATTACATTTTTAATTTGATTTGTGTAATAGTGGTGGTGGTAGTAGTAATCTTTATTTTTATACAGGACTTCAAGTTTACACACCGTTAGGACTTTATAATATCCTATTTGCAAGGTGTTCCTGTTCTGATGTTACATTAAGTTTTCAAAGTTACACATAGGAAAGTAAATTATACATATAATACATAACAAGCATTTGTCAATGCCGAACGTTTGCTTGCAGGTATTTGCAGTGGTGTTTGGCATGTATGGTGATTTACCCTAATGCCCTGTGCGATTGCTGGTATTTGCACAATAAATTTTCAGCATGACCTTTTTATTACCCCCATTGTGCGCTACATAGGCGGAAACACTTTTTCGGCAGGATGTGAAAAATGACAGCTGTACTGCTCATAAGGAAGTGTGGTAAAAATGGCAATGCTAAAAATCTGGAGTGGAAATATTGAAAATTTGCAAACCTACGAGCGTGCGTGGGAACTGTGCAATGCACGCTCGTAAAACAGTCATTGTCAGGAATTTTTTCACCAAATTGTCAACATTGGCATTTTAAAACCTCTGCTAATGAGCAGTGTCACTGTGACTGTCTTACTGTGTGCCATACATTGATTTTGCACACCGACTGCGCCATTGTGCACTACATGGGTGGAAACATGTTTTGGGCAGGATGTGAAAAATGACAGCTGTACTGCTCATAAGGAGGTGTGGTAAAATGGCAATGTTGAAAATGTGGAGTGAAAATATTGAAAATTCGCAAACTTACGAGTGTGCGTAGGAATTGCACAACGCACGCTTGTAAAACAGTTATTTTTTAGGAATCTGTTCACCAAATTTTCAACATAGCCATTTTAAGATCTCTGCTCATGAACAGTGATACTGTGATTTTCTTAATGTGTCCCATACACTGAGTTCACACAGCGACTGTGCCATTGTGCGCTACATGGGCGGAAACACATTTTGGGCAAGATGGGAAAAATGACAGCTGCACTGCTCATAAGGAGGTGTGGTAAAATGGCAATGTTGAAAATGTGGAGTGAAAATATTGAAATTCGCAAACTTACGAAGCTGTGAGGAACTGCAAATGTACGCCGTGAAAACAGTCATTTTTAGGAATTTTGTCACCAAATGTTCAACACAGCCATTTTAAGACCTCTGCTCATGAACAGTGTCACTGTGATTTTCTTAATGTGTCCCATACATTGAGTTCACACAGCGACTGTGCCATTATGCGCTACATGGGCGGAAACATGTTTTGGGCAGGATGTGAAAAATGACAGCTGTACTGCTCATGAGGAGGTGTGGTAAAATGGCAATGTTGAAAATCTAGAATGCAAATATTGAAAATTCACAAACGTACGAGCGTGCGTAGGAACTGCGCAATGTACACTCGTAAAACAGTCATTTTTAGGAATTTTTTCCCCAGATTTTCAACATAGCCATTTTAAGACCTCTGCTCACGAACAGTGTCACTGTGATTTTCTTAATGTGTCCTATACATTGATTTTGCACACCGACTGTGCCATTGTGCACTACATGGGCAGAAACACATTTTGGGTGAGATGTGAAAATGACAGCTGTACTACTCATAAGAAGGTGTGGTAAATGGGAATGTTGAAAATCTGGAGTGGAAATATTGAAAATTAGAAACTCACGAAAGCAGATAGGAACTGCGCAATGCACGCCTGTGAAACAGTCATTTTGAATTTTTTCACCAAATTTTTAACACAGCCATTTTAAGACCTCTGCTAATGAACAGTGTCACTGTGATTTTCTTAATGTATCCCATACATTGATTTTGCACACCAACTGCGCCATTGTGCGCTATATGGGCATAAACTCGTTTTGGGCAGGATATGCAAAATGACAGCTGTACTGCTCATAAGGAGGTGTGGTAAAATGGCAATGTTGAAAATATGGAGTGAAAATATTGAAAAGTTGCGAACTTATGAGCTCATGCGTGAACTGCACACGACGCCAGAAATAAATAGTTTTTTTTTTGATTTTTGAGACTAAATGTTCATCATGGGTTTTTGAGACTTTTCATGAATGATGTCACTGTCATGCCTTTATTCAGGCCTGAAGGGTGATTTCATGCAGTGACTGCACAGTGACTGCGAAATCACCCTTCGGGCCCGAATAACACCATGACAGTGACATCATTCATGAGAAGGGGTCCCAAAAACCCCATGTTGAACATTTGGTGCAAAAATTCCAAAAAATGCATGAGATATGCAATAAAGTTGAACCCCCCATCTAGCCCATTATATAGCTTACCGGCATTTCCTCAGTTCGCGGTCAGCTTTGAAGAGTGCAGACGTGTTCCCAGTCCACTGAAGATCATCATGCTGAGCTCCGGGTAAGTATGGGGTGAGAGGGTGTGGGGAGGCTGGGTGTGCAGTGGGTGGAGCGGCTTGTGGGGCGGGACTGGGAGACTAAGTGGGACCGTTTTTCTTTACAGGTTTAAAAAAGGACTACGTGGGATGTTTGCCACACTGGGGTGGGCTCCCAGCATGGCAGAAGATGGCTGGGGGCCGAGGAGCCGATGGGGATTGGGCACCCCATCGGCAAAACAACAGGATGTTTGCCACGCTTAGGGTGGTTCCCAGCATGGCAGAAGGATGGCTTGGGGGGGCCGTGGAGCTGACGGGGGATTGGGCAGCCCCATCAGCAAACAACATTTGCCATGCTGGGGTGGGCTCCCAGCATGGCATCAAAGCTTTGGGAGGGTGGCGTGACATGGGGGAGCGCATGACGTGAGGGGGGGTGGCCTGATGCGGTGCTCGGTATGACAGCGGTGGTTTTCTTTGAAGCAGAAGACCACCGCTGTCATACAGAGCTCCCACACCCATTGGTGCAGGACTGCCACACCTGCTCAATGGAGCACTGGATTGCTAGGGAGAGGCACACCTCCAAAGTGTGCTACTCTCCCAAAATGTTCCTTGCGCATGCGCGCAAGCGAACGTAGAAAAGGACAATTTAAAATCACAAGCAAATGCAGTGCTTTATATGCTCCCCAAAAATGCAGCTCATTTATTGCATTCACATCTGTAATGTAATTTGTGTTGCACTGCAGTGCTAAAACCCTGGGGGAAAGTTCTATCATTTGTAATTGTAGAGAGATGCTCTTGCAGTCTTGTATTGCAAAGTCATTTTTCTATACTGATTTTTTAGGGCTGTGGGCAGAGCCTACAGCCATTTTGCAAGAGCTTTCTAGCTCTGAAAACAGTCAAATTCACAACCTCTTCCATTGGACTTTTGAGTATCATTCAAAAGCAATAGAGACCTCATACAATTAAGCGTATGGAATAACAACCACACTATTGAAATGACAAAGGTAATAAGGACAGAAATGGGGAAAAAAGGGGTAAGGCCATGAAGAAATGGAGGGTAATGAGTACCAATGCCCATAGGTTGGGGAACAAGCTCCCTGAACTGGTGGCCTTGATGGAAGAGGGATGCATGGATATCATAGCAGTCACAGAAACATGGTACACAAAGAACCATGCCTGGGATGTTAATATACCAGGGTACATCCTACAGGAGAGACAGGGAGAGGAGAAGAGGGGGAGGAGTAGCTCTCTATGTAAGGGAAGGGATGAAAGCAACAGAACAAAAGAGCAAACAGGGAGGAGAGGAGGCACTGTGGGTCACCTTAGGAACTTGAAATGGCAGCACACTCCACACAGGGGTTGCATACAGACCCCCAGCTCAGGGGGAGGAAATGGACAAGGAAATGATAGAAGGCATCCTTCAGGTGGCAGAGAAAGGGGAGGTACTGTTGATGGGGGGATCTGAATATGCCAGATGTTAACTGGAGCACCTTTACTGCAGCCACATCCAAGAGCAAGGCCATTCTTGATGCCCTACAGGGGGCACACCTTAGATGGCTAGTTTTGGAACCCACTCATGAGGGACCAATCTTAGACCTCATACTCTCAAATGGGAACAGTGAGAGGATCTCAGATCTAGAAATGGGTAGCCATCTTGGAACAAGTGATCACCAAACAGTGTGGTTCACGATAAACTCAGTTACAGAGTCAAGCTATACAAAAGTGAGGGTACTGGACTTCAGGAGGGCTGACTTTGGCAAGATGGGAGAGTGCCTTAGAAAAGCACTAGCAAGCAGGCTAAAAGGAGGGGTGAAGCAACAATGGGTAAACATCGGAAATGCCATCACAGAGGCAACAAGCCTTTGTGTGAAGCAAATAAACAAATCAAAAAGAAAGAAAAAGCAACTATGGTTCTCCAAAGAGGTGGTGAGGAAGGTTAGGGAGAAAATGATAGCATTTAGGAAGTATAAGGAAATACAGAAGGAGTAGGACAGAGAACTGTACCGGTTAAGGCAGAAGGAAGCAGGGAGGGAAGTCAGAATAGCAAAGGCCCAAACTGAGGAAAAGATAGCCAACTCAGTTAAGAAGAGGAATAAAACCTTTTATAGGTATATCAGGGAGCGTAGAAAGACAAAGGGAGGGAAAGTTAGGCCGAATAGAATGGGCGGTGGGTGGGCAGAGAGGGACAGTGAAAAGGCAGAGATACTGAATGAATAGTTCTGCTCAGTATTCACATAAGAGGAGGAGGGAGGTACCTAATCCAATTAACAGAAGCACTCTGGATGGGGGTCAATCCCAGTCCTTTCACAGAAGAAAGGGTTCTGAAAGAACTCCTAAAACTGAAGGTGGCAAAGCAATGGGGTCTGATGGGATTCACCCCAGAATTCTAAAAGAATTAAGGGAAGAACTAGTGACACCACTGACTACCCTTTTTATCAAATCATGGGAGAATGGTGTGGTACCTGGGGACTGGAGGAAGGCAGATGTGATTCCCCTTCACAAAAGTAGGAGCAAGACAGAGGCAGGAAACTACAGACCTGTCAGTTTGACCTCTGTGGTAGGGAAAGTGATGGAATCACTTCTGAAGGAAATAATTGTTGCGTACCTAGAGGCCAGTGGGACACAGGACCCAAGGCAGCATGGGTTCACAGTGGGAAAGTCATGTCAGACAAATCTAATTGATTTCTTTGACTGGGTGACCAAAGTAGTAGACCAGGGAGAGGCTGTGGTTATAGCCTACCTAAACTTTAGCAAGGCATTTGACACAGTCCCACACAAAAGATTAATCAACAAATTAACCAGCCTGGGAGTGGGTTCCAGGGTGGTAGCCTGGGTAAAACATTGGCTGGACAACAGAACACAGAAGTTAATTGTAAACAGAGTCCACGCTGAAGAAAGGGGGGTTACTAGTAGGGTACTGCAGGGTTCAGTACTGGGTCCAGTCCTTTTTAATGTCTTTATAAGTGACATAGCAGAAGGACTGGAAGGAAAAGTATGCCTCTTTGCAGATGACACAAAGATCTGCAACAAGGTTGACAGGAGGCGTGGAAAGGATGAGACAGGACTTGGCAAGGTTGGAGGAATGGTCAAAAGTATGGCAGCTTGGATTCAATGCAAAGAAGTGCAAAATAATGTACCTGGGAAACAAAAAACCCAGGGGAAGATTACACAGTGGGGGGGGCAGTGGTAACAACAAAAATGGAAAGGGACCCGGGAGTAATCATATCAGATGACCTTAAGGTTGGCAAGCAATGTGAGGAGGAAGTAGGGAGGGCTGGGGGATACTGGGATGTATAGGGAGAGACATCACCAGCAGAAAACGAGAAGCTGTTATCCCTCTGTACAGACATTTGGTGAGACCCCATCTGCAGTACTGCATCCAGTTCTGGAGACCCCATCTCCACAAGGACATAGACAGGATGGAGGCGGTCCAGAGGAAGGCAACTAAAATGGTGCAGGGTCTGCAAGAAAAGATTTATGAGGAGAGGCTAAAGGAGCTTAATATGTATACCCTTGAGGAAAGGAGGGAGAGGGGGGACATGATAGAAACTTTTAAGTACCTCAGTGGAATCAACAAAGTCCAAGATGGTATCATTTTTCAGAAAAAGAGATGTGCAAGAACAAGGAGACATAATTTGAAGATAGAGGGAGGACGGCTCAGGGGCAATGTGAGGAAGTATTTTTTCATGGAGAGGGTGGTGGATGCATGCAACAGCCTTCCTGAGGAGGTAGTGGGGTCTAAAAGTGTGGGAGAATTCAAGGATGCATGGGACAGACATAAGGCAATTTTTGTGATGGGTAGGAAGAAATAGGCTGTTGGTTAACTGGGATCTACAGCTTATCCTGTATGTAGGGAAATGGGCCTAGGTGGGACTAGGTGGGCCAAGCAGTCCTTATCTGTCATCAAAGTCTATGTTTCTAGGTTCCTATGTTACTTCCGCATTCCGATGTGTGCACTGAACATGCACACAAGTCATGCACATGCACAGTGCCTGCACGTTGCAAATGGCACAATGCTATTGTGTATTTTGCCCACCACCCCAAGTCATAATATTGCAACACTGGGTCCTCCATCCCTTCCCACCCTCCCACTGAACACCCACCTCCCCACACACCCTTACCCCATACTTACCTCCAGAGCTCAGTGCTGTCATATTCTTTGGACTGGAACATGTCCACACTCTGCAAAGCCCAACCTCAAACTGAAGAATTAAAGGTAACCATGCTATACAGCCATTCCAAAGGACTTTCAACTTATGCTCATCTCAACCATTTTTGGGAATTTTTGCTCCAAATTTTCAACATGTGGTTCTTGACACCCCACCTCATGAAAACTGTCACTGTCATTTTGTTACTCGGCCTGGAAAGGTAATTTCACGGTCACTGTGCGGAATTACCTTTTGGGACTGATTCACAAAATAACAGTGCCACTATTCATGAGGTGGGTCCAAAAAAGACCATGTTGCAAATCTGGTGAAAAAATTCTGAGAAATGACTGCATTATGAGTGTACACTGTGCAGTTTCTACGCATGCTCCTAATGTCACACATTTTTAAAATTTTAACTCCATATTTTTAACATTGCCATTTTTCCACACCTCCTTCACAACAGTACAGCTCTCATTTTCCACAACCTGCCTGAAATGTGTTTTCGCACCTGTGGTGCAGGAAAGTGTGTTTGCTCTGCGCAATCAGCTTTTGGGAACATTAAACAAAATGACACTGCCACTTTTCATGACGACAGGTCCATAAAAGGCCATGTTGAAAATTTGGTGAAAAAATTCCAAAACATGACTGCGGTACGAGCGTGCGCTGTGCAGTTTCTATGCATGTTCCTAATGTCACTACTTTTTAATATTTTCACTTCACATCTTTAACATAGCCATTTCTGTACACCTCCTTCACAACTGTACAGCTATCATTTTCCATAACCTGCCCAAACCATGTTTTCGCACCTGTGGTGCAGAATTGCGCATTTGGTCTGTGCAATCACCTTTTGGGACAACTGAACAAAATGACACTGGCACTGTACATGAGGTGGGGTCCAAAAAAGGCCATGCTGAAAATTTACTGCAACACCTATGGTCAAGTTATACCTGGGTGTTAAATAATTTCTATGCACATGAGTACCTTTTGTCACTTGGTAGTGTTTCAACACCCTATCAGCTCTGGCCAGAGTTTGTTTAATTTAGAAACAACCAGTTCCCTAGCATCCTTGTTACTGAAGTAGAAATTATGGATTGGTTTGGCCAGTTCATCCAGTAAGCAGAGGGTTTATTATTTTTTAAGGTTCTGTGTACTAGAGTTGCCTAAATTCTTTTTCTCCTCTTTTCCAGGGGCATCCAGCCCTACGTTAGACAAATCTCACAATGGTGGGTGTTGTAATCATGTTGTAGAACAAATCTAGCCAGTCTGTTGTAACTTATATCTACCCTGTGTAATTGATTCTTGTTTGCGTGGCCATATACAGTATATGGCTCCCATAATCTATGATTGGTAGGATTAATTGATTTGCTGTGCTGTTTTTGTAAGACAGATGGATACTCGCCATAAAGCTCAAGTTCTGGCATTCATTTTCCTTGTTGAATCTTTGATGTGTGAATTAAAGGAGACATGTTGATCAATCATTACTCCTAAATATTTGTAACTTGTAACTTGAGTTAATGTTTTGGAATTCAGTGTGTTTGCCATTCATTTGCATCACCAGGTAAGAAAAAAGGTTTGTCTCCCCATACGATGCACAGGGGTAATGCCAAACCTCACCCAACAACTAACACACCAAAATCTGGCCAATGGAAAATCATGTACAAATGCTCACAGCCTGGGAAATAAGATCCCAGACCTGCAAGCAATAATGTCAGAGGCTAAACTGGACATAGTAGCAATTAGTGAGACGTGGTTTACCAGTAACCACACTCGGAGACTTCAGTACCTGGCTATGTATTGTTCAGAAGAGACCGAGGTGCAAAAGGGGGAGGTGGCCCTGTATGTTAATGAAAATATCAAAGCTACAGAAATTCAGAATACACATAAGGAGCCAGAAGAACTGTGGGTCACCCTGGAAACAGGAAATGGGACAGCCATAAGAACTGGGTTGTCTACAGGCCCCAGACCAGAGGGAGGACATAGACACATTACTGTTAGAAGATATACAAAACATGACAGCTAAAGGGAGGTTCTGATAATGGGAGACTAACATAGCCAGATACAGATTGGTCAATACCAGCAGGAACATCTGCCAGAACTAGACTCATAGTGGATTCCTGCAGGGAGGGCCTCAAACAACTGGTACAGCAACCCCACAAGAGACAGGGCTATCCTAGATCTAGTACTGACTAACAAAGAACGGATCACAGATCTCCAGGTAGAAGGTCACCTGGGGGCCAGTGACCATCACATGGTATGGTTCAATTTGGCTACTACATCTAAATCATCCATTCCAAGGCAAAATATGGGACTTCAGAGGAGCTGACTTTGATAAGATGGCCAACAGAGTTAAGCTAGCCCTGGCAAAAGAAACACAGGTGAGGAGGTACAGGCAAAGTGGGCAAGCATTAAGGATACAATACTTGAAGCAACATCCCATATTGTTGAACAGAAAAGGAAGTGCAAAGAAGAAGGAAACCACTTTGGTTCTCAAATACAGTAGCAGAAAAGGTCAGAGCCAAAAGGCTGGCCTTCAGAAAATATAAGGGAACACAGCGGGATGAAGATAGGGGCATACCAAACTGCCCTAAGGGAAGCAGGTAAGGCAGTAAGGCAGGCAAAGTCCCAAACTGAGGAAACACTAGCACAAACAGTAAAAGAAGGTGACAAGACTTTCTATAGATACATTAGTGAAAGGAGAAAGTCCAGAGAGGTATTGCTAAGCTTAATGGAGAAAAGGGAGCATGTGAGGAGGACCTGTAAAGGCATCTATCCCAAATAGATACTTTTTGCTCAGTATTTACTGAAGAGAAGGTAGGCAGGGCCCACAGCTCAGCACCATGGACACGGGGGAGGTGAGCACTACTCCTTCACAAAAGAAAGGGTCCTACAAGAGCTTTCTAAGCTCAGGGTGGATAAGGCAATGGGACCTGATGGCATACATCCCAGGGTACTTAAGGAGCTAAAGGAGGAACTAGCAGAGCCATTAGCAGAATTGTTAGTGAGTCTCTGAGCACAGGAGAGGTCCCAGAAGACTGGAGAAGGGCTCATGTGATCCCACTCCACAAGAGTGGTAGCAGGAGGGAGGCGGAACTACAGACCGGTCAGTCTTACCTCAGTAGTGGGCAAGATTATGGAAGCACCCTTAAGGAAAGGATAGTGCAACCCTGGAATCCATAGGGGCACAGGATCCAAGACAGCATGGGTTTACAAAGGAAGGTCCTGTCAAACTAATCTCATAGATTTCTTTGACTGGGTAACCAAGTGGTGGACCAAGGGGAGAGTTGATGTCGCCACCTTGACTTCAGCAAAGCTTTTGACACTGTTCCACATAGAAGATTGATAAATAAGCTAGGTAGGCTCGGGGGTCAGAAGTTGGTCAACTGGGTGGCAAACTGGTTGACTGGCAGAAAACAGAGAGTGGTGGTAAATGGTATACAGTCAGAAGAGATGCAAGTCACAAGTGGGAATTTCAGGGATCAGTCCTGGGGCCAGTCCTATTCAACATCTTCATTAGTGACCTAGCAGATGGACTAGAGGGTAAGGCTTGTCTGTTTGCAGATGACACCAAGATCTGCAACAGAGTAGATGATCCAGATGGGGTGGGCAGAATGAGAAGAGATCTGGATAAACTAGCAGAATGGTCAGAAGAGTGGCAACTGGATTTAATGCAAAGAAGTGCAAAATCATGCACATAGGAAGAGAAACCCTGAAGCCACTTATAGGCTGGGAGGGAGTTGCTAGCAGTCACAAAGGAAGAAAGAGACTTGGGCATCATCATCACTGATGACTGAAATCATCCAAGCAGACCTCTAAAGCAGTAGGTAAGGCTAGGGGGTGTTAGGGTGTATTAGTAGGGGTATCACAAGTCGAAGAGGGAGGTAATAATCCTCTGTACAAGACATTGGTTAGGCTCCATCTGGAGTACTGCGTGCAGTATTGGAGGCCACACCTTCACAAGGACATTAAATCAAATTGAGGCAGTCCAGAGAAGGGCAACTAAAATGGTGCAGGGACTGCATCAGAAGACATATGAGGACAGATTAACGGAGCTCAATATGTATACCTTGAGCAAAGGAGGGAGAGAGGTGATATGATCGAGACATTTAAACACCTTAAGGGCATAAACAAGGTGGAAAGAGTCTAACATGTTTAAATATAAGAAAAATAGCAGGACAAGAGGACACAGCATGAGATTAGAGGAGGCCGATTAAGGGGAATGTGAGGAAATTCTTTTCACAGAAAGGGTGGTAGATGCATGGAATGGCTTACCACAAGAAGTAGTGGCTATGAATACAGTGCAGGGCTTCAAACAGGCATGGGATAGGCATAAGGGAGCAATACAAATGACTATGAATAGATAGGTCACTGACATCGCAAAGGCCGATGGCACATTTATAAGGTAGAAAAAGAAATGGGCAGACTGGATGGGCCTTGCGGTCCTTATCTGCCATCAACTTCTATGTTCTATGTTCTATGTTTTACCTTCTATAGTTTTTACTTCCAGTTTAATAGCTTTCTTCCTTTTTGCTGACTGAGGCAGGTCTGAAAAACTTTATTTGTGTTTTCTTTGTATTTATTATTAGTTTTGAGGAGTGGAACCACTCTTGCATTATTGAGAAATCCAGCTGCTGTTTATGCTCTACTTAATTGAAGTTGCCCCCCTCTGCCACTAGGACAGTGTTGTCTGCATAAAGTCTTATACTTGTGTGGTTTACGTAATTTGGTAGTTCATTCAAATATGTAAGAAATAATAATAGGCTTAATATGGACCCCTGTGGTACACCTCGTACCACTGGAAATATGTTTGATGATTTCCCACTCATAGTGACCATCTGGGACCAATCTGTGAGATAAGAATGAAACTATTTGCAAGTCTCTTCTGTTAAACCTATTTTACCCAATCAATATTGAGTGAAGGTGACCTGTATGAGTGCAAAAGTGTACCATTACATATTGATTTAATGAGTTTAAACTTTCCCACCAAATCAGCTCTTTTTTTAGACTACAAACCTTGAGATGACCCTTAAATGGCTAATGCTAATAGAGTGCCAAAGCTTCATCTGTATTACCATACCTCTCTGATGCAATGTTATTGTATTGGCTAAAGTTGTCTATTACAGATGCTATCTGGACCACAGAATCCGTCCTTAACATCAGTTTGTCTTCAATATGCTACTTGCAAAATACATATTTATTTACTGAAATTTGTTGATCAGGTAGGCCCACTGAGACAGCAGAGTCCCTATTTCAGGGGGCAACCCAGAATTAATTATGTTGAATAGAGATATTGCTTGCTTATAGGCGACAAATAGCAGAACAGGCAACAGTAACGGTACACAGTTAGAAGAAGTTAGCATACAAGGTTAAAGTAACAAATCGAATTATACAACAAGATATTTCACAAGCAGTAACAGGAAAATATGTGCAATTCTATCTGCTAGAGTGACACACCAACTCAGCAGGAGGAGTACTTTGGTTAGAAGCTAATAAATAAGAGGCTCAGACTAAGGGGTAGATCAAATAGTCAGGCAGAGACACAAGAAGAAGACCCCCCACACATCAAATACAGGTGCACTGATTTACCAGGAGCGTGTGGGATTTTAGGGCAGCTTTGAATGCATTCAGGGTAGAACAGTTTGACACCACTGAAGGTAGACTATTCCAGATGGCCGGGGTAGAGATAGCGAAGGACCTGTCACCAGCATGGGATTTTTTTTTATTTATTATACTTTTTGTTGCTGCCAGTCACCTGGAATCTCCACCCAGTCACAAATTCTCACTCCCACCTCCACATCAGATGTGCCCCTTCAATACCCCCTGGCTTTCCCCCAAGGATGAGGTGCAGCACTCCTCTCTCAAAGGTGCTCAATGATGAGAAAGCTCAAAGGGGCCATTCTGGAGGTTAATTGAAGCCAAGGGCAGGCTTCATCTAGGATGGCCAGTGACGTTATTTTTTCCCGTTATGTAGTGGAGGGGACATGCCATTACGGCCAGCGCCTGCCCCACCCCTGAGCCTACTTGCAGTGCTGGGATCTGCAGTACACCCAGCCACTGATAGGTGTCCACTTAGTGCCAAACACTATACCCCCCTCTCCCTGGAGAAGGATAGCAGTCATCAGATGCTCAATCCTTCTCCTCCCAGCCAGCCCTCCAATAGTCCGGATCCATTCCTGAACCTGGGTCACTAACGTCACAAGCAGAAATCCAACCACTGCACCAGTGGGCCAGTGTACCAGCATGGGATCTTGACCTAGGGGTTTCCAGGGCAGGGTGGGTTGTTGACCTTTGCTCACACTTAACAGATTTGGACTAGAAAAGTCCATTGAGGCTGGGGGAGGCTGATAAATTAGTCATTTTGAAAGCAAGGCAGAGAGTTGGATAGGCAAGTCTTGCCTCAAGTGTTGGCCAGTTCAGTGACATGAGAACATTACAGTGGTGATTATGGAGAGGACCAGCAGCTGCAAAGTGGGCAATTTTGTGATAGAGGACTTTGAGTTTTGCAAGTTCAGTGCCCCAGAGAGTCTGTATAAGGGGAGCACCATAAAGAAGAATGGGAAGGATGGTTCCTGTGGTGATTGCCAACCGAGCTTCACTGGAGAGGAACCCACCCCTAGTCTGTATAATTGGCCAATTTTTTGATAGAGGGTCTTGGTGGTAGCCTCAACAGGCACATTTAGGGTTAACTCTTGGTCTAGATATATGCCAAGAATATTTTATGGATGCACAGACCTCCATTCTGGTGCCGTTGGTCAGGGAGATTTGAAGAAGGTTAGATCTATCGGCTCCCAGGCATTTGGGGCCGAAGAACAAGGCCTTGGATTTATTTAGGTGAAGGACCAGTTTACTGTTCAAAAGCCATTTTTCTGGTGTTCTGAAGTCCATATTGAGGTTCTGGTTAATTTGGTTGATATCCTTCGAGCTCCTGTAGATGATAGCATTGTCTGCATAGAGCTGATGGTTGGCTCCTCCACACTGTTTGGGCATGCTGTTTATGAAAATAGTGAATAGTAGAGGTCCAAGGATGGACCCTTGGGGGACTCCTTGGTTCACCAGCTTAATGTCAGACACCATACTCTTCCATGTTATCATCTGTTTTCTCTCAGCGGTAGTGTTGAAAACAGGAACAGGCAAAGGAGTCCAATCTGAGGTTCCCAAGGCTGGTGATGAGAAGGTCATGGTTCACCAAATCAAAGGCTTTTGCTAGGACTAGGAATAGAGCTCCAGTGGCTAGACCTTTGTCCATTCCCCCGAGTACTTCCAAACTTAAGAAATTGCAGTCAGAGTTATAACAAATGTCCTTACCGTTGTGATTTCCTGAATATGTGGTGCCCTTCATAGGCAGGTTTCACTGTGTTTATACCCAAATGCCTGTTCATATAATTAGTCATGCAAATCTGTGCTTAGCTTGTGAATTAGTAAACCCAGATCCACAAATGGCATGCAAGTGCTTATCCATTACACACTTGGGCTGGCCACAAAAATCAATTAGAGAGATATGGAAGAGCACAGAGGGACTAAAGGTTGCCTGTGTGAGTGCAAAAGTGTAGCAGCATTACAGAGATAAGAGGAGAACATGGTGAGTCAGGGTGACCTGTGTGAATGCAGAAGTGCACCAGCACTGGAGAGATATGGAGAAGCAGAGGGTGAATAAACAATGCCTGAGCAAGTGCAAAAGTGCAGAATCATTAGAGAGATGAGGAGTGACGGAGGATAAATAAAGGTGACCTGTGTGAGTGCAAAAGTTCAGCAGCATTAAAGAGATATGGAGTAATGGAAGGTGAATAGGAAAAGGGGAAGGGAAGGGAACATTGTTGAACCAGGAGTAGCACACAAAGCCGAAGCTTGTTTCCAGATGTGACCTAGGAGCACAAGGAAGTTAAGTGACTTGCTCAGGATCACACAGTATGCACCTAAGTGGCTGTGGGATTCAAACCCAAATCTCCAGATCTGCAGCTCAGAGCATTAGCCCACTGTGTTATACTGCCTCTTAACAGTGTAGCAGAATAACAGTGGCCTATGCACGTGCAAAAGCCCAGCAGTATTACAAGATATGGATGAGTGGAGGGTGAGTTAAAGCCCAGAAAAGAGAGAGTCCTACCTGAATTTATAAAAAAAGAAAGCACAGTGGGAGAGCTGCCTGATTTCCAGAGAGGGGGAATGAGAATTTGGTGTGAAGGGAGCAGTAGTAACTGAGAGGTGAACATTTCAGGACAATGTGACGAAAGGAGTGAGAGGGCATCCAGTCTGTGAATTATAATTATGGCATCATCTCCTCAAATAATATGTAGCTATTTATTTTTTGTTCAGTGGGTAAAATTCCACTGGGATTCAAGATCCCATTTATAGGGATGACCCAGGTCTTTAAGTACAATACACAACATATAATATTACTCAGTGTAATGCAGTTGCAAACATGTTCAACTATACAATCATCATAACATACACCAATCAAGGGCAGCCATAATCAAGAATATTTTCAATAGATTGCAGGTGATGATGAGTGTCAAAAGATTGATTCTGAGATCTGCGGTCCTGACTCCATTTGTCACAATACACAAAGAAGTTACTACTGCACATGCAAACCAAGCTTTAGATCCAGGTCTGGGGAGGATATTTTTAGGCAAGCAGACATCCCAGCCTGTGAGGGTAAGGACACTTCAGTTTTTTTGTTCCAAAATTACATCAGACCAGCACTTCCATTCCAGACCATTTACTACTAGTGAGGATGAGGTTTCACCTCCAGTTCAATAAAGTGTTAGGATGTGTCAATCCACAACAATACAGTACAATCAAAGTTGTCATTTAGGTGTTGCCAGGGGTTGTTTTTCAGAAACCCATGATTTATTTGCAGCACTTATGATGTACATTGCTACAACTAGAAACCCCTAAAACAAGGTCCCATTAGCACTATTTACAGTATTCGAAATTGGGTGGGTTGAGGAGCTTTGTAACCCCTATGATTTTGTTGAGATGGGTCTTAGACACTCCTATGATTTTGGTAAAATGACACAACTGAGCACAATCAGTCAAAACGCCATCCCAGATCCATTGTTGCAAATTCAAGTATAATATCTTTTTTTTCCTTCCTTCAGCGTTATTTCAAACATTTTCATTTCAGACATTCTCACCAAAAATATTATTTACATGCAACTGAGGAATCCCTTTGGCAAAACTTTGCACTTATTTGGACTTACAGAGTTTGCACTCCTGGCTACACCATTCATGATGTCAAAGGTCAACCTGCAATCAGGAAGACCATTAGTGATATTCTGAGTCAGGCCATGGAATATCCCTTGTATACATTTTGCAGGACCTTTGCAGAGCTTTCTGTGCAGCTGGTAGCAGCAAGGGCAGAGATATCTCTCTTGCAGTGCCTGCTCAGATAGGAACCACAGCCCACACTCCCACTTCCCCAGAGGCTCATTGTTCCAGGGGGTGGAGAGTGGAGGAGAGGGGGACTGGGAAAGGTGGCAGGAGCAACCACAAGGAGGTCATTCAACTCCACACCACTCCAAAGTCAAATTGCTTTGCATCCCTGGAGGAGACTCAGTTCCCTGGCTCCACTGAGAGCGCTTCTGGTCTGTTGGGGAAGTGGGAATATTGACTTGGTTACATCCAAGGGTGAGATTAAGAAGAAGGCAACCAGGAGAGTCATAGTGGTCTTGGATTCTATGATCAGGGGAGTAGAGAGGGTGGTGGGTATGAGGGTGTAGGGGTGGGAGATGGTCAGGTGCCTTTCTGCAGCTTCAGCCATCCTGGGCATAGACAGAATAAGGAAAATAGTGAAGAGGAAGGGGGACACTGGAGGTGCTGGTAACCTTGGGTACCAATGATATGATGAACCAGCCTGTGTAGCAAGTGAAGTAGAACTTTGAGAGGCTGGGTGACAGATTGCAGACATACGTGGCCTCCCTGTCCTTTTCCAAGGTCCCTGTGTGGAGTAAAGGGAGAAGAGAAATACTAAGTAAGAAAGGAAGGGTAATAGAAATAAATGGGTGGTTAAAGAGATGGTGTCAAGAGAAAGGGTACCACTTTGTGGGGAACTGTTGGGATTTCTGTGACAAGATGCTCTTCAGAGGTGATGCCATTCACCTGACAAAATAGAGGAGCAGTGCTCTGGGGCAGAAGTTTGACATCTACAATAGACAGTTCAACTGACTATGGGAGATACTAAGGCTACGGAAACCATGGTAAATGATGTGAGGGTGAAGAAACCTAGCTAGTGCTCCCCCATACTGGGAACTGGTTGCAATAGGTGGGTAAAAATAAGATTGTGGTTCAAAAAGGAGTAGTGGAAGAGGCAAAGGGGAGAAGACTCTCAGGCTCTGAAAGCAAAAAAAAAAAAATAAGATGGTATGGAGAAATAGAAGGAACACAGATGTAGGATCACAAAACAACAAAAGAAGATCTGGAGCTATCCAGAAGGGGATCTGTCTTGATGCCAGGACTCTGGGTCATAAAATTAGTGAGCTTTAGGCTTCTGTGACAGACACTGAGATAGACTTCATAGCCATCATGAAAACTTGGGCCAGGCAGAATGTGACTGAGATTTGCCAATCCCAGATTACAAAATGTTTAAACAGGATAGAGGGATAGACAAGGAAGGGGTGTAACCCTATATGTCAGAGAGGGCATAGAGGCTATGGGCTGTGAAGGTTGAACACGTTAGGAGAAGCAAAGGGGAAATACAGTCATTTTGATTTTACCTCATGACACCCTCAGACAACAAAATACAGATGGGGTTATCTATAGACTACCAGGACAAGTGGAAGAGATAGACAGAGAACACAGAGAAGAGATGGCAAGGGGTGTGAAGAAAGGGGAGGTGGTGATGGTTGGTGATCTGAGCCTGCCAGATATTGACTGGGACATTTAAGCAGCCAGGTGCACCATACATCAGACCCTGTTAGATACATTATAGGACTTTCTGTTGGTACAGCTGGTTAAAGAACCCTCTGGACAGGTGATCATTTTTTATTTCATGCTCACCAACTCAGAGGTGGTAGGTGGAGTGAGAGTAGGAGAGCCACTGGGGTTCATAGACCATAACTCAATTTGATTTGGGCTGGACCTCATGACCAGAATGCCCCTATCAAAAATTGAAGTCTATGATTTCAGAAGAGCAGACTTCAATGAGAATTCAAAGCAGACTTCTCCTCCCCTCCCTGACTCTACCTTCCCTTCTCCCTTCCTGTGCTCCCTCCTCTCCTTGCATTTCCGCTCCAAACACTGCTCACAGACCCCTGCCTGCCCTTTCTCCTCTACCCCCAACTATCCTACTCCCACCCCTGTCTCCCCTCCTATCATCCACTACACTCCCTCCCAACCCTCTCTCCTCCCTCTCATCTTCCAATTCTCTACTTGACAATGTCAAATCCTGATAGTATCCTTCCCTTCTCCCTCTTCTTCTGCACTGTTATGACAATGTCAGATTCCTGACAGCATCTATCTCCACCCTTCCCCCTGTGTACCTCCTTAAGTCCTGGAACCTACTGCACTACTTACTGAAACTTGAAAGTAAACATTTTAACAGATTATAACTCTGAACCTGTTACCTCTTTATCTGTCTGTAACTTTTATGAATGATTGTACCCAACTCCACGTATCATGTATTCCACTTGTCTTGTATTTATTCTTTGTTGTGTTGTCTTTACTGTAACATGGAACCTTTGTAAAAGAGTCTTTGACTCAAAGGTACTTTAATCTGAGATAAGGAAGGAAGGAAGGAAGGAAAGAAGGAAGGAAGGAAGGAAGGAAGGAAGGAAGGAAGGAAGGAAGGAAGGAAGCGAGGGAGGGAGGGATTGAGGGATCTGAGACAAAATGACCCAAGTGGACAGTCTTGGAGGTGTAGCAGAAGGATGGGGCAATCAAGGGGACCAGTCTCAAGGCAACAAAGTCATGTATGAGAATTGTTTCAAAATGAAATAGGCACAAGACTAATATGGTTCTCAGAAATGGTCACAGAAGCAGTAAAGACCAAGAAAAATGCTCTCACCAGTTACAAGGAAAACCTGGGTGAGGAGGAATGGGAGAGTGCCAAATAAAAACTAGGAAAGCAAAGAGTATGGTCACAGAGGCAAAGGGAGACAAGTAGCTGCATGTTGCAGAGGGTTTCAAGGGTAGGGAAAAACAATTCTTCCAATATATTAAGGAAAAAAGGATGAAGGTGGGGTATTGTTAGGCTACAAAACAAGGGAGGGTACTAGAGGGAGATGAACAAAAAGCAGCCATCCTTAATGATTATTTCTGTCCTGTCTTCACAAGGGACAACATTGGACCATGCCTGAAAGTAGAAAGTAGCATCAAGGTGGCTGTCAGGGGTATTCCTGAAATGAGGCAGCCAGTTTTTTACAGGGGAGTGGTCCCGAAGGGACTTGTCACCTTAAAGGTAGATAAAGCCCCAGGACCAGGTGGAACGCACCCAAGGGTCCTCAAAAAATTGGCAGAAGATCTGGCGGAACCCCAAGTAAACCACATTAAGCCCCCACCACCACCACCACCACATGAAGTGAAACAACTGCCAAAATAAAATTGTGAAAAAGTAAAAGTCCATTCCGGGCTGAAATCAGTCTGTGAGGCACTGCCCAATCAATACAGTATAATTCCAGACAGGTTCAAGGGAAGACCATATTATGGCCACCTAACCACCCCTATAAATAAAACAAATTACAAAATGAAAAAGTAAAAAAGTGTCCAATCTGGCCTGGAATCCCAAGTACAAGGAACAACTGAGCTACAGCATGCCTCACCAACCATTCCTCATGGATAAAGACATTTGCACCTGTATGCTGGTACCCAAGAGAAACCTGGGCCATCAAGAGCACATTACAAGCAAATCCAGAGAAAAGGCTAGACTGCCATGCCACTGAGAATCACACCCAGGGTGCAGTGTTACAAGCAACCCGAGGAGATAAGTGCATTCTTACTAATAATCAGTGGTGAGAGAAGGAAAATACCAGGAAAACTTGGTTCTTAGAGGGAAATTAAAAATCTGACTCAGTTTGAGAATCAAAATGAGCAAGGATGGTACATATGTAAAATGTAACACTCTCAGAGCATACAATTTCACAAGCTGCTATACACCAACCTGCACAAAAGCCTATCATGCAACTAAGTCATGTGTAAAAAAATGCTGCTGCACAGTCCCCATACCAATGTAATAATACAATAGGGTAGGGTCAAGTGGATTTCTTATAATGCACATTAGAAATTAATGTGGGTATAAAGTATTTAAAAGGTTATAGAAATATATAAAATATTATTTGTCATCCTCTGAGAGATATTGTTATGATTAATGCAGTTTTTTCTTAACTAGATTTTACATGGGAAGAAGAAAACAAAATATCATTACTATTTTTTTATGAAATGCAAAATTCCACCAATGGACAAACTTACAGCATTACAAACATATAAACACATATGAAAGGTGGAATTTATTACTGACAGAAGAGTTTATTACTTTAGAAAAAGACAAAAATAAATCCTCAGTTTCTCATTAAAATACTGTACAGATGTTGCAGTAGTTGGGATTTCCTGACATCACAATACCAGAATTCTACTGAATTCTGTTATTAAGCATTTAATAAAAGTTTGAAAATGAATGGGGAAGCCTATATTACTAGTTAAATTGTGCAAACAAAATGTTATAAAAGTAGAACATTGTGTACTAATGCATTAAAACACAAATAAAACATAGAAAAGAAGGGGAGGAGCCATCTGCTGCCAAGAGAAGTCACTCTTGCAGCCAATTTTCCCTCATGGAACCCAACAATTCGCTAAAAGAGTGATTTACATCTCTTTTTTTGCTTCAAAAAGTTGGACTGTGGTAATTAACATTATTGTCAGTATGTAGACCAAAACTGAAGATTTGAAACAATGGGGAACCCCAAGAAAACTGCAGGAGTAGGTGGCAGAAGACAGTGCTGGCAAGCCATGGAGTTGAGCAGGATGGACAAAGTGTATCTGAAAGTTAACTCTAGACTCCCAATTTTACTATTAATGACATATTGAAAGTCATCGAGACTTTAGACTTCAGAGCAGTCACCATAAATGCAAAGAATTAAGAGTTCAACTCCAGACTTACAGTTTACAAAGCCCAGTTGTCCACAGCCATGTTAAATGTGAATGGGGCATCTCATGCAACTCTCAGGCTGGCCATCTTTTAAATTAGCCTAAAATCGTATTTAAAAATAAAAAAAAATTTTATAGATTGCTTTATGTTTTAATTGTGTCTCTGTCTAATTGTTACCCTGTACGACACCCAGAGCCCCTGAGATTGAGCACCTAAAACACAAATCTTACTTACTACTTACAATGATGGCTGTGGGCAGGTACAAAGTAAATAAGCTTGTAAGATTTAGATTGGAAGCTTTAGAATACAGTACCCCATCAGCAAACTTGAAATTCTTGGGACAATCTAAGGACAAGAGGGTGAGCATGCAACAGCATTTGCTGTCCAGTGGTTGCAATAGACTTTTTTTATTTATTAATTTATTTATTTATTTATTTATTTATTATCATCTAGGATGACACTTGTGAATGGATGCTAGCTGAAAGATTCCATGTCAAAAACATTAGGATAAACAAGTCACAATAATAGTGGACATAAATACAGGTATTATATATAAGTACTGTATACAACAAATACGGTAGTTGGCAGAGCACCACATATAACTAGGTATGCTAAGGCATTGCACTAGGTACGCCTGCATCATGATGACAGAGAGAGAGTGAGAGAGTGGAGAGGGATAGTGTGAGGGAGTGGAGGTGCCAGGAAGGCAGAAAAGGGAGCAGGGGTTAGGAGAGGGCAAAGGTAAAGATGGTGACCCAGGAGGTGGGTGGTGAGGGGGAATGTGCTACAAAGAGACTATCCTGGAAAGAGCTGCGGGAGACTTGTTCTGGTTGGATGAGAATGAGAAGAGCTAGGGTAGTCAAAGCTGCATATAGGGATTTAGCAGGGGCACATACAGATATTACCATCAGTGAGGTGCAGTCGCAGCCTGTGTTTGAAGGCTCCAAGTGTAGTGACACAGAAGATGTCAGGTGGTAGGCCATTTGTCCAGAGAGGTGCCCTGTGAGCAAAGGAACTTTTAACTCAGATCTGATCCCTGCAGTGTATACGGTATTCCAAATTACTTACCAGAGTCACTGGAAAGACTCCAAAGGCCTACAAACTTTCTCAGTAACTTCGGTGGGTGAGCGTGAATGACAGCGGATTTTGGAAGGGACCCATGAAGCAAAAGGATGGTAGCAGACTCTCAGAGTTCTCCAACTTAAGTTTATACAACCCAGAACTGCAGATAAGTGTTTGAAGCTTGAAAGATTTATTAGGTCATCATACTCCGACGGCGTGTAAAAAAAATGACATAGACTCACAATCGTATATGTGTTATTTTTTTATAATTGCTGATGCAGGGAGAGAATGCAAAGAAATTCCTTGAAGCAATTCAGTTGCTGTCCTACACACAGACACACATACAGACATGCACATTCTTTTCTTTTTTTCATTTTTTAACTGAACCACGCATTCTTTTCTTTCTTTCATTTTTTTAAACTGAACCCCACATACAGAAAGGCACAATCCTGTAGCCAATCACACTTGGATTCATTGTCTTCTGAATCTGAAACACAGCAAGATCGACCAGATAAGTTTTAAAGACAGGATAAACCAGATAAATACTGAAAAAAAAAACTAACCTCTAAAAGAGTGAGAGGCAAATGACAAATGCAGCTCCTCAGAAATGGAAAAACAGAGCCACCATGTTCTTGAAGTGTTCAGCACACCCACACACTCAGACTAAGAGCCAGTGAGGTGGCGTGCAAACTAAGATTGCCACTGCTACTGAAAGAAAGTTTTGGAAATGCTGTAATAACTGGTGTTCTGGTTATTACAGCATTTGAAAGATATGTGTTAACCATGTGATAAAGGGGGTCAATAAATATATTTTAGGAGATATTTCATCACTTGCCACCTCCTCATTATTTTAAGGACTTTGACTGTAGTATGAATAGGTTAATAGATTATGTATTCTATATCTCAAATTTTCTTCTCCTTTAAAGATACAGATAGTATGTATGTACAATTTATTTCACTACATATTGATTCAAAAATCTAATAAAATACAAGTAAAAAAAGAAATGAAATGAAAAGAAAATATATATTGGCATTTTTCCAGAAATACATTATTACTGAGAGTGAACAACATCTGCCCACACCATGCAAAACTACCATGACTTGTGCCCCAAAAGTGATGCATGGATCTAAGTTTGACATATGCAACTTTTTTTCCGATGCAAAGAGCCACAAGTCCCACAAATATGTTAGAATGTTTAAAACTGTTTGAAAGTATCCCAACGCATCTTGGGTGATGCAGCATGCATCCAAAATACAGACAAGTGCTGAGTCACCACATTTGAAAATTCCAGCTGATATGTTAAATGTTTCCTGATTAACAAATACACAGCAAATTTAGGAAGTTGTGCTTCTTGATTTTCTTACATCACAACCATAATGCTGTCTCCCAGGATCAGTCCTAGTTTTATGATGTATCTTGTGATCTAAGGGCTAAATTCCATATTCTGCTATTGGATTAGATTTAAGTCAGACTTCCCATTTTGACAAGATAGCAGGAACTGGACTGAGTATAGCAAGTGGCACAGTAAATAGCTAAAAGTGAGACAGAATTCAAAATCAGAATAATAAAATCCAGATGTGCTATAAAAAAGAATTGTAACACGGGAACTAATGTTGGATCAAACAGAGCACTGGGATTGGCCAGAAACCAGCAGGTGACAGAAATGTAGTGGGTATTAATCCAGCAGTAGAGCCCACTGTTGCAGTACCTTCATGAGCCATCTTTAGATCACCATGAAGCAAGTCAAAGACATAATCAGAAGCGCGCTTGGTAAGGCTGAGTCAGAGTTTGTGTCACTACAGCTGGAGCATGGTCAGTATTGGGATCCCGGAAAATGATGCAGATGGCACAAGTAGTGCACTGGAGCAACTAGGCCTGCTGAGGGTCGGCAGTGAGGTAGTCAAACTTATCACCAACAGAGCTGATAAAACAGTTCCATAGACATTTTTCTCCGACCCAGCCACCCAATGAAAGCTCAGTGAATGAAGAGCTCACCTGAAACCAATCATCAGAAAGAAAAGGAGAGCACTGTTGCCACATGCTCTAGTGCATACATATGCAAATATACATGTCCCCCACAATTCAGCAGTGCGATGCACGATCGTGGTCTAACAACGAAGGGGAAAACAGGAAAACTGTCAGTAAGAAAAACAAAATTGTCATGTTTTCCTCTCCGTCAGTGACCAATGTAATCTTTAATGTGTTATGAAATTTCTGACACTACTTAAATGTATGTGGACTGCGCAACATGGACACGTACATTGTTAGAGCTTCACAGTGCATGAAAATGGGGAACATGCACCATGGATTATGAAGCACAGTTAGTACTGTTGTGAATTGCTATGTTGATTTAAAGCAAGCAGTATTCTAACAATACTCAGCTTGCACTTGCCATGTTACAAGAGCATTAATCCCCTCCAGAGTCATGCTCTACTAGTGGATTAATGCCTGGTAGGTGGTTGGAAGCACTCGGCTGCAACAACCCTCTCCCCAACCAGGCATTAATCCACTAGTAGAACCCTCCTCTGTCGGGGGATTAATGCTTACACAGTTAATAATGGTAAAGGGAAACAACATTAATTAGTAGATAAGTACTGGGCATGATGTAAAGAAACTGAAACAGGGAACCTGCAAATAGAAATATAAAAATTGTCAGCAGATAAGGACCGCTAGGCCCATCCAGTCTGTCCGTAGACCCTATACATTGTATGTGGCCACTGACCCTATGTGATCAATGGCTTTTTATTACTCCCTCCCCTCTCAGGCTTCCCTAGTGCCTGTCCCAAGCATGCTTAAACCCCTCCACTGTGCTTGCCCCCACTACCTCCTGTGGCAGACTATTCCAAGTGTCAACTACCCTTCCTGCGTAAAAAAAATTCCTCATGTTACCTCTTAATCTACCCCCTTCCAATTTCATATTGTGCCTCCTTGTTCTAGTACTTTTTCTACATTGGAAAAGGTCCCCCACCTGCACCTTGTTTATGCCCTTGAGGTACTTCAGATACGAAGCTGCCTGACCGTTGAGAGTTTTAAGTTAGAATTAAAAACTTATATATTTAAAAAGGCATATGGAGAGTGATTTTATTGTGATTATATTGTTATTGTTGTTGTTTTATGTTATATGTATGTATTTTAATTGTTTCTATTTGTACAGCGCTTTGGTTTTGAAAAGCGCTTCAAAAATACATTTTTACTTACTTACTAACTTGAAAGTTTCAATCATATCCTCTCAGTTTCTCCTCTCCTCCAGTCAGTACATATTGAGGTCCTTTAGTCTCTCCTCATATGTTTTGTGGTGTTGGCCCTTCACCATCTTTGTTGCCCTTCTCTAGATAGTCTCCACCTTATCTATGTTCTTGCATAGGTGTCGTCTCCAGAACTGCATGCAGTACTCCAGGTGAGGCCTTACCAATGTTTTATACAATGGCATCACCACCTCCCACCTTCTGCTAGTGATACCCCTGCTTATGCACCCCAGCATGTCACTGGCCCTCTCTGCCACCTTTGTACACTGCTTTAGTACCTTAAGGTCATCAGAGATGATAACCCCTAGGTGTCTTTCCTCTTTGGTGACAGTCAGCTCCTCCCCCCAACCTGTAGCTCTCCCCAGGGTTCCCTCTACCCAGGTGCATTATTTTGCACTTCTTTGCATTGAACCTCAGTTGCCATGTCTCTGACAATCTTTCAAGCTTCTCCAGGTCCCTCTTCATTTTCTGCACCCCTTCTAGAGTATCCACCCTGTTACAGATCTTGGTGACATCTGCAAACAAGCAGATCTTTCTTTCCAGCCCCTCTGCAATGTCACTAATGAAGACATTGAACAGGACTGGTCCTAATACTGATCTCTGTGGTACCTTACTGGTCACCCCCCTCCCCCCAGGTTGTACCCCATTTACTATCACCCTCTGTCTCCTGTCTGTTAACCAGTTCCTAACCCAGTTCACAACCTTGTCTCCCATGCCTAGACTACCCATCTTGTTAATCAGCCTTCTATGTGGGACGGTGTTGAAGGCTTTGAGAAATCCAGGTAGGTGACATCTACCGCTCCTCCCTGATTAAGTTCTTTAGGCACCCATTCAAAAAAACTATTAGATTTGTTTGACATGACCTTCCTGCTGTGAATCCTTGTTGCCTCAGATCCTGAGCACCACTGGATTCCATATGTGCCACTATTCTTTCTTTCAGTAGTGGTCACCATGATCTTTCCCATCACTGAGGTAAAACTGACTGGCCTGTAGTTCCCTGCCTCCTCCCTACTGCCACTTTTGTGCAGTAGGACAACATGTGCCCTCCTCCAATCCTCTGGAATGATATCTGTGTTGAGTGACTCTGTGAATAGGGACACCAGAGGTGCTGCTAGTTCCCTTTGCAACTCCTTTAATATCCTCAGATGGATGTCGTCTGGTCCCTAGCCTTATCCACCTTCAGCTTTGTGAGTTCTTCCAGAACTCTTTCCACTGTAAATGGACTGGTGTTGACCTCTCCCCCCATTGCCTCTGCAACCCAACTGTGGTCCTTGACCCTCCCCCTCCTTAGGGAATACTGAGCAGAAGTATTTGTTCAGTATCTCTGCCTTGTTCAGATCCCCCCCTTACACTTTCCCTTCTCCCCTTTGAGCCTCACAACCCCCCAGTTTTTCTTCTTTCACTGATGTACCTAAAAAATGGCTTATCCCCTTTGTTTACAGACTGTGCTAAGCCCTCTTCTGTCTGTGCCTTCGCCCTCCTAACAGCCTTCCCTGCTTCCCTTAGACATTCAAGGTACACCTCCCTGTCCTCCTCCCTTTGGCTCCCCTTATATCTCCTGAAACTCAGCCTTTTAGCCCTGAATTTGTTCCTCACCTCTTTGGAGAACCATAGTGGTTTCCTTCTTCTTTTCCCTTTGGCCACTATCCTAACACATTGGTTTGTTATATCCACTATGGATCATTTCAGTTTCTCCATTGTTCTTCCACCCCCTTTACTACCTTTCCCTTCCCCAGGACTGCTTATATATATATCTACTCATTTCAGCGAAATCCACCCTCCTGAAATCTAATACTCTTGCCCTTGTGTGGCTTAATTGAGTCCATGTCTCCATGCTGAACCACACCATGTGGTGGTCACTGGACCCCAGCTGCTCTTCCACCTGTATTTCTTCTGCTCTGTTCTCATTGGTCCATACCAGGTCCAGAATTGACTTGTCCCTGGTTGGCTCATGAATCAGCTTCCTGAGTCCAACCCCCTGCAGGGATTCAAGGATGGCAGTGCTTCTGGCTGATACAGCCATCTGGGTGGTCCAATCCATGTCTGGCATATTGAAATCCCCCAGTAGCAGGATTTTGCCTTTAGCTGCCATGTCGTGTATGTTTTCCACTAATTTCCTGTCCACTTCCTCCTTCTGTGCTGGAGGGAGGTCTGTAGATCACCCCTGTTCATGTTGCTGTTCCATTCTCTGGCTCCAGGGTAACCCACATTACCTCAGCCTCTCCCTATCTTCCCTGAACCTCTGTAGCCTTTATAACATCTCTGATGTACAGGGCCATGCCCCCACCCTTTTTACCCTCACTATCACTACTGAACAATGTATAGCCTGGTACATTGACTTCTCAGCCATAATTAGCAGAGTACCATGTCTCTGTTATTGCTGCTGTGTCAAGGTCTGCATCTGCCAACAAGGCCTCCAGGTCTGAAACCTTATTTCCTAGGCTACGGGCATTTGTTAGCATGACCTTCCATGTTTTACAGTCTGCCCTCCCTCTGCTCTTGCTCTCCCTCTCCAGCATCTTCCCCCCACTCCGGTTTCCTCGCCTATGTGCTCTCCCCCCCATATCACTTGTTATACATTCTTCACCTGCCTGCCCCTCCCTGCCTGCTTTAGCTGCTCCTGTAGTCAGCTTATGTTCCAGCATGTTCCCATGGGGGGAGTTCCTAAACCTTCTGACCATCCTGGCTCTCCCTACCCCCCTTGGCCAGTTTAAATGCTTATAGCTGAAGAATTTTAACTCCTCACAAAGGACCAAGATCCCCTTCTCAGACAGATGCAGGCTGCCCTCCTTATATAAGCCTGCATCTACCCAGGTCAGGCTCCAGTCCCCTATGAAGCCAAAACCCTCCCTTCCACACCAATCCTTCAACCAGGAGTTGAAGGTATGGATGTGGAGTGCCCCAGCTTCCCCTGTGCCCTAGACAGGTAGCACCTCCGAGAATGAGATGGAGCATGATATCTGTTTCAGGTTCCCCCCCCAGCTTCTTGAAATCATACTGGACTCTGGCTAACTCCACCCTTCTCCTGGCCAGGTTCTTGTTCTCCAGGTGGACAATGACATCCAGTTGCTCCCTCCTAGCTATTGCCATAGCAGTCCTATGCATCTGCTTCCTATGCCTCCAAGCAGCACTATCTGGGAGACACTTGACCACCCTCTCTCCCCTGCTTGCTGCCCTAACCCACTCCCCAGACAATAGAATCCCTCACTAGGAGAAGCTTCCCCCTCCTCCGGGGTTCCCTGCTTCCCTTCCCTTCCCTTCCCTGGGGCTCCATTCTGGAGGACCCTCCCATCCTCCCTGGTTCCAGCCTTGGGTTCCTGAGTGGAGCTTTCCCATTCCTACAAAACAGTGTAGGAATTAGTAAGCAGGACCAGTTGGGGATGTGCTTTCAACCCCCCCACCCTACCTGAGCCAACTGTAGTCCAATCACTCCTCTTCCCTGGCATCCTTTGAGGTAAAGGATATGGACCAAGTGGTCTCTGGGTGGGGGTGGATGCCACCTTCACCTTGGCCAACTCTGCTCAGAGATAAGCAACCTCCTCCCTCAGCCCAGAGTGGTGCCTGCAGATAGGGCAGCATCACAGCCTCCAGAATGTCTCCCTGAAGACAGCCGATCCACAAACACAGCACTGCACCACTTCCATCATGTCTGATTCCCTCTTCAATCAACTGCCTGCTTAAGATGGCTATTTTATATCCCCAAAATATATGTCTTATTTCTATTGTGTTCTGTTATGCTTCCTCTCTTTGCTGCTTCACGTATGGATGCAGGATGTTACAAGGCCCTATGGGATCCACCCAATAAATGTAGGGCAGGCCCTGGGATGGATGGATAGTAGGGTGAGAGGGTGGGAATACACCATAGGCTGTGTCCAAAAAAGCAATCAGCCAAGGAGTCCTCTGGCAGTGATGCCTCACTCCACTCACATACTTCTAAGCTAGAATCCCTCAATACTGCCCAAACTAAATGGAAAAGCAACCAAATGGCAGTTAAGAAAAGACCTTAAATACAATTACAAACACACAGAAATTGCAACTAAGAAGAGACCTCAAATACAATTACAAACACAGTCACAAACTTACCAGCTAGAACCTCTTCCTCCTTCTCCAACTAAATGAGGACTCAACTGAGATGACAGTTAAAACCTCACATTCAAACTAACTAATCCCTGCAATATGATGCCTGCACTTAAAGGCCAGCCACAGCCACTTTTAAGCACACAATCACATACTTGTCAGCTAGAATTCCTCAATCCTGCCCAAACTAAATGGAAAAGCACCCAGATGGCAGTTAAGAAAGACATCAAATACAATTACAAACAAACAGAAATGGCAGCTAAGAAAATACCTCAAATACAATTACAGACACAGTTACAAACTCACCAGCTACAGTCTCTCCCTCCTTCTCCAACTAACTGAAGACTTACCTGATCAATGTTAGATAAATGATTAACATTATGGAGTCATTAGTGAACAGTAATTCTGAGATCATGTCAGTGATAGTATGACAAAATCCCATGTCCCTTTTCTCTCATGCACAACAGTTGGATTTTGTGAGCTTTACATCCTAGAATTTCCTGCTGCATGTGGTTTTAAAATTGTTTCATAAAGCCATGGCATTGTGGCATTATATATATATATTTACATGCAGATATACTGTAGATATATTTATCAGCTTTGTTTATTGTATTGTTTTAATCTTTTTGACCAAGAAGGCACGCTGAACCACAAGTGACTAATTTGCAGGTGCACGCTTTGAGGGAGTGAGTAACAGACAGAATCAGTGTATACCACATATAAACAATGTACAGTTTCATATACATTAGTCATTAAAACACAACATATACAACAAAGCAAAGTTTACATATAAACAAAGCAAGGTGTCATTATAATGAAATCTATTAAAAAACAAGTCACCTAACATTAAGCTGCATATACTGTGGGAGCACTGACATAATTTACAGTCAAGAAATTGAGCACAGGTATTTATTTTTCAACCAGGGAGTATAGGCTTCCATGTGGGTACTATGCATAAGGCATTGTGTTCAGGTAGCATTTAGCAGGTAGTAGGTAGTCAGAAAGAACTGGAAGGGGACAGGATCAGTTGTGTTCCAGGACAGTAGCTGCTGCTGCTGCTGTTGTTTTCACAGGGTTCTTGTGGATTTTACTTGGTAGGTTAGTTCTTTTCTTTCTTACTTCTAAGGGGCTAGCAGGGTATTGTTTTTGGGGATGCTGGATGTTTGTAAACTGATTTGGTGGCTGTAAGTGGGGCTCTTTTTGTGGATGTTTCACTGTGTAACAGGCTGCGCTGGTAGAGGCCTATTCTGATTTCAAACCTATTTGGTGGGATTTACTTGGGCCTGGTTCTTTAGCTGCAGGGCTTGGAGGGGAGACACAGGGCTGATACACTCTCTCTTGTCAGGTGTCTGCCCAAGACCCACCCTCCCACCCTCCCTCCCAGAAGTCTGCAAATTTATAGGGAACACCTGCCCTGCAATTGGAGGAAAAGGCTGCTGGTGCAGCTCATGTAGTTCTAGCCACTGGGGTTGGATTTAAAGGCTGGGAGAGAGGAGCTTAGGAGTTGTTCATTTCCCTTATAAGTTTAATGTGTTGTACTGCACCCTAGTAACAGAGTTACTGGTGTACAGTGGGACTGTCTCTAAGATTAGTGGGTGACCTGATTAGGCAGTAGGGGTATCTTGGACTAGGGGAACCTGGTGGCTCACCCAAGGAAACCTATTTGGAAGGGGATGGAACCACACATCATTAGGGCCGGCATCTTTGGAGGGTGGTGGGGTGCACAGGGTGTGGAGCAGCCATGATACTGGACTGGGCTTGGAGTTTGGTGGTTGCCCAGTATGCTACCAGCTAGCACAGCTTAGGGAGGAGGTTGGGGATGAGGAGAAAGCTGGGGAAGGGGTGGTATGGTTGGGAAGAGGGCTGGAAATCTCCACAGGGTTGCACCAAGCACTGGGGGTGGGGTATAGGGAAAGGAGTGCAGGAGAATACTCAGGGGTCACATAGGGACCCTGGCAGAGGGGGTCCAAAAGGACACTACCAAGGAAGCAGGCAGGTAACTGGGGACCCTCACAAAGGGGTGACGGAGGGACAACATTCTCAGGGAAGTAGGCAGATGGCCAGGGCAGGACAGAAGGAAGCAAGGCGGGGAGGTGGATCAGACCTTATACTCAGTAACCGCTTCAATTCTCTTCTTCTGCTCAAGGATGAGGGGGGTGATGTAGCCACGACAGAGGTGGTTAGAGACGGAAAGGGTGTGGGAGTGGGAGGCAGGAGGCAGGGGCCAGATAGCAGGAAGAACAGGGGGGGACCTGGAATGCAGGAGAATGGGGGGAGCAGTGAATCAGAGCAGGAGGGGAAGGGGGAAGAGGGAGGAAAGCGCAAGGAGAAGGACCAGTTGGGAGGAAAGGTAAAGGAGAAGGACCAGAGGTACAAGGAGGATTCAGTAAAGGGAGCTGAGGGTTTAGGCCAGGGGAGTACGACGAGCAAGGAGGAACTAAATGGAGACAGGAAGGAAGGGAGGATGAGTCAGGCTAGTTTAGCAGATGGGGGAGAAGGACCAGTTGTGAGCAGTGAGGGGGGAAATAGCAAGGTACAGAAGGATACTCAGGAGGAGGAGAGGCATAGGATTGGATGGGAGGGAGTGGCCATGGTAAATAAGGAGGGGGTGGCATGTGGCACCCAGATAGCGGGAGGAACAAGTAGCCAGCTGGGTGGAGGGGCCGGTAGAAAGGATGAGGGACATGGAAGGGGGGGAATGGAGGGAAAGGAGTGGTCAGAGTGCTCCTGCTGGGGGATTCTATGATCAGGGGTATCAAATGGGATAGGGAGGAGAAGCCTGGCCAGTTAGAGACAAGATGCTTCCCTGGACTACTTGATTGCACAGGGCTAAGCATGAGGTATATCAGCTGGCAAAGGACTGTGGGGTTCCCCAGACATACTGGTCCACCTGGGTACAAATGACATTGAGGGAAATAGCGAGCTAGAGATACAGGCAAGATTCAGGGAGCTCGCCAGGGTCTGTCATGACATAGGATGCACAGTTTCCTTCTCAGAAATCCTGCCAGTGCCAAGGGCTAGTGGGGAACACAAAAGGAAAATTAGGGAGATAAACCAGTGGCTCAGGGAGTGGTGTGAGGCCAGAGGGTATGGGTTGATGGGGGATTGGGGAGACCTGGGAGGATAGAGGGCTGTATGCTAGAGATAGCTACATCTCAATTTGGAGGGAGGGAATCTAAGTTGAAAATAGAGAGTTCATTGGTGAAAAGTGGGGTTTAAACTTGTGAAGGGGGGTGGGATGGGAGAAAAGGCTGTCAAGGGGGTGCCGATAAAGGACGGACTCTGTCTCCACCCCCCTGGGGACCAGGAGGATTGCAGGAAAAGGCCAACTGGCAAAGTGCAGACCAGGAGGAAACAGAATCCCCATGGGAACACGAGCAGGGGAAATGGAACTATAGGGAAAGGGTGGAAGGTAGTCCTGCTAAATGCCAGGAGCTTGGGCAATAAAATGCCTGAGCTCCAGGCAATGCTAACTGAGGAGCAATGGATGTGGAGCACTCGAGACTTGGGCCACTGCAAGACATGACTGGGACCTGAACCTGGAGGTTACACTATGTTCAGGAAGGACAGGGGAGGGAAGGGAGGGAGGAGGGGTAGCTATGATAGTCAAAAACTGCATTGGCATAGGGAGTAGAGGAGGCGGAGGGAACCGTGGAGGTGATTTGGGTCACCTTGATAACAGGGGGCAAGAGGTAAAATAGGAGTGGTGTATAGACCCCCTGCCCTGGCGGAGGAGCTGGAGGACAGTCTGGTGGCAGATGTTAGGAGACACTGCAGACTGGGCAGAGGAAAGGTGGTGGTGTTAGGGGACTTAAACATGCCAGGAACAGACTGGGAGACTATGACATCCTCTGTGACCAGGGAACAGAGATTGTTGGATGTCTTTCAAGACGCGTTCCTAACTCAGCAGGTGAGGGAACCGACCAGGGAGGACGCGGTACTGGATGTGGTCCTGGCAGACAGTGACCAGATTGGGGGCCTGGAGGTAAGGGACCCATTGGCAGGGAGTGACCATGCCACGGTCTGGTTCTGCCTGGAACTAGGAGGGTAGAAGGCTGCACAAAGACAGAAGTAACCAACTTCAGGGCGGATTTTAAGGAAATGGGAAGGATCCTAAGGAGCATTTGGATGGGATTGGGTCAGACATGGAGGCTGATAGTAGGTGGAAATCATCAGGAGAGGGTGCAGGATGCTACCAGCACCTGTGCAAGAGTAAGACAAAATGCAGTAGGGCCCAAAAACCTGTTGGTGGACCAGGAGGTCCAGGAGGTGGTGCGGGAAAGAAAGCAGCCTATAAGAAATTCAAGTGCTCAAGGAGTGAAAGGGATCAAGAGAACGAGGCTGATGGCTAGAAGGGCCACTAGAGTGGTGAGGCGGCTAGGCAAGGAAGGAGCAGAACCTGGCCAGGGAAATTAGGAGAGGAAAAGGGGTTCTTTAGATACATTGGGAAAGACGAAGGGTGAAGGGCAGATTAGCAGGATTAAATCAGGAGAGATGGGCACAAGACCCAGGGGAGCAGGCTGAGGTACTAAATGAGTACTTCACCTCAGTTTTCACCAGGAAAATGGGGATGCTGCATCATACATGGGAGGAGACAGAGATAATGAGGAGGGGGACCCTTACCAATCGGCAGGTCTGGGGGGCATCACTGGCAGGTGGGGGAGGGCTAAGCAGGAGAAGAGGCACCAGAGTGGAATCACAGCAGAGAGAGTGAGGAAGCCCTCAGCTCCCTTAAGACGGAGAAAGCACCGGGGCCGGATAAATTACATCCTAGAGTGCTGAAGGAACTTGCAGATGTCCTGGCGAAACCCCTGGCAGAGCTTTTCACCATCTCTCTGAGGACAGGGTGGATGCCCCAAGACTGGAAGGTGGCGCATGTAGTGCCTATCCACAAGGGGGGATCAAGGGAGCTGGCAGGGAACTACAGGCCTGTCAGCCTGACATCGGTGGTGGGCAAGGTGATGGAGGGCATTGTCAAGGAGAGGCTAGGGGGGACCTGGATAAGTCAGGGTGCCTGGACGATAGACAGCATGGATTCATCCCAGGAAATCGTTTCAGACAAACCTGGTGGAGTTCTATGACTGGGTGACAAGTGCCTTGGACCTGGGTAGACCAGTGGATGTCCTCTTTCTAGACCTCAGCAAGGCATTTGACTCTGTTCCTCATGTGGGTCTGTTGGATAAGCTAGGAGAAATGGGGTGGAAACCAGATGATCAGATGGATAGGCAATTGGCTCAGAACCGGACCCAGAGGGTGTGAGTTGGTGGGATAGTCTCATCCCAAGGAGGGTCATTAGTGGGGTCCCACAGGATCAGTCCTGGGCTCCTTCTGTTCCAGCGCCACGTATCTGACATAAGGACAGGAATCAGGAGTGAGATGAGTCTCTTTGCAGATGACTGAAACTGGGGGCAGTGGTGGATGGGGAGGAGGGAGGGTGGCCCTGCAGGGGACCTGGAGGCTCTGGAAGATGGTCTAGAAAGTGGAAGCTGAGGTTCAATGCAGGGAAATGCAAGGTACTCCACCTGGGGCAGAAACCCAGGCCAAGTGTATACCCTGGGGAAATACTACAGTCTCAATGGCTGAGAGGGACCTGGGGTGGTGGTGGATGTCAAGATGAACAACTCTGAGACTTGTAGGAGGCAGCAGCCAAGGCCAACAGGATGCTGGGATGCATCACTAGGGGATCACCTCCAGAAGGAGGAAGTGATACTCCCTCTGTATAACTGCTTGGTGAGGCCACACCTTGAGTACTGTGTGCAGTTTTGGAGGCCACACTTAAAGAGGGACATTAACCTCCTGGAGAGGGTCCAGAGGAGGGCAACCAAAATGATTTGGGGCTTGGGGGACAGGACCTATGAGGAGAGGCTCGAAGAGCTAAATATGTACACATTGGAAGAGAGAAGGGACTGGGGGGACATGATAGAGGTCTTCAGGTACATGAAGAGGGTAAATAGGGGAGGAACAGTCAGGGTGCTTCAAAGGAAGGAGGAAGGGGCCACTAGAGGGCATGGGTGGAAGCTGGAGGGGGGAAGATTCAGGGGAGAAAGGAGGAGGTGCTACTTCACTGAGAGGGTGGTGGAGCCATGGAATGCACTACCTAGGGGGCTGGTGGAGGCAGAGACAGTGGAGGGGTTCAAGAGGGGTGGACAGGTACAGGAAGGGTTCAGGAAGCAAAATCCAATGCAGCAAGAATATCCGGAACTGGGAAGGGAGAAGCCAGAGAAGGCGAGGGGGACAGCAAGGTCAGCACCCAGGGTGGGGGCTGACCAAATGAGCAGACATGAAAGACCGTTAGGCCTATTCTGCTGGCATTTTAGTATGTTAGTATGTTAGCATTTCCACTGCATAAAAACTGGTCTAGCAGGTGCATCCATGTACAGTGTGAGTATGTAATACTTCTTGAAGATGTAGCTGGAACTGGCTTCTCAGTTCAGTTGAGAAAGAGTTCCATCATTCAGAATGCCTCTATGAGATGGCTGATTGACTTGTGGCACTGGTGCATTCTGGCAGCTGGAAACATACTGCCCTTGGTGCCTGGAGTGCATATTCAAACACTTGTAATATATATTATTATGTCCCACGGAGCCACTCATTGCGGTATAAGAGAAGCTGAAGCTGAAACAAAGGTGAGCTGTTTTGACTTGAGCCGAACACAAGTGAACTGACTCTTATACCACAACGAGTGGCAATGTGGGACAATCCTACTATTCTTTTGTTTTTGAACTGTCCAGGAATGTGCCAGGTTACAGGGCATCTGCACATGAGACGCTCTTCACAGAATAAGAGTGTCCACGCACAGGGCAAAGGAGAACTCAGATTGGTCAGGAGCTCTTCCTTGATCTATAATGGGGATATTAGTGTCACTAGATAACTGAGGAGCTTATCATTCTAGTAAGTGGATAGCAAGGATATCACATGGAGAAGTCACCAGGTATCTAGGGAGGACCATCCTGATTTGCTGTACAGGTCATAGTGATGCTTTCATGTGTGGCAATAGTGGGAAAACCTCCAGAAGACACCATACATGATATGCAGCCTAGGCAGTTGGGAGGAGATGCTGACTCACGTACAATGTTCCTGTAGTTGATGGAGGTTAAAACTATTTTGGAGAGAATTACAGTTCTAAGGAAATGTGGGAGGCAGCTTTTGTTTCCAAAGAGTACACTCAACATCAAGTAGAGTTTGGCCACCAAGAGGCATTCATTTATTTATTTATTCATTTATTTATTTTACCAGGAAAAGACTCTGTTGAGCAAAGTTCATTGGCAAGGAGGCCCTACAAAAGACAGCATAAAGTCTACAGCACAGTACAATACAGAACAAAGTTTACAGCAGAAGAACAATGTGGCAAGGCATTGAAAATACGGACAAGCTATTGTCACTAGGCAGATCTAATACAGTTACTGCCCAGAGCATGAGAACATACTGTAATACAATACTCACTACAATTAAAATATACAGTCAAAGGTGGTAACACGATAATATTTTATAAGACAGTAGGATCATGTTAAGTATAAGCATATCACTGATGTTAGCATAGTATACACAACAATTTCAGTAAATTTATATCCCATCAGACCCAAAAGTCCATTTTCAACTTGACATCGAAGGTTCTGCGACCATTGCAGGTACATGTGTCCTTACAGATCCTGACTAATAATGTTTTCAATACATTGGTGTCCACTAGATTTGAGAGTGTAACAGATTGCTGTAAGTTATTCCAAGTCCTGAGAATAATACAATTAATGGCAGTCTTCCCATAGAGTGTAGCATAGCTTGGTGAATGCAGTGTGATGTAATTATTTTTTCTTAACGCATACTTACTACTTGATAGAATAACTATGTCTGTACTATATTCTGTGAAGTCATTCATTAGTGCCTTGTAGAGCCATATAAAGATTTTCTAATCTCGTTTTTGAAATTGATGTCCAACCCACAAGATAATATAAAAGTACAGTGACGAGTCCTGGGGCAGCATTTGTAATAAAGTGTAAGGCTTGATGATAGAGCACATCAAATTCCTTCAAGGCGACCTAGGCACAGCAACTATATATAACTATATATGATGTCTGCATAGTCCAGAAGGGATAAAAGGGACTCTTAAGTAAGTATTTTTCTGTCCCCCAATAGTAGACATTATTTTGTTTCTCTAGAAAAAGCCAAGCTTGCATCTGATTTTTTTTGCATAGATAATCAATGTGATTGGAAAAAGTCAGTCTCTTATCAAACCAGACCCTGAGATACTTAATGCAATCAACCAACCCTAGCTGATCCCTTAGAATGTTGATATAGTGAGGGCTGATGCTGTATGAGAGAATATGTTAGGGGTTGAAATAGCATTACTTAAGTCTCATCTGAGTTTAGGAATCATTTTGACTGAAAGATTTAATAGTAGGGTACTAAATTCTATTTACAGATTGGATTGAACAGCATGTAGGGTGGGTTATGAAATGTACAGCACAGAATGATCCACAAAGGTGATACACTGAGACATTTAGGCTGGGATCTAGTCAAATGCCTGGATACTGAAATGTTTTGGCTGCATCTGATGGTGTACCCTCCAGAGTCAAGACACTACATTTGGAGGTGACTCTGTTCTTATGCAGTACATGCCTGTACATGAGAATGATTTCATTCCATGTCACTTTATCTGTACAGTTAATACAACCTACAAGGTGTATCTGCTTTTTATTGCACTGAATCAAATACAGTATATCAAGGAGTCTAAAACACAGACAAATTATCTTTCCATTTTCATTTTCTTAAGTGTATGGGAAGAATGAACAGAACTGAATATTTCTGTATTTTTCATACCTGATATAACATTTTCTTTAATGGCTTACAGATGTAAATAAGTGCTCTCAGAATGATTCTATGATCTGTGGTCGTTACTCTGTCTGTCAAAATACAATTGGAAGTTATCACTGTGCATGCAAACCAGGATTTCAATCCAAGTATGGGAATAATACTGTGAACAATACTAACACCACAGCTAGCACCACAGCCTGTGAGGGTAAGGACACTAGCTTCTCTAATAAAAAAAGGCACCTCAGTTATTTAATATAATATAGGGATTTGATATTCTATTATAACTCTTCATAAGGATAATGTTATCATTTTACATCAATAAATGTTATAGTTTTTTAATGCAAAAGATAAAACCATAAATAAACGCGCCATCATGTTAAGAAAGTGTGCACCAGACATTTCATACATTTGCAGATCAGAGGGGCAGTTTGCAAGCATACCAGAGTGCAGGATCAGAAAAGGCTGAATGAAAAGAAGAAACACCTAGATTGTTGGTTTCTGTATGTGAGTCACCAAATCATAGGCACTGAAACCAGTAACATCGCTATGGATATGCAAATCCATCTGTGGGTGTAGACTGGCAAATAGGATTCTATACTGGTTCCAGCTCAGACTGAGAATAACAAGCTACAGATATGTTAAGAAAGTGTGTATCTTACTCTTCCTTGACAAATTGTAATAAGTATATATCCTGAAAGTTGAGGTGCAATTTACCATTTGGAACCAAATTAACTGTCACCTTTTTTTTTTCTGCTATAAAGAGCCGAATTTGTCACAAATAAGTAGAAATGTTTGAAAATTGTTTGCAGACATCCCATCACATCTGGGGTGATGGAACATGCATTCGAAATACAGACATGAGCGCTGGGTCACCACATTTGAAATCCCAGCCGAGATATTTAAATATTCTTCTGATTAACAAATACGCAGCTAATTTGTGAAGTTGTGCTTCTTGATTTTCTTAAGTCACATCTACAATGCCGTCTCCCAGTATCAATTCAAGTTTTATGATGTATCTCATGATTTAAGGGCAAAAGTCTATATTCTGCTATTGGATTAGATTTAAGTGAGACATCACATTTTGGCAAGAAAGCAGGGATTGAGCTGAGTATAGCAAGTGGCACTATATATGGTTAAAAGCAAGACAGAATACAAAATCAGAATAATAAAAATCTAGATCTGCTATAAAAAAAGAAACACTCAACAACAGCAAAGAAAATCAACATTAATTAGTTGATAAGTACTCGGCATGATGTGAAGAAACCAAAACAGGGAACCTGATTATAATTATCAATGTTAGATAATAGTTAACGTTATGGGGTCATTAGTGAAAAGTAATTCTGAGGTCAAGTCAGCAATAGTATGACAAAATCCCATGTCCCTTTTTCTCTCATGCTCAACAGTTGAATTTTGTGAGCTTTACATCATAGAATTTCCTGCCCTTTGTGGTTTTAAAATTGTTTCATAAAGCCATGGCATTGTGGCATTATAGATATATTCATGGATTTTGTTTACTGTATTTCTTTAACCATTTTGACCAGGAAGGCATGCTGAGCCACAAGTGACTAATATCTAGGCACGCCCTTTGGGGGAGAGGATAACAGAGGGAACCAGTGTATGCTGCATATACACAATGCACAGTTTTGTTTACATCTGTCCTTGAAATACAACAAGGCAAAATTTACATATAAACAAGGCAAGGTGTTAATATAATGAAATCTATTGAAAAGCAAGTCACCTAACATTAAACTCCATATACTGTGGAAGCAGTGACACAATTTACACTCAGAAAATTGAGCACAGCTATTTATTTTGCCCACGGATTATAAGCTTCCAAGTGGGTATTATACATGAGGCACTCTGTTCAGATAGCATTTGCAGTGCATACAAACTGGGCTAGCAGGTGCATCAATGCACAGTGTGAGTACTGTATGTAATACTTCTTTAAGATGCAGCTGGAACTGGTTTCTCTGAGTTCAAGTTGAGAAAGAGTTCCATTATTAAGAAAGCTTCTATGATATGGCTAATTGACATGTGGCACAGGTGCATCTAGGCAGCTGGAAATGTATTGCCCTTGGTGCCTGGAGTGCATATTCAAACACTTGTAATGGGGATTCTGCTGCAGCAAGATAACTAGGGAACTTATCATTCTAGTTTGCGGACAGCAAGGATATCCCATGGGAAAGTCAGCAGGTAGCTAGGGAGAACCATCTTGATTTGCTATGCAGATCACCATGATGCTTTTTTGGGTGGTGGTTAAGGGCAACTCTGCTGAAGACGTTATACATGACATGCAGCCTAGGCAATTAGGAGGGGATACTGAACAAAGTACAATGTTCCTGTAATTGATGGAGTATAAAATCGTTCTGGAGAGAATTACAATTCTAAGGAATTAAGGAAGGCAGCTATTGTTTCTATAAAGTACACCAAACATAGGGCAGAGTTTGGCTCCCAGGTGGCCTCTATTTATTTATTTATTAATTGTACCACAAAAAGTTGCTGTTGAGCAAAGTTCATTCACAAGGAGGTCCTATGATGGACAGCATAAAGTTTACACCACAGTACAATACAGAAAAGAATAAAGTTTACAGCAGAAGTACCATGTGGCAAGAAATTGAAAATACAGACAAGCCATTGTCACTAGGCAGATCTAATTCAGTTACAGCCCGAGCATGAGAACATAATACATTGCTCACTACAATAAAAATATACAGTCAATGGTGATACACAATATTATTTTATAAGACAATAGAACCATGCTAAATATAAGCATACCCTGATGTTACCATAGTATACACTTCAGTGTCACTACATTTGTATCCCGTCAGACCCAAAAGTCCACTTACAATGTGACTTCCAAGGTTCAGCGACCATTGCAGGTACAGATGTCCTTGCAGATCCTGGCTAATAATTTTTCAATACATTGGTGTTCACTAGACTTGAGATCCTAAGACATTATTGCAAGTTATTTCAAGCCCTGGGAATAGTACGATTAATGGCAGTCACCCCATAGAGGGAAGCATAGCTTGGTGAATCTAGGGTGATGTAATTATTTTTTCTTTGCACATACTTACTACTTAATTGAATAACTAAGTCTGTGATATATTCTGGGAGATCATTTGTTAGTGCCTAGTAGATCCATCTATAAAGATTTTTTAATCTCCTTTTTGAAAGTGATGTCCAACCCACAAGAGAATATAAAGTACAGTGATGAGTCCTGGGGCAGCATTTCTAATAAAGTGTAAGGCTTGATGATAGAGCTTATTTTTATTTATTTATTTATTGAAATGTTTCACCAGGAAGGCACATTGAACAACAAGTTGCTCATCTCCTGGTGTGACTGGGGGGGGGGGCAATTGGATGCAGAATTAGACATACAGTTCAACATTTAACATATCAGAAAAACTAAACATTCGATTACATTTGTAACAAGACATACAGTTAAAAATATCATAAATAATCATACAGTTGCATTTGTGACATAACATAGCATTAAATATACCATACCTGTGGAATATGCATTTAATTACAAGTGTCATATCTGAGGAACATATTACATAGCGGTGAAGGGAGAGGAGCGCATGCTGAGAAGCAGGCTCGGGGGGGTGGAAGGTTTAATAGGTGGTGTGAGTCATGGAGATCTGCTTATCAAGTTTATTCAAGGAGACCAGGGTGCAGCAACTATATATAATGTCTGCATTATCCAGAAGGGATAAAAGGGATGCTTGATCAAGTCATTTTCTAGCCCCCAATGATAGACAGATTTTATTTCTTAAAAAAAAGCCAAACTTGCATTTCGTATTTTTTGCATGCATAATTAAAGTGATTAGTAAAAGACACTCCCTTATCAAACCAGGCCGTGAGATACTTAATGCAATTAACCAACTCTAGCTGATCCCACAGAAGTGTAACTATAGTGAATGTTGATATGTTTGGCAGAATATGTCAGGGGTTGAAATAGCATCACCTTAGTCTTCTCTGAGTTTAGCAGTAATTTTGACTAAAAGAGATTTAATAGCAGGGTATTTAATTATGTCTGCAGATTAGATCGAATAGTGGCTAGGGTGGGTTTTGTAATGTACAGCACAGAATGATCCACAAAGGTGATACAGTGAGGGACTTCCGGTGACGTCACGGATTCGATGCAAGCTTAATCCGTGAAGCTCCAGCCCAGGCAAGCCGGAAAAATCCCCCAAAATCTAAGAAAAATAAAGCGAAAATGTCCAAAAATGTTGGGGGTCAATCACAAGGCTTGAACAGAGGTAGAAACCGGCAGGAAATCAAAGCGAACAACAAGGATGCAGCTAGATTGAAGTCGGGCCCTTCCAGCAGAACGTCCTCACCTCAAGGCCAAAGAACTCCTGAATATGACACAGATGGGGAGAATGAACAGTTATCTCGTTCCCGATTTGAACGACTGCTACACGAAATAACCGAATCTAGAAAGGAGAATAAGCAAGAATTTCGTGCAGTACAGCTACAATTGTCAGCGTTTGAAACCAGAGTAAGCCAAATGGAGGAGAGACTCTCAGAAGCGGAAGACACAGCCATACAAATGTCTGAGATAATTCAGACACTAATACAACAAACTGAAACCTTAAAAGCTAAATGTCTAGACCTAGAAGGCCGCTCCCGAAGAGACAATTTAAGACTCTATGGCCTCCCGGAGAATGCTGAAGTAGCTCCCTTATCAGCGTTCCTGGAAAACCTTCTGAAGGATGTGCTTGACCTACCTCCCACTATGGTATTCCGTATAGAAAGGGCCCATCGCGCGCTCCTGGCAAAACCAACTGATCCGGAGGCACGCCCAAGATCCATTATTTTCAAACTAAATTCGTATTCAGTGAAAGAAGAAATACTTCGGCGAGCGTGGGCAAAAAAGGACATACGATATTTAACCCATAGGCTTTACTTGGACCATGACTATCCAACCGAGGTACAGGTGGAAAGAGCTAAATATGGGCCCATCCTCAGAGCCCTCAGAGAAAAATCAATACGTTTCCATACCCCATATCCAGCGAGGCTGAGGGTTTTCTGGGATGATGGAACGAAGATTTATACATCGGCTGAGGAGGCGCTTGAAACTCTTAGGAAGCGTAACATTGGAGTTAGGGAGAGGAGGAACCAAGATTCAGGAACCTGGGAACTCGGAAAACGATGTCCGGTTGACAGGAAGACGGGGGGAATTAATAAGAAGACGCACACAGAGCTGTTGTGTAGCATCCAGAAGCTCCTCGAAAGAAAGCTCACCCAACGAGAAACTACAACCTGAGATGAGTGAAGGGAGGCTACAATTCTCTACTCGGAGTATGTTTGTTCCAGATCTGCTTGCTGACTTGGCTAAACAACTTCAATCCAGGATGAGTATATTATTTACCCCTGATAAGATATAAAACTGGGGAACTGAAATGCGAACTTGTATACAATGAACAAAACTGAATACTGAAAGAGTGCTTTTATGACTATAGACTATTCTATGCACAGATTTATTCCCTTTGTCGCTCCCCCTCTCCCCCCGTTTGATTGTAATCAACGAAGATACTCTTCTTCATTGGATGTTTCGAGTTGGGGGAAAAGAGTGAAAAACTGAAGTAATGTCCCTGGGACTTTAGGAGAAAAGTGACTGAGGCAATCTAGTGCGCTGGCTTCTGAGCACCAGGAGCAATTAGCTGTGGATCACCCTGCACCCCTCTATCCATCCCATACCCTCACCTCCCCTCTTTCCTCCTTTCTCCCTCCCTCCTCCCCTCCCCCAAAAAAAAAAAAGGATGCATGACCAACCAATATGATGGGGGGAATTTAAAGGTTGAACTGGATGAAAAGAGAGGTCACGACTTAACACTAAAGACCGGTCGCTCCTCTGTAAAACAGCATGGCTTAAAGTAGATCTTGCATGGGCTTGCTGGGCATGGAGCAAGCGAGGGCTCCAGGTTTTAAGGCACCTCGCACAGGAGCTCAACGACAGCGGGGCTCTGGGGGTCCTCCGGAAACAGAAGGGTAAATTACCCTCCACTCTCTCCTAGTAAATAGGAGTGAATAGGGGCTAGTAACAATACATAGCCCCCAACCTTGGAAGAACGCTAGTTGAAAGTTGTTGAAAGTTACTGTTGAAATGTTTCAGAATTTTAGTAATGGCTGTAACTACTTGTTTGAGTTACACAAAGCAGGGTACTTAGGTTTAGTAGGCATGACAGATACTTATAAGAAAATAGCAGTACAGGGGAAGATATGGGGTGGCCACCAGGGGAGAAACCTGCAAAATACAAGTAGAACAAAACGTTGCTATCCAAATGGGTGATATGAAGCAGAACTGGACAGTGTGCACTTACAACGTGCACGGCGTCACAAACCCCATTAAGAGGGCAAAGATTCTGCAATTAATGAAACGGCAAGGAGTAAATATACTAATGCTGCAGGAGACCCACCTTACAAATGCAGAGCATAAAAAACTTGAGAAATTTGGTTTCTCCCATGTGGTGGCCTCCTCATATAAGGGAGGTAGGCGAAGGGGAACAGCAGTGTTAATAAGAAAAGGTACCCCTTTTGAAATTGCAGACAGAGTAATTGACAAGGAGGGAAGGTATGTGTTAATTAAGGGAACACTGGAGGGCCAACAGCTCACTCTAGCCTCAGTTTATATGCCACCAGCATCGGAATTTGCAACATACCGGGGATTTTTAACCAAACTGGCGGGATGGGTAGAGGGTAGGCTGATATCCGGGGGGGACTTCAATCTTGATATAACTGGGGCAAACGGTGGATCCATACAAAACAGAGCAAGCAAAGTGGGTAGGAAAGTGCAAAAGTTGATGCAAGAGCTGGGCTTTGAAGAACCCTGGAGGCACCTTCTGGGGCAGGGACGAAGGCATACCTTTTACTCACAGGCGCATGACATGTACTCCTGCTTAGACTACTTGATAACACAGAAAGAGCAGCTGAGTAGTATTTACCAAATCTGGCAGGGAGACTTTGTACTCTCGGATCATACACCTATCTTTTGTAAGGTGCAATCCCAAACCCTAAAAAAAAGAGCGTTTTGGAGGCTCAATGTGTCATTAATTAGGGACAAGGAGACGCAAGAATTGATAAATAACACAATAACCCAGGCAGTCCAAGATAATGATAACCAGGGAGTAACAGATGCAATTTTATGGGACACAGTAAAAGCGATAGTGAGGGGGAAGGTTATTGCGATCTCCTCGCATAAAAAGAAGCAAAGAGAGGAGAGGAGGGTCACTCTAGAAAACAAAATAAAAACACTGGAGGAGGAACAGAAGATAAAGCAAAGTAAAAAATGAACCAAGGAACTATGCATGCTCAAGAAACAGCTTAATAATATATTAGATTACACGGTAGAGCAGAAACTGGTATATCTACGACATAGATACTACGATGGGGGTCCGGGATTCGCAAGAATGGTAGCAGGTCAGTTAAGAGCTCGTAAGGCAAAATCTATGATTGTAAAAGTTGCACACCCGACTCAAAACACTTTTAGTACCACGACCCAAGACATTTCTGAGGCCTTCCGCGAATACTACTCAGAACTGTATACAGAAAAGATAGTCCCCTCTAAAGGAGAAATTAGGGAATTTTTAGCAGCCCTTAAACTCCCAACCCTAACACGAGAACAAGGGGAAAGCCTAATGGCCCCAGTCCTGCCCAATGAAATTAAAACAACGATAAGGGGTTTAAAAACAGGCAAATGCCCGGGAACCGATGGGCTCCCTGGAGAGTTTTATAAAACTTTCTCCAAGATGTTAATTCCCCTACTTACAAGGGTATTCACCACAGTAACTTCCTGAAAGGGGGAGATCCCCTCATCTTGGGACGAGGTGATAATTTCGGTTATCCAAAAAGAAGGTAAAGATCCTACATAATGTTCCTCATACCGCCCCATATCTATTCTAAACACGGACTATAAGATCCTGGCCACGATACTGTCCAAAAGACTAGCTAAATACGCCTCAACCCTAATAAATATGGATCAATGTGGCTTTATCCCAGGACGCCAAGCCCAGGATAACGTGAGACGCACAGTCTACATTATGGAACGGATCACAGAACAACGTATTCCAGCAATTTTGCTAAGTCTCGACGCAGAGAAAGCTTTTGATAAAGTGTCATGGAAATACTTAAAAGAAGTACTGCTTGAGTATAATTTTCCTGCCCCGCTGGTAGATATTATCTTTAAATTTTACAGAATTTACTGGGTACATAAGAGTAAATGGCCACATCTCAAAAAAATTCCAGTTACAAAGAGGAACCAGACAAGGGTGCCCCCTGTCCCCCCTCCTTTTTGCTTACTATATAGAGCCATTGGCCCAAAGCCTGAGACAGGCCCCTGATCTACAGGGTGTTCAGATGGGAGGAAGGGACCAAAAACTGGCCCTTTTTGCAGATGACATCCTGGTCTATATCCCTAGTCCGGATAGGTCATTGGGAGTTTTATTTAAATTAATTAAGTGCTTCACCAACGTATCGGGATTCACCCTTAATGTAAATAAATCAGAAGCCCTAGCCCTTAATTATGTCCCGACTCTTTTACAAAAGAAGAAATTCCCAATTAAATGGTATAAACAAACTATAAGATACCTGGGGATCAACATACCCAAGGACTTAAGGGAACTGGCAGCCCATAATTATGATCCATTAGTTCAAAACATAAAACATGATTTAAGAAGGTGGTCCATGCTCCCCTCAACACTTTATACAAGGAATCTAGCCCTAAAAATTAATATACTCCCAAGATTTCTATACCTATTTCAGTGTGTCCCCTGTACTGTTGCTTCTAAGGAACTTTTATCCTGGCAAAAATTAATAAACGGCTATCTATGGAATTATAAAAGGCCAAGAGTGGGCTTCCCGAAACTTACTCTTCCAAAAAGTCGAGGAGGGTTGGCCCTTCCCTCTCTTCAGAAATACTGGATAGCCTCACAAATGAGATTAGCCATACTATGGGGAAACAAAACTTATCAAGCAAGGTGGAAGTCAACTTGATCTGGAGAGAGACACACCTGACCCTCTCCCATCTTGCCTGTTTTCCCCGCAGCATCTTAGAGCAATGGCACAGTGGGCTCCTCCTGCAACAGCGAGCACACTCAGAGCCTGGCTGATGGGCATAAAACATAAAGCATGTCAGCATTATTGCTGGAAATACAAATGGTTTATAACGAATCAAGCATTCAATAACCAGTGGTTTAAAAGGCAAATTAAAAAAGGACTAGAAGCCCCATGGTAACTTCTGAGAGGGACGAACATTTTGTCCTTCGAGGAGGCCCAGAGTACATTTGGGTGGACAGAAAAGGACAGGTTATTTTACTATCAGGCAAGGGACTATATTGCAAAGCACTGTAGGCAACAAGAGAAGGATGCCACAATATTTGAGGATGTTGCCCCGTAGGTGCAAATATGGTCCTCACAATACGGTGAGAAGGCAATAACAATCATTTACAAGTCATTAATAAACCGTGCCAGATATGTCATTGCTCCAGTGCAGACAAAATGGGGATGCGAGCTTAGTCACCCAATAACAGATGGAGAATGGGAGAAGATCTGGAGGGCGACTTGGGCGACTACCTCCTCCCCAATATGGGCGGAATTTGTCTGGAAGGTGAGGGTGAGGTATTTCCTAGTGCCCTCTGCTACAGTGTTGGGAGGCCTGGGAGTCTCATCCCAGTGCTGGAGAAAATGCGGAGAGAACTGTGCCTCTCATAAACACATATTCCTAGATTGCCCTGTACTGGAAGGATTTTGGAGCGGTATAAAAGAACATATAAAAGGTATTTTAAACATACAAGACAGAATTGACCTCCCAAGTTTGATCCTGGGAATCCCACCACTACAGGTAATAGACAAAACACAAAAATATTTATGGGCAACACTATTAGTTGCTGCCTACAAAACGATAACTAACAAATGGCACCAGATAGACTCTCCTTCGATTGAGGAATGGAAGGCATTAATCCTTCAAATTCAACACAATGAGCAGATATCTATGGGTCTCCAGGATCGATCAGAGGTCTACACAGCAAGGTGGACAAGGTGGGAACTGTATCATGAAAAACTAGCTTAAAGCTCATTAGAAAAAAGGAAGGGATAGGCAATAATGTGTGAGTGGACTTTAAAATTCTATATTTACTCCAAGATTCTAAGTGGTAACTTGAAGGGGTGGTAATAACCCTTAACTGCTAAGAGATGTCAAATGGAAACGAGAAAGCTGTAACAGCCTGCAAAAGTCAACCCTGCTCAAAGTTGTACTTGCTTTTGTTTATCCTTAAAGCCAAGGTGTAATCAAATGTAATTACATATGTTTTTTTAACAAAGAACTGATTGTAAATCAACATCTGAAAATCTGAATTGTAAAGAGAAAATGGAAAAAGAGGTAAATAATGAGATGTTCTAAAATTGAAATGAAATAAAAGAAGTATAAAAAAAAAAAAGATGATACAGTGAGACATTTAGGTTGGGATCTAGTCAGATGCCTGGATTCTGAAATATTCAGCCTGCATTTAATGGTGTACTCTTCAGAGTCAAAACCCTATGTTTGGAGGTGACTCTGTTCTTGTACAGTACATCACTGTATTTGAATGATTTCATTCCATTTCACTGTTTCCATACAGTTTCTGGAACTTTCCAGGTATCTCTGCTTTTATTACACTGAATCAAATAGATCAGGGAGTCTAAAACACACAGACAAATATATTCCCATTCTCATTTTCTTAACCGTTCTGGAAGAATGAAAAGAACTGAATATTTTTATATTTTTCATACCTGATATAACATTTTCTTCAATGGCTTACAGACGTGAATGAGTGCTCTCAGAATGGTTCTATGTTCTGTGGTCATTACTCTGTCTGTCAAAATACAATTGGAAGTTATCACTGTGCATGCAAACCAGGATTTCAATCCAAGTATGGGAATAGTACTTTGAACAATACTACCACCACAGCTCACACCACAACCTGTGAGGGTAAGGACACTAGTTTCCTTAATAAAAATGCACCTTGTTTATTTAATATAACATAGTGATCTTGTATTCTCTCATAACTGAACATTAGGCTAATGTTATAATTTTGCATAAATAAATGTTATAGTTTGTTAATGCAAAAGATAAAACCATGACTAAACCCACCATCATGTTAAGAAAGTGTGCACCTGCCAGCCCGGTGGTGCTGAGGGGTGAGGCACTAGACGGCACACCTCATGCTATGCTAGTGACCCGAGTTCAGGAGTGAGTTCAGGTGCTGGGGTTGGCAGAGGGTGGGAGAGGATCAAGCATCCACAGCACTGCTCTCCTCCCCCGGGGGTGAGGGCTGGGGATGGCCCAGCATGCCAGGAGCTCCCAGTGGAGATCGAGGGTGCTGCAGCACATAGGCAGCAGATCAAATAGCATGGCTGACACATGGCAGGGTTGTCATGCACCATTGCATCAGGGGTGCTCCATGCAGGGGGTGGGGTGGACACCAGAACACGGAAAACCCCTGTTGTGCAGGGTAGGGATAGCACCTGACCCCCATGCCCACTGCTGGGTCCATCCTGCCTGTTCTTCCAGTTCCCACACCCGGGCCATCACCTACAGCCAGAGTCTATGTCTGCAGGTGTGCCCAAAGAGGAGAGTTGGCCCCACCCTGGTGGTGCCGGCTGTGGGGAGGGGGGAGGGGGGAGAGGAGGCTCAGGTTGGGAGGACTTCAGGCAGGGTAGAAACAGGCAGGATGCATGAGAGAGGCTCCACAGGCTGTGATCGGAGGGAAAAAGAGTTAAAAAAAATAGAAGGTGTGCACCAGGCATTTCATACATTTGCAGACCAGAAGGCCAGTTTGCAAGAAGACCAGAGTGCAGGATCAGAAAAGGTTTAATGAAAAGGAAACACCCAGCTTGTTTGGTTGCTGCATGTGTGCCGGCAAACCTTATGCATTGAAACAAGCGACATCACTATGGATATGCAAATCAGTCTGTGGGTGTAGGCTGGGAAGGCTAACCAGAACACAAATTGCCTTACAAATAGGCTTCTATAATGGTTCCAGCTCAGACTGTGAATAGCAAGCTACAGATAGGGTAAGAAAACATGCATCTTATTCTTTCATAACAAATTGTATTAAGTATATATCCTGAAAAGTTAGGTTCAATTTACCATTTAGATTCAAATTAACAGTTTCTTTTTTTCACTATAAAGAGTTGCAAATGTCACAAATGTGTTGGAATGTTTGAAAATTGTTTGCAGGCATCCCAAAGCATCTTGGGTGATGCACCATGCATTCAAAATACAAACATGAATGCTGGGTCACCACATTTGAAATCCCAGCCAAGATGTTTGAATTGTCTTTTTATTAACAAATACAGAGCAAATTTATGAAGTTGTGCTTCTCGATTTTCAAGTCACATCTACAATGCTGTCTCCCAGGATCAGTGCAAGTTTTATAATGTATCTTGTGATTTAAGAGCTAAAGTCCATATCCTGATGTTGGATTAGATTTAAGTCAGACATCCCATTTTGACAAGATAGCAGAGATTGGGATGAGTATCACAAATGGTACTGTATACAGTAAAAAGCAAGACAGAATTCAAAATCAGAATAATAAAATCCAGATCTGCTATAAAAAGAGAAACACTCAGGAACAGTAAAGAGGAACAACATTCATTAGTAGATTAGTGCTGGGCGTGATGTGAACAATCTGAAACTCAGAACCTGCATGTAATTATCAATGTAAGATAATGGTTAACGTTATGGAGTTATTACTGAAAAGTAATTCTGAGGTCAAGTCAGCAATAGTATGACAAAATCTCATGTCCCTTTTTATCTCATGCTCAACAGTTGGATTTTGTGAGCTTTACATTATAGTGTTTCATGCCCTTTGTGGTTTAAAACTTGTTTCATAAAGCCATGGCATTGTGGCATTAAAGATATAGATAAAGATACAGATATATAAATAGATAGATACAGATATAGATAGATTTATGAACTTTGTTTGTTTACTGTACATATTCAACCATTTTGACCAGGAAGGTATGCTGGGCCACAAGAGACTAATTTACAGGCCTACCCTTTGGCAGAGAGGGTAACAGAGGGAATCTGTATATACCGCATATACTCAGTGTACAGTTTCATTTACATCTGTCCTTGAAACACAACATATACAACAAAGCAAAGTTTGCATATAAACAAGGCAAGGTGTTAATATAATGAAATCTATTAAAAAGGAAGTCACCTAACATTAAGCTCCATATACTGTAGGAGCATTGACACAATTTACAGTCAGGAAATTGAGCACAGCTATTTATTTCACCCACTGAGTATAAGCTTCCACATGGGTACTATGCAAGAGGCACTGTGTTCAGATAGCCTTTGCATTGCATACAAACTGGGCTAGCAGGTGCATCCTTGTACAGTGTGAGTGCATAATAGTTCTTATAAATGTAGCTGGAACTGGTTTCCCTAAGTTCAGTTGAGAAAGTGTTCCATTCTTAGGTAAGCCTCTATGATATGACTGATTGACTTGTGGCACTGGTGCATCTAGGCAACTTTGAACATATTGCCCTTGTTGCCTGGAGTGCATATTCAAACACTTGTAATGGGGATATTAGTGCAGCTAGATAACTGATGAACTTATCATTCTACTATGTGGACAGCAAGACTATCCCATGGGAAAGTCACCAGGTATCTAGGGAGGACTGTCCTAATCTGCCATGCAGGTCACAGTGATGCCTACTTGGGTTTCAGTTAATGGCAAATCTGCTGAAGGCATTATACATGATAGGCAGCCTAGGTAGTTAGGAGGGGATGCTGACAAATGTACAATGTTCCTATAATTTATGGAGGGTTAAATCATTCTGGAGAGAATTACAATTCTAAGGAATTGTGGAAGGCAGCTATTGTTTCTATAAAGTGCACCCAACATAGGGTAGAATTTGGCCACCAAGTGGCCTCTATTTGTTTATTTATTTATTGTACCATGAAAAGACTCTGTTGAGCAAAGTTTATTTGCAAGGAGGTTTTAACGAAGGACAGCATAAAGTTTACAGCACAGTACAATACAGAACAGAGTAAAGTTTTCAGCGGAACTACAGTGTGGCAAGACATTGAAAATACAGGCAAGCCATTGTCACTAGGCAGATCTAATTCAGTTACAGCCCAGAGAATAGGAACATAATATATTACTCGCTACAATAAAAATATACAATCACTGGTGATACACAATAATATTTTATAAGACAATAGAACCATGTTAAATATAAGCATACCACTGATGTTACCATAGCATACACATCAATGTCACTACATTTGTATCCCATCAGACCCAAAAGTCCACTTTCAATGTGACAGCCAAGGTTCGGCGACCATTGCAGGTACACATGTCCTTGCAGATCCTGGCTAATATTGTTTTCAATACATTGGTGCTCTCTAGATGTGAGAGTCTAAGACATTGCTGCAAGTTATTTCAAGCCCTGGGAATCATACAATTAATGGCAGTCACCCCATGCGGGGTAGCATAGCTCGGTGAATCTAGTCTAATGTAATTATTTTTCTTAGCACATACTTACTACTTAATCGAATAACTATGTCTGTAATATATTCTGGGAGGTCATTTCTTAGTGCCTAGTCGATCCATCTATAAAGATTTTTTAATCTCCTTTTTGAAATTGATGTCCAACCCACAAGAGAATATAAAGTACAGCGATGAGTACTGAGGCAGCATTTCTAATCAAGTCTAAAGCTCGATGATAGAGCTTATCAAGTTTATTCAAGGAGACCTGAGTGCAACTATATATTATGTCTGCACTATCCAGAAGGGATAAAAGTGACACATGAACAAGTCTTTTTCTAGCCCCCAATGATGGTCACATTTTGTTTCTGTAAAAAAAGCCAAGCTTGCATCTGATTTTGTTTTGCATACATAATTAAAGTGATTAATAAAAGACACTCCCTTATCAAACCAGACCCTGAGATACTTAATGCAATCAACCAACTCTAGCTGATCCAGTAGAAGTGTAGCTATAATGAGTGTCGATATGTATGGCAGAATATGTTAAGGGTTGAAATAGCATTACTTTAGTCTTATTTGAGTTTAGAAGTAATTTTAACTGAAAGAGATTTATTAGCAGGGTATTTAATTCCATCTGCAGATTGAATAGAACAAGTTAGGGTGGATTTTGAAATGTACAGCACAAAATGACCCACGAAGATGATACACTGAGACATTTAGGTTGGGATATAGTCAGATACGTGGATACTGAAATTTTCTGGCTGCATCTAATGGTGTGCAGTTCAGAGTCAAGCCCCTTCATTTGGAGGTGACTCTGTTCTTGCGTGGTACGTTTGTACATGTGAATTATTTCATTCCATTTCACTGTATCTGTAAAGTTTCTGCAACCTACTGGGTATCTTTCCTTTTTATTACACTGAATCGAATCGATCAGGGAGTGTAAAACACACCGACAAATTTTCTTTCCATTCTCATTTTCTTAACTGTATGGGAGGAATGAACAGAATTGAATATTTTTGTATTTTTCATACCTGATGTAACATTTTCTTCAATGGCTTACAGATGTGAATGAGTGCTCTCAGAACCCAATGGTTCTAGGATCTGTGGTCCTTACTCTTCCTGTCAAAATACAATTGGAAGTTATTACTGTGCATGCAATCCAGGATTTCAATCCAACTCTTGGAATAATACTTTGAATCATACTTACACCTCTACTAACACCACAAACTGTCAGGGTAAGCATTCTAGCTTCCTTAATAAAAAAACACTTCAGTTATTTAATATAATATAGGTATCTGATATTGCATCATACCTCTACATACTGTAAGGCTAATGTTACAATTTTACATAAATAAATGTTATAGTTTCTTAATCTAAACCCATAAATAAACCCACCATCATGATAAGAAGGTGTGTGCTAGGCATTTCTTACATTTGCAAACCAGAGAGTCAGTGTGCAAGAAGTCCAGAGTGCAGGATCAGAAAAGGCTGAATGTAAAGAAGAAGAAACACCCAGGTTGTTTGGTTGCTGCATGTGTGTCACTGAACCATATGCACTGAAACCAGTGACATCACTATGGATATGCAAATCTGAGTGTGGGTGTAGGCTGGCAAGGCTAACCAGAACAACAAACTCTGGCAGAGCCACTACAACTGTGAATGCATTAACTAGATAAGGGTGTTTCATGGGCTTAAACATAAACATTTATTTATTTATTTAAAAAATATGAGATTTACAAACCTTTGAGTCAGATACTCATTTACACAGGCACCACATCAAGAAAACCAAAGCAGTTCAAACAATATACATTAGCTAACTCAAATAGACATCAGGAGTCAAAGAGAAGTCCAGAGTGTTCACATGAAAGCTGTTGCATACACTAACTGAATCAAGGTACAGTACATTGAGAAAGGGAATACAGTATTTAAGCAAAGGCGAAGCCGAGTGCTTCCACCACCTCAGGAGTGTCATTATTACACGATAACACACACTCTGGAGTGCTTTATTGCAACTATACTATGGCTTGTTGTTATATATAGAATTTAAAGGATATTTTTGTTAGTGTGGAAAAATATTTCTAAAAGAGAAAATGCAAAGAATGAACCAAATCCAAAGCTACAGTGATGTCACTGTGTAATAACATCACTGTTTAAATGGGTCAGCAGGCAACTAACTGTTGACATTTGTGCTCCCTGGATAAGATCAGCTACAAGGCGCTGCAGTTGCTAAACTAATTTTAAAGCAGTACACGTGCTAAATTTAAGGGCATGGCTACATCACTGTCACATGAGACAGGGGGCATCATAGGAGAAAGAAAGCCAATAAAACTATTTGTTATAGAGATCCCCAGGGGTCATAAAACTACCAGACAGCTAGCAAGCTAATTTAGGAAAACTAATAGCAGACAGAAGGAAGGACACACTAGGATTTAACATACATATCAAAACACTCTACATAACATATGCATTTTGCACATGCTGGGTGGACTACTCCTTTAACTTTCTGTGGTCTCAATTAACTCCTCAAGCCAGAAGAAAAATAATGCTTTAATGCTTCCTATATACTACACACAGGCACAGAAACTGGAATAACAGGTTCCAGTGAGTATAAACTCAGCAGGGATGTTGGGGGGATGGCAGCTCTGATAATTGTTCCAGTCTTTCTTTTTACTAATAGAAACTGAGCCAGAAAAAAGTAAAATACATTTCATCACAGACTGTTTACACCAAGTACATGAACCTGCATGATTTATCTGTAAAGACAATTCAAAATATATAGATAGAATATGGTAAACACATATTGTTAATCCCAAAAGCTGAACTTTTGTTTTTAGTATATAAATGTTTAAGAAATACTTGAAAGCTGAGTCTTTCCTTTTGAGACACCAGGTGACTCGATAATCATTTGTTCCAAGGGTTTTTAAGTCAGTTTGAATGCATTAAGTATTATCTGTTCTCTGAGGGACTCCACAGATTTGTTGTTCCTTGGCCAGATACCAAGGTAGTGACTCTTCTTGTAGCATGATAGGATCCACCTCATGCCCCTCCCACATGAATAAATAAAAGGTGGGCTGGATTTTTAGGAGCTTCTTGGTGGAGGTGGGTTGGATCTTACCCCCCCAAAAAACAATGCTGCCTCCCACTACTCAGGTTCCAGTTCTTGTACCACCCATTTAAGAAAAAAATAGTACCCTACAACCATTGGCTAACATGAAAGCGTATTTATTTGAAGGTGGAAAACATTTCTTGGAGGAGGGTAAGCTGGAGGACACTGTTTACACCTTCAGTCAGTTCCACAGACAGAAAACATGACATCACTCCTTTTGTACATGCAATACTCCTGTAGGTTCTGCCCACAGTCGTAAAACTTATATTACAAATAGGCTTCTATAATAGTGCCAGCTCAGACTGAAAATAACTAGCTACAGATATGTTAAGAAAGTGCACATCTTACTCTTCCATAACAAATTCTAGTAAGTATATATATCCTGAAAGGTTAAGTACCATTTGTCACTTAGAACCAAATTAACAGTTTTATTTTTGTTCATTGTAAAGTGCCACAAATATTACAAAAACAAGGCGCTGCGTCAGCATGTGGTCTAAAAGCAAAACAAAATGGTTATATTAAATGCATGCTGAAAATAGAAAATAGAGTTAATATTACAGATGTGTTGGAATGTTTGAAAATTGATTGCTGGCATCCTTTCGCATCTGGAGTGATGCAACATGCATTCGAAATACAGCCATGAGTGCTGGATCATCACATTTGAAATCCCACCCAAAATATTTAAATATTTTTCTGATTAACAAATATGCAGCAAATCTGTAAAGTTGTGCTTCTTGATTTTCTTAGGTCACATCTACAATGCTGTCTCCCAGGATCAGTTCACATTTTATAATATATGTCGTGATTTTAGGGATGAAATCCATATTCTGCTATTGGATTAGATTTAAGTCAGACATCCAGTTTTGACAAGATAGCAGGGATTAGGCGAGTATAGCAAGTGGCACTGTTTACAGTTAAAAGCAAGACAATTCAAAATCAGAATAATAAAATCCAGATCTGCTAAAAAAAAAGAAACACTCAACGACAGCAAAGAAAAACAACATTAATTAGTTGATAAGTACTCGGCATGATGTGAAGAATCTAAAACAGGAAACCTGCATACAACTATCAATGTAAGATAATGGCTACCGATAAGAAGTCATTAGTGAAAATTAATTCTGAGGTCATGTCAGCAATAGTATGACAAAATCCCATGCCCCGTTTTTTCCTATGCTCAACAGTTAAATTTGATGAGCTTTACATCATATAATTTCTTGCCCTTTGTGGTTTTAAAATTGTTTCATAAAGCCATGGCATTGTGGCATTATAGATATATTCATGGATTTTGTTTACTGTATTTATTTAACCTTTTTGATCAGGAAGGCATGTTGAGCCACAAGTGACTAATTTCTAGGCACGCCCATTGGGGGGAGGATAACAGAAGGAGCCAGTCTATGCCACATATACACAATGCACAGTTTTGTTTACATCTGTCCTTGAAATACAACATATACAACAAGGCAAAATTTACATATAAACAAGGTAAGGTGTCAATATAATGAAATCTATTGAAAAGCAAGTCACCTAACAGTAAGCTCCATATACTGTAGAAGCAGTGACACAATTTACAGTCAGAAAATTGAGCACAGCTATTTATTCTGCCCACAGATTATAAGCTTCCATGTCGGTACTATACATGAGGCACTCTGTTCAGATAGCATTTGTAGTGCATACAAACTGGGCTAGCAGGTGCATCAATGCACAGTGTGAGTACTGTATGTAATATTTCTTCAAGATGTAGCTGGAACTGACTTCTCTGAGTTCAAGTTGAGAAAGAGTTCCATTATTAAGAAAGCCTCTATGATACGGCTGATTGACATGTGGCACAGGTGCATCTAAACAGCTGGAAATATATTGCCCTTGGTGCCTGGAGTGCATATTCAAACACTTGTAATGGAGATTCTGGTGCAGCTAGATAACTAGAGAACATATCATTATAGTGTGTGGAGAGCAAGGATATCCCATGGGAAAGTCACCAGGTATCTGGAGATGACCATCTTGATTTGCTATGCAGATCACAGTGATGCTTTCTTGGGTGGCAGTTAAGGGCAACTCTCCTGAAGACATTATACATGATATGCAGCCTAGACAGTTAGGAGGGGATGTTGACCCTTGTACAATGTTCCTGTAATTGATGGAGCATGAAATCATTCTGGAGAGAATTACAATTCTAAGGAATTGTGGAAGGCAGCTAATGTTTCTATAAAGTACAACCAACATAGGGTAGAGTTTGGCTTCCCGGTGGCCTCTATTTGTTTATTTATTTATTTATTGTACCATGAAAAGATGCTGCTGAGCAAAGCTCATTCACAAGCAGGTCCTACAATCTACAGCATAAAGTTTATACCACAGTACAATACAGAAAAGAGTAAAGTTTACAGCAGAAGTACAATGTGGCAAGAAACTGAAAATACAGACAAGACTTTGTTGCTAGGCAGATCTAATTCAGTTACAGCCCCGAGCATGAGAACATAATACATTACTCGCTACAATAAAACTATACAGTCAATGGTGATACACAGTACTATTTTATAAGACAATAGAACCTTGTTAAATATAAGCATACCACTGATGTTACCATAGTATACACACCAATGTCACTACATTTGTATCCCGTCAGACCCAAAAGTCCACTTTCAATGTGTCATCCAATGTTCAATGACCATTGCAGGTACACATGTCCTTGCAGATACTGGCTAATAATGTTTTCAATACATTGGTGCACACTAGACTTGAGAGTCTAAGACATTGTTGCAAGTTATTTCAAGACCTGGGAATAATACAACAAATGGCAGTCTTCCCATAGAGGGAAGTATAGCTCGGTGAATCTAGTGTGATGAAATTATTTTTTCTTTGCACATACTTACTACTTAATCAAATAACTATGTCTGTAATATATTCTGGAAGGTTATTTCTTAGTGTCTAGTAGATCCATATATAAAGATTTTTTAGTCTCCTTTTTGAAAGTGATGTCCAACCCACAAGTGAATATAAAGTACAGTGATGAGTCCTGGAGCAGCATTTGTAACAAAGTGTAAAGCTTGATGATAGAGCTTATTTTTATTTATTTATTTATTGAAATGTTTCACCAGGAATGCACACTGAACAAGTTACTCATCTCCCGGTGCGACTGGGGCAGGGAGACAATTGGATGAAGAATTAGACATACAGGTTAACATTTAACATAGCCAAGAAAATAAACATTCTACTACATTTGTAACAAGACATACAGTTAAAAAATAACATAAACAATACAGTCACATTTGTGACATAGCATACAGTTAAATATACCATACCTGTGGAATATGTATTTAATTACAAGTGTCATATCTGAGGAACATATTACATAGCGGTGAAGGGAGAGGAGAGCATGCTGAGAAGCAGGCTCAGGGGGGTGGAAGGTTTAATAGGTGGTGTGAGTCATGGAGATCTGCTTATCAAGTTTATTCAAGGAGACCAGAGTGCAGCAACTATATATAATGTCTGCATTATCCAGAAGGGATAAAAGGGATGCTTGATCAAGTCTTTTTCTAACCCCAATGATAGACAGATTTTGTTTCTGTAAAAAAAGCCAAACTCACATTTGATATTTTTTGCATGCATAATTAAAGTGATTAGTGAAAGACAGTCCCTTATCAAACCAGGCCCTGAGATACTTAATGCAATCAGCGAACTCTAGCTAATCCCATAGAAGTGTAGCTATAGTGAGTGTTGATTTGTATGGCAGAATATGTTAGGGGTTGAAATAGCATCACCTTAGTCTTCTCTGAGTTTAGGAGTAATTTTTGACTAAAAGGAGATTTAATAGCAGGTATTAAATTATGTCTGCAGTTTAGATTGAACAGTGGTTAGGGTGGGTTTTGAAATGTACAGCACAGAATGATCCGTGAAGATGATACAGTGAGACATTTAGGTTGGGATGTAGTCAGATGCCTGGATTCTGAAATTTTCAGGCTGCATCTAATGGTGTGTACCCTCCAGAGTCAAGACCCTAAATTTGGAGGTGACTCGGTTCTTGTGCAGCACATCTCTGTTTGTGAATGATTTAATTCCTTTTCACTGCATCCGTTCAGTTTCTGGAACCTTCCAGGTATCTCTGCTTTTATTACATTAAATCAAATAGATCAGGGAGTCTAAAACACACAGACAATTATATTTCCATTCTCATTTTCTTAACTGTATGGGAAGAATGGACACAACTGAATATTTTTGTATTTTTATACCTGATATAACATTTTCTTCAATGGCTTACAGATGTGAATGAGTGCTCTCAGAATGGTTCTAGGATCTGTGGTCCTCACTCTCTCTGTCAAAATACAATTGGAAGTTATCACTGTGCATGCAGACCAGGATTTCAATCCAAGTATGGGAATAATACTTTGAATGATACTAACACCACAGCTAACACCACAACCTATGAGGGTAAGGACTCTAGTTTCCTTAATAAAAAGGCACCTTGGTTATTTAATATAACATATTCATCTTATATTCTCTCATAACCCTGCATAAGGCTAATGTTATCCATAAATAAATATCATACTTTGTTAATGCTAAAGATAAAACCATAACAAAACCCACCATCATGTTTAGAAAGTGTGCACCAGGCATTTCATACATATGAAGACCAGAGGGGCAGCTTGCAACAAGACCAGAGTATAGGATCAGAAAACGTTTAATGAAAAGAAAAAAACACCCAGCTTGTTTGGTTGCTGCAAGGGTGTCGCCAAACCATATCCATTGAAACAAGTGACATCACTATGGATATGCTAATCTGTCTGTGGGTGTAGGCTTGCAAGGCTAACCAGAACAAAAACTGCCTTACAAATAGCCTTCTATAATGGTTCCAGCTTACCATGCATATGCAGCCCATGATGCTTTGCATTGTGGGAGCACGTGTGATTTTGTATTTCTTTTAAACTTGGCTTCGCAGCCAAATGTCCTTTGGGGTAACCATTGCCTCCGTGCTTGCGTACATTAGAATAATAAGCTACATATATGTTAAGAAATCATGCATCTTACTCTTCTTTAACAAATTGTATTCAGTATACAGTATATCCTGAAAGGCTAGGTACCATTTAGAATCAAATTAACAGTTTCCTTTGTTCCTCTATAAAGAACTACAAATGTCATAAATGTGTTGGAATGTTTGGAAATTGTTTGCAGGCATCCCAATGCATCTTGGGTGATGCACCATGCATTCAAAATACAGACATGAGTGCTGGGTCACCACATTTGAAATCGCAGCTGAGATGTTTAAATCTCATTATGATTAACAAATACACAACACATGTATGAAGTTGTGCTTCTTGATTTTCAAGTCACATCTACAATGCAGTCTCTCAGGATCAGTTCAAGTTTTATAATGTATCTTGTGATTTAAGAGCTAAATTCCATATTCTGCTATTGCATTAGATTTAACTCAGACATCCCATTTTGACAAGATAGCAGGGACTGGGCTAAGTATCACAAGTGGCACTGTATATTGTTAAAAGCAAAACAGAATTCAAAATCAGAATAATAAAATCCAGATCTGCTATAAAAAAAGAAACACAGAATAACAGTAAAGAAAAACAACATTAATTAGGAGATAAGTGCTGGTCATGATGTGAAGAAACCAAAATGGGTAACCCGCACATAATTATCAATGTTAGATAATGGCTAACGTTATGGAGTTTTTACTGAAAAGTAATTCTGAGATCATGTCAGCAATAGTATGACAAAATCCCATGTCCATTTTTCTCTCATGCTCAACAGTTGGATTTTGTGAGCTTTGAATCACATCATTTCCTGTTCTTTGTGGTTTTAAAATTGTTTCATAAAGCCATGGCATTGTGGCATTATAGATATAGATACAGATATAAAAATCGGTACAGATATAGATATATTTATAAATTTTGTTTAATGTATTTATTTAACCATTTTGACCAGGAAGTCATGCTGGGCCACAAGTGACTAATTTACAGGCCTGCCCTTTGGGGCAGAGGGTAACAGAGGGAATCAGTGTACACCGCATATACATATTGTTCAGTTTTGTCTACATCAGTCCCTGAAATACAACATATATAGTAAAGCAAAGCAAAGTTTACATATGCACAAAGCAAGGAGTCAATATAATGAAATCTATTAAAAAAGCAAGACACCTAACATTAAGCTCCATATACTGTAGGAGCACAGACACAATTTACAGTCAGGAAATTGAGCACAGCTATTTATTTCACCCACGGAGTATCATCTTCCATGTGGGTACTGTGCATGAGGCACTGTGTTCAGATAGCAGCTGCAGTGCATACAAACTGGGCTAGCCTGAGCATCCATATACAGTGTGAGTGCATAATGCTTCTTGTGTTTGTAGCTGCAACTGGCTTCCTGAGTTCAGTTGAGCAAAAGTTCCATTATTAAGAAAGATTGAATTATACGGCTGATTGACTTGTGGCACTGGTGCATCTAGGCAGCTTCAAACATATTGCCCTTCTTGCCTGGAGTGCATATTCAGACACTTGTAATGGGGATATTAGTGCAGCTAAATAACTGGGGAACTTATCACTCTAGTATGTGGACAGCAAGAATAACCCATGGGAAAGTCACCAGGTATCTATGGAGGACCGTCCTGATTTCCTATGCAGGTCACAGTGATGCTTTCTTTGGTGGCAGTTAAGGGCAAATCTGCGGAACATATTACACATTATAAGCAGCCTAGGCAGTTAGGAGGGGATGCTGACCCATGTACAATGTTGCTGTAACTATATGGAGGGTAAAATCATTCTGGAGAGAATTACAATTCTAAGGAATTGCAGGAGGCAGCTATTGATTCTATAAAGTGCACCCAACATAGGGTACAATTTGGCCACCAAGTGGCCTAAAATTTACCAGGAAAAGACTCTGTTGAGCAAAGCTGACTTGCAAGGTGATCCAGAATAAAGTTTACAGCACAGTACAATACAGAACAAAGTAAAGTTTACAGCACAGTGCAATACAGAAAAAAATAAAGTCTGCAGCATGAGTAGAATGTGACAAGACATTGAAAATACAGACAAGCTATTGTCATGAGACAGATCTAATACAGTTACAGCACACAGCATGAGAACAAAATACATTATTCACTACAGTAAAAATATACACTCAATGGTGATACATGATATTATTTTATAAGACAGTAAGACCATGTTAAATATAACATACCACTGATCTTAGCATAGTATACATAACAATTTCAGTACATTTTTATCCTATTAGACATAAACGTCCACCATCAGTGTGACAACCAAGGTTCAGCGACCATTGCAGGTACATGTGTCATTGCAGATCCTGGCTAATAATGTTTTGAATACATTGGTGCTCACTAGACTCATGATTCTAAGACATTGTTGCAAGTTATTTCAAGACCTGGGAATAATACAACAAATGGCAGTCTTCCCACAGAGGGAAGCATAGCTTGGTGAATGTACTGTGATGTCATCAGTTTTTCATAGCACATACTTACTACTTAATCCAATAACTATGTCAGTGATATATTCTGGGATGTCATTTGTTAGCGCCTAGTAGATCCATCTATAAAGATTTTGTAATTTCCTTTTTGAATGTGATGTCCAACCCACAAGAGAATATAAAGTACAGTGACGACTCCTGGGGCAGCATTAGTATTAAAGTGTAAAGCTCAATGATAAAGCACATCAAGTTTATTCAAGGAGACCTGGGTGTAGCAACTGTATATAATGTCTATATAGTCAAGAAGGGATAAAAGGGATGCTTGAACAAGTCTTTTTCTAGCCCCCAATGGTAGACAGCTTTTGTTTCTGGAGAAAAAGCCAAGCTTGAATCTGATTTTTTTTGCATACACAATCAATGTGATTGGAAAAAGACAGTCTCTTATCAAACCAGACCCTGAGATACTTAATGCAATCAACCAACTCCAGCTGATCCCCTAGACATGTAGCTATAGTGAGTGTCAATATATATGGCAGAATATTTTAGGGGTTGAAATATCATTACTTTAGTCTTATCCAAGTTTAGGAGTAATTTTGCTCTCTGCAGATTGCATTGAACAGCAGTTAGTTTCGGTTTTGAATTATATGGCACAGAATGACCCATGAAGATGATACAAAGAGACATTTAGGTTGGGAAGTAGTCAGATGCATGGATACTGAAGTTGTGTGGCTACATCTAATGGTGTACCCTCCAGACTCAAGACCCTAAGTTTGGAGGTGACTCTGTTCCTGTGCAGTCCATGTCTCTACATGTGAATGATTTCATTCCATTTCACTGTATCTATACAGTTTCTGCAACCTATCACGTATTTCTTCCTTTATTACACTGAGACAAACATATCAGGGAGTCTAAAACACACAGACAAATTATCATTCCATTCTCATTTTCTTAACTGTATGAGAAGAATGAACAGAACTGAATATTTTTTTCTTTTTCTTACCTGATATAACATTTTCTTCAATGACTTACAGATGTGAATGAGTGCTCTCAAAATGATTCTATGATCTGTGGTCCCTACTCTGTCTGTCAAAATACAATTGGAAGTTATCACTGTGCATGCAAACCAGGATTTCAATCCAAGTATGGGAATAATACTTTGAATGATATTAACACCACAGCTAACACCACAACCTGTCAGGGTAAGGACACTAGTTTCCTTAATGAAAAAGCACCTCAGTTATTTAATATAATATAGGGATTTGATAATCTATAATAACTGATGAGGCCAGTGTTATAATTTTCTATAAATAAATGTTATAGTTTGTTAATGCAAAATATAAAACCATAAAAAAACACTGTCATGATAAGAAGGTGTGCACCAGGCATTTCATACATTTCCAGACCAAAGAGTCAGTGTGCAAGAAGACCAGAGAGCAGGATCAGAAAAGAATGAATGTAAAGAAGAAACACCCAGCTTGTTTAGTTGTTGCATGTATGTTGCTAAACCATATGCATTGAAACCAGTGGCATCACTATGGATATGCAAATCAGAGCGTGGGTGAAGGCTGGCAAGGCTAACCAGAACACAAATTGCCTCACAAATAGACTTCTATAATGGTTCCAGCTCAGAATGAGAATAACAAGCTTCAGATATGTTAAGAAAAAGTGCATCTTACTCTTCCTTAACAAACTGTATTAAGTATATATATATATTTTTTATTTAAACATTTGGTGATCAGGAAAGGCACACTGAGCCAAGACTCATCTCCAGGTGCAACCCAAATATCACAGATCGGAGTAGTTATAACAAGGGCCAATATCCTGAAAGGTTAGGAGCCATTTACAATTTAGAACAAAATTAAGTTTCCTTTTTTTTTTCACTGTAAAGAGCAGCAAATGTCACAAATATGCTGGAATGTTTGAAAATTGTGCGCAGGCATCCCAGAACATCTGGGTGATGCAGCATACATTCCAAATACAGACATGAGTTATGGGTCACCACATTTGAAAATTCCAGCCGAGATGTTTAAATATTCTTCTGATTAACAAATACAGAGCAAATGTGTGAAGTTTTGCTTCTTGATTTTCTAAGTCACATCTATAATGCTGTCTCCTATGATCAATTCAAGTTTTATAATGTATCTCATGATTTAAGGGTTGAAGTCCATATTCTGCTATTGGATTAGATTCAAGTCAAACATCCCATTTTGACAAGATAGCAGGGATGGGACTGAGTATAGTAAGTGGCACTGTATACAGTTAAAAGCAAGACAGAATTCAAAATCAGAATAATAAAATCCAGATCTGCTATAAAACAAGAAACACTCAATGATAGTAAAGAGAAACAACATTAATTAGTTGATAAGTGCTGGGCATTTTGATTTTATTTATTTATTGAAGTGTTTCTCCAGGAAAGGCACACTGAGCAAAAAGATGCTTTTCTCATGCTGCAACCTGGGGGGAGGGGTTACAGAGCAAAGTACTGTATTCATTTGCTCAGGAAACAAAATTATACGAGTGAGATTACATCACGGTACATAGGTATAGCACCCCAGGGTGAAATTACATGATGGTACATGGTATAACACCCCAGGAACATGAGGTAGGAGGAACATGGTAAACATTGCCACAGTGAGATATCCACATTCTTGTCCACATTATTACATGGGGTGAAGGAAAGATTGTACAAGGATTTTATAAGAGGTGTAAAATATGTCTCCATACATGTTGACTACTAGCTACGGTAATGCGGAGGACAGCTAGTCAAGTCAAGTTAGAAGTGTAGTAGGGGGTAAGTGCTGAAGTTGGGAATATATGCCAACATTTGTAGCCATAGCTAAGGCCACTGGTCTGGCCACATAGGGTCTCCGATAGGGCAGAGGGGGAGGAAGGGAGAAGGTACAATGGCAGGGAGGTCTGTGACACCGGCAGATTATGACACAGTAGTTTGCCAGGGCAGAGGAGATGGAACACTTAGAAGAGGAGTGCCAGATTTGTGCCAGCAAGTCATTCCACAGCTTCAGGAGGTGGTAGGAGAAGGCTGATTGGCCAGCATTGGTCTGGCGTTGAGGGATTACTAACAGGTGAGAGTCAGTAGATCTAAGGGCATGAGTGGGTGTTGGGGTTGGGGATAGGGAGGAGGGGAGGTAGGGTGGAAGGGACCCAAGCCAGAGGTTAGATGCAAATTTAGCACAGTGGAGTAGGTGCCGGCTGTCAAGGGAGGGGAAGGCCAGTGCGTGGTAAAGCTTGCAGTGGTGGGTGCAAGGGGGGGCATTGAGGGCAAAGCAGCAGAAAGCATTGATGAGGGGGTCCAGTCTGGATAGTGTTGACTTAGGGGCAGAACTGTAGACTACATCACAGTAGTCAAACATAGGTAATATCATTTTCTGCACAATTTCGCATCTCACCGGTAGTGGGAGGCAACTGTGGCATGATGTGAAGAAGCTGAAACATGGAATCTGCATGTAATTATCAAAGTAAGATAATGGTTAACATTATGGAGTCTTTACTGAAAAGTAATTCTGAGGTCAAGTCAGCATCTTCCGAGTCATAATGTCGCATTATGCGCAAAGCCCGGACCTGTGCGCTCTCCATGTTGGACCCCCCCCGGAGTTAGAATCCTAAGTGGGGGGGTCCAGAGGGTACAGCCCACCATAAGGCAGAACCCCCCACAGATTAAAAGAAAAAATAAATTGCGCAATGCGATTAAGTTGCAAGGCATTCTGCCGTGCGATATTTTGACACCATGCTAAGTCAGCAATAGATCGACAAAATCCCATGCCCCTTTTTTTCTCATGCTCAACAGTTGGATTTTGTGAGCTTTACATCAAAGAATTTCCTGATTTTTGTGATTTTAAAATTGTTTCATAAAGCTATGGCATTGTGTCATTATAGATAACGATAAGGAGGGAACTTTTTAACCAGAAAAGCACACTAAGTCGGAGCATGTTTCCAGGTATGACCAGGGAGCACACAGAAGTTGAGTGACTTGCTCAAAGTCACACTGTATGCAAGTGGGGCTGATGGGATTCAATCCCAGGTCTCCAGGTTTGCAGCTTAGTGTCTTTAACCACTATGTGACACTGCCTCCTAATAGATATAGATATAGAAATAGATACAGATATAGATATATTTATAAACTTTATTTACTGCAGTTATTTAACCTTTTTGACCAGGAAGGCATGCTAAACCACAAATGACTAATTTCCAGACACGCCCTTTATGGCAGAGAGAAACAGAGGGAACCAGTGTATATCGCAAATATGCAATCTACAGTTTTGTTTACATTTGTCCTTAAAATACAACATATACAACAAAGCAAAGTTTATGTATAAAAAAGGCAATACATATAAACAAGGAGGGAGGGCAGGGACATTATCTCAAGCTGTGGACCCTGCAATACGAGCAGACTTGATAGACCAAATGGCCTTATTCTGCTGGCTTGTTTGTAAAAAGCATGCCACCCAACATTAAGCTCCATATACTGTAGGAGCACTGACACAATTTACAGTCAGGAAACTGAGCACAGCTATTTATTTCACCCACAGAGTATAAGCTTCCATGTGGGTACTATGCATGAGGCACTGTGTTCAGACAGCAGTTGCAGTGCACACAAACTGGGCTAGCCTGTGCATCCATATACAGTGTGAGTGCATAATGCTTCTTGTGTTTGTAGCTGCAACTGGCTTCCCTGAGTTCAGTTGAGCGAAAGTTCCATTATTAAGAAAGCTTGAATTATACGGCTGATTGACTTGTGGCACTGGTGCATCTAGGCAGCTGCAAACATATTGCCCTTCTTGCCTGGATTGCATATTCAAACACTTGTAACGGGGATATTAGTGCAGCTAAATAACTGGGGAACTTATCACTCTAGTATGTGGACAGCAATAATATCCCATGGGAAAGTCACCAGGTATGTAGGGAGGACCATCCTGATTTCCTATGCAGGTCACAGTCATGCTTTCTTGGGTGGCAGTTAAGGGAAACCTGCTGAACACATTTCACATCATATGCAGCTTAGGCAGTTAGGAGGGGATGCTGACCCATGTACAATGTTCCTGTAACTTGATGAAGGGTAAAATCATTCTGGAGAGAATTATAATTCTAAGGAATTGCAGGAGGCAGCTATTGGTTCTATAAAGTGCACCCAACATAGGGTACAATTTGGCCACCAAGTGGCCTATAATTTACCAGAATAAGACTCTGTTGAGCCAAGCTCACTTGCAAGGTGATCCAAGGAAGGACAGCATAAAGTTTACAGCACAGTACAATACAGAACAAAGTAAAGTTTACAGTACAGTACAATACTGAACAAGGTAAAGTTTACAGCTCAGTACAATACAGAACAAAGTAAAGTTAACAACACACTACAATACAGAACAAAATAAAGCTTACAGCACAGTACAATACAGAACAAAGTAAAGTTTACAGCACAGTACAATACAGAACAAAGTAAAGTTTGCAGCATGAGTAGAATGTGACAAGACATTGAAAATACAGACAAGCTATTGTCATAAGACAGATCTAATACAGTTACAGCACAGAGCATGAGAACATAATACATTTCTCCCTATAGTAAAAATATACAGTCAATGGTGATACATGATATTATTTTATAAGACAGTAGGACCATGTTAAATATAACATACCACTGATCTTAGCATAGTATACACAACAATTTCAGTACATTTTTATCCTATTAGAAATAAACGTCCACTTTCCGTGTGACATCCAAGGTTCAGCGACCATTGCAGGTACATGTGTCATTGCAGATTCTGGCTAATAATGTTTTGAATACATTGGTGCTCACTAGACTCAAGATTCTAAGACATTGTTGCAAGTTATTTCAAGACCTCAGAATAATACAACAAATGGCAGTCTTCCCATAGAGGGAAGCATAGCTTGGTGAATCTAGTGTGATGTCAGCAGCTTTACTTAGCACATACTTACTACTTAATCCAATAACTATGTCTGTAATATATTCTGGAAGGTCATTTGTTAGTGCCTAGTAGATCCATATATAAGGATTTTGTAATTTTCTTTTTGAACGTGATGTCCAACTCACAAGAAAATATAAAGTACAGTGACGAGTCCTGGGGCAGCATTAGTATTAAAGTGTAAAGCTTATTGTTAGAGCACTTCAAGTTTATTCAAGGAGACCTGGGTGCAGCAAGTATATATAATGTCTATATAGTCTAGAAGGGATAAAATGGATGCTTGACCGAGTCTTTTTCTTGCCTCCAATGGTAGACAGCTTTTGTTTCTGGAGAAAAACCCAAGCTTGCGCCTGATTTTTTTTGCGTAGATAATCAATGTGATTGGAGAAAGACAGTCTCTTATCAAATCAGACCATGAGATACTTAATGCAATCAACCAACTCCAGCTGATCCCCTAGACATGAAGCTATAATGAGTGTCGATATGTATGGCAGAATATTTTAGGGGTTGAAATAGCATTACTTTAGTCTTATCCAAGTTTAGGAGTAATTTTGCTCTTTGCAGATTGCATTGAATGGCAGTTAGTTTTGGTTTCGAAATGTACGGCACAGAATGACCCACGAAGATGATACACTGAGACATTAAGGTTGGGATGTAGTCAGATGCGTGGATACTGAAGTTGTGTGGCTGCATCAAATGGTGTACCCTCCAGACTCAAGACCCTAAGTTTGGAGGTGACTCTGTTCCTGTGCAGTCCATGTCTCTAAATGTGAAAGATTTCATTCCATTTCACTGTATCCATACAGTTTCTGCAACCCACCAGGTATCTTTTCCTTTATTACACTGAGACAAACAGATGAGGGAGTCTAAAACACACAGACAAATTATCTTTCCATTCTCATTTTCTTAACTGTACAAGAAGAATGAACATAACTGAATATTTTTTGTATTTTTCATACCTGATATAACATTTTCTTCAATGGCTTACAGATGTGAATGAGTGCTCTCAGAATGATTCTATGATCTGTGGTCCTCACTCTCTCTGTCAAAATACAATTGGAAGTTATCACTGTGCATGCAACCCAGGATTTCAATCCAAGTATGGGAATAATACTTTGAATGATACTAACACCACAGCTAACACCACAACCTGTCAGGGTAAGGACACTAGTTTCCTTAATGAAAAAGAACCTCAGTTATTTAATATAATATAGGGATTTGATAATCTATAATAACTGATGAGGCCAATGTTATAATTTTCTATAAATAAATGTTATAGTTTGTTAATGCAAAATGTAAAACCATAGATAAGCCCACTATCATGATAAGAAGGTGTGTGCCAGGCATTTCATACATTTGCAGACCAGAGAGTGTCTTTAACCACTGTGCGACACTGCCTCCTAATAGATATAGATATAGAAATAGATACAGATATAGATATATTTACAAACTTTATTTACTGCAGTTATTTAACCTTTTTGACCAGGAAAGCATGCTGAACCACAAGTGACTAATTTCCAGACACACCCATTGGGGGAGAGGGTCACAGAGGGAACCAGTGTATATTGCAAATACACAATCTACAGTTTTGTTTACATTTGTCCTTAAAATACAACATATACAACAAAGCAAAGTTTACGTATAAAAAAGGCAATACATATAAACAAGGAGGGAGGGCAGGGACATTGGCTCAAGCTGTGGACCCTGCAATACGAGCAGATTTGATAGACCAAATGGCCTTCTTCTGCTGGCTTGTTTGTAAAAAGCATGCCACCCAACATTAAGTTCCATATACTGTAGGAGCACTGACACAATTTACAGTCAGGAAATTGAGCACAGCTATTTATTTCACCTACAGAGTATAAGCTTCCATGTGGGTACTATGCATGAGGCACTGTGTTCAGGCAGCAGTTGCAGAGCACACAAACTGGTCTAGCACATGCATCAGTGTACAGTGTGAGTAGATAATACTTCTTGAAGATTTTGCTGGAACAGACTTCTCTGAGTTCAGCTGAGAAAGAGTTCCATTTTTAAGAAAGCCTCTATGATACGTCTGATTGACTTGTGGCACTGGTGCAACTTGGCAGCTGCAAACATATTGCCCTTGGTGCCTGGAGTGCATATTCAGACACTTGTAATGAGGATATTAGTGCAGGTAGATAACTATGGAATTGATCATTCTAGTATGTGGACAGCAAGGATATCCTATGGGAAAGTCAACAGATATCTAAGGAGGACCATCCTGATTTGCTATGCAGGTCACAGTGTTGCTTTCTCAGGTGGCAGTTAAGGGAAAATCTGCTGAAGGCATTATACATGATATGCAGTCTAAGCAGTTAGGAGGTGATGCTGACCCATGTACAATGTTCCTGTAATTGATGGAGGATAGAATAATTCAAGAGAGAATTACAATTCTAAGGAATTGTGGGAGACAGCTATTGTTTCTATGAAGTGCATCCAACATAGGGTAGAGTTTGGCCACCAAGTGGCCTATATTTGTTTATATATTTGTTCATTTATTTATTGTACCAGGAAAAGACTCTGTTGAGCAAAGCTCATTCACAAGGAGGTCCTGGGAAGAACAGCATAAAGGTTACAGCACAGTACAATACAGAACAGAGTAAAGTTTACAGCAGAAGTGCAATGTGGCAAGACATTGAAATTCAGACAAGCCATTGTCACTTGGCTGATTTAATACAGCTACAGCCCAGAACATGAGAACATAATACATTACTTACTACTGTAAAAAATATACTGTCAATAGTGATAAATGATAATAGTTTAGAAAGACAGTAGGACCATGTAAAATATAAGCATACCACTGATGTTAGCATAGTATACACATCAATTTCAGTACATTTGTATCCCATCAGACCCAAAAGTCCACTTTCAATGTGACAACCACGGTTCAGTGACCATTGCAAGTACACATGTCCTTGCAGATCCTGACTAATAATGTTTTCGATACATTGTTGCTGGTTAGACTTGAGAGTCTAAGACATTGTTGCAAGTTATTTCAAGCCCTGGGAATAGTACAATTAATGGCAGTCCCCTCATAAAGAAATGCATAGCTCAGTGAATCTAGTGTGATGTCATTTTTTCTTTGCACATACTTACTACTTGATCGAATAACTACGTCTGTAATACATTCTGGGAGGTAATTTATTACTGCCTAGTAGATCCATAAAGATTTTTTAATCTCCTTTTTGCAAGTGACATCCAACCCACAAGAGAATATAAAGTACAGTGATGAGTCCTGGGGCAGCATTTGTAATAAAGTGTAAAGCTTGATTGACAGAGTACATCAAGTTTACTCAAGGATACCTGGACACAGCAACCATATACATCTTTCGCATGAGATGTTAAAACCGAGGTCCCATCTGCCTGGACTGGTGGTAGTTCAGGTGGATGTTAAAGATCCCATGGCACTTATAGAAAAGAGTAGGTGTCCTAGCCAAATTTCCCTCATTCACTAAAAATACCACCAACAGCTTAATCTGGTTCAAGGTCAGTTGGCATTCATCTGTATCCCCTTCCCCCAGGTCGTGCCTGAAAATAGGCAGGATTTGTCTTGTGCACTTACCCGGTCAACAAAAACTAAATAAATAAATATATAATGTCTGCATAGCCAGAAGGGATAAAAGGGTAGCTCGAACAAGTCTTTTTCTTACTCCAGTGTTAGACAGCTTTTATTTCCAGAGAAAAAGCCAAGCCTGCATCTAATTTTTTTGCAGAGATAATCAGTGTGATTAGTAAAAGACAGTCCCTCATCAGACCAGACCCCAGGATACTTTATGCAGTAAACCAAGTAAGGATTAACCCATGACAGAGTATGGGTCTCTCAGGGATTAATGTATGGCTGGGGAAGGGGGTCCAACCACCCAGCAATACATTAATCCCTAAGAGATCCACACTCTGGAGTGGGTAAATCCTCTTATAACAAGGAGAAGAGAAAGGGTTTGGCACTCTTTTTATATGTTTCTCATGTTACATTTGCATAAAGGTAATTTAAAGTGCAGGTTCCAGGAGGATATTAAGGTTCCTACTGAGGGGAAGGGAAGGGAAGGGAGGGTGGGTTGCATCTGACTAGAGAAACTGCATGCTTAACTTTTTATGTTTGCTTGCACGCATGTGCAAGAAACATAGTGCCACCATCCGAGTTTTCAGAGGTGTGTCACCCATCTTCCAATTAAGTCAATGTGTTTGCACACATGGCGGCAGTTCCCCAATGAATGCTGCAGCTGTCTATGACAGCAATTGAAAATGCAGTGCTGTACAGTTGAAAGGGAGAGCTCCGCTTCAGTGAGCAATGCTCCCCCCTCTACACGCATGCAGTCATTTTGCATGCTTATGTGCTTCACTTCCCCACGCACACACTGTATGGCTGGGGGTGCCCAATCCCCGTCAGCTCCACGCCTCCCCAAAAAGCTTTCCAGGTGCCATGCTGGGAGCCCACCCCAGCGTAGCAAAAAACTGTTATGGCTGGACGGGGGTGCCCAATCCCCCATCAGCTTCAGGATCCCCCAACAGCCTTCCAGCTGCCACGCTGGGAGCCCACCCCAGCGTGGCACAAGTCCGTATGGCCGACGGGGTGCCCAATCCCCATCAGCTCCAGCCCTCCCAAACAGCCTTCCAGCTGCCGCACTGGGAGCCCACCCCAGCATGTCAAGCGTCCTGCGTCATCTCAAGTAAAAAAAAAAAAACCTGTAAATAAAAACGTTCCCTCGGCATCCCAGCCCAACTAAGCCACCACTGCACCTGCCTCCCCAAACACCTCCCTCACCCCATACTTACCTCCGGAGCTTTGTGTGATGATCTTCGGTGGACCAGGAACACATCTGCACTCTTCAAAGCCGACCGCAAACTGAGGAAGTGCCGGTAAGCTGTATAATGCAATAAATAGGGTTTTTTCAACTTTAATGCATATCTCAGGCATTTTTTGGAATTTTGGCACCAAATTTTCAACATGGGGTTTTTGGGACCCCTCCTCATGAATTTTGTCACTGTCATTGCATTAATCGGGCCCGAAGGGTGATTTCACAGTCACTGCGCAAAATCACCTTTCAGGACTGATTAATGAAATGGCAGTGCCAGAGTTCATAAGGTGGGCTCTCAAAAAGCCTATGTTGCAAATCTGCTGAAAAAATTCCTAAAAATGACTCTTTTATGAGTGTGCGTTGCGCAGTTCCTACGCATGCTCGTAAGTTCACAAATTTTTTATATTTGCACTCTGGATTTTCAACATTGCCATTTTTCCACACTTCCTTATGAGCAGTACAGCTGTCATTTTTCACATCTCGCCCAAAATGTGTTTCAGCGCATGTAGTGCACAATGGCGCAGTCGGTGTGCGAAATCAGTGTATGGAACACATTAAGAAAATCACAGTGACACTATTCATGAGCAGAGGTTTTAAAATGGCTATGTTGAAAATTTGGTGAAAAAATTCCTAACAATTACTGTTTTACAAGCATGCATTGAGTATTTCCTATGTACGCTCGTCAGTTCGTGAATTTTTAATATTTGCACTCCAGATTTTCAACATTGCCATTTTACCACACCTCCTTATGAGCAGTACAGCTGTCATTTTCCACATGTCACCCAAAATGTGTTTCCCTGCGTGTAGCTCGCAATGGCGCAGTCGGTGTGCACAATCAATGTTTGGGACAGATTAAGAAAATCACAGTGACACTGTTCATGAGCAGAGGTCTTAAAATGGCTATGTTGAAAATTTGGTGAAAAAATTCCCAAAAATGACTGTTTTAGAAGTGCACGTTGCACAGTTCCAACGCACGCTCGCAAGTTGGCAAATTTTTAATATTTGCATGCCAGATTTTCAACATTGCCATTTTATTACACTTCCTTATGAGCAGTATAGCTGCCATTTTTCACATCTTGCCCAAAATGTTTTTCCGTACATGTAGCTCACAATGGTGCAGTCGGTATGCGAAAGCAATGTTTGGGACAGATTGAGAAAATCGCAGTGACACTGCTCATGAGCAGAAGTCTTAAAATGGCTATGTTGAAAATTTGGTGACAAAAGTCTATAAAATGACTGTGTTATGAGTGAGCATTACGCAGTTTCCACGCACCCTCGTAAGTCCATGAATTTGTAATATTTTCAGTCCAGATTTTCACCAGTGACATTTTTCCACACTTCCTTATGAACAGTACAGCTGTCATTTTTCACAACATGGCCGAAATGTGTTTTCACACTTTCAGCACAGAAATGCTTGGTCACTGTGGGAAATGATTGTTCAGGACAGATAAAGAAAATCACAGTGACACTGTTCATGATCGGAGGTCCCAAAATGTCTGTGTTGACAATCTGCTGTAAAAAATCCCCAAACTAATTACATTACTGGTGTATGTTGCACAGTTTCTACGCACGCTTGTGACTTCACCAGTTTTTTTAATATTTTCACTGCAGATTTTCAACATTGCCATTTTTTACACCTCCCCATGAACAGTACAGCTGTCATTTTTCACATCCTGTTCAGAATGTGTTTTTACACCTGTGGTGCTAAATGCCGTAGTCGCTGTGCAAAAGCAGCTTTCAGCTAACAAACTGATATTGCTACTGTTCATGAGGTGGGGGTCACAAAAAAACATGTTGAAAATTTGGAGTGAAAATACCAACGAATGCCTGAGGCGTTAGGGTTTCCAACCATAACGCCTCACCCTGTAGAGAATGACAGGCATCAGGGGTGTAACTTGGGATTCTCGCCTGTAATGCTCATACCATTCCACACCCTGCAGCCAGTGAGAGGCATCGAGGTGTGCCTTGGACTCTTCAGCCCCAAAGTTCACCCCATTCTCCTATACCACACCCATCTCACTGTATTTCCTGATGGAATGGGATGCACATAAGGGCCAAAGACACCAATGTACACCGTGACCCTTGCTGGTGTCTGCAGAGTAGGGTGTGGTGAAATGGCATGGTCATTGTGCCTGATGACCGAAAGGCACATCCCAATGTTTGTCAGTCTTTGCGGGGGGGGGTGAGATTAACTTCAGTTCAATACTTAACTGCCATTCCTATCGTACAGCTCTGTAATTTCTACACTACCAATATCAATGCCAGCAAGCAAACATTCGGCATTGACAAATGCTTGTTTATATTGTGATGACTGCAACTGTGAACAATTACTGATTACATGCAGATGCGAACAACATTTCAGAATATGTGCTCATTTTGACTGACTTAATTTTGTAAAATGCTGAATCATCTCCTTTTCTGCTATGTTTGATGATGTTTGGGATTTGGCTGCTGTGCATTATGGGAAATGCATATATTTAAATGCAGAGGAGATTTGAGATCTAGTAGTTTTGGCTGCAATTCCATGGTCGACCTGCAGATAGCAATACACTGGTTACATCTTTTTTATCTGTGCATTTTACAGCCAACATTGCACATTAATAGCTTTGCCCCTTTTCAACTGATCTACATGCAATTTAGAAAGTGCAGCCTTTGTGTGAGAAACTCCTGTCCTGTAAATTCAAATGTAGATCAGTTCAGAGGAGGCAAAGTTACAGGGGTGCAAAAAAATGCAAGTCTCAGTTTTTGAAAATGTTAAGCCTTTTTTTGCCACCCGATAACTGAGAAAAAAAAAGGGAATTTTGAAACCTGAAACTTTCAGGTTTGATACACTTTAGTCCACAGTGTGTGCTATTTAGGTCCCACTGTTTAAGTTGTTTTCCAAAAAAAAAGACATGGCCCAATCTGGAAAATCATATGTCACATACATTAAAATTTCACTCAAGGATGGGTGTGGGGGATTGCACCTGACTGGAAAAACTACATGCATAACTTTTTATTTTATTTTTATTTTTTATTTATTTAATATATCAGAGAGGCCTTTGAGCATGAGCTCTTTTACAAAGGTTCCATGTCAGGGTGGACAAATAAGACAATACACGTATACAGTGGTTACAGATGCCTGCTCATTGGCATTCAAGAGTGGTTACATGAGAATTAGACAAGTTGGAAAAAAAACAGAGTAATTATAACAGAGTACAAAGTTATTACTAAATGATTGCACCAGTTAGCCCACCCCTAGCAACCTCCAGAATCCTTTGTTATACTAAGGTTGAGAAAACTGCATAGGGGTTAAAACACTTACTCAGATGGCAATGGGCTGGGTGTCAGTGAAAACCTTACAACCTGCTCACAGAGAGTAAGAGGTGGGGATAGTGGATCAGGGTGCTGTGGGGGGGAGCAGCTCCAATAGGGCTTTGATGAGTAGGGGGGTGGTGGGGGGTAGGGAGCTGCATTATCTATGTGCAGTTAGAGTGGAATTGAATAGCTAACCTACACTCTAGGCTAGGCTGGAGAAGGAGGCAGAGTTCTCTAGGTAGCCCCATTGGGTGCTACCTAGGGTGAAAGCCTAAACTTTCAAGTGGTGCCAGAGCAGCAGGTACACTTTAAGCTAGACATGAGATGCTGTTTGAGGCCTGCTTTGAATTGAGACAGGCTGTTTGTTTGTAGATTCACTGGGAGTTCATTTATCCAGAGGGGGGTCCAATAGGCAAAAGTGCGCTGCCCTAGTGAGGTTCAGCAGAATGGGATAGACAGTGCTCCATTCTTCCTCCCTCTGGTGATGTGAGATGTGAGAGAAGCCTCAAGCAGGTTTCCTATACTGAGTGGTGTTTTTCCAAGGAGTACCTTCTTTGCCGGAGGCAAGTTTGGTATTTGATCCTGTCTTTTAGGTTGAGCCAGTTTGTACGCTCATACAGGGTACAAGTATGAGTGTATTGATCCATGCACAGGGTGAGTCGGCATGTCTTATTTAGTGCAATTTGGACCCTTTTGAGTACTGTATCAGAAGCAGCTCCATAGACCACCAGCCCATAGTCAATTGTGGAGAGTATGGAGCTGGTGACAGAGATTCAGAGTGCTTCTGGGGTGAGGGATTTCTTATGCCTACAGAGGACCCCAGTCTTTGTGTTTACCACTCTTACAAGGGTGTCTATGTGGTGCGCATAAGTGAGAGAGTCATCAGTGATGACACCAAGATACTTGAACAAGTGTACCTGCTCAATCTGCTCACCAGCCTTATTTGTGATTTTGAAGGGAGTGTGCCTGCGCTTATGTTGAGGGCTAGAAAGAAGCATTGGCCTTGGTTTTCTTGTAATTTAGTAGCAGCTTTTGCCTACTGAACCAGTCCTCAAGTTTATTGAATGAGTTTTCTAGTTCTGTTTGTAGGGCAGCCTGGGAGGTGCAGCTGCTTAGCAGCACGGCATTGTCTGCATAAAAGATAAGTTTGGTGTTACAGGCCATGGGTAAGTCATTTACAAATAGGCTGAAAAGTAGGGGCCCTAGAATTGATCCTTGAGGGACTCCTAGGAATACATCTTTGGAGCTGGATAATGTCTGCCCGATTCTGACTCACTGACTCCTGTATGTTAGGTAGTCATTGAACCAATTCAGGGCATTTGGTGCCACACCCAATCTTTGGAGCTGGAGTAGTAGTAGTAGTGGGCGGTTTATGATGTCAAAAGCTTTGGTGAGGTCAATGAAGATGGACCTCTCCAATTTTTCTTCATCCAGCACCTTATGTGTAAAGTCAGAGTATCCCAGCAGTGCCATGGTGGTACTGTGTTTTTACCTGAAACTGTGTTGGTTTGTGCAGAGTAGATTGTACTTGTTGAGGTATTCTGTGAGTTGACTTGCCACAATTTTTTCCAAAGCTTTGGAAAAACCTTTTTTATATTGTGATGACTGCAACGCTGAACAATTACTGATTACATGCAGGTGTGAACATTTCAGAATATGTGCTTAATTTAAGTGACTTAGTTTTGTAAACTGGAATTTTCTCAGTTTTGCTGATAGTTTTATTGTTTGGAATTTGGCTGCTGTGCATTATGGGAAATGCATGTATTTAAATGCAGAGAAGATTTGTGATGTGGTAGTTGTTGCTGCAATTCCTTGCCAGATCTACAGATGGTAGTACACTGAGACTTATATGTTTTTAATCAGTGAATTTAACAGCCAACATTGCACATTAATAACTTGGCCCCCTTTCAACTGATTTACATGAAATTTAGAAAGTACAGCCTCTGTGTGAGAACCTCTTGATCCTGTAAATTCTATGTAGATCGAGTCAGGGCAGGCAAAATTACAGAGGAATAAAAAAATGCAAAAGTCTCAGTTTTTGAAAATGTTAAGCTTTTTTATTTTTTCACCCAATAACTAAAATAATAGGAGACTTTGAACCTGAAACTTTCAGGTCTGATTGACATTAGTAAAAGGTGTGTGCTTTTGTGGTGTTTAGGTCCCAATGTTTAAGTAGTTTTTTAAAATATTTTAACAAAGACATGGAGGCAATCTGGAAAATCATATGTGGCAGGCATTACTGTATAGCTACTGAAAGGGTATGTGTTTCTGAGCTAATAAACCAAGTAAAAAAAACACATTACATAGTCTTATAGAAGTATTAAAGCTACTTATGATGAAACTACCAGAAATTTCACTTAGGCATGTCTACTATATTCTTCAACAAACAAGCAGAAGGCAGAGGGAAAGTCTTTTAAAAAAGAAAACAGTGGAAGATGGTAGGGAAAGAGACAATAGGATACATTTTATAACAACTTACAACATTAGGTCTAACCAGGTAAAAAATATTATCTACCAACACTGGCAAGTCTTAGGGGCAGATAATAGACTTAAAGACACAGTATTATTTAAGCAAAGAATGGCATATAGGAGAGTGAAAAATCTTAGAGATAGTTTGGTTTCATCAGTTAAAGATGTTGAGAAGATCAATGGTTGGTTACCTCCTTTGCCAAATGGGTGTAGGAAATGTAGGAGATGCAAATTTTGTATTAATATATATGAACGTGGGATGTTTAGAAATCCTTATGATAACAGAATGTATAATATAAAGAGATTCATTAACTGTAACACTAGATATGTGGTCTATTTTTCCTTCCGTACATGTGGAAAATATTATGTGGGGAAAAACTAAGAGAAAGTGGAAGGAAAGAGTGGAGGAACACTTGAATGTGATTAAAAAGGGAAATTTACAAAATACTTGGGCACAACATGTGAAAGATTTAAATTATGAAGAGGGGCATGAAGTGAAATTTATTGGTATAGAAAAAGTGACATTGGGCCAAAGGGAAGGAAACATTGAAAATCTTCTGAGCCAGAGAGAAAATGACTGTATCTATACTACAGGGGCATATGAAGGCATGGGTCTTAATGTCTGTGTGGAACTGAAATAATTTCTGGACAAAAGAAATAGATAATGGTGAATAAAGAGGTTAATTATGCTGAAAGGGATAGCTAAGAGATATGAAAGTAAATTTGAAAAGTTTGGGATACCTCCTCTTGACCATTTTCCTTACTATATTTGTGCCCTGATATTTTCTGTGTGTGGATCAAAGATTAAAAATAAGGATTAAAGTTTTTTGCCCTTTTCTCTGATTTACATAATAGAAAAGGAGGGGAAGATAAATTATCTTGTACTATTTTGAAGTGATAGATGTTTTTCTTTCTCCTTTTTGGTTAAAATTTCCCCATTATGTAAGTTGCTCAAATGTTTTCCTTTTCCTTTTTTCTCCTTTTTCCCCCTGTCCCTCCCCTCCCACCATCACCACAACCCTAAAATGAGATGGTGCCACTGGGGTGTAATTCACTAGCTAAATCCTGTAATTAATTTTTGTAAGTTGTAAATATGACATGAGTTTGTCTGTGGTATGAAAATGAAGGCTCTTAATATGAGAAATATTAGAAAAGCAAAATTCCTGGTTTAATGTGGAGTTCATATTTTTCTGCCTGTGAACCAGTTAGAAATATAAAATATATGAAGATTGAGTTGTTATGAAGATATATATATATATACATAATTTTTGAACAAAGTTTTCTGGTTCTGGACATATAAGTATGCACTCTACATTGTCTTTTAACTTGTATTTTGTGAACACTGGTGTTTTTACATATAAGAGGGAAAATTAGATACAACATGTGATGTAAGTTTTCTAAGTAATTAGTTACATGATTAAAGGTGGGTGGTATTTAAGTTGTTCAACACTAAATTTCATTTATCTTTGACAAAGCCTGTGATCAGGTGGAATATATGTGAGGAGGTTTTACTGTGTCCGTGGATAATGTACTTTATGCTTGCTGTTGCTGCTTGTTTTATATACCATTAAAACGAAAAAAAATATTTTTTTCAAAAAACCTTGTGTGGAAAGCCTTTTTGTTCAACTAAGGTGTGCTCAGACCTACATTGTGACTTGTATTCTTCAACAGCCATCTGTTGGATGGCAATGAATTGCAGGCTAAGACTGCATGGTACTACTGCATCTGAGGTTCTTGTGAGAGGGGGAAGACAATGTTGGCGGACACATCCATACATTAATTGAGGATTAATGCATGGTCAGCTGGTGCTAGTTGACCAATCCTGCACAACCCTTTCTCTTCCTTATGTTACAACTCTAGCTGATGCACTAGAGGTGTAGATATAGTGAGTGTTGATATGTATGGCAGAATATGTTGGGGTTGAATCAGCATTACTTTAGTCTTATCTGAGTTTAGGAGTAATTTTGACTGAAAGAGATTTAATAGCAGGGTATTAAATTCTGTCTGCAGATTGGATTGAACAGAGGTTAGGGTGAGTTTTGAAATGTTCAGCACAGTATCATCCATGAAGATGATACACTGAGACATTTAGTTTGGGATCTAGTTAGATGCCAGGATACTGAAACGTTGTGGCTACATCTAATGGTGTACCCTCCAGAGGGAAGACCCTAAGTTTGGAGGTGGCTCTGTGCTTATGCAGTACATCTCTGTATATGTGAATGATTTCATTCCATTTCACTGTATCTGTATAGTTTTTGCAACCTACCAGGTATCTCTGCTTTTATTACACTGAATCAAAAAGATCAGAGAGTCAAACACACAGACAAATATTTTTCCATTCTCATGTTCTTACCTGCATATTTCTGTATTTTTCATACCTGATATATATAACATTTTCTTCAATGGTTTACAGATGTGGATGAGTGCTCTCAGAATGGTTCTAGGATCTGTGGTCCTCACACTCTCTGTCAAAATACAATTGAAATGTATTACTGTGCATGCAAACCAGGATTTAAACCCAAGTATGGGAATAATACCTTGAATGATACTAACACTACAGCTAACACCACAACCTGTGAGGGTAAGGACACTAGTTTCCTTACTGAAAAAGCACCTCAGTTATTTAATATAATATAGGGATTTGATATTCTATCATAACTCTACATAAGGCTTATGTTATAATTGTACATAAATAAATTATCTCTCCTGGTATAACAAAGGTAAAAAAAAACAAATGTAATTGTTTGTTAATGCAAAAGATAAAACCATAATTAAACAATGGTGTGCAAAAATCCTGTGACCTCATTGGTCAAAACATGTCACATGACCATGGGTAAATCCTGCATAACCCACTGCTGAGGAACAGCATTTATAAAAAACATAATTAAACATATTTTGTATTTATTTTACACATGGGATCCATTGAATAATAACAATAAGTTACTCCACGGTGTGAGTTATTGGGTGATTTACCCACTTCTTGAGTGGTTAATCTCTCAGCTGTGCCTCATGACACACCACACAAGGTGTGGGTAAATCCCCAATAACCCACATCCTGTTGTGCCTTATTGCTTATATAACCCACCGTTATGTTAAGAAAGCATGCACCAGGCATTTCATACATTTGCAGATCAGGGGCAGTTTGCTAGAAGACCAGAGTATAGGATCAGAAAAGATTGAATGAAAAGAAGAAACACCCAAGTCATCTGGTTTCTGCATGTGTGTCACAAAACCATATGCACTGAAGCCAGTGACATCACTATGGATATGCAAATCTGTGTGTGTCTGTAGGCTGGCAAGGCTAACCAGAACAAAAATTGCCTTACAAATAGACTTGTATAATGGTTCCAGCTCAGACTGAGAATAACAAGCTACAGATATGTTAAGAAATGTGCATCTTACTCTTTCTTAAACTGTATTAAGTATATATCCTGAAAAGTTATGTACTATTTATAATTTAGAACCAAATTAAGTTTCCTTTGTCTTTTTTTTCACTGTAAAGAGCTACAAATGTCACAAATATGTTGGAATGTTTGAAAGTTGTTAGATACATAGACACTGTCAGCAGATAAGGGCCTATGGCCCACCTGGTCTGCCCATTTGAGCTTGTAAGTTCACTTTATGTTTTTCTACAAGTCTATTGCCCATTACCCCTGACCTCCAGAATTCCCTTATGTCTATTCCATGCATTCTTAAATCCCATGATTGTTTCAGCCCCCACTATTTCCTCTGGCATGGTGTTCCACTTGTCCACCACCCTTTCAGTGAAGAAATTCTTCCTCACATTTCCTCTGAATTGCCCTCTCTCCAACTTTACCCTGTGTCCTCTAGTCCTGGAACGTCTTTTTCACTGGAAAATAGTGTATTCCTGCACCCTGTTCCTCCCTGTAAGGTACTTGTATGACTCTATTATATCCCCCCCTCCCTCCTCTTCTCCAGGGAGTACATATTCTAGTCCTTCAGCCTGTCCTCATAGAACTTGTGATGCAATCCCTGCACCGTCTTTGTTGCCCTCCTCTGAACCTTCTCTATCCTATGTTCTTATGTAGGTAAGGTCTTCAGAACTGTACACTGTACTCCAGGTGGGGCCTCACTAGTGTCTTGTATAGTGGAATTATAACCTCCCTGTTCCTGCTGGTGATGCCCCTGCCTATGCATCCCAGGATTCTATTTGCTTTACCTGCTGCCTTGTTGCAGTGTTTCTTTACCTTGAGGTCATCAGAGATGATAACCCCATGGTCCCTTTCCTGCTTGGTGCATGCTATATCCTCTCCCCCCCAACTGACACATTGTTCCAGGGTTTTTGTACCCCATATGCATTATCTTGCACTTCTTTGCATTGAATTTCAACTGCCAAACCCCTGACCATTCTTCAAGCTTCTGCAGGTCCCTCCTCATTCTGTTTACACCTTCTGGCATGTCCACTCTGTTACAGAGCTTTGTGTCATCAGTGAACAGAGAAATTCTGCCTTCTAGGTCCTACACAATGTCACTGATGAAGACGTTGAATAGGACCGGTCCCAGCACTGATCCCTGTGGTAAACCACTGGTCACTTTTCCCTCTGTGGAGTGACAGCCATTTACCACCCCCCTCTGTGTCCTGCCATCCAGCCAATTACCTACCCACCGCACTACTATCCTGCCCACTCCCATATTCCCCAGTTTGTTTAATAGCCTTCTATGTGGCACAGTGTCAAAGACCTTGCTGAAGTCCAGATAGGCCACATCCACTGCTCTTCCCTGATACACCTCCCTTGTCACCCAGTCAAAAAATTCAATGAGGTTGGTCTGGCATAAACTTCTGCCAGTGAAACCATGCTGCCTTGGGTCCAGTAGTCCACTGGCTACCAGATGTTCTACCAATCTCTCCTTCAGTAGTGCTTCCATGATCTTCCCCACTCCTGAGGTCAGGCTGACTGGTCTGTAGTTCCCTGTTTCCTCTTTGTTCCCACTTTTGTATAAGAAGACTACATCTGCTGTCCTCCAGTCTTTGGGTACCTCCCCTGTTTCCAATGATTGGCTAAAAAGGATTGCCAAAGGTTCAGCCACCACCTCTCTTAGTTCCTTCAGGACCCTGGGGAGCACCCCATCTGGCCCCATTGCTTTATCAACTGTTATTCCTTCCAGTTCCTTTAGGACCTTTTCCCGTTTAAAGGGACTTGTGTCCATTTCTTCACCATTCCCACCCCATGTACTCCCTTCAGGCCCATTACAGTCCTCTTCCTCAGTAAAGACTGAGCAGAAATATCTGTTCAGTATGTCAACTTTACTGTAGTTATCCTCCACAAGGCCCCCATCCTCATTCTTCAGTCTCACTATCCCTCCCTTTGCCTTTCTTTTTTCACTTATGTACCTGCAAAAGGCTTTATCCCCTCTACCCACTGATTTTTGTGATGCACTCTTCTGTCTGAGCTTTGGCTTCCCTTACTGACCTCCCTGCCTCCCGTTGCTTCTCCTGGTATTTCTGTCTACTCCTTTCTGCCTGCATCTTTTTGCATTGCCTAAATGTGATCATTTTGGCTTTCACTTTCTCTGCTACCTCCTTGGAAAAACATAATGGCCTCCTCTTCCTTTTCCCTTTGCTAACCTGCTTAATGCATAATTTTGTTGCTCTTCTAATCCCTGTTTTAAATATTGCCCACTGTTCCTCATCCCCTGATTCCCCATTCCCATTAATGTCTCTTTCAAGCATCTCCCCACTTTCCCAAAGTCTGCCCCCCTAAAATCCAGGGTATGTGTTTTTGTGTGATTTGGTTCTGCTCCTTCTGTGATTTCAAACCACGGTGACCAGCGGCCACTGTTCTCCAGGTGCTCCCCCACTGTTATCCCCATCACACTGTCTCCAATTGTGAGCACAAGGACCAGTATTGCCTTTTGCCCAGTTGGTTTCATGACCAGTTGCTTGAGGAAGGCACCTTGAAGGAAGTCCAGGATAAATCTGCTCCTGGTAGATGCTGCTGCTGCTGGGAGGCTCCAGTCCACGTCTGGAGTATTGAAGTATCCAATCAGTATCACCTCACCCTTGCCTGCCATCCTTTTGATGGCTAGCATCTGCTCCCTATCTGTTTCTTTCTTCTGGGCTGGTGGTCTGTAGACCACCCCTGTGCGGATGGCTGACCCCAATTTCCTTTTCAGCTTAACCCACAGGATCTCTCCCCTATTTTGTTCCTCTTGGATCTCTGTGGCCTTTATGCCATCTTTCACATAAAGTGCCACTCATCCTCTCTTCCTGCCTGCCCTGTCTTTTCTGAATATGTTGTAGCCAGGTATGGCTATCTCCCAGTCATGGTTATCATTACACCAGGTCTCTGTCATGGCCACAATGTCCAGGTATGACTGCATCAAGGGTAGTCATGTATTTAGTTATGTGGATTCCAATTTGTAATATTACACTATTTATGGTGTTTAAAAATTCTTTGAATCAGTAAAATCGAGTGGTTTTAATTCTCACTATGCCTGGAGTGCTGAGCATTTATTTTTGATTTGTGTCACTTTTTCTCAAGCACCAGACTTTACTGAGATCTCCCTCCAGTAAGTTTATTTTGGGACTGACTGCACCATGGCAGCCTCCAGATCCTCCATCTTGTTGCTAAGGCTCCTGGCATTGGCACATATTGCTTTCCATCATGCAAACTCCCCGAACTGTTTAGCTGTTCTACTCTAGCCCTTTCCCTTGTTGTCCTTTATTCCTGGTTCTCTCTGCTGTCTGCCCTTCTGTTGAATTTTGCCCCCTTTCTGCCTATCCACCTCTTGGGTGCTTATCTCCATCTTTTGCACACTGCTTTGTAGAGATATCCACTCCTGCTGTTCACTGGTTCCACTGCTAGCTGTGGGAGGGTGGGCAATTAGGTACTCTCCTTGCTGGCCTGACACCCCCTTTGGCTAGTTTAAATGCTTGTCCATGTAGCATTTAAACTTATCATTGAGTGCGTGGATTCCTCTCCAGGATGGATGCAGGCCATCAGGCTTGAACAAGGCCCCATCCCTCCAGGTGGGTCCCCAGTCACCAATGAATCCAAACCCTTCCTCACAGCACCAGTTCTTTAACCATGAGTTAAACAGTTAAACTTCCTGGTGCGAGCACCCTATGCTGTCCCATGCCTCTCACAGATATGGTCCCCTCTGAAAAAAAATGTGCATTTGTGTTCATATGACACCTGCGTACCTGCGCTTTTCTTAATCATATCAGCCATATGTAATTTTCATACTTAATCAAGTAGACAAGGTTGCCAAATAGATTCACACAGCTATAAGCTTTTATTTCTTAGCTCCATTCCTGTATGAACAAAATGGATAAAATAGTACAAGATACAAGCAATGAGATGTAATAGGGTGTTGGTAGCACTGTGGCAACTGCACGCTCTCATGCAGGGTAAGACATAAGGCCACATGTGGAGTGCCTTCAGCCACTGGAAGTGCAGTTGACACAGTACTACCAGTGCCCTGGAATATCTTATTGCTTGCATCTTGTACAGTTTTATCCATTTCACCCATGTAGGAATGGAGTTAAGAAATATAGGATCACAGCTGTACAAATCTATCTGGTGGCAACCTTGCTACCTGAATAAGTATGCACCCATTAAATGGGTTTGTGAGGAACAGTTTAAAAATAAAAAAACGTTGAAAATAGAAACATTTGCTAATTGGTATTACTTCCTCCATGCACAGGTCCTGGCCAGTCAGGATGCATGGAATTCCCCACCCATTTTAAAACTACAGAAATGCAGGTTTGCCCTTGGTATTGTTTATTTCAGGAAGCTGGAGTGCAACCATGTAAAAATGGTATGAGCAAATTAAACCTGGTCATATTTCCAAAAGGGTGATGCAGATCCATCTGCATCTACTCAAATCTGTCTGTGTCTACCCACCCACTGGAGTTTCAGAAGATGCTTCTGTTTGTGATAACAAGTCTCACATTGCTATAATTTGATGAAAATGGTATGCTAATTTGATTTGTGTCATTTCTTTTCCACAAACTCTGATGGAAATCAGAAATATGGAGCTGTCAGGCTAATAAATGGTCTAACAGTTCTGCTGAATAAAGATGTAAGTCTGCAACTGAACATCCTGACAGACAGATCCAAGATGGATCGGTTGAAAATCCTGCCCTGTGTGTCTCAAACTTATGTTTTTTCAAGTGTTCCTTGACAAGTCTTGCACTCTTTAAGTTTATATGGGATTCTCACATGCAGGCAAAAACTCACTGCTTTCCACAGACTGGTTGACTCTTCAGCACTGATTATTTCTAAATAAAAATACATCATTATACAGCATGCGTGTACTGGCTGCAATGGTTAGTCTAGTTTACAATTTTGGGGGGCCAGGAAAGGCATACTAAGCTGAAGTTTGTTTCCAGGTGTATACTGGGAGCACAGGGATGTTAAGTGACTTGCTCATGGTCACACCGTACATATGCAAGTAGTGGCTGTGGGATTCAAACCCAGCTCTCCAGGTTTGCGGCTCAATGCTCTTAACCACTATGCTATTTTGCAAAAAACATGTTATAATCATTTAATAAATTACCCCTTAACAATTAAGACATTGTGTATTTTATTGTTTTATTTTCACAAACAGTGCTTTTCAGATCCATGCGCACAAATATGAAGTGTAGTTACATGTCATAGCATTTTCTGTCACTAATTGCAAATAACAGCTGAATTACAAAACTCTCTTCATCCCAAATAGCCCAGTATTGAGGGCCCAGTGGGGTTCTGCTCTCACCTCCTCTAGCAGAGAGGTCTGGATCATATGGAGGTTAAGAGACTTTCTCCAGGTCACACAGCAACTGAGTGGATATGGTGGGTCTCCAACTTAGGGTCTGCCCATTCACATTTCAATGTTCTGTATTCGGACAATGGGAAGAGACTCTTTCCTTCTTTACAGGAATATAATTTACAAATTAATGTTCCTGTCATGATTGTAGCATCTTAATGTCTGATCAGAAACAACTTCCCCTGACTGAAAGCATGATAGAAGCAGAGTATCACATCACCACAGGGTCACATTTGATTACAGCCAGAGCCCATACAGAGAAAAGAGTTGAACTGGTCTGGATATGGGCTGATTTGTCACTGTGGCAAAGCACCAGTGGGGAGGGAGAAGCATTCAACAAATGTAATGAAAATTGGGAAGCCAAAGCCATCGAACCTGTACAGATGCTCAGTAGTACTGTACCTTCCCTGTTTTATAATAAAACCCAATGATGATGAAGATGGTGATACAAACTGGCAAGGTGACAAAAGCAGGAGCTGCCCAATCACAAAAAAAACTAATTTACAAGAGCAATTTTTTATCATGCTAACAGGATGTTAAGTTACCCACATCATTAGATCACCAAGTCTTCATGGATAAGTAAATGCTACTGTATCATAAGGTCAATCAGGTGACACAACACTCCAAGCGTCATAAGAGTAGGGTCTCGTTTAGTACCAGACATGTGCCATTTACACCTCCTCGGGTAGTGCTGACACCATCCCAGTATATTTAGAACTGCTTGCCATAGTGACCTTTATTTATGGCTATCTCTTGGCAGTTTCCCTCTCTGACTTGAACCAAGTCACTAGAACCCACTTCTCTCGAATGGTGTTCTTACCTCATGCCAGGAATGTCTTTCAGCCTCTGCAGGTCTCTGCAAATTGTGGCAGTTCATATTCTCAAATCTTGTACTTGCTGAAATTTGAACTAGTCTATTCACCCAGCAGGTATTAAAAAACATTATCCTTTATTAAAGAAAGTCAGTATAAAAGTTAAATAAAGTACAAATCCAATGTTATCTCTTCTGTGGGTCTAGGTGTTTGTCCTTGGACTCAATCATTCAAACTCTCTGAGATCCTGTCTCCTCTTTGACTGAATCACAGATAGCTTTGAGAAGACTGTCTTATGCTGACTTTACTCTGGTGACAGTTATCTGCTAGTTGTTGGTCAGTGCTGTCTCCATCTCCATAACTCAGCCTCAAACAGTGGAAAACATGATTATATCAGCAAGTTTTCTTACAAAAAGAATAGTACTAGCATAGACCTGTTGTTTTACATAACACACCTTCCCATTGCAGTAAGCCTGCAGGCTAAACAATGGTGCTGATCATTTATCAATACCAAATATCCATCTACTATACAACAGTTGCATAGTAAAAGTGTCAGGATGCAAAGGTTTAGCCATATATTATCCAACTGGGCCGCTTGCACTGATGTATCAATAAGGAAATAAGACCAAAAATTGACTTTCGGCGTCAACACAAGACATGCCTAACCTTCGAAACAATAATGTATGCGGTTAAGTGCATAATAACAAATGAATGGCCACCCGAGGTGTGGGATGCTACATAAACCCAGAGGGCAAAGCCCTAGGGGTTTATAAAAGCATCGCACGCCTCAGGTGGCCATTAATTTTTCATTTATGCACTCACCCCCATACATTGTTTTATATAATTGCTGACACGTCTTTTTTGCCATGCAGTGAAAGGAAGATTTTTAGCGAAGGTTGACAGAAAGTATTTTTATTGAAGGAACACTTCAAAAACATTGCTGTATCTGCTGTGATACATTAAAGGTGCAGAAAAACAGTAGCTTTTAACTTTTTTAATTAAAACATTTTTTTTTTACCTTGTGCAATGTCATCCAACTGAAAGGTGAACTCATGAGTGAAAACTGTGGGTTAAAATGAAAGGGAAACTCAGTAGTCATAACCACAGTTAAACAGTAAACAGTAAACTTTTTAAACACTATTGCTGTTTTAGTACTTTAACAAGGAGTTCAGAAAAGTCCATGAAACTGTTCACTTTTCCTTTTTGTTGTTCCTCTGATATTTTCTGGGTTTCTTCATGTAGGCTGCATGTTCAGGTATATACAAATTAGCCAATTTTTTTATTACTTTCTTTTGCCCGTTGCCTCAGTGATACGGTGATTCTGCTCTATTGTCAGGATCCTGCTCATTTCTATGGAGAGAGACAGAAGGTATGTTGAGTAGTTAGGGAGTGTGAGTGTGTTTTACTAAGTAAGTAGTGTTTAGTGATTGAAGAAGCGACTGAGCTGTTACAGAATTTCTGTCAGAAGTGTTTTTCCTTTGTGAGTGTGCACCTAGGTGCACCGCTAGGTAGGGAGAGCAGCAGATGTTGCGTGCTCACTGTTGTAACCTGCTGGTTATAATGGATAATTATGACCTGCTCTATCTATGGAAAAAAAGACATGTCAGTTATTACAATAATATTATAAACGTTATGCTATTACCCAAAACTGACTAGGGTGGCTTTCTCTGTGATAGTGCCTCCCTGTTCGCATTAAAAAAAAAACTGATGTAATTTAAAATCACATGGTACACTTTATCTTTGACACCCAATATGGTATCCACCACTGCTGTTTGTGCCATGACCTGAACTCGCTGCTCCTCGTTAATTGCAGGAAACTACATCTCCCACAAATAATGTATGGTTGTATTTTCTGTAGTGTCTCAAAGTATATTACTGATAAACTATATAGCCATGCAATAAAATCCAGTCTACATTTATCCAGGGGCCTAAAATACAGTGTCCATCACCAAAATGTATTTATTTACTTATTTATTTATTTAATGGATTTTGTAATGAGGTAGGCTCACTGAGACAAGTTGTTCCTATTTCAGGAGTGACCTAGAATTAATTACTGCACATGGAATGCATAACGAGTTTTCATATAGATATTAATTACATACAGTGAATAAGTAAATTACAATACAGTAAATACAATGGATTTACATTGTAAACATTCAGGACTAACTCTGTACTTGTTCAAGATCTGTATACCTGAAACAACCTTCCAGTAAATGTAAGAACTTGTACTGATCAATCAGCTCTTCTCACTCATTACCAAATGGCTCTTTGACTCTGTTTCTGAGTCTAGACAGTGACATACATCGTCAAACTATGTTCCTGTATATTGAGGTAGCTAATGCTTATTTATTCTTGTATCTGCAATACAAATGCTTATGTATCTATATGCTTGCTGTCATGCTTGTCATGTAAAAATGAAATGTGTATCGGACTGTATTGCTTTGTGATAACATCTCATACCTGGTATGCCATTGCTATTAAGTTATGACTAAATGGGCAACTCTCTAAATAAACATACTCTACTGCTTACAACAGCCATCGCCTCTTGCAAAACAAGAAATTCGCGAAACTATGCACACTATATATATATATATACTTATTACAGAGCACCTGATATCTCCAGAAACACTTTTAAACAGCATCGTTTTTATGTACATTTCAGTGTGTTTCTTATAACTTCTGTGCACTATTACTTGTGAACACTGCATGGTTGCTATGCTGTATTGCCTGTAATGTTTCAATATTGTTCTCACCACACTACTCTGTTCATTGCACTGTTTATCTTTGTACTTTTTGTATGTTGACTCCCACTACCCTTTCCCCCAGGTCGCACTGGGAAATGAGCAGCTTGTTGTTCAGTGTAACTTCCTGGTGAAACATTTCAATAAATAAAAATAAATATTTACCACCTTTTTTATGTTTGCCATGCATACTAGCACAAGTCAAACATTTTGCTATGTACAGGGTTTTGAGACGTGCATCACAGTGGTTCAATACAGGAGACTCTACAAGGGGCTTGACCAATAATCAGCAAGCCTGATCACAACACTGTTCAGGTATGAAAGTTTGTGGACTTCAAAACAATGTGTCGACAGATACATTCATAAATCAGCTCTTTTAGCAAGCACAGCTTATCTCATCATGTGCTCTTAGCCTGCCTGCTCCCCTTCTCCTCAACACTACAGCAATGGAAACTGGAACAGCTTGTTAAATACTGGTTGCCTATTAAACTGAAGAATAGTTTACCCCCTTCAAAATGTATCAAAATGCACATTTAAATACTTAGCATTTAAACTTTTTCTTGCTACTAGCTTCAGTTGGGCGGGTATTCTCTTTCTTGAAAGAGCCATACCTCATAAATGTCATCCTTTCCCAGCAAGGAATCTCCTAAACAGATTTACACAGTTGTTACCCCTTAAGACACTATCTGATAAGCACTGTCTCAGATATAGTGTACTATAGAGAAGACATTTGTAAAGAACTGTTATCTTTGCTACTAGTTTTACTATGCTTTTTGAAAAAAAAACTTATATTGGGCTTTAGATAGCAAACACATTATGAAACGTTTAGCCCCAAAAACAGCCACCTTTTCTGGTTTCAAATCTAAGTGCATAGCACAACCAGTAGTATCTAGAATGTGCATTAGATAGCAGAAGACAGCTGCAACTTTAACCCCTAAAATGAGTAAGGAATGGTATCATTTGTTACTCCTTTTTCTATGCTTTTTGGGAACAAAATATTTATATTGAGCAACAGCAACATGCACACACATACTGTACACACCATCCTCATGGCACAACATTTGAAATGAATACTGCAATCAAATGTGTTATAAACAATTTCTTTATTGTTCTATGTCAGTCTTGGTTATATGGAATGCAGTGAAGTTCAGTTTACAGAACATTTCCTTTAAATATTTCTTATCCTATATTTTGTATCCTGGATAGCACATATCCATAAGGATCTTAATTTACACATTTTTTGTACTGTATTTACCCATGATGTCCAAGACTAGATGCAATATCTTATTTTCAGTGGGGTCATGATTGTACCATTTTTATAATGTGTTTATTCAGGGTAGCCTAGTCCAGATGTAAAATATTGTTTTTCAGAGTGTTCTGATTTTACACAATGCAGCATAATATTGTGTAGATGTAGAGTGCCACTGAAAATAAGATAACACATTTTCTGTGAACTATCCAGGCTAAATATATAGCAATCAGCATGCATATTCTAGGAAAGCACATTACAAAACTGTGTAAAAGGAAGACCACGCTGAAACTGCCTCTCAGCAGATCTGCACTGTGCAAATTCATTAGAAATAATGGGTAAAAGCATGACCACACTGTAACTGATATATTACAGGATATGCCAGATGAGATTCAATATATCATATATCAAATCTCAAATGGCATATCTTGTAAAAATTCAGTATTTAAAATTATTTTAGCACCTTACCCAAATGAAATAAATAGTTTAAATATTGACTTGGCTAGTCTTTCCTCATCATAGGTCTTATCCCATATGCCCTGCGCCATTATAGTTGCCCTCCACTGTACCACCTTCACCTTGTCTGTTTTTTCTCAGATGGGGCCTCCAGAACTGGATTCAAGGTATGATCTCATGAGTGTCTTATCCAGGGGCATGATGACCTTCCTCTTTACACTCCTGATACTCTCCCTGTGCATCCAAGCATCTGGCTAGCCTTTCCAGCTACCTTATCACACTGCCTAGTTTCTCTTAAGTCCTGTGAGATGATAACTCCCAAGTCCCTTTCTTGCTTTGTTTGTTTGTTTATTGGCTTAATGAGTAAACACACTGGAACTAAAGTTCCATTTGCAGGTGCGACTCATAAAAGTTTACAAAACATACATTACATTCACTATACAATATAACAAATCAAGACAACATACGTTCACATTTAAATAAGCCAGTAGTATAAGAAAACAATTTTTCATTAAAAGTGGTGATAGTGGTTTGAACCCTTAAATCAAGAGGAAGGCTATTCCATATATTTGGCCCAGTGTATGCAAAAGACCTCTGGCCATTTACACTTCTCATAAAAGGCACTTTAAGGGCTCTATTATCTACTCTATTTCTAGAAAAAATCCTGAATCATAATATTGAAAATAACTATATAACTGTAAGGGAGTACTCGTGTTTATAATCCTAAAGGAAAACCTAGCCACTGTTAGCTTAAAATATATGGAAACGGGTAACCAACCCATTTGCTGCAAAATCACACAATGATGTGTAGTTCATGGCAAAAATGAGGCAAATTTAGTGATGAGTTGCAGCAAAGCTGCCTTCATCGCGAATACCCTTGAAGATGCGTTATCAGTAACTAAGGTAGCATATTTCACCACAGGGGCAAGGCATTGTTTGACAATAGCCATCCTTGTATCAGGAGTTAAAAAACAGTACAGCCTATAAAGCATATTGATCTTTGAGTGGATCACAGCGGTAATGTTTTCAAAATGTGATTCAGAACTTAGCACAGGGTCCAAAGTAACTCCAAGATAACAAAAACTAGAGACCTGCTCAAAGAAAGACCGATCAAGAGTTGTAATACTAAAACATTGATCATGGTCCTGGACTTTGGTCCTAGTGCCAAGTAACATCACCTTTGTTTTGGACCTATTCAGGACTAATCTATTGGTTTCAAGCCAGCGTTGTACAGCATGCATCTCTTCATTTAGTGTAGCATTGATCTCTATGACAGATCTATTTTGAACATAAATAACATCATCATCTGCATATAATGTGAATTTTGATTTAATAATAACCTCACCCATTCTATCAAAAAAAAAAAACTGAAAACAATAATGGTCCCAGTATGGAGCCCTGAGGGACTTCACACCTTACTAATGCTAAAGAAGATGTAACCTCACCAGATTTTACCTTTTGGAATCTATTAGCGAGGTAATTTTGAAAACACCTAATTGCTGATCCCTCTACCCCAGAGATCTTAATGAAAAAATCAAAAGATTATGATCTACTAGATCAAAAGCCTTGGTCAAGTCCACGAACGTGGCCCCAGTCATGCAGCCCCACTCCATTTCTTCCAGGACTGTGCTCATGAACTTGACCAAGGCCATATAAGTACCCCTCCCCTTCCTAAAACCATGTTGTGCCTGTGATAAGAGATTATTTTGCTCTATGAAAGCTGAAAACTGACTAAAGACTAATCTCTCCTGGACCTTTGTCAAAGCTGCCAAAATTGAAATCGACCTATAATTTGTAAATTGAGAAGTTGACCCCTGCCTCATGTACAGACACAACAATGGAATGTTTCCAAATATCCGGAATAATTCCAGTAACAAAAGACAAGTTATAAATAATGGTAAGTGGGTAAGCTATTTCCTCAAGTAAATTTGGGATTAAACCATCTGCACCCCCTGAACTATCCATTTTTATCTTTTTCAATAACTTTTTTATTTCCTTAACAGTAATAAGTTTAATACCAAATTTTGGACCATCAACAAGAATCTTAGTGTAGTCGTTTAAAAAACGGTCATTCCCAGTAATCCTGTACCTATCAAGGTTTGTAAATTGTTCATTGAACACATTTACTATTCTTTCAGGACATGATATATGTTCACCCCCTTTATCCATAGATAGTCCTGCTACAAAATCTGGTTTAATAATACCTTCTACTGTTTTCCAAAAAGCATGATTATTGACAAGGCCCTCCTTTTGTTTTTGTTTAAGAAAGGTGACCTTCGCATATTTAATGAAGACTTTACATCTGTTTCCAAGACATCGGTACTCTTGAACATTTTTCTCAGAACCATGTGACGTGTACCTCCTCCACAGTTTATCACAAGCTCTTAATTGTTGTAACAAACTAGGGGCAATCCAGGGAGAACATTTCCAACTTATTCTGTGTGTTTGATAAGCTGCAAACATATCCAAAACTATATTAAATTCATTAATAAAAAAATCAAGAGCAAAATTAGGATCTGGAATACTATGTAAAAAGACCAATCAACAATCTTTAGGCACTTCCTAAATCTGAACATGTCATACCAAAAAAAGTCTAGCAGTTCAAATCACAGGTCCAGGCTAAATTATGCCTTTATACTTTCAAATACAAAAAACAAGGTGATGGTCTCTAATTGAGTCTGCGATAACCCCACACGTCAATATGTGATTCCGATTATCAGATAGAACCCAGTCTAACACTGTGTGTCTATTAGTTTTGATATTCGGTCTTGTGGGTAATGTTATTAGCTGTTGTATTCTAGTAGGAGCCAGTATGTAGTGCAATTTAATTTTCTCCCGCCCGCTCCAATTAGAGTTGAAATCCCCTACTACCAATAGCTCTCCAAAAGATTTTATATTGAGATGATCCACAAATTCCACTAAGCCCTTTTGTTTGTTCTGTGGGGGAATGTAAACACAACAGTCAATAGTTTTGTAACTGTCAGTACCTCCCCACATAGTTTGTACTTTGCCCCAGGATCTTGTGCCCTATCTGCAAGATCCTTCACTTCTTTGCTGGAAAGGCTACGTCTCCGGGAGATACCATCAAACCTCCACTGAGGGTCACTTCTCTGCTAAATATCCTATTAAATATGGGGCCCCCAGGGCTCTATCCTGGGCCCTCTTCTTTGCTCACTTTTCATTAGCAATTTTCCTTCTATTTGCCTAGTCACTCAACCTGTCCTTTACGCCGATGACACTGCCCTCTTCTGCAGCGATGAAAACCCTACCTCTGTGTTCCTCAATGTTTTATTTTATTTTAGTCTTTGATAACCGGGTAAGGCCCACTAGGCACAAGTGCCTGTTTTCAGGGGTGACCTGGGAGCACTGGGCGGTTAAGTGACTTGCTCAGAATCACACAGTATGCAAGTGGAGGTTGTGAGAATCAAACGCAGGTCTTGTTTACTGGATGTACCAAGCTTGTTCACAGCTCATGACTCTAACCTCTAGGCAGTAAGTGTTAACTCCTGGTTCTCTGGGAATGGCATGGTCCTCAAGTCCAAGAACACCAAGTTCATGATATTCTCGGGCCTCAGGAAAGCCCCTGTCACCAGCCTCATGCCACTCGACAAGTCTGGAAACCTCATTAAATAGGTGTTAGAATTCAAATACCTTGGTCTCCACTTGCCCCCCCCAACAATGTCTATATCAACAACCTAATTAAGAAGATCCATATGAGGCTTGGTCATCTGTACAGGATTAGAAAGTTCCTGATTCCTGCTTCCAGACTTCACCTAGTCAGCTGTCTTCTCCTGCCTCTCTTAGACTATGGATCCATCATCTTTTCTCCTCCCACCTCATCGCTCCTCTTCTCCAAACTAAGATCTACTTACAACAGCATGGCTCATTTCATCATTGGTCTCCCCTTGAAACCTCACCACTGCACCCTTTACTCCTCCCTCAGTTGGCCCACCTTAGAAGGGAGGTTTAATCTAAAAATGTTCTCTTTCTTCCACAAGATTTACCTCAAATTGCTGCCATCCAGTGTTAACTCGCTTTTCACCCCACAGTCCCTGATTGACCAACCAGAGGGGCCTCCAGTATGGTTTTTGCCTTCCCCTTTTTACAAGACTAAGCAGACTTAGAACATAATCTCCTTCAAGAGCACAAAATTGTACAACAAACTGCCCCCTATAATCCAGGGCTATAGGTCTGTCAACTCTTTTAACTCCTCCCTAAATACTCACATCCTCAGTATGGGTGACTGCGGTTGCTCCAACCAGTCTCCATGCAAATCCTAACTGTCAAACTCCCCAGCTTCCACCAACTTGACACCTCTGTTTCCGTCCCTCCACCCCCACCACTTCTTTACATCTTTGTACTGTGTACTCTTAAAGTATTTTGGTATTGGAAACAGACACACTATATAGAATTGTTATTGCTATTTTCAACATAATATTAAGTGCCAGTATTTTTACCTCCTTTTTATGATGTAAACAATAAGACACAGCATTAGACATTTCTAATACATGGCTAGGGGGTGTAGTGAGGCAAGAGTGGCTTATTGCACTTATAAAATGGCTACTGTGTTTTAAATATTAAAAAAATAAAAATGTATAGGTTTAGACACTAAAATAATAAGGCATTTAGTATATTTTAATGTAAAATAGTTCCTCCACTTATGTATTTTTTTTGCCCTTTGTAGTTTTGTCCCAATGTGGACACATTGACTGTATGTGGTTGTCATAGTTCCCTCAACCCCCTCCCTCCCCACACACACACATACACAAAGCCATACTGAGTAAATGTGCGAGCAAGTGGTAGAAGGCAAAGCCTAGCTAAGACAGGCAAGTATCCTAACTTCAGTGAACTACACATGTGGAAAAAATGATGGCTATCCGGCAAATTCTTCTGTGGAGTCTGACAATGCTAGGTGTCAATGGGAGTCCCGCATTCAGGAGTATACTGCATTTTGTATAATACCTGTAACTTTATTTTGTTTTCTTATTAATTTAAAAAAGCAGCCCTGTGTGAGTGCTAGGTGGGAGGAAAGATGCAATCGGCCAGTCAGCATCCCCACACTGTCAGTGTCAACAAGAGGGCAGTCAACATTCAGTAAGCTGTTAACAGTACAGTGTGAAACTTATGTAAATAAATTAATAAACAAAAGCAGCAGCATTATCACTGAATAATTTGTGTTTACCTGCTGCATGCTGTGTGAGCATCTTTCACCATGAATGTCTCTCTCTCTCTATGGTGTTGGCATTTCCCATGTGGCGGGGGGGGGTGGACCAGCAGCAACAGACTTCTAGGAAAACAAACTGAACTTACAAGCTCAAATGGGCAGACTGGGTGGGCCATAGGCCCTTATCTGCCGACACTATCTATGTAGCTAAACTAAAACAATAACATTTCGGTACATCACATTGCAGTGGCAGATATTAGGGGCAAGCACTGTTTTGGGGGTAAAATTTGTCATGGTTGCCATGTGACACAGTGCTTTTAATAAGTACTGGAGTGGCTGTGTACTCGCTGACGTTGGGCAATAATGTAATTGGCAGCTTAGACTGCGGGAGCCACTAGGGACTAGAGAGAGACCTTCAGCAGCATTACAACATGAGATGTCTTTTTTATTTTACAGTGTACCCATACGTATCTGTCAGACTTTAATTTACTTTTGAAAATAGTTAAGTGGATGAGTGTACTTACTGGTGGGCATTTGTGCTGAACAAGTCAATTTTATATGAAGATTTCCTTACTCGGCAACAAAAAGGCAATGTTTTTAAAAATGAAAACTTAAGGGCACATTGATTTAAGTTGTACTGCATCCAAGTTGCCAGTACCTGTTTTTAGCCATGCATTAGACACTGCTAACACACGCCTAACAGCCAATCAGGATGCAGGATTGTCCCTGCACATTTTATAAATAATTATATGATCTGATTGCTGGTTATAAAAAATATGAATTTTTCCTTCTATATTATGGTACCACTCTCAAAATAATAACAATTATGGATAAAAAAACAGGCATTTGCAGCCTTTACTATCAGTAAGTTCTTCTGTCATATAGAAATTCATTGATAATGAGGCTGGTAACGGCAAGTCCCTACATCAGTGCAGACTCAGCCACAAAAAGTGAAAGTGAACTGGCACCAGAGCATGCACAGGTAGAAAGCAATTAAAAGAATATAACAAATTAAATACACTGAAGTGCACAAATGAATCTATAAAGGCATCCCAGGATCTGGTGGCAAGTATAAACCACTCATGATTTGCACTTATACATAGATACATAGACACTGTTGACAGATAAAGGGCCTACGGCCCACCCAGTCTGCCCATTTGAGCTTGTAAGTTCACTTTATGTTTTCTTAGAAGTCTGTTGCCCCTTACCCCTGACCTCCAGAATTCCCTTATGTCTAACCCATGCGTTCTTAAATCCCATGATTGTTTCAGCCCTCACTACTTCCTGTGGCAGGGTGTTCCACTTGTCCACCACCTGTTCAGTGAAGAAACTCTTCCTCATATTTCCTCTGAATTGCCTTTCCTCCAACTTCATCCCATGCCCTCTAGTCCTGGAACATCTTTTTCGCTGAAAAATAGTGTATTCCTACACCCTGTCCCTCCCTGTAAGATACTTATATGTCTCTGCCATATCCCCCTTTCTCCCTCCTGTCCTCTCCTCCAGGGAGTATATATTCAAGTCCTTCAACCTGTCCTCATAGGACTTGTGATGCAATCCATGTACCATCTTTGCTACCCTCCTCTGAACCCTCTACACCCTGTCTATGTCCTTACATAGGTAAGGTCTCCAGAACTGTACACTGTATTCCAGGTGGGGCCTCACTAGTGTCTTGTATATTGGAATTATGACCTCCCTTTTCCTGCTGGTGATGCCCCTCCTATGCATCCCAGCATCCTATTTGCTTTACCTGCAGCCTTGTTGCACTGTTTCCCTACCTTGAGGTCATCAGAGATGATAACCCCAAGATATCCTTTTTACTGTTTGGTGCATATATCCTCACCCCCAACTGATATGTTGTTCCAGGGTTTTTGTGCCCCATACGCATTATCTTGCACTTCTTTGCATTGAATTTCAACTGAAAACCCCTGACCATTTTTCAAGTATCTGCAGGTCCCTCCCCATTCTGTCTATACCCTCTGGCATGTCAACTCTGTTACAGAGCTTTGTGTTATCAGTGAACAGGAAAATTCTGCCTTCTAGGTCCTGTGCAATGTCACTGATGAAGACGTTAAATAGGACCGGTCCCAGCACTGATCACTGTGGTACTCCGCTGGTCACTCTTCCTTCTGTGGAGTGACAGTCATTTACCACCACCCTCTGTGTCCTGCCGCCCAGCCAGTTATCTACCCACCACACCACTGTCCTGCCCACTCCAACATTCCCTAGTTTGTTTAATAGTCTTCTATGTGGCATAGTGTCAAAGGCCTTGCTGAAGTCCAGATAGGCCACATACACTGCCTTCCCCCCAATCTACCTCCCTTATCACCCAATCGAAAAATTTAATGAGGTTGGTCTGAAATGATCTCCCCCTAGTGAAACCATGCTGCCTTGGGTCCTGTAGTTCGTTGGCAACCAGATGTTCCATCAGTCTGTCCTTCAGTAGTGCTTCTATGATCTTCCCCACTACCGAGGTGAGGCTGATTGGTCTGTAGTTCCCTGCTTCCTCTTTGTTCCTGCTTTTGTGTAAGGGGACTACATCTGCTGTCCTCCAGTCTTTGGGTACCTCCCCTCTTTCCAGTGATTGGCTAAATAGGATTGCCAGTGATTCAGCCACCGCCTCTCTTAGTTCTTTTAGGACCCTGGCATGCACCACATCTGGCCCCATTGCTTTATCAACTCTTATTCTTTCCAGTTCCTTCATGACCCTTTCAAGTGTAAAGGGACTTGTGTCCATTTCTGCTCTGTTCCCACCCCTTGTTCTCTCTTCAGGCCCATTATCCTCCTCTTCCTCAGTAAAGACCAAGCATAAATATCTGTTCAATATGTCAGCTTTACTGTTGTCATCCTCCACGAGGCCCCCATCCTCCTCCTTCGGTCTCACTATCCCTCCTTTTGCCTTTCTTTTTTCACTTATGTACCTGTAAAAGGTTGTGTCCCCTCTACCCACTGATTTTGCAATGCACTCTTCTGTCTGAGCTTTGGCTTCCCTTACTGACCCCCTTGCCTCCTATTGCTTCTCCTGGTACTTCTCCCTATCACCTTCTGCCTGCACCTTTTTGTACTGCCTGAATGCAATCTTTTTGGTTTTCACTTGCTCTGCTACCTCCTTGAAAAACCATAATGGCCTCCTCTTCATTTTCCTCTTGCTAACCTGCTTAATACATAATTATGTTGCTCTTATGATCCCTGTTTTAAATATTGCCCACAGTTCCTCAACCCCTGATTCCTGCCCCATTCACATTAATACCTCTTTCAAGCATCTCCCCATTTTCCCAAAGTCTGCCCCCTAAAGTCCAGGATACGTGTTTTTGTGCAGTTTGGTTCTGCTCCTTCTGTGATTTCAAACCACAGTGACTGGTGGTCACTGTTCCCCAGGTGCTCCCCCACTGTTACCCCCATCACACTGTCCCCATTTGTGAGCACAAAGTCCATTATTGCCTTCTGTTGAGTTGGTTCCATAACCAGTTGCTTCAGGAAGGCACCTTGAAGGGAGTTCAGGATAAAGCTGCTCCTGGTTGATGCTGCTGCTGGGAGGCTCCAGTCCACATCTGGAATATTGAGGTCTCCAACCAGCACCATCTCACCCTTGTCTGCCATCCTTTGGATGGCTAGCATCAGCTCCCTATCTGTTACGTCCTCCTGTGCTGGTGGTCTAAAGACCACCCCATGCGGATGGCTGGCCCCATTTTCCTTTCTAGCTTAACCCACAGTATCTCTCCTCCATTCTGTTCCTCCTGGATCTCTGTGGTCTTTATGCCATCTTTCACTTAAAGTGCCACTCCTTCTCCCTTCCTGCCTGTCTCTTCTGAATATGTTGTAGCCAGGTATGGCCATCTCCCAGTCATGGTTATCATTACACCAGCTCTCTGTGATGGCCACAATGTCCAGGTACAACTGCACCATACCAGCTCCAGATCCTCCATCTTGTTGCTAAAGCTCCTGTCATTGGCACACATGGCTTTCCATGATTTGAACTCCCTGGACTGTTTAGCTGTTCTACTCCAGCACCCTCCCTGGTTGTTCTTTATACCTGATTCTGCCTGTCTGCCTTTCTGTTGAATTTTGCCCCTTTTCTGCCTATCCACCTCTTGGGTGCTTATCTCCATCTTTTGCACACTACTTTCTAGAGATATCCACTCCTCCTGTTCACTGGTTCCACTGCTAGCTGTGGGGGTGGGCAATTAGGTACCATCCTTGCTGGCCTGCCACCCCTCTTGGCTAGTTTAAATGCTTGTTGATGTGGCATTTAAACTTATCATTCAGTGCTTGTATTCCCCTCCAGGATGGATGCAGGCCATCAGGCTTGAACAAGCCTCCATCCCTCCACATGGGTCTCCAGTCACCAATGAATCCAAACCCTTCCACACAGCACCAGTTCTTCAACCATGAGTTAAAGTTCCTGGTGCATGCGCCCCTACACTCCCCCATGCCTCTCACAGGTAGTACTTCAGAGAAGGTGACAGAAGTAGCTACTTGCTTGAGATCCCTCCCCAATTTCCTAAACTCTTCCTGAACTTCCTTGTGGTTACTAAATGCCACCAGAACATCTCAGTGCCAATATAACCTTATTACGTACACCTGGGTGTACGGTACTTCTTATAGTAACATACTAACATACTACAATGCCAGCAGAATAGCCCTAAAGGTATATTGAGTCTTCCAAAAAATCAGCACCTGGTCAGGACACCATTGCTTCCCTTCCCTCTTCCCCCATAACTTACCCCGATCCTGTCCCCCCAAAGAGTTTCACCTCCCGATCCAAAAATCCTGTTTTATCTTCTCCTTATATCTGTCCTGGCACCTCTCAAATCCCTCCACTGTATCAACAGCCACCAACTCTGCAGGCAGTGCATTCCATGGGTCCACCACCCTCTTGGTAAAGTAATATCTCCTAGTATCCCCCTGAGCCTCCCTCCAACCAGTCTCTTGGAATGCCCCCAGGTGGCCCCCTCCTTTCTCAGCTGAAAGACTCTGTTTGGGCTGACCCTGTTTAATCCCTTCATATATTATAAGACCTTGATCATATTTCCTCTGTCCCACCTCTTCTCCAGGAAGTACAAGTTCAGCTCCTCAAGCCTCTCCTCATAGGATCTCTCTCTCCCAAGCCCTGTATTATCCTGGTCACTCTCCTCTGGACCCTCTCAAGAAGTGCAATGTCTTTTTTAAAGTACAGGCACCAAAACTGCATGCAGTACTCCAGGTATGGTCTAACCAGGCAGGTATGCAGAGGGAGAAGCACCTCTCATCTCCTCGAGGTTATCCTCCTGTCTATGCATCTGAGCATTTTCTTTGCTTTAGTCATGGTCCTCCTACACTGCTCAGAGTTGTTCATTTTGGCATCTATGACCACCCCGAGATCCTTTTCCTCCCCCAAAACCTGTAGTTTCTCCCCACCCAAAAAGTACTCATGATCCAGGTTCCAAAGCCCCAAGTGGAGAACACTGCATTTCTTGGCACTGAACCTCAACTTCCAAGTGCATGACCACCTCTCCAGAATCTCCAGGTCCCCCTGTGGGGCTATTCTACCCCATTTCCCTTCTACCACCACCTCCAGCTTCGAATCATCAGCAAAGAGGCTCATCTTACTCCTGATACTGTCCCTGATGTCAGCAATATAAGCGTTAAATAGGAGTGGGCCCAACACCAACCCTTATGGCACCCCGCTAATGACCCTCCTTGGAGATGATACCTCCCTCTGACCACTACTCTCTGAAACTGCCCAGTTAGCCCATTCCCTATCCACCTCAACATCCTTTTCCCCACCCTCAATTCCCCCAGCTTGTCTAGCAGCCCTGGGTATGGCAGCAAGTCAAACGCCTTGCTGAAGTCAAGAAAGTGGACATCGACTGGCCTTCCCTGGTCCAGCACCCTTGTCACCCAATCATAGAACTCCACAAGGTTAGTCTGACATGATCTGCCCTGAACAAAACCATGTTGGTGATCAACTAGATGGCCTTGTATCTCCAGAAATTCCTCCAACCTCTCCTTCAAGATGGCCTCCATCATCTTGCACACCACCAATGTCAGACTAACAGGCCTGTAGTTACCCAGCTCCTCCCATAAGCCGCTTTTGTGAATCAGCACTACATGAGCCATCTAGAGGAGGAGTTAAAAAGGTCTGCCAGAGATGCAGCAAGGATATCCGGCATCTCCTTTAGCACCCTGGGATGAAGGCCATCTGGACCCAGTGCCTTATTCGTTCTCAGGGACTTAAGGGCCTCCCTCACCCTACTAACAGGAATTTCAACATCAGAGAGTTCCTCCTTCCTCCTTCCTTTTTTCCCCTCCCCTCATATGGTGTTGTCTGCCCATCATCTCTAGTGAAGACTGAGGCAAAGTATTCATTAAGCACCTCTGCCTGCTCCCTGACCTCCTCACTTCATCCACTTCCTGCCCTCAGCCAGCTAATCTACCTCTTCACTTTCCTCCTTTCCCTGATGTACCTAAAGAACCATTTTTCCCCATTTGTGATCCCCTACGCCAGCCTCTGTTCTGTCCTCACTTTGACCAATCTCACCACCCAGGTTACCTTTTTGGCTAGCCTTTCATGCTCCCCCTTGTCCGTTTCCCCTCATGAGTGCTTGTATCTTCTATAAGCAGCTCTTTTTTCCCCCTCAGCACTCCCTGGTCCACCAGCTCGACTTTCTGTCCCTATTGAACTTACGTTAGACCTTTGTGCAAGCCTTGGTAGCTTCCAGGAGCCCTCCTTTAATAATTTCCCACCTGCTCTCTGTATCTATATCTAGTCTGATCCCCTCCAAGTGCCCCCTGAATATCTCCTCCATAATCTTGAAGACAGCCCCCTAAAGTCAACCACCACCATTTTAGTGCAAGTTTCCCTTCCCCCAGATCCAGGGAAAAGCAAACCTTAGCAGAAGGAAGGCCCCAGGTCCGGATGGATTTGTGGCAGAATTTTACCAACATTTTGCTACAGAGTTGATCCCTTTGCTGACTAGGGTATACAATGTGGCACATGAGAAGTGAGAGCCCTGAGCCTCATATGGGGAAGCGGTGATTACCCTCTTACCAAAGTCAGGTAAAGATCTGACAGAATGTGGGAGATACCACCCCATCTCATTGATTAACCAGGATGCAAAGATTCTCGCTAAGATTCTGAGTTCCTGTCTCCAAGAATACTTTCCTGAATTAGTCCATAGAGACCCGACAGGCTTTATACCTGGACAGCATATCCAGGATAATATTAGACTTCTGCTCAATGTCTTGTCAATGCCTCAGGGGCATTCCCACCTTGAACACTCCAGGAGGTGATGGCCCTAGACGCAGAGAAGGCATTTGACCACCTGGACTGGCTCTTTCTGGAGCATACACTGAGGAAATTTGGATTTGGGGATAAATTTAGAAGTTGGATAGCAAATTTGTATAGGGATTCCTGGGCAACAGTGAAGGTGAATGGGGTAACTTCGAGTAAGATCAGAACAGGTAGGAGAATCAGGCTTGGATGAACGCTGTCACCCTTGCTGTTTGCCCTTTGCATGGAGCCCCTGGCAGCTTTCATAAGGTAATCAGATGAATACAAAGGTATACAAGTGCAGGGGTTAGAAGTCAGGGTATCCCTATATACAGATGATACTCTCCTGCATATTACAGACCCAGCAAAACAGATGCCCTTGATTAATTCCTTACTTAAGGACTTTGGCAAGGCCTCTGTTTTTAAAATGAATGACACTAAAATGGAACTCCTGGCTATGGGGTGGACCTCAGAAGGGGCGCTCCCAACCATAGGTAATTATAAATGGGCGAAGGAAAATATTAAGTATTTTGGGGATCTGGCTCCCCAGAGACCTACAAAAATTGTATGCTATTAATCACGGGTGACTCCTTCAGACTGTGCAGGACGATTTGAGATGCTGGGGGGAACTATCCCTCCCCCTGTTTGGGAAAACTGAGTTTGTGAAGATGAACATGCTCCCATGTTTCCTTTTTTTATTTTGATCCCTGCCATTTAGACGCCCTGATGGTTTTTGGAAGTCTCTTAAGTCATCTCTGTTGAAGTTTAGCTGGGCTAGTAATAGCCCCAGAATAAAGTGGAATTCTCTACTTAGGAATAAGGGAAAGGGGGGAATGGGCTTGTCTGACCTTAAAAAATATTACTGGGCTGCTCAGATCCAGCCACTGGTAGCTGCTATGGCTGTGGAAAAGTCCCCTCTATGGGTGGAGATAGAGAGGCCAGAATTCTCATGGAGGGATGTCAGAGATTTAATACACATGGATAAACATGGCATCCAGGGACTGTATGTAAATAATCCCTGAACCACGGTGGTTGTAGCCTCCTGGCTAGAGATTAACAAGAAAGGCAGTTTAGCGCAGTGGTTTAAGGCTCTGAGCTGCAAATCTGGAGACCTGGGTTTGAATCCCACAGCCCCCATTTGCATACTGTGTGACTCTGAGCAAGTCATGTAACTTCCCTGTGCTCCCATGTTGCACCTGTAAACAAGCTTTCAGCTTAGTGTGTCTCACCTGGTTAGACAATTGAAAAGAAAAAAGAAATTGGGCCTGGAGCTGGGCCCTAACTCTCCCATTAGAACCTGCCTAGATTTCAAGCCCCTAGCCTGGGATCTGGGTTTTGAGGGGTCTGGTGAAGGTGGGTCAGATGTACTTAAATGCTAATATTAAATCCCTCCAACAGCTCTCCTTAGAATACAGACTCCCAGCCAGTGATTTATTTTGATATCTTCAGTTTAGACACTTTCTGCAAGAAAAGGACAACCAGAGACAGGGCACTATTGGAGCCGGAAATAATCCCCTGGTGCAATTTATGGCCGCAGAGACCTGCAATGCAGAGTCTCGTGGTCAGATTTCCCAGTTGGTCAGGCAGTTTTCAGCTCTTGAATTGGATCCCCTGGAAAGTATGAAACAAATCTGGAATTTAGAGTTTGGGAAGTCCCTTGGGGACCAGATATGGTATAAAATATAGGAAGCTGTCCACTCCACTACAACCTCTAACACGAGAATTTCAGTGGAAGGTGGTTACATGATACTTTCACACCGCAGTAATTATGAAACATTATGGATAGCACAACTCAGACCTCTGATGGAGGGACTATGCAGGGAGAGGTACTCACACGCACATATTCTGGTCATGTCCCATGATCCAGACGTGTTGGAAACAGATTCATAAATTGATGGGATAAATCTTTGGGGTGGCCTTTCTGAATGACCCAGTATATTGGGTTCTAGGGGAATACCCACAGATGATTAGATACAAGGCTCAACATTATTTGTATAATATTTTGGTGGCCTTGGCCCTTAAAGCAATCACATAGTGCTAGATGACCCTGGCTGCTCCCTCGACAGAGGCCTGGTACAAGAATTGTTTAACTATTCTGGAAATGGAGGCACTTACAGCTAGAGTGAGGCTACAAAAGGAAAAGTTTAAGACACATTGGCTGCCTTTTTTTCATTTTCAGGCACAGAGAGAGCAAATAAATGTCCTGGAGGTTCTGGCCAGACACACTTAGGAATTTTTGGCAGTCTTGCTCTTTATTTGATTCTGAGGGCAGGGGTAGCTGGGATGGAGTGGTGTACCTTCGGGTATAGATGGAAGATGAGGGGGTGGTGTGTGCTGAATAATTTAATATTAAATTGGGTCACCCACTAGTTGAGGTATTGTCTATGTGACTGACTTCTATATTGCAGTAGATGGAAAGTACGCATATAGCCTGTAAATTTCTCTTTTCTCATTGTCTTTTTTCTCTCCCTGTTTCTGTTCTCCCTTTTATGTTTTTTCCTTTCATTCCTTTTCCTCTTTTTCTTCTTTTCGCTAATTAACTATTTCATCTATTGGTTTTTGAATATTTATGTTATCAAGCATATAATGGGTTAGACATTATCAAGTCAGATCTCTGTATCTCGGTTTTAATCCTATCTATTTATAACCCAGTCCTTGCTGCCATGTGATGTTATTGTAATGTTTCTTTTGTTCTACTATGAAAAGAAAACCAATAAAAGTATCATTTCAAAAAAATATATATATACCAACAGAGACCTGCTGTTCTCGCATCCAGCTTCTCCTGGACAATGGACCCTGCCCTGCCACCCCCCACTACTCCTACCTGCCCCTACCACCTTTCAAGTCTCATCTATTTGCAGCCTTGTCTTTTCAAGGTCCCACTCCTTCCTTCTGCACCCTCCCACCCATCTCTCTCTGACAAGGGACTTCCGTCCTGCCTGAGTTGCTAGTCTATCATTTCACATTATTGTATTTACAACCTGGTTCTGATTATTTGATATTAACTGTATAATGAGTACTGTAAACTGTTTTCTGTAACCTACCATACTACTTATTGCATTCTATTGTAACCATGCTTGTATGTTCTTGTAACCTAGTCTCTCCTTCACGTGGAGCCTTTGTAAATGAGTCTGACTCAAAGGTTTTCAATTCCAGTACTGTGCAATAAATAAATAAATAAATTACTCATTCTGTCTTTCCATATTTGTATAGCTGAAAGCATCAGGATGAAAAGGTATAGTCCTATATTATCCAACTGAGGCACTCACATTAATAATTATTCAGGAAAATTGGGCCCAAATGTTGGCATCCTATTTCAACATGAGAACTGCCTAACCTCTAAAACAAAACATATTATATAAGCAGCGTTATTACTCCAAACTGACTAAAGTGACCTTCTCTATGGTAGTGCCTCCCTGTGCTCATAAAAAAATAACTTGATGTAATTTATAATCGTAAGGTACACTTTACCTTGCACACCCCATATGTTGCTCACCACTGCCATTTGTACCATGACCTGGACTGGCTGCCACTAATGGAATGCATGAAACTGCCTCTCCTACAAGTTATGAACTGCTGTATTTTCTGTAGTGTCAGAAAGTATATTACTGATAAACAATGACAGCGTTACTGACAGGTCATCTACAGTGCATTCGCATCCGCCATTTTACTTTAAAGCCGTGTCTGAAAGCAAAGCAAAGAAGTACTTAATAAAAGTGCTCAATAAGATAGACTAAGTGGGGATTCTCTAGACCTGAAATTTGTGGTCCTAACTCTTAATGCTGTCTTTCCCCCCCTCACTAAGATACTCAACAGGTCCCTGATGCTTTCCCAATTTCCCCACAAATGGAAGTTAGCTCAGGTGACACCTATCCATAAAAGCAGAGACAGGATACTCCAAGGAAATTACAGGCCCATCTCTATTCTTCCACCTTTATCTGAAGCACTTGAAAGAATCATCAAGAGAAATACAGCCTGCAATGCCCCCAACAACATGGATTTCGAAAGGGCCACAGCACCACCACTGCACTCCTTGAATTTATAGGCTATATCCAGCAGGCACTAGACCAAGGCCATCTAGTCAGCACCATCTACATTGATCTGACCAAGGTGTTTGATATGCTCAATCATCCACCACTGCTCAAACAGTTAGCAGAACTCAGCCTATCATCAGACACCCTACGTTGGTTTAACAGCTACCTCACTGACTGCTCTCAACAGGTCAAGATTGATTATGTACTCTCATCTAAACTGCCTGTTCACTGTGATGTTCCCCAAGGGTCAATCTTGGGTCCACCACACTTCAGTATTTTTCTCAACAAACTCCCTGCCTTCTGCTCTGAACAACTCCTACTGTATGCTGATGATGTGGTAATTTTCATGAAGAATTTTGACCCAACCTTCCCAGAGAATCGGCTCCAGAAATGCTACACGGAAGTAGAGGATTGGTTTATTACACAGACACTTGTGCTCCGTTACAAAAAAAACAAAAATTATGCTCTTCCATGGCACTCACATCAAGCATAAATCCAAACAGCTGGCAGTAAGAAACTGCTCAGGTGTCCCTCTGGAGCAGATCTTGACTTTCACGTACCTTGGTGTGACTTTGGATAGCACCCTGTCCTTTGCTAGTCACATAGATAATGTAGCCAATTGAAGGAAAGCTAAATGTCTTCCATTTGGTAGACTGAATTCAAACCTTAGAATTTCAGATTATGTCAGCTTACCATTTTTATTTTTTTTATTTTAGTCTTTGGTAACTTGGTAAGGCCCACCAGGCACAAGTGCCTGTTTTCAGGGGTGACCTGGAAGCACTAAACACTGTTCCAAATGAGTCAAACCACAGGCCTTCCAGTTCAGAAAATGTTTATTTACCTTCTTAAATTTAAGATATGAGTTCATACATAGAGGTGAAAATAGGGAAAGGGTGCATTTAAACTTAAAAATGAGCGTGCTTCTCTCCAAGCCCGAGAGGTAGTCTTAGTGGAATTTAATATCTTATTTTTATGTAACCTGGTTCTCACAATTTATGTAGAGAGCCTGATATAATTTCTGAAAGGGTAAGCTGGGACAGTCTAAGGCTTCACAGACCTTTGCAGAGCTATCTAAGTCTCTGGCCTGAAACCAAGGCAGAGTAAGTTCAATCTGAGCTGCCAGATAATGTAATTTCAGATTTGGAAGACCCAAACCCCCTTGATTCAAAGGAGGATACAATTTTATTAAGCTGATTCTTAGATGTTTATTCATCCAAATAAACTGTCTAAACCATGTATCTGTTTTAGAGAAGGAAGTATTAGTCAAGTATACAGGAAGAGCTTGAAATAGGAAGAGAACTCATGGCAAAATGTTCATCTTAATAATATTGATCCTACCTGTTATAGATAATAGTAGATTAACCCATTTTTCCAAGTCTACCTTAATTTTATCTAAGAAAGGTTCATAGTTATATTCAGATAAGTTTTCTACTTCCTTAGGATAACAGCCAAATAGTTCCATTCTGTTTTCATTGAAGAGTTGAGAAAGGTATCTGAGTTATTAATTTCTGACCCATTATAGATGGTTTCAGATTTCTCCCAGTTAACTTTGCAGCCTGATACTTTACCAAAACTTTCTATTCCCCTCTCAAACTCCTTCTCATTTTCTTTTGGGTTATCTAAATAAATTAAAATGTCATCTGTATATAGGGATATTTTACAAGACATGCAATTGATGTTCAAACCTTTGATTCGTTTGTTGTTTCTAATTGATACAGCAAGAGACTCAACAAAAATTGCAAACAACAAAGGGGCTAGGGGAAGCCTCATTGTAAATATATGGAATCAGAAAGATTTTAATTAGTTTTAATCCAACTCTGAGGCTTTAATACACCATGTTCACCCATCGCATACATTTTTCTCCAAAATTAAACTTCACTAAGCTGGTCAGCAAAAAGGGCTAATGAACTCTATCAAACACTTTTTCAGCATTGAGTGAGATTATGGCCATTTCAGATTGAGCAGTTAATTCTAATATGTTAATAGCCTTTCTTACATTTACCATAATTCACTTCCCAGGAATACACCCCATTTGATCAGGGTGAATAATGGTCTAAACATGTTCAGTTAGTCTGTTAGCCCAGATTTTCATTATGATTTTATAATCCATATTCATCAATGCTATGGGCCTATATGATCCAAATTTTAAGGGGACCTTGTCCTTTTTTTAAAATAAGAGTGACTATAGAATCATTTAAAGATTGTGAAAGGGTCTCATCTCTTTCCATATCATTATACACTAATAATAAAAGTGGAGAAAGTGTATCAGAAAGTTCCTCATAGAATTCTGTTCTGAATTCATCTAGGCCCAGTGCTTTTCTGTTCTGAAAAGAGTGAATTAATGTATAGATTTCTACTATAGTAATAGGTGTGTCAATTATAGTTCTTTATACCTCCAAAATAGGAGTATTATGAAGACTTTCAAAAAAGATTTTAATATCAAATTGAGAGGGACTAATGTCTGGAGTCTACAAATTAGTATAAAACTCATGAAAGCTTTTATTATTTTCTAGGAGAGAAGATGATATCTGACCAGAGTTTAATTGGATCTAAAATATTGCATTTTGATTTCTCTCACATTGTTGCTGATAAGCCAATAATCTGTCTGGTTGCTCAGAAAATAAATAATGATGAGATCTAACATTTTGGAAGGCCCATTCTGCTTTGTTTGATGTCAGAGCATTTCATTCTTCTCTGATTTTAATACTGAAATTAAATCCTCTTCCAATCCTGATGCATTAAAAATGGCCCCAGCTAGTAAAAGTTGATGTTCTAATAAGTCTAGTTTTTCTTTATGAATGTTTCTCTTAAAGGACAAATATGATATAATCCAACCTCTAATGTAGGCTTTCAGAGATTCCCAAATTATTATCACCGATGTCTCCTCATATTTATTATTTACTAAGAAAATATAAGTCTTAGCTTTTATTGTACTATATTGTCAAATTTCCAACAAAAGTCTTTACAATTGTGGACTTTGTTTAAGTAGCTTGACACCAAAGTTACAGGGGAATGATGAGATTTTTATAGCTCCATGGTTAATTTTTAAGGTGTTGTTCAATATTTCCTCAGACAGAAGAAAATAATCAATCCTAGAGGCCATTTTGTGTACACCAGAAAGGATAGAAAACTTTTTCCATGTAGGATATACTTCCTTAAAAATATCTATATGTTTAAGCTCTGACATAAAATCCTTTATAATTTTCAAAGCCCATTTTTTTTTAATCTCCCACCCCCTCTGTTCTGCCTAAAGCAGTTAGTGTTATATTAAATTCACAGCCTATAGTAAAAGGTCCTGTAAAGTTAGATAACATAATAAAGAAACATACATAGAAGTCTGGGGCATCCTCATTTGGATATGGATAGAGCTGATGGTCACTGATTTAGTATATCTCTGAATTGTGGCTATAACATATCTACCATATTTATCTGTTCCTTTCTGTTTGATAATAATATTCAAGCTGTTTTTAAATATAAGAGCAACACCTCTTGAACTGTTTGAAAAACAAGATTGGAGTCCATGGCCTTTAAATAGGTTACATATATACTGAAAATCACTGAGAACAAAATGGGTCTCCTGTAATAATAAACAATTGGCTGGATTCCCAGAGTGAAGAAGAAGGGGCGATGCAGAACTCCAAGAAAAAAATGTCAAATGGTTTGACTCCAACTACCTCGAGACCTCACCCAACAACTAACACACTGAAATCTGGCCAATGGAAAATCATGTACACAAATGCTCGCAGTCTGTGAAAACAAGATCCCAGACCTGCAGGCACTAATGACAGAGGCTAAACTGGACATAGTAGCAATTAGCGAGATGTGGTTTACCAGTAACTACACTTGAAAGACTTCAGTACCTGGCTATGTACTGTTGAGAAAAGACTGAGGTACAAAAAGGGGGGGTGGAGTGGCCCTTTATGTCAATGAAAATATCAAAGCTACAGAAATTCAGAATACACTTAAGGAGCCAGAAGAACTGTGGGTCACCCTGAAAACAGGAAATGGGACAACCATAAGAACTGGGGTTGTCTATAGGCCCCCAGACCAGGGGGAGGACATAGGCACATTACTGTTAGAAGATATACAAAACATGACAGCTAAAGGGAGGTTCTGATAATGGAGACTTCAACATGCCAGATACAGATTGGTCAATACCAGCAGGAACATCTGCCAGAACTAGACACATGGTGGATTTCCTGCAGGGAGGGCCTCAAACAACTGGTACAACAACCCACAAGAGATAGGGCTATCCTAGATCTAGTACTGACTAACAGAGAAAGGATCACAGATCTCCAGGTAGAAGGTCACCTGGGAGCCAGTGACCATCACATGGTATGGTTCAGTTTGGCCACTACAACTAAATCATCCCATTCCAAGGCAAAAATATGGGACTTCAGAGGAGCTGACTTTGATAAGATGGCCAACAGAGTTAAGCAAGCCCTGGCAAAAAGAAATACAAGTGAGGAGGTACAGGCAAAGTGGGCAGGCATTAAGGATGCCATACTTGAAGCAACGTCCCATTGTGTTAGAGAGAAGTGCAAAAGAAGAAGGAAACCACTTTGGTTCTCAAAAATAGTAGCAGAAAAGGTCAGAGCCAAAAGGCTGACCTTCATGAAATATAAGGGAACACAGCAGTATGAAGATAGGGAGGCATACCAAATTTCCCTAAGGGAAGCAGGGAAGGCAGTAAGGCAGACAAAAGCCCAAACCCAAGGAAACACTAGCACAAACAGTAAAAGAAGGTGACAAGACTTTCTATAGATACATTAGTGAAAGGAGAAAGTCCAGAGGGGGTATTGCTAAGATCAAATGAGTTTAGAGTGCGTGTGAGGAGGAGGATCATGTAAAAGCATCTATCCTAAATAGATACTTCTGCTCAGTATTTACTGAAGAGAAGGTAGGGCAGGGTCCACAGCTCAGCAACATGGACACAGGAGGGAGGAAGTTGAGCACTAGTCCCTTCACAAAAGAAAGGGTCCTACAAGAGCTCGATAAGCTCAGGGTGGACAAGGCAATGGGACCTGATGGCATACATCCCAGGGTACTAAAGGAGCTAAGGGTGGAACTAGCACAGCCATTATCAGAACTGTTTAGTGAGTCTCTGAGCACAGGAGAGGTCCCAGAAGACTGGAGAAAGGCTCATGTGATCCCGCTCCACAAGAGTGGTAGCAGGGAGAAGGCAGGGAACTACAGACCAGTGAGCTCTTACTCAGTAGTGGGCAAGGTTATGGAGGCACTCCTTAAAGAAAGGATAGTGCATCACCTGGAATCCATAGGAGCAGAGGATCCAAGACAGCATGGGTTTACAAAAGGAAGGTCCTGTCAAACTAATCTCATAGATTTCTTTGACTGAGTAACCAGAGTGGTGGACCAAGGGGGGAGCAGTTGATGTCACCTACCTTGAGTTCAGCAAAGCTTTCGATACTGTTCCACACAGAAGATTCATTAATAAGCTGAGTAGGCTCGGGGTGGGTCAGAAGTTGGTCAACTGGGTGGCAAACTGGTTAACGGGCATAAAACAGAGATTGGTGGTAAACGGTATACAGTCAGAAGAGATGCAAGTCACAAGTGGGGTACCTCAAGGATCAGTCCTGGGGCCAGTCCTCTTCAATATCTTTATCGGTGACATTGCAGATGGAATGGAGGGTAAGGTTTGTCTGTTTGCAGATGACACCAAGATCTGCAACAGAGTAGATGATACAGATGGGGTGGGCAGAATGAAAAGAGATCTGGATAAACTAGCAAAATGGTTGGAAGAGTGGCAACTGGGGTTTAATGCAAAGAAGTGCAAGATCATGCACTTAGGGAAGAGAAACCCTGAAGCCACCTATAGGCTGGAAGGGGAGTTGCTGGCAGTCACAAGGGAACAAAGAGACTTGGGCATCATCATCACCGATGACCTGAAATCATCCAAGCAGATCACTAAAGCAGTAGGTAAGGCTAGGGGGATGTTAGGGTGTATTAGTAGGGGTATCACAAGTCAGAAGAGGGAGGTAATAATCCCTCTTTACAAGACACTGGTTAGGCCCCATCTGGAGTACTGCGTGCAGAACTGGAGGCCGTACCTTCACAAGGACATTAACCAAATTGAGGCAGTCCAGAGAAGGGCAACCAAAATGGTGCAGGGACTGCATCAGAAAACATATGAGGACAGATTAATGGAGCTCAAAATGTATACCCTAGAGCAAAGGAGGGAGAGAGGTGATATGATCAAAACATTCAAACACCTTAAGGGCATTAACAAGTGAAAGAGTCTAACATGTTTCAATACAAGAAAAATAGCAGGACAAGAGGACACAGCATGAGATTAGAGGGAGGCCAATTAAGGGGTATTGTGAGGAAGTTCTTTTTCACAGAAAGGGTGGTGGATGCATGGAACGGCATACCTCAGGAAGTGGTGGATATGAATACAGTGCAGGACTTCAAATAGGCATGGTATAGGCATAAGGGAGCAATACAGATGAGTATGAATAGATAGGCCATTGAAAGAGCAAAGGCCGATGGCACATTTATAAGGTAGAAAAAGAAATGGGCAGACTGGATGGGCCTTGCAGTCCTCATCTGCCATCAACTTCTATGTTTCTATGTTTCTATGAGTAATAAGGCCACCTCATGCTACACAAAAGTTCCTATAGAAATTCCATCAGACCCTATTTCTAGAGGTTTAGTCATTGACACAGTGGTCGCAAATAACATTCCCATAGCAAAATCCAATGCTCAAAAACAACAAGAGGATTGTGATGTAAATATTTCTTTGAAAATTCAGCATATGCTAGAATTAATGTTGGAAGAAATGCATACAGGTTTTCAAACTATGACCTTGGCATTTGACTTTTTAAAGGGCTCTGTCGTATCTCTAGACAAGACGGAAACCCTAACTGAGAGGGTTTCAAAACTAGAGACCAGAGTGGGAACCACAGAAGATCATCTGGGCCCACTTCAAAACAAGGTAACTTCTTGTCAAAAGGAATCGCAAGATCTTCAGCTTAAGGTGCTTGATCTGTAATCTCATTCAAGAAGGGATTACCTGAAAATAGGAGGGTTACCTGAGGGCTAAGAGGGGTCTGATACACCACAGTTTATGGAAGGGCTATTAACAGAAGCTATGGTCAAGAAATGGCCTGAGGAAAAGGTAGAGCTCGATTGAGCCCACAGAAGCTTTTCTACAAGAAGAGACGTACCTAGGTTTGTATTTGTTAAGCCTCATCACTTTCAGATGAAAGAACAGCTACTACAGAAGGCAAGAACAAATAAAGGTTTATTTGTGAGAGGTTTCCAGTTGCAAGTTTTTCGTGACCTACCCCCTTCAGTTATGGAAAAACAAAAATCTTTTGATGGGATCAGAAAGTTATTAAGAGATATTATGAAATGGGTAGAAAGAATGCAGGCTCCTGATTGGCCAAGAGCAGCTTTCAGCTGGGTTGTTATCCCAGCACAACGGCCCAGCTAAAAGTAAAATGTTTAAAAAAGGCGTAACATTTACTAAAAATTACCTATTTCATAATCATAATAAGGCACTCCAGGGGGTGTGCTATGGTGGGCTAACGGCCCTTCTCAGGTGGCTGGAAGCATTCGGCTACGACTTGTGCGTCAACCCACCTGAGGTGGGCCTTTATCCCACTATAACACACACCCTGTCATACCTTATTGCTTAAAAGGCATCCCTCATAATCTAATCCATTCAGGCCATTTGAAACTGTTTCTTAATGGAAGACAGCACATTTTTAGCTGAATAATACTTAAAGACACGTTTCTTCCATACTGAAGGCAATGGCTGAATACAGCTCTCTGCGGTTACTCATATGAGTATGATCACTTTGAAAGTCCTGATTGGGGGAAAAAATTTATATACATATTCGGATTTTCTCTCTCCTTTTGTCCTTATCAATATTAAAATTGAGATTTTATGATTGTTAAATACCATTATTTCATTTTCTAGGGGAAAGTAGTACAAATAATTTAGATAGAATATATCTGCAGTCGGTCTTGGAGCTCAACTCGCATGGCATTCATCTGAAGTAATGACCATCTTTGTAGACTGTCCTATGGGGAGGGGAACCCAGAATTAAGTCTGGGTAAGGGTTTTTTAGAACCTATAGCTGTTTATAGCATCTATAAGTGAAAGAGGTACCTTACAGAGTCCCCTTTGCATGTATAAGCATTCAGTAGGACAGCTGTAACTAGATGACAAGGACTCCAGGAGGGTTTCTTAACTGGAGGTAGCAGTGGTAGTACTAGGTATCAGCATGCCAGAGCTGGTAGTGAAAGGTGGAGGAAAGGATTGGGGTCACTGTTTATCTGTTCCCCATGCTTTCCCTGCTTGTACCATGCCTCCCAGTGACAAGGGGAAACCGTAATGGGGGCTGGCCTGCAGTATTATTGATGGTAAAGGGATCTGGCATGCAGACACATGTAACAGTGACACTGGAAGGGCATTAGAAGACCCCCAGTGAAAATAAAAAATAAAAAGATCTCTGCCAGGCAAGGCAGTGACAGGGCAGCTAGGGTCTGGAGCCCCATGTATATCAGAATAGGCAGCAAACAGGGACATTTGGATTCAGGAACCAGGACACTCCCCCCAATGACCGTACAAAACTACATAAGTAGCCCTTGGTATCCTGGTGATCCTCTCACATTCCTTCATAGCCCTGTTCTCCTGTACCATCTTTTTAGCCATCTGGTCACTCGCCAAACTCCATGCCCTGCCAACACTTCCACTCAGTGTTGCACACCTGCACCATCCCATAGAATTGCTTGAACCAGTGATCTGAGGGAATAAGAAGGAATGGCTTGTGACCTAATTGTGTATAGCAATGTCATTATATTTAACAGTGTGATAGCGGCCACTCAATAACAGCTCAAACTGCCTTGGTTATTCAGTTTATTAAAGCAGTACAAACTTCTTAAGGTCTAACTCCAAAAACATTCAACACGGAATTCAGCAAAGTTCAGTTATTTGATTCATGTTTGCCAGATCAATAGCAAAAGTAGGCCCCTTCCACCTATAACTTTTTCTGGTAGCTATAAGTGAAAGAGGTATCTTACAATCATTAAAGGCAGAGTCCCCTATAGGGACCTTTGCATGTATAGGCATTCAGTAGGAAAGCTATAAATAGCTGACAAAGACTCCAGGAGGAGTTTTTTCATTAGAGGCGGCAGTAGTAGTACCGGGACCCAGCATGCCAGAGCACAGTGATAGATCAGGAAAAAGACTGGGGGCACTGTTTGTCCTCCCATGTTTTCCCTGCTTGTACCAGGGCAGCCAGTGACAAGGGGAAGGAGCAAGGGGGGCTGGCCTGCAGACTCGGAAGCAAGTAACACTGGGAGGGCATTCGAAGATCCCCAGTGAAAATAAAGAATAAAAATATTTCTGCCGGGGAAGGCAGTGAGAGGGCAGCTAGGGTCTGGAACACCTCATGAATCAGAACAGGTAGCAAACAGGGATATTTGGATTTGGGGACCAGGCAGCCCCCACCCTAACCCAACTACATAAGTAGCCCCTGATATCCTGGAGATCCACTCACCCTTCTTCTTAGCACTGTACTAGAATGATATATTTTTAGCCATCTGGTTACTTGCTAAACTCCATCCCCTGCCAACGTTTACAATCAGGTTTGCACACCTGCACCATTCCATAGAATTGCCTGATCCAGTGAACTGAGAGAATACAGAATGGAATGGCTTGTGACCTCACTGTGTATTGCACAACAGGACACAGTGCAGACCAGTTGTGCAAAGTGCTCATTCCAGACACTTTACACCACCAAATTGTGACTGAGTATGGGGGGGGGGGGCTACATTTTTTAGTGAATATTTCACAACATTCCAGTCACTAAAGTTTATGTTTTCCTTTGTTCTACATTTTTGTTGGACTCATCTGCTCAAGTCTGGGAAAACTATAACATGCCTATCACTGTGCAGGGTCTATAACTGTTATGTGCTATATTTTAATACTTTTTGCAAAGATATATATATACCCCATGCTATAAAACAGTAAAAGGAAAAGGTGCCAAACAAAAGCCTTTTTGTTTGCTTTCACTGTATTCCACCTTGTATTGCCCACACATAATATGGCTGTCATGGCATCAATTCTCACCACAGTGTTTTAAAAAGGCCCCAATTCAACCAGTACAAGCACTGCAATATATCTCTCCCAGTCCCAAGTTTCCAACACACCTTACAGGCTATTGCTATACACTCAGACTCTGGGCTCCCACCACACAAGAAAGAGCAGGACAACCACCCTCCAAACTCAGAGCCATCCCTTTTCCTACCACTACTTATTGCTCCTTGCCCTCCTCTCCTATGGAACCTATTACAACAGCACTACCTAGTGACTACAAAACAAAGTAAGGGGACTATTTTTCTGAATGTTTACCTGCACTATATAGAATGCTAAAATAATTTATTAAATCAAGCTGGCAGTTTAAATCAACGGTATTTGTTAGGAAAAATATTATCTTATTTTGGGGGGGAGGCAAAACTGTGTTTCTGATATCCTTAGAGTTATCACCAGTGTACTGTACTTTATGTTCTCACAGATATTTTTAAAACAGTGGTTATTACTACACATTTTACAGATGTCAACAGTAAGGCCCTATTCACACTAGGACACCTGTAATATTACTGGCATGGTAAACGTTACAAGTGCTCTGAAACATGGTTCGCATCCACACATGTAATGCTTTCAAACCGTATTTAAACCCTGATTGTAACAGGGTTTTAGCATGGTCTCCAACATGGTTTGAAAGTAAACACACTTACATCAGCAGTGTGGATGGGTGTCAGTACCATTTGCAGCCTCTGCTGCCAATGTAGTCCTGCAAAGAGCCATGGTTCACTGCCCCCTCAAGTTAACACGGATCGGAAACCGAGGTTGCCTTTGAAGTGTGGACGCAACTGGAACTGTGCTGAAACATGGTAGGAACAAGTGAGGACACACAAGCACGGTACGTTTCAAAACATTTTTAAAAATGTTATGAATGAACCATGTTGAGCGTGGACAGGGCCTAAAGGCAGATTACTTAATCCCCAGTGGTGAACATCTACAGAGGAAATGTGCTATAATTAACTTTTTGTGTGCAATTTTAACAAAGTATGGTATTAACATCTGTCCATCTAAGCTTCAGGCACGTTATTTACATATAGCGAATGATACAATGGGCTATGGTCTTCCATATTTGAAAAAAGAATAAGAATTTACCCTGAAAATGAAGTCAGTGTTGTTGCCTTGGGGAATATCATCCTCATTCTGAATGTTAACTCACCCTTTAGTAATCTTTTATGACAAATTTTGCAATTAGTGACTTCATAAATGGGGTCACCACCAACAATTAAAAAAAAATCTCTTCTGCTTAGGTCACATTTTAACTGCACAAATATAGATTTATATTGTAGGTGAATTAGGATTGTGCTAGCACAGGTTTCTAATGGTTAACAGCACAGCACCACACCCAGATGTTTGAGTTTAGTACAGTGAGCATGGCAAGAGAACAGGAATGTTTCAACACTTCAAACCCTCATAACTCAATTCAGGAGTAAAATGAAGTGAAAAGAAAATTACATATTGCTGCTTTTGACAGAAACACATTATTTAAGCAATAAGGTGTGACCAGGAGTTATGTTATTGTTCTATAATCACTAGTTAATCACCCCCTGAGAGCGTAATGTGGCATGAGGTAAAGCCGAGTGCCATATTGCCACCCCAGGGGGTGATTAACTTGGACATTAACATAACCCCTAGGAGTACCTTATTGCTATTACTATAATTAGGTTTGGTTTTTCTTGCAGTTTTCCGAGGAGAGACAGTATTTATTTAAATTATTCTTAACATTTGGCATAAAATAGTCCCTACACCAAAGGCTTACAGTAGTAGTGTGACAAGAAATGCACATGGACATGTCATTTCAGTTCCTTTCGTAACTGTGGCAGAATAAGAAGGATGTTTGAACTGTCCTTCATGAGGTAGTTTTGCAGCACATGGTAGAAAAGGAGAATGTTAACACTGCATCTGTACCACCTCTCCTGATTTTCACAGGACAGTCCTGATTTGGACAGCTGTGTCCTGCAAAAAAACATGAAAAATACTACATGTCCTGACTCAATAGTAGAAAAAATATTTTCTAACTTTCCTCTAAATGTTGCAGAAAACTATAATAGCTTAACTAAAATACCTTAAAATGATAAGAAACAATAGAAGCAACTAAGCAACTACAATATGTAGCCTTAGTTCTAATTATATGGAGAAAACAAGTTTGTTACATTGTCCAAGGTTATGTACTGTCCTGCAAAAAATCATGTTTCAGTAAGAAATGTCCCACTTTGGGGTTCCTAAAAGGTGGTAACTCTATACATCTGCAATGTCTCTGTGAATGAAAGCAGTTGAGGAAGTTAGTCACTAGTCCAATCTGCATAATCTGTCACCACTTGATAGAGATTAAAAAATTCACAAACACTTACTTGTTAATTATTTGCTTCAAGTGGCAGGATTTACAGTCCCTGATGTGACAATACACAGCATGGCTTCTCCCTGACGATCATCAGTGCAGGGCGTTTGCTGAAACGGAGTCATGTGCCAACACTATTTAGATACTGACAACTGCACAACTTGGTACATGACTGTTTCTATTTATGGAGCGAGAAACTTATGCAATTTGCACCAGTGCTTTTTTTGGGGGAGGTTACCAAGCAACTATCTGTTATTGACCTGCATGCAGCATGTTACACTTGATATTACTCCAGTACAGTTTTTTTTCTTTGTTCATTACTGTTTCATACTAGATTGCAAATGCCCCATTGCTTTTCATTCTTTCTGTCCCTCGGTTGCCTTGCTGGAGAGTTTTCCTTGACCAGACTCTGCTTATCGTTGAGAAGCAAAAACAAACAAAATAAAGACATAACAAACACACACACACACAAACACAATAAAAATCTGCTGCTCTGAAAGCAAACTTTCATAAAGGAACTGTAGTGTGTCATTCAATAAGTGTTTCTTTTTAATAGCAGAAGCTCTGATCACGTGCATGCAGGGGCAGGAGATGCAAGACTGTTAGCCGTAGAATGAGAGCCATTGTTGGCACTGTGTGATATTAAAGGAATAATGCATGGCAGGGTGTGTGTTGTGCTGGGATAATGCCACACCTGGGGGGTTGGGCACGAGGCTGCAGGCCGAGTGTGTCCAGTGCCCCAGGTGTGGCATTATCCCAGCACGACACACACCCTGGAGTGCATTATTCCTATTTTGCAATGGCTTGTTGTTATATATAAAATACAAAAATAATTTGAAAGAATGTTTTTATTAGTGTGGAAAAATATTTTTGTTTCTTAAGAGGAGATACAAAAAAAGAGCATATCCTAATGGTCCAAATGGTCATCCAAGTGGGTTCACGGTGAGGATGAGACTAGACCTGTGTCGTTATGGTGGGATAACGCCATGGGTCCAGCCCCAAACAGACCAATCACAGTCTAAGATTCTTTCTTGCCATTGTATAATTGATACTGTGTACTGCATGTTTGTAGAGGTTGGGCAAAGCTGTGATGCTCTGTGTTTACCTATTGGTCCCCTGTTCCAGACGTGCTATGGAGGGTTTTCGCTTGGCCAAACAGTGGTGAAGTTGCTCACCAACTACAAAAATAAAATGCTAGAAAGCCTTCTCAGACATGGACAATGCAAAGAGGATCCATTCAGAGTACAAGCAGATGGCTGCCGACACTAGATGTGGACTCAGAACCCAGTCTGATGGCACCAAGAAACTTAGTGAGAGACAGCCGTACATTCCCATACAGAGACTGGGGCTGCAGAGACACACAGAAGATGTGCCAGATTAAATTCATTTCCTTGTGGCTCACAAAAAATGCATCTTGAAAAGGTACTGGATTACACTAAGATCCCCTGTTCCATACCCACCACGACAAACTGCAGGACAGAGAGAGGCGCATATCGCAAACCTTGCTGACATGTTCTTGAAGAAAAGCTGCTGAAGGTGTTACATTTGCTGCTTTGTTTTATTTCTTTGTAGTTCAATGTGTTCTCCTCAACATATCTATGTAGGTAGTTGTTTTTTTTTGTTTGTTTTTTATGCAGCTTCACTGCCGGTTTTGAATGAATTCAATGTCACAGCAGATGATTACTGATGCTGTGGGGCCGGTAGTCTAGTATTCCATTAAAAAAAAAAAAAAACATAAAACAGAGACATTTAAAAAAAAATAGATGAATGACTTTGATACACTTAATGTTCAGTTTGCTATTTTTTTTTTATTTTGTGTTCCGATTCACACTGACTACCACGTCTGTCGGTGAACATGATGGCGGTCCAGAATTCTAACAAAGGAATTTATAAAATAAAAAGAGTCCAAGGCAAATTAATGCTCTTGTAATTATACTACACAATTACATTAAGTAGAGCAACATGAGGCTCTCAGAATGCTGACAATCACCTTTCAGCATCATGAGACCCTTATAAAATACTAAACAAGCATTTGTCAATGCCGAATGTTGTCTTGCTGGCATTGGCATTGGTAGAGCAGAAGTTAGAGAGGTGCATAATAGGAATGGCAGTGAAGTACTGAACTGATGCCATCCCCACCCTGGAGAGACTGACAAGGCATTGGGGTGTGCCTTTGGATCATCGGCCATAACAGTCATGCCATTTCACCTCACCCTACCCTGCAGACACTGACAAGTGTCACGGTGTGCCTTGGGGTCTTCAGGCCTAACACTAACCCCATTCCATAAGGAAGTATGCTGAGATGGGTGCAGTATAGGAGAATGGAGTGAATTTGGGGCTGAAAAGTCCAAGACACACCTCGATGCCTGTCAATGGCTGCAGGCTGGGGGTGAGGGTAGAATGGCATGAGCATTACAGCCAAAAATCCCAAGTCACACCCCCTGACGCCTATCAGTCTCTACAGGATGGGGCATTACATTGGAAACCCTAATGCCCCAGGCATTTGTTGGTATTTTCACTCCAAATTTTCAACATGGTACTTTCTGTGACCTCACCTTAATGAACAGTGACACTATCAGGTCGTTAGCTGAAAGGTGATTTTGCACAGCAATTTGGCCATTTGGCACCACAGGCATGAAAACACATTTCAGGCAGGATGTGAAAAATGACAGCTGTACTGCTCATGAGGAGGTGTCAAAACATGGTAATGTTGAAAATTTGGAGTGAAAATATGAAAAATTGGTGATGTCATGAGCGTGTGTAGAAACTGCACAGCATACACTCGTAATACAATTATTTGGGTGATTTTTTAACCAAATTTTCAACTCAGGGATTTTGGGACCTCTGCTCATGAACAATGGCACTGTAATTATGTTACGCTGTCCCGAACATTGATTTCCCACAGCAACCGTGCCATTCTGCGCCAGATGTGTGAAAACACATGTCAGGAAGGATATGAAAAATGACAGCTGTACCATTCATAAGGAGGTATAAAGAAATGACAATGTTGAAAATATGGAGTGAAAATATTAAAAATTCTCAAAGTTACGAGTGTGCATGGAAACTGAGCAATGCATGCTCATAACAGTCATTTTTTGGATTTTTTTCACCAAATTTTCAATATAGGCATTTTGAGACCTCTGCTCATGAACAGTGTCACTGTGATTTTCTTAATCTGTCCCAAACAATGATTTCCCACAGTAATTGCGCCATTGCGTGCCAGATGTGCGAAAACACATTGCAGGCAGGATGTGAAAAATTACAGCTGTTACTGTTCATATGGAGGTGTGAAAAAAAATGGCAATGTTGAAAATCTGGAGTGAAAATATTAGAAATTCTCAAAGTTAAGAGCATGCATGGAAACTGGGCAATGCATGCCCGTAACAGTCATTTTTGGGAATTTGTTCAGCAAATTTGCAACGTATGCTTTGTGGCAGCCCACCTCATGAACAGTCACACTGACATTTCATCACTCGATCCCAAAAGGTGATTCCATGCAGTGACCACGAAATCACCTTTTGGGGCCAAATAACGAAATGACAGTGACTGATTTCATGAGCTGGGGTCCCAAGGACCCCATGTTGAAAGTTTAGAGCCAAAAGTTAAAAAAAATGGCTGAGATATCCACCTAAGTTGAAACCTCCCCCATTGATGCCATTAAACAGCTTAGCAGCATTTCTTCAGTTCGCAGTTGGTTTGAAGAGTGCAGACGTGTTTCCGCTCCACTGAAGAACATGGCGCTGACCTCCAGAGGTTAGTATGGGATGAGGGGGAGTGTGGGGAGGTGAGATGCGCAGAGGGTGGGTGTGGGATGGGGAGGGGCACCACTGACAGCGAGGGACAGTTTTCTTTGTTTTAGGTACTGAAGAGAAAAAAAAGAACACTGCAGATGGTTTTCTTTCTTTACAGGTGTAAGAAAACAAATGTTAGGCATGCTGGGGTGGGCTCCCAGTGTGGCACACAATGGGAGTGGGGCAGAGGCAGAAACATGTTGATGCAGTTGACTTTCAAACACACAGAGGCACACTGGGGTGGGTTCCCAGTGTGCCACACAATCTTGGGGGGTATTAAACATGCCAACAGGGGGATTGGGTAGCCACCAAGTCGGTATTCTGGGGGTTGTGAGAGGCGGACAGCGGGAGCTGCCACCATGTTTATTGAAATGTTTCAACAGGCAAGGCATGTAGAGGAGGTGTGTCATCTGTGCCGCTGCATGATTGCAGTAGCAAATTTGTTTCAAGTTGGTGGCACTTTGCATAAAACTTGTATCACTGCTAGTATACTTGCTAATTGGGGAATGAGGGATGCACCTTCTAAAGCGTGCCCTGCATTCGCCAAAACTGACACCTCTGCATTTCTCCTACTACCATCTCCTACTGCTACAAAATGTTGCTTGCACATGTGTGACAACATGAAAATAACTATAAGTGAGATTTTCAGACAATCACATTAGTTTTTTGAATGCGGCTACACAACATCTGCCCAGATTGTTAGACCAAATAAAACGTGGTTTAACCTCTGAGTCTGATTGCCATGAGGTTTGTCCCAAAAATGTGCATGCATATAAATTTGATGCATGCATTATTTTTTTTCCATAAAAATCTGCAAGTGGCACAAATACATTAGAAAGTTTGAAAATTGGCTGCAAGCATCCCCACGCATCTGGGGTGATGCAGCATGCATCCAAAATACAGACACAAGTGCTGGGTCACCACATTTGAAAATCCCAGTTGTTATGCTTCTGATTACCAAATATACAGCACATTTAGAAAATTGTGCATCTTAATTTTCTTAAGTCGCATATATAGTGCTATCTTCCAGGATCAGTCCTAGTTTCATAATTTGTCTCATGATTTAAGGGCTAAATTCCATGTTCTGCTATTGGACTAGATTTAAGTCAGGCATCTAGGGAGGACCATCCTGATTTGCAAAAGTAGGTCACAGTGATGCATTCTTGGGTGGCAGTTTAGGGCAAACCTGCAGAAGACATTGTACATGGTATACAGCCTAGGCAGTTGAGAAGGGATGTTGACCCATGCACAGCGTTCCTGTAGTTTATGGAGGGTAGACTCATTCTGGACAGAATACAATTCTAAGGTATTGTTGGAAGCAGCCTTTATTTCTACAGAGTGCATCCAACATAGGGTGGAGTTTGGCCACCAAGTGTCCTCTGTACACTGAGAAATTTAGGCTGAGGTCTACTCAGATGCCTGGATACTGACACTTTGTGACTGCATCTATTGGTATATCCTCCAGAGCCAAGACCCTAAGCTCGGCAGCGACTCATTGATGTTGTGCAGTATATGTGTTTATATGTAAATTGCAATAACTAGAGTAAGCAAAAATGTTGGGGAACCTCAAGTCCAACCATGTGAGCCTAAAGTTGGTATTCCAGGGGCCTGGGTTCAATTACCAGTAGGACGCATTATTTCTTTCTCAATACAATTTGTGATTTAAATTGCTTAGCAGTGGCTAATGATGCACCAAAAAACTTTTGTTATTGCGAGGGTTCTTTGACAAATATAAACCACTTATACTTTGCACCTGTGGTTAAGAAATGCCACCAGAACCCCTCTGTGCCATTACAACCTTATAATTACTGGCCAGCATTTTTAATAGCTAAATAACTATGTTGTATATTTTGGCTATAACTGAATCATTTGTAACCATGACCCGTCAATCAAACTCCACACATCTGAAGCTGCATGCCCCAGTAGCGCAATTGCCTTTTGTTTAAGACAATTAGTGTCCCTCACAAAAACAGCTGAATTTTTACAGTTTAAAATCAAAGTTTACATAAGTGAATTATGAGTTCCACAGTGAGTTTATATAACTGAACTCTTTCCATGTCTCTCTAAGCCCTTCCATTATTTAAAATGCTGAACAGTATTTATAAAAATAAAACATGGGTACATGTGTTTAACAGAACATTATACACAGGCCGGCCTGGTGACGCTGAGGGCTGAGGTGTTGGATACCTTACCTCATGCCACACCAGCAACCTGTGTTCAGGAATGAGCATGGGCCACTGGGGATTGGCAGGGGAGGAGAAGGATCTAGCATCTGAGGGGACTGCTCTCCTTCTCTGTGGAGAGGGGACATCAGTGGTCAGTCCTGGATGTGCCCCTGGTGGAGGCTGGGGGCAGCTCGCTGACACTGCAGAAAAAGGGGTGGAGATGGAGCAAACATCTGAAGGGAGCATGTGCGGATGTGTGCACACTCCTTCCATTGGTGTCATTGAACACCTCATCTCCAGGGGGATGAAAAAGTGAAAAATGGCTCCGGTCGGGCAGCATGAGCTTCCAACCTCCGTGGCTCAACCCAGAATGGCACCTCCTTGTCTGGATCCATTCCAGGAAGTAGAGCTAAAGGGGGGAGGCTGATAACCACCCTGCCGGGGGGGGGCAAGCCGTGGGGGGAACTGAGGAGGTGGCCTGATGTTGGGTGTGTAGCCGGAGGTTGGCTGGGATGTTTCAGCCAACCAGAGCCAGGGAGGAGAAATAATAAGCAAAAAGAAAATTATACACATCCTGGGTGTGGGATGCTTTCAAAGGCAATTCAAACTTCACTCTCAGCATTTTTTTTGTAGCATCTTGCACCTCAAGTTTGTGTAAGACTCTGGTTACATACACCTACCCATGAATTATTCTCCATATAATTTACACATGGGCGTACTTTATTTTGTATTCTGTAGAATAGTAAAGCTTATTAAAGAATGTTGCCCTCTAAAAAAGTGTGCATGTATGTTCATATGACTCCTGCATACATGCTCTGTCATATCAGCTGTGTGCAATTTTCATGCATAATCATATAGACAAGGTTGTCAAATGCAGTCACATAGCTACAAACCTTTATTCCTTAGCTTCATTCCTGTATGAACAAAATGGATAAAACTGTACAAGGTAGGAGCACTAAGATATGAGAGGGTGTTAGTAGTACTGTGGCAACTGCACACTCATGGGCAGGGTAAGGCATGAGGCCACAGGCTGAGTCCATTCAGCCCCTGGAAGTGGAGTTGTTACAGTATGTTGCTTTACAAATGCCTGCAATTGGGCACATAGCGGTCCACTGGACCACCAGGGATATAGGACAATTTTCTCTTTTTGGACAGATGCTCACGATTGGGCTGCAGGGGGTGTCGGTCCCCGATAGCTGCTGCCTGGCAGGGATCCAGGCACAAGCCATCGCGGATCGGCGCACCCTGCATGCAAATGGGGCCATAATGACATGCAAATGGCCCCATGTGTGCCTTGCCTAAATTATGGCCCCATTTGTATGTCAACTTTTGAATATCACTGGTGCTGTGAATGGCGCAATGGCACTTGCACTAGCGCATCTCCATGCTCCACTCTGGCCACTTACGCTGGTGCAGTGCCACTGCACCATGCACAGTGGGGGTGACCAGGGTGTGATATTCAAAGCTGCTGAGTCATGGCGCAGCTCCGTTGAATATCGCCCAGGCCACACCCCTACGCAGCCAAGTTGAGCTGAGCCCAAGCTTGTGCCACAGCCTGGAGCAGTTGGAATATCTGGCCCACAGTGTATAAGTAAATTACAAAACAGTAAATACAGTGGATTTGCCCTGTAAACATTTCAGACTAACTCTGCACTTGTTCAAGATCCATATACATGGAACAACCTCCCAATAAACTAAAGAGCTTGTAATGGTCAACCAGCCCCTTTTCATTAATTACCAAATGACTGTTTGACTCTGTTTCTGAGTCTTGATAGTGTTGTATATAATCAAACCATGTACTTGTATATTGCCGTAGCTATGACTTATTTATCCTTATAACTGCAGTACAAAGGCTTATGTATCTATTTGCTCGTTGAACTTACAGTTGACATGTAAAACTAGTATCTTGTAGTATGCTGTATTGTTTTTATGATGACATCTCCTACCTGGTATGCCACTACTAATAAGCTATGTCTCAATGAGCAACTCTCTAAATAAACATACTCTACTGCTTACTATAGCTGTCACCTATTATAAAACAAGAAATCCCAAACTATGCACACTATATATACTTATAACAGAGTTCCTGATATCTCCAGAAACACTTTAAAAAACATCAGTTTTATGCACCTTTCAGCATATATTTCCTCTATCTTCTGTCGTTACCACCCGCTTACCAATACCAATACTGTATGTGTATTAACTTGAGAACAGAATCACTATCTCCTAAACCTCATCTGCTTTGAATGTTTTTATGCAGTTGACATCACTGTTATCTGACTGTGGCATCATATAATTAGTTATAGTGTATGGTTTGAGCTTACTGTGCACTGAAATCACACAACTCCATAATCCTATTGTTGTACATCACAAAGAGTTATTGTGCATGTTCTAAGTTTATTGTGCATGTTCCATATTAAAATTATCCCTTATTGTGTATGTTACATATGCAAATACCTCCCCCAAAAAGCTCAAACCTGCTCCTGCCATCTTCTCTTGATATTTTCTCTGATGTTACTTCAAACTGTCTCAGAGAAGCCAGCCTGGTGGGACAGAGGGCTGAGGCGCTGGACGCCTTACCTTGTGCCATGCCAGCAATCCGGGTTCAGGAATGGATTTGGGTCATAAGGGAGCCAGCATGGGGGCAAAGGGTGGGAGCAGGATTGAGCAGCTGGAAGGCAGAGAAGGCAGCTGTCCTCTCCCAGTAGTCCCACTGCCACTGCGTGGAGATTCGCTGGTCAGCATAGGTGGAGGGGGCAGCACATAGTGGGAGGGCACCTTGAGACGTGGCATGCGCATGCCTCCACATGTGCACATGCGGCTGAAGTATGGGGATGAGTTACGGGGTGAAAATGGGAAAAATGCTAAAATATACAAAAAGAATTACCTCAGAGAAGTCATAAAGATCTGTGCATCTGTGAGAGAAAAAAAATATCAGCCACGGTTCAGTCAAGTCAAACTCAAATCTGCTCCTGACCCAGATGATAAACACTACCAGTTATTTAAAAAAAGAACACTGACAAACTGATACTTTGGGCTCACAGAGACAACTTTGGCAGTCCACGTCCCTCTGTAGCTGTCATAGTCAGCATGTTGTACTGCTCACTTTAACTTACAGCACTAAAGTATGAGAAAGTGGGTTGCTAAGCTGATCCTTTCATTTACGTTTGATTTTTAAATTGTGGCAGTCTGGCACTGTGGAGGAAGGGGGAGAGATGACCAGAGAAACAGCAGTGGTTCAAAGGAGGATGGGGCTAATGACAGCTTTCAAACTGCTGTGTAAGGTTATCTGCAGCTATTGGCAGGGACTAGCTTTCATCACAGTTTAAAAAAAACACATCTCAGGCACTTTTGTTTTGAAACCATACACTATAAGAAATAAAATATGGGCACCTATATACAACGAGCCTGTGTTCCATCTCAGGGTTGAGTTACCAGCATGGATCTCTCAAGCTTCACTCTCGGAGTCCATACGTTAGTATCGCAGCCCCTCGATGGAAACACAGGCTCACTGTGTATGGTCACCCATACTTTATTCCTTATTTTGTGGGAATTATTATGATGTTTTAAGCTTTGGATTATGGTGCCATGTACAGACAAGCAGCCAGAGCAGAGGGTCAGTAATGTCTAAGAGGCAGAGGTCCTCTTTTTATGGTAATAATTATTAAGAAGTGGATGGTTAATTCTAGAAATCAAATGAAACATAAGTTAAAGATGTGTCCAAAAAAACTGTCTTTCCTGTTCCCCTATGATATTGCCACAGTACTGTATCTGCAGCACTGATATAAAAGAATACACTTTGCCTCATTGTGAATAACAAACAGCAACAGTATTGGGGACAAATACCACAAACTACGCTTTGCATAGTCTTCAGTGCAAAGTCTCACACTTCACATAGGTTTTGCTTCCCAAATGCAGCAATTTGCATGAAAATAATTCCACAATGCATGCAACTCACAGGGGTAGAAACCAAGGAGTTTGATATTTCATGAAAAATTGCACTTCACAGTTCCTTATTTTTACATTTTCCACAAAATGTACAGAAGTGCACACTTCATGGATAATACACAAAGGGCAAACGTTCACCTTGTGACATCCATTGTTTACATGAAATATTTTGTGCCTTACTCTGTTTGAAAGGAACTAAGATTGTCTGTCCTAAACATAACAAGATTAAATTCCAAAAGCACTTACTGAACAAATTGATTTTTTCAGCAGGTATTCCAAATGTTAATTAGATGCTATTGATGCACTAGACAGCACAGAGCCCACTGAGACACCCCTCTGCAACTTGCTGGAATTGTATTCAAACAGAAAATAAGGGTTACTCACTTGTAAGTGTAGTGCTAGGGGTGATATATGATGCACATCCACATGTCTGGCAGGTTTCCTTTCCCTTTAAAACTTGCCAGAACATTTTCAAGCTAAGCTCCAGCCACCCACCCTGGTGGTATCCTCCTCAGCACTGTCCCGTGATGTCAGATCTGACATGCTAGAAGCAGGGATCTGTGTGACACTTGCCAGGGGAGGTCAGGTGAGTCATAAGGATGTGCACCATACTCCACTCCTAGAACTATGGTTACAGGTGACTAACCATCACTTCTAGGGACATGGATAAGATGCACTATCCACACTTCTGACAGACTCCTAGCAGTTCTCTGGGAGGATGGGGCAAGGTGCACATGCCCTACTTGGGAATAAAGGACTGGAAAACTAAAGTCCCAAAACCAGCATCCTGGCATGACTTAAGGCTGATGTGATAATGAGAGATGAAGGTGTATACTGACTTCCAGGCAACATCCCTGCAAATTTCCTGGATAGGAACATCCCTGGAAGCAGCCACCGAGGCAGTGGTATGTCTGGTTGAATGAGCCCTAAGTCCTATGGGAGGATCCCAACCAGCCAACCTATAGCAGAGGACAATGCAGGAGACACTCCATCTGCTAATTGTCCATTTAGCCGCTGGTCTGCCAGGTGCAGTTTCAGTGTAGGTGACAATGAACTGGTGAACCTCTCCCCAAACTCCAGCCATGTGCTCAGTATAGTAAGCAAGCGCTCACCTCAGGTCCAATGTATGGAGAGTATGCTTGGCCTCAGAGGTTAGATTAGTAAAGTACACCAGGAGATTTATCACCTGTTTAAGGTGAAACTTCTAAACAACCTTTGGGAGGAGGACAACCTTGTCACTGTTGAGCACCAAGTAAGAAGACTCCACTGAGAGCACCTGGAGCTCACTGGTCCTTCTGGTGGAGGTGAGAGCCACAAAGAAAGTGGTGTTCCATGACAAGTGAAAGATATGACCCCTGTGCATTGGTTCAAGTGGCTTACCCATGAGCATTGCCAATACCAGTAACAAGTACCAAGGTGGTGGAGGGTCACACACCAGTGGGGACAGGTGGTCAAGGTTCTTTAAGAGCTAGTGTACTGCCTGGAATTAGTAATTTTCAAATGCAGTCAGCCTTCTCTTCCTATATCTGAAGTATTTTTTATTATCTGTTTGCTAATTAGAAGATTTTCCACCTGGCAGTACTGGGCTGATGTGTGGAACAGCACTATGTCTGGAGGCTGAAAAAAAGTTAGTTGTGTTCCTCCCACTACATCATCAGAAATGTGACCAAACACATTGAGGCACACCAATGCTTGCAGTCTGAGTAGTGACTTTGACAAGTTACTAATTCAAATTCAGGAAACTGTGGCATTACTAGTAACCAAGAAGAGCCCGTCCTTGCTGCTTCATGTGAAAGAGAATAATCTGGCAGTTAAAAATGGTTCTCTCTGGTTACTAGTGATGTCACAGTCAGTGTGATCTCAGCATTGATGTAGTGGGAGGAACAGAACTGACTTTGTTTTCAGCTGCCAGACAGAAGGCTACTCTACACATCACCCTGGCACTGCCAGGTAGAAAATCTAATTAGCAAACAGAAAAGAAAAAGATACTTAAGACATAAGAAGTGATAGCTGACTACATCTAAGTTACAATTAATTCCAGGCAGGTTCCAGACAGTACACGCGCTCTTTAAAGAAGTGCCTGACCACCTTTTCCTGTGCCACCATCAGCATACCAGCCCATGCCCAGTATGCCAAGATGGCCATCAGGTGCACCTTGAGGGTCATTGACCTCAGACCTGACTGAGAGAGGGACCATAGGTAGTCCAGGATGCTAGCCACAAGGCAGGACAGGGGGTCTAACTCCCTGACCTGGAGCCAAATGGAAAAGTGCTTCCATTTAAAGGCATAGCACTGGTGGATTGACCCCTTTCTGGAGGGTTCCACAATCTAGAGAACCTCCTTGGAGAGATCCAAAGCCTGGAACTCTAGCCACTCAGGAACCAGGCTGTCAGGTGTAGTGACTGAAGGTCCGGGTGTAAGACCTTCCCCTTATGGCTGGAGAGTAGGTACAGGCATAGAGGCAAGTACCATGGGGGCCTGCTGTTGAGGCTGAGGAAATCTGGGTACCAAAACTGGCATGGCCAGTCCAGGGTTACCAGAATCACCTGCGCCTTATCCCTCCATGCCATGACCAACACTCAGTGGATCAGAGGAAAGGGAGGGAAGGCATAGAGGAAGCTCTTGGTGCAGGGCCTTGTGAAAGCATCCCCCTTCAATGTGCCTAACTATAGGGGTGGTCACAGAACAGCCTTTGCTTTGTGTTTTCCCAGGATGTGAAATTGTTGGCCAGGGGAGTGTCTCACCAGGAGAACAGTTTGTGCACCACCTCCTGATGATGAGACCACTCATGAGATGCCTCACCCACGCGACTGAGGGTGTCTGACAGTTGGCTGGAGGCTCCAGTCACAGGGATCATCAGGAGATTGGTATCCAGACTGTGCACAAGGATCCAGATGTTGGGGGGGGTTCTTGATACAGCTTGAGGAAAGGTGTTGCACCCTGTTTGTTGAAGTAGTACATGGTCATGGTTTTGTCCCTCTGAATCTGTATTCCTTGACACTGAACTAAAGAAGTGAGCACCATCAGGGCTAGATGCACTGCACAGAGCTCCAACAGGTTGATGTGGTATTGGGGACTTCTTGGGGGTCCAGGACCCATGGGCTTTGTGGTCCCCCAAGTGGGCTCCCAGTCACACCAAAGAGGCATCGGTTGTTAGAAAGACTATTGGTTCTGAGCAGATGAATGGGGCTCCTTCTTGCAAGTGTTCCAGGACCAGCCACCACTGGGTAGTGTCCCACATCGACTGCATCATCGTGACCAATTGATGAAGCTGACCAAGGCACTAAGACCACTGAAGGACCAGCCCACACTGCAGGGGCCACATCCACCAGCAGGCCCACTGGAACATGCTGGTGCAGGGCCCCACGAACCCCAGCAGTTGCATGAAGTTGCAGGCAGGGCATGAGTACCCAACCTGAAATGATCAGGCAAAGGAGGTAAGATCCACTACCCAGTCCAATGGGAGTCAGCCTTGGCCCAGAGGAAGTCGAGAACCCGGACCCCCACAGCACCTCAGGAATGGTGCCACCACTGTAATGCACTTGGTGAAGACCCTGGGGGCTGAGGAGAGGCCACAAGGCATGATCTGAAGTTCATACAGTACACACTCTGTTCAGAACAGAAGGTACCAGGAGTGAGATGAACAGACTGAGATGTAAAAGAAAGCAGCATTGAGGTCCAGAGAGCAGAACCACATGCCCTTCTCCAGTGACACCATAATCTAGTTCAGAGTGACCATCCTGAAATTGTGCCTCTTCAAGAACTGGTTTAGGTTGTGCAGGTACAGAATGGGGCATCACCACTCCCCCCACCTGTTTGGGAACCAGGAAGTACCTGGACACAAAACCCTGGCCTGCCATGGTGTCTGGGACACATGTCACAGCACCTTTCTCCAGGAGCTGGGTAATGTCCTCCCTGAGGGCAGACAACATGTCCATAGAAGTCATAGACTTCCGTGACGCATGGGCTCGAAAGGGCGGGTCAGCCTCAAAGTCCAGAGGTAAACCTTGACCCACCACATCTAGCACCCATTTGTCCATGGTGATAGTAAATCAGGCATGCCAAAAATGGTGAAGCTGACTCCCTCACAGGAAGCTGAAGTTAGGGTGTGGTAGCCAGAAGGCAGACACTCATAACCCATCACTGAGCAGCCTTGGAGGCAGAGGATCTAGTGCTGGCCACTGGAGGAGCACTGGTGCTCCAACTTGCAGACTTTTTGAAGCACTGGTTGGCCAACTGCATGGCCACCACCACCACCACTGACTGGGCACAGGAGTCACCAATGTCCAAGGCTGTCTGGAGCTGACACTTTGCCAGAGCATGGCCTTGGTCACACACCACTTTTACCACAGAATGCAGGTCCACACAAAGGTGAGGGATGACATGGTCAAGGACCCCCATGAGCCTGTAGCCAAAATTGGCCATCATTACATCACAGCTTGCCTGCCTGATGACCAAGGAAGATGCAGCATACACCTTTTTGGCAGAGTGGTCCAGCTTCTTCGACTCTTTACTGGGGGGGTTTGTTGACATCCCTGATGTTGCCCATGCAGTGAAAACAAAGGCTGCCACTAACCCCTCAACTGAGGGGAGAGCAGAGAACCCAGGAAGGGACCCTGTAGGGACTGCAAACTTACAGACCATACTGGCAGAAGTTGCAGGGCAAGAAGCTGGATTTTTTTTTTATTATTTAAACATCTGTTAACCAGGAAAGGCACACTGAACTGAGGCTCATTTCCAGGAGCGACCTGGGGTAGGGGGAAGAGGAAATTATCATGCAACAAATACATTTATGGTGCATAATACAATAATATATAGGAGCCACTGATAAGTACAGGATATATACAAATTGGTACATTGGTAAATGCATGGTTTGAAATATGACGAGAACACTGCTATGCGAACATTGTGGGAAAGTGCAGGATGAATACAAGAAGGTTTCTGGCAAAGGAAAAGGGTAGATAGTAGGTGAGGAGGAGAGCTGGTAGATGTGCTGTTTGTTGATGTGGGGACTGGAGCAGATTGGCAGTGGCAGGACGCGTAGTTGGTTTTTGATAGAGTTATGTGACAGTGAGTTTCTTAGAAGAGGTGTTTGGATGTTCCTAAGAAAAGGGAGCCTATAGGTATAGGTGGATTTGCCAGCTGTCAAGGAAGGTTTGGGGAGTGAGAAGGAGCAGGAATCCCTAGAGTGTAGTGTGAAGTTAATGCAGCTGTAAGCTTCTCTGAAAGGTAAGTGGAGAGCAGGTTAAACCAGTATTTAGAAATAAGGGTGATGGAGTGGATGAGGCATTGGTGGGACAGAGGTGACATATTAAGGGTGGAGAGGAGAGAGCAGTAGTGGATGCTAAGGGGAGAATTTGAGGCAAAGTGGCAGAATGCATAAAAGAGGGAGTCAAGCCTGGCTAGTGAAGAGGAGCGTGCAGTGCAGTATACTAATTCAGTGTAATCAGAAATGGGGCTAATAATTTTTGCTAGCAATTCATGCCTCATGGGTAGTGGGAGAGATTCTCTGTTACGGTATAATATACCTAACTTAGGGCATAGATTCTAGGCGATGGTGTCAATGTGCAGCGAGAAATTTAGTTGGGGGTCTAGCCACACTCCTAAGTGTTTGTAGGATGTGACAGCTCTAAGAGGGGTTCTGGCCAGAGACGTGATTGCAGGGGGAGTGGGTACTCTGGTGAGCTTTTCAGCAGACACAAAAGTTATGGAGACTGTCTTGGATGTGTTGATTTTGAGTAGGTTAGCCTGGAACCAGGACTGCATAGTGAGGAAGTCCTGTTGAAGTAGGGTTTGAACCTTGCTTAGTACTAGGCCGGTTGCGAAAAGGATGGTATCATCTGTGTACATGCAAATGTGGGATCTTAAGTACACAGAAGGGAGTTTGTTTATAAATAGGGAAAATGGAATGGGAACAAGGATCAAACCTTGGGGGATGCCAGTGAGTATGGGGAGGGGGTGAATGTGGAAATTGCTATCCTGACAGATTGAGTCCTGTTTCCAAGGTATGCTTTAAACCACTGGGCAGCAAGGGGGGGGCGAGCCCTGCTAGCTTGACTTTATTGAGGAGTAGGGGGTGGGAGATTGAATCAAAGGCCTTTACCAGATGTACAAAGACTGCAGCTGTGAGATGGCCTGAACTGCTGCTGATTGGATGTGACCTGTGACACAGAGAAGGGAGGATATTGTGGAATGGTGCTTTCTGAATCTGGATTGGTATGGGGAGAGGGAGTTGGAGGCTGTGAGGTAATCAGTCAGCCTGGATTGTACTAGGGTTTCCTGCAGTTTAGATAGGGTGGGAAAGAAGGAAATAGGACAGTAGTTGCCAGGCACTGAGGGATCACCACACTTACGGAGAGGAATGATGCTGGCTAATTTCCAGGCTTTTGGGACCATGCTAGAGTAGAAGGATAGGTTTAATAGGAAGGTGAGAGGAAGGGCAATGGTAGGGGCAGATATGCATAGGAGAATTGGCGGAATGCCATCAGGGCTTGATTTTGAGGAGTTTAGGGATTGGAGGGCTTTCAGAAGTTCTGCAGTAGTAGTAGGAGTGAGCAGGAATGAGTTCTGAGGTGGACTTTGTGAGGCAGTATTTGGTTCTTGGGGGTGGGGTGCGGGGTGGTCAGGGAGAGCGCAGGTGGTGAAGAATTTATTTAGGGTATTGGCTATTATGACAGGGTCAGATATTGTATGGTCATTTTGCTTGAGTGTGGGGGTGTTGGTTTGAGGGGGGTCGATGAGGGAGTAGACCAGCTTCCAAAAGTAGGAGGGGTGTGCAGTGCAAAGATGGGACCTGAAGTAGTTGGCTTTGGCTTGCCTTATGGCCATCATACAGGCGTTCCTGATGGTGTTGTAGGTTTGTTTGGACTGAGAGGGCTGGTAGGCTTTGAAGAGGGACCAAGCCTTGTTGCGGGTTCTGCAGAGGATAGTTACAGGGCATAGATCTGGGCTGGTGACATTTTTTGACCCTAGCTTTTACTACCAAAAACCAACTTGGAACAATTTACCGTTATAAGTGAAATTACAAGATACACAATTTGGAGCTTTTAAAACAGCAATGAAACAGGGATTAAACTTTCGCTGTGTATGCAATAGATGAATTAGGGGTTGTAAATAAGCTATTCCTATGGTAAAAATGTTTTTGCTTACATGTATGATCTTTATATTTAAACGTCTAATGTTTTGCATTTATGTGTTGCAAACTGTGTTTTTATATGCATGTACTAAACATTTTGCAAACATCAGACAGATGTGCCTTGAAAAAAGACTCTTGTAGCCCTAATGATGTAATGAAACTGCTCTTCTAAGTTCTGTATAACTAAACATTTTTACTACTACTACGTACTAGTGGAGCATGGGAGTCCCAGACACATGTGAAAATATGCAGAAACTGGGATAGGACTGTATCCACATCTGAAGCAGAATAGACTGGGTCCCAATCTGCATGTTTCAGGTCACAGAGAAGAGAGTTGTGGTTGAGTAAATTTAAACAGCAAGTTATAATATATTTTGGGGCAGATTTGGGCAGTTGGGTCTTTCTGGTACAGTAAGTGACACAGTGGTTACTTAGGTCTGTATCTAGAACCCCAGCTGTAGCTAGTCTGAGAGCATGGGAAGAGAGGATCCAGTGATGAGGGAGTGGTTGTGGAGTAAGTGTTGTAGCAGGTGGCCTCTGTGATTAACCGGGTTAGGTTGTAGGATTCAATTTTGGACGTGGGGGGCTTGGAGGAGGGGGGAGCCAATCTAGGTTGTAGTGACCCAGATGTAAGAGCTCACTAGATGTGACAAGGGGTGGTACGGTAGAGATGCAAGCAATGAGTGTATCTTGGGTGAGTTGTGGGGATACATAGATCACCCTGATGAAGATAGGGAGAGCAGAGAGATTTAGGTGAGAATTAATTCATGTGAGCCAAGGCAGGATTCTTTTTTGATAACCGAGCAGGAGAGGGGTTGTCAAACAAGGATCACACCTCCCCCCCCCCCTTGCCAGAAAGTAAAGTAGCCAGGGAACACCAAGGATGAGCCAGGGAGTCTTGGCAGATAAGCATGTTTCAGTGAGGCAGAGGATATCAGGGGAATGTTGAATTAACCAACAATTTAGTAAGTCAAGTTTAGGCAGGAGACTCCTGATACTTACGTGCATGATTTATAGGCCTTTGTGGGAGGCTGAGTTCTGAGAAACTGTGGGGAGACCTGGGTTTCATTTAACATCACCTGCAAGGAGCAGGGATAGCAGGAATATAGAGAATGTGGCTGGGAACTTCCGCTCTCTTGTGATGAAGAGGGCAATAGGCACCTTGCGGGAGCATTTTATGAGGGTGCAGCAGGAAGACATCTGTGGTGGTAAGACACTGGGGGAGATCATGCAAAAGGAGGGCAGGGCAGGAGGTTGGATGATGGAGGGTCTGGAGTCAGATGGTGCAACTGGGTGAGGGGGGGGGAGTAGGGAAAAGAGGGGTGTGGGGTTTGTGCAGCCAGAGTGGAGGATTGGGGGGGTGGAAGAAAGCTGGTAAGAGAGTAATGAGAGGAGTAGGAGTACAGTTGCTGATGCTGATGTTGATGTTGCCTCAGTTCCAGGGCTTGGCTCAAGATGGTTTCTGCCATGGGGAAGGCCACCACAGGGAATCATTCCAGCCCAACATATCAGGCAGGGATACTTGTCCCTCTTCTGGACCAGTTCTAGCAGAATCCCCATAGACTGAGACATGAGCTGAAACAAGGCCCCACAGGACATGGGGCCTTAGTCAGAGGCAATGTCCTTGAAGGACTTTTGATCAAGACCTGGAGTCCTCAAAGAGTGCATAGAATTGCCATCAGTATCCAAAAACTCCTCTAATGCTGCTCTCTGCGTTTGGTCTCCATGAACTGCTCTGGAGTCACCAGAGTGGGTGATCTGAACTGAAAGTTGACCAGAAAAACTGCAAACCAGCTGAGCAGCTTTGGACAGAGCCCTGTGCAATGGCTGCTTGAGTGGATGCTACACTAATATGGGTGGAGAAGACATAGAACGCTCAGCCAGCTGAGGCTGAGACAGAGCCGACCCCACCAGGGCAGGCCATGGAAGTGCTGGGGCCTGCTGTAGCATTTGGCCTGGCCGAGGACCCACTGTTTCCAGAGGAGGTGCTCGTACTGCTGACAAAATGTGAGGAGGAGTCTTTTCTTGCCCAATGAGGAGGAGGAGGAACAGTGGTGTCAGCACTTCTGAAAGGGTCAAGAATTGAAAGGTCCGAGTCATGGACAGCCCAAAGTAGAGAGAGAGAGAAAAGAACAATAAAACATATGCTTCCCATGATGCTTTGCATTATTGGGGTATGTGCAATTTGTGTTTCCTTTGACATTTGGCTGTATGGTCAATATCCTCTGGGGTAACCCTTGCCCCAGTGCATTTGCTCTGGGGTTCTTTTATTGTTCTCTTCTCTCTCTACTTTGGGCTGCCCATGACCCAAACCAATACTCTCCCTGGGTGGAGGTACAGATATGGCACACTGATTAGTCCAAATGAGGACAAAACACATGTCTTTGTCTGTGTCTGCATTTCTCAGCCTTTGCTGATTGTATTGTGAGGCCTTCTAGCACCATACAATTCTGCTTAAAGTTGAGCCAGTCCAAATTAATTCACGGGTATTTGCATAGGCTTCCCATGATGCTTTGCATTATTGGGGAGTGTGCAATTTGTGGTTCCTTCGAAATTTGGCTGTATGGTCAATATCCTCCAGGATAACCCTTTCCTCTGTGCATTTATTCTAGAGTTCTTTTGCTGTTCTTTTATAGTTATTTTATGTATTTATTTACTCATTTATTTAGTTATTTGCAATAGAATGACCAGAAAAGGCATGCTGGTCAATCTCTGCTATGAAATGGGGTGGGGCTACAGAAAAAGTGAAAAAAAAACAAGGTATGGGGGAATAGAGGGTCAAGGTTGCTTGTGTAAGTGCAAAAATGCAATAACATGATCACTTTGAAAACAGGTCCTATGGATCTAATGATGTACAGTGCAATCTTTCTGTGTAAACAAAGATTTTTACTTTTACAGTACTTTTTAACTAAACTGCAGCAGCACTAAAGAGAAATAGAAGCACAGAGTGTGAACAAAAGTGACCAGAATGAGTGCAGTTGTGCAGCAGATTCAGAGATGCCACATGACTGAATGGAGGTTAAGTCAAGGCTATGTGCCAGAGCAAAAGCGCAACTGCTGTAGAGATATGGAGAAATGGAAAGTGAGTCAAGGTGGCTTGTGTGAGTGCAACAGTGCAGCAGTATTAGGGATATGGAAGAACAGATGGTGTGCAAAGGTGGTCCATGCAAGTACAAAAGTGTGCAGAATTAATGAAACATAGTATGGAGGAATGGAGGGTGAGTCAAGATGGCCTGTACAAGTACAAACACTCAGCAGCATTATAGAGAGATGGGTGAACTGGGGCTGTGTCAAAGCCCAGAACAGAGGTTAATTAGGAGAGGCAGAAAGGTGGCTGAAGGATGAATATGGAGAAAAAAGTGGGTACGAGGTGCTAGTTTCAGGAATAAAATGCTGCAAAGTGATCATTAAGGAGACATTTGAGGCAAAAAGAGAGAGGAGCAGGAACATATTTTGAGAGAGAAGCTCTTCCTGAGTATGTGGAGATGAGGAGAAAAAGTTGTCTGCCCCATGGAGGTTCTAGATCACGGGACAGAGAAAGTACATGTCAGCAGACTGGATGAAGCAGGAGTAGAAGAGGGAGAGAGAGAGAAGTAACAAGGAAGTGAGTTTAGCTGAAATTTATTGAAAAAGGAGGCACAGTGGGAGAGGTGCCTACCTTTCAGAGAGAAGAAGGAGAGATTGGTATACAGAGAGCAGGGGTTGGTGTAAGGTGGAAAGTACAGGGCATAGCAACAAAAGGAGGGAAAAAGGAAGTACAGTCTGGGAGTTATGCATCATCTCCTAAACTAGTATGCAGCATTTTTCCTTTTTTTAAGTCAGTAAAATTACAGTGGATTTCAAGATCCCCTTTACAGGGACAATTCAGGACTTTAGATCCTCTTTGTCCGTACATTGACTACTGCCATTATCCATGTTGTTTGTTGTTATTGTATATGCTATGTGCCATCTGAATGGCCCGGGTCATGCCTGAAAATGGTCCCTTGGACCAGTGTACTTACCTAGTAAACAAATAAATAAAATAAATTTAATAATTGTGCAATACACAAAATGAAGTACTGCTCCATGCAATGAAAATATACACCCATTCAACTACACAAACATCATAACATACACCAATTCAAGGGCAACCATAATCAAAGATATTTTCAATGGATTGCAGATGTTGATGAGTGCAAAATGACTGATTCTGAGATCTGCGGTCCTGACTCCATTTGTAACAATACACACGGAAGTTACTACTGCACGTGCAGACAAGGTTTTAGATCCAGGTCTGGGAATGATACTTTCACGAATGCAAGCACTTCAGCCTGTGAGGGTAAGGACACTGTAGGGTTTTTGCTTTTTTTTTTTGTTCCAAAAGCACCTCACTCCAGCATTTGCATAGTTCCTACCTCTGCTGCTGAAGTCTTAACTCCAGTTCAGTAAAGTAACTGAGTGCATTGATCCTCAACTTTAAAGTGCAGTTAGTCAGACAGTCACCCCAGATCCATTTTTGTAAGGTCAGGTACAATATCCTCTTTTGGTCCTGCAGAGTATTACAAACATTTTCAATTCAGATGCTTCCACCACAAATATTAGTTACATGCAACTAAGGAATCCTTTGGGCAAAATATTTTACTTAGACAGTATGGTTAAAATAAAAACATGATATGGTGTATTTTTTTTAGTGTAGACCTAGAATTGGTGGTCTCCAACAGTGCAAGGTGGAAATGTAATTGATGCATGAGGTATTCGAGGCAAATACCAACCACATAAATCTTTTATGATTCTTGAATTCCATGCATTGAGTCATTCACATTCACTTGATCTTGTCTGTACTCACATTCACTATTCTTTCTGCATTGTCATTTATCCTTGTTCATGCTCCCTCAGTCTGATGCACCAACACTGGTTCAGCATTTCAGACCTTCGGTCAGCCATTCTAACTCTGCCAGAAACTTCTGTTTGCTCTTATTCATCATCTCAAATATAAAGCTATTAAAGGGCTTTGCATTTAATGCTTCATATTTGTCTAATGACAAACAGGCTTCATTTGAAAACTTTAAGCATGCAGCATGCAGTACGTAAAACGTGCACGAAAGGTTTGCCATTTCAAGTTGGGTACTGTAGTAGGAATTAAAGATCATCGTTAACTTAAAATATAATGTTGTTTTGTTTTTTACTGGTGATATGTACTAATAATAACAATGGTGTTTTGTTATTTTAAAATAGTTTATTGAAAAAGAAAAATACAACATAGACAATGGTGGCAGTGGTATGACACACTTCAGCAGTACTATATGTTGCATTTTTCAGAATTACAGTTATTATAAACCATCTAAGAGGTCACCAGAAATTGGAAAGTTATAACAAGAACACAATAACCAGAACAGGTACACTGTTAGTCATTGTCACATATACTGGCAAATGTAACTCTTACAAGGAGAAGTATTAGCCAAAGCCGGCAGATCTAAGCACAGGCTAAGTGTTGATAAATAGGAATGGGTCAGGGACTTGAGGGAAACCATCTGGGTAAGAGAGGGAAAAGTTAGAACTATTTAGCATCTCAAGGGAGAAGGGGAGTGTCCCCCCTAGCACTGTATAGTAACCGTTGGGTCAAATAGTCCCTACCCTGCTGTCCCTGGTTTGCAACACAAATGAGAGAGTCTCCATTTTATATATTTCATGGACTTGTGCTCACCACTCAGTCACAGTGGGAATACTCTTGAGTGAGCCAGTGGTGAGTACATCATTTTTTAGCAGCCATAAGGCAACTACTCAGGAGACGACATCTTATTTTATCCTTACAAGATGCTGGATAACCTAGAAGAATTAAACAAAGAGGCGATCAAAGCAATCAAAAATAGTTTTTAATAAAAAAATGTTACTCTGATTTTACCTGCAGAGTATTCCAACACAATGTGTTTTTTCACCACTGGTCCTGAACTGATCCCTCAGGACCACAATACTTTATATGATGACATTTTATCAACTAGTCTCTAATTATTTATATCCACAATCTTGATGTAAAGTTTACAAAATAATACAATATAAATGTATAGCAACACAATTAATTGTACTTACCAAGGGGTTCGAAATGTCATCATGCTGTTCCCCACAGAATGTTGTAGCTCTGAAAACTCATCCCATAAGCAACAGTGATAAAAACAATGTAGCGGTACATTTCTGTTTTTTTTAAATAGCCCTTTGTTGTTAATACAGTTGTGGAATGAACATTAAACTAATACTAATAACACAAAGAATGATTTGTATTTCAATTGATTGAAAGTGATTAGCCAGTTTCCTGCAAATAAATTGCAGTTGGCTGCAGCAGGTCTCACATAACATTCCCAAAAAATTGAATGTCAAGATTTTTTCCCTTTCTTTATAACTAAAAAGCTTTATATCAAAACAAGCCCTTTGCTCCATAGACTTCACCTGTTCTTGGTGCTTTTCCTGGCCTGACATTATAATCCTGTTTATGACAACAGAATTAAACCCATGGCAACAGGTTGTGATGTCATAAGCAGAGAATTATGACTTTACAGCAGAAATAAGAAACAGAAATAGATGAAGCCGAAAGGGGAAAAATCCTGTTTTTGAAAATACCCTGGAATTTACATTTTGAGGGAATGCTACATACAGGAGGTCAGCAATAGCAAGGGTCACAACCAGACAGTGGAGGTTGCATAATACCCTAGTGGACACCTAAATAACACCCCTGAGCTGACTAATCAAATAAAAATATAGCGCCGGTGTGTCGCTCTTTGCCAAGGCTGCCTCTCACCTCATCCTCCTCCACTTTTTGCCATTCCTTCCTGCCAGCTAGCTGCCCTCTCCACTTCATCTCCCAAGCCATACAGTCCCCAAGTTAGTACACAGTGCTAGATACATGTAATTAATTTAATCACTTATCAGTTAGTTATAAACTGGTTGGTAACACCTATGTATGAATAAATCATTTAAATTAGACACAAAGAAAACTAACAACTGATTAAAATTTACATTTCTAAAGCCAGCCTGGTGGCACTGAGGGCTATGGTGCAGGATGCCTTACCTCGCACCATGCTGACAACCTGTGTTCGGGAATGAGCATGGACCATTGGAGGTCAGTGGGGGAAAGGTTTGGAGCTGGATGGAGCTGCCAAGAGGCAGCTTTCCTCTCCAGGGAGGAAGGTGGTATCCCTCGGTTCTTGACTGCCCTGTGGTGGTGGCTGGGGGGGCAGCACAGGCCAGAGGGAGCACCAGGAGCTAGGCCGATGGGTGAGTAGATGGGGCCATCACCAGGGCTGTAGAACACAAGGGAGCTTCCATGTGCATGCATCTCTACTCCTGGGGCCCTGGGGTAAAAATGGGAGGACCTCAGAAAAAAATGAAAAAACTGATCCGGCTGCAGGATGACGCCTGATCCTCCACAGGCTCTGCTTCTGGGCCGGGCTTAAGGTAATCTCTGGTAATTCTGGGATGTCGGGGCTGGGGGTCAGTCAGGCTGAAGGAGCAGTCAGAACAGGAGATAAAATAATTACAAAAAAACAAAAATTGACGTTTCTATCATGCCACCTGAATTGAAAACCATCAGACAACTCAAAATCAACTCACGCACGAACTGGCTAATGACTTCTTTTATTTTTTAATGCTGACTGTACTATAACTAAGTTCTGCTGACGCCAACTATGAATTTTGTACAGAGACCACAGCGTCTCCTTAACCTTTAGTGGCATTACATCATCAGTGGTGTATCATGTTAGGCTTTATAATACATCACTCAGAAATCTGTGGTGCAATATATAAGAAGGGGTACCAGCCAGACACAATGGTTGCATACTTGATCACAACCCTACTACTGGAAACCTGCTAGAAATAACAGTGGCAAGATTTTCCAAGCTGGACACAAGCTGCATGAGCTGCATACAAATACACTGCTGTAATGTAGTCTCACTTGTGATGCCTCACCACACCTGATCCTGGCCACTCTGGGGTACAGCTTGGGTTGCCAACTCAAGAGGTATAGCTGAGGCTCAGCTGCAGTCTGTGGCACTAACACAACTTTGCATTGCTGGAGGCAGCTGGGGCAAATATTCAGTGATGGGGGACTTTACTATAAATGTACATGGGGCTGGGAGCAGCCCCAGGGTCAAATGTCAGATATCAACCTGCCAGTCTTATCAAAGAGGAGCAAAGGCACAGGGCTGGCAATACATGTCAAGTTCAAATTTTTGTATAAAATCTCTCTCCTGAAGAGGATAATCTGGTACACTCTGCAGACTCCCATATCCCATGAACCCCTGAGTGGGCATCTCAGGGTGCCCATTAGGTAGCAGGATCAGTCTTTCCAGTAGAAACCCGATGCTTGTTACTTGCTTCCCTTGATGTCCCTGTCCCCTTTAATGATCTGTGGGGGGATCGGACAGAGACATAGAATGCTGCCAGCATGTGGTACAGCTGTGCAGAGCTGAACTAGCCAGTAACATTTATTCCATTCATATGTCAGCCCAAACAAAGACTAGGGCCCAAAGTTTGGAAGCAAGACAGTTTGAAGTTAAAGTCTGGATGGAAGTCTCCTCAGTCTGGGCCCAACGAGAAAAGAACACTAAAATGGTTGTTCTACAGAACAGAAAAAATATGTCCTTGATTAAACTGGCAGGGATATTTGGGAAGCAGCCAAAAGCAGAGATGTTGCAAAGCAAAGTTTCTCCCATTACATGTTTTTTTTTTGGGGGGGGTTGTGAAAATTACCACTAAATGTGGGTTTTTGTGACTTTCTGCATTTTAGGCAGTTACAAAAAAATTGTACGTGGCAGCCACACTTCTCAAAGGAAAATCTCTGTGTAGTACAAACTTTTGCACTGAAAAGTACACAAAGTACAGATTTTTTAAACTCATCTGCCATTACCCCAGAGTTGTTGAAGAGGTTAGGGTCCCTAATTAGAAAACCAAAGAATGTCCAAACTGTTAGAGGGAATCCAGCATCCTATCAAAAATTAAGTCTCTATTTTACTTTGTTTAAAAGTTATGTGCCATTTTATAACCATGATTTAACTTCTTGTTCAAAAACCTCAGTTTGAGTAAACAGCTAGTGATGATGTCATAACCAGACCTCGCAGCCTAATCTTTCCTGTTAGCATCTTATAGGACCTATTCCTCCAAAGTTTAAGAAGCTGTAGTTGTAGTAAATCATTTAAAAAAAAAAAACAAGCTGACATAGGGTTGGCTGCAGTGCATGTGCTTCCAGAATGTTTAGATGCATGGTGCTTTACTTTAGAATGTGTTAGGAGGTGGTTTTAGAATGTAGCAGTAAACACAGAAGAGAATGTACTGTATGGTCATTTATCGGTAACCAGTTTAACTGTTGAGAGGTTGCCATGGCGACCGTGCAAACCTCGAGAGAGCAAAGCTCGAGAGGTTTATGTCGCCATGGCAACCTCAGGACAGTTAGACAAACTGGTTGCCAATATAGTGACCATACATTATATTTTATAGTGTATGGTCATGATAACAGTAAAAAGAAAACAAGCCGAATCCTTACTGTTGATGCCTATCGCCTCTACGGCCGTTTCAGAAAGCTGTCAGTCCATGTAGCCCACATGCACAGAGTGGTCCTGGTTGTTATATTATCGATGTGATGTACCATCAATGGGTTGACAACATGGTGACGTCACGTATAAAGGGAAGGCAGGTCAGCGCAGTGGTTTAAGGCTCTGAGCTGCAAATCTGGAGACCTGGGTTTAAATCTCACAGCCCCCACTTGCATACTGTGTGACCCTGAGCAAGTCACTTAACTTCCCTGTGCTCCCAGGTCGCACCTGTAAAACAAGCATTCAGCTTAGTGTGCCACTCCTGGTTAAATAATTGGATAATTGGACATCGATGGTAAAACAAAGCTGTAAAAAGATGAATTTCAATGGATAACAATGTTCTACCATACATTATAAAGCAATAAAATGTTAAGGGGGTGCACAGCTTCAGAATGTTGGCGGGGGACATGCAATCTCGCAATGTGGTAGGGATGTGTCATCTCAAAATGTGATAGGACGCTCAGTGGAGGAATGTAACGGGGCAAACATTTAAGAATTTGGCAGGGAACTACCAATTTCAGAATATAGTGGGGAGGCACAATGTTGGAATGTGACAGGGCACATCATTTTATATTAAAATTGTCCCTGCCACATTCCAGAACTGTAAGCACCCACCACACATCAAAATTTGACATCACATCACCACCACAGTCTGACACTGTGCGTTCCAGCCACATTCTGACATTGTGGTGCTCCTGCCACATTTCAAAAGTACAGATACCCACTACATTCCAAACTTGCACATCCCACCCACATTCTGAAGCTGTGTTTTAATACTGTATTCTGAAACTGTTCCACCACCACATTCCAAAACTGTGTCACCACCATATATTGGAGTACAGTGTACAGTTCTGGAGACCTTACCTATGTAAGGACATAGACAGGGTAGAGAAGGTTCAGAGGAGGGCAACAAAGATGGTGCATGGATTGCATCACAAGTCCTATGAGGACAGGTTGAAGGAACCGAACATGTACTCCCTGGAGGAGAGGAGAGGAGAGGAGGGAGAGAGGGGATATGATAGAGACATACAAGTATCTTACAGGGAGGAACAGGATGCAGGAATACACTATTTTTAAGCGAAAAAGATGTTCCAGGACTAGAGGGCATGGGATGAAGTTGGAGGGAGAATGATTCAGAGGAAATGTGAGGAAGAATTTCTTCACCAAAGGGGTGGTGGACAAGTGGAATACCCTGCCAGAGGAAGTGGTGGGGGCTGAAACAATCACGGGATTTAAGAATGCATGGGATAGACATAAAGGGATTCTAGAGGTCAGGGGTAAGGGGTAACAGACTTCTAGGAAAACTGAACTTACAAGCTCAAATGGGCAGACTGGGTGGGTCATAGGCCCTTATCTGCCAACACTGTCTATGTATCTATGTATCTATATTCCGAAATTGTGCATCCCCACCACATGTTAAGACTGCATCACCACCACATTCTGAAACTGCATGTCTTCACCATATTCTGAAACTGTGTGTCCCAACCACAGTCTGTAACTGTGCATCCCTGCCATATTCTGAAACTGTGTCACCACTACATTCCAACATTGTGCATCCCCGTCACATTCCAAATTTGTTCGCTCCCACTACATTTTCGTGATATGTGGAATTTTCAAATTCTGGTGGATAGAATTTCATAGAATTTTCAAAATCTGCCAGAATTCTGCCAAATTTCCTTGCAGACAGAACAGCAGAATTCCACAGTAAAATAATGTGGATAGGTTTTCTGTTACATTTCCAATTAATTTTATTCGCAGATCTCAGTATATTCCATGGAAATGCTTGTGTAATTATTTTTCCATGGTAAAATGCTGTTCTGAGGAACATAACTCCACAGATCACAGCAGGAAGAATTTCACAAAAGGACCAGTGAAATTATGGCAGAAATTCTGCTGGTGGAATGGTAATTGTGCACTAATTCTGCCAGTGGAATTCCACATTCTATACAGCACTACTACATTCCAAATTATGTATTTCCACCACATTCTGAAACTGTATTTCCCAGCCACTTTCCAAAACTGAGCATCCCTACCACACTGAAAAATTCTGTGTCCTAGCTACATTCTACAATTGCACCTTCCCACCACATTCTGAAATCATGTCCCACCACATTCTGAAATCATGTATCACAGCCACATTTCAAAATTGTCTGTCATTGTTAAATTTGAGAAATGAGCACCCCACCATATTTCAAAATTGCACGTCCCCTCCGCATTCTTCTGAAACTGCATCCCCACCACATTCTGAAATTGTTAGCACAATTGCAGTCCAAAATTGCACATGACCGCCACATTCTGAAACTGTCACAGCCACATTCCAAAATTGTGCATCACTGCCATATTTTGAAACTGTGTCACCACTACATTTCAAAATTTTGCCTCACTGAAACATTCTGAAAATGCTTGTCCTCGCCACATTCCAAAATCATGCATTTCTGCCACATTCTGCAATTGGGTTTCCTAGCCATATTCTAAAGCTGGGCATCCCCACCACATTCTAAAACTGTGTGTCCCAGTCAAGTTCTGAAATTATACCTTCCTGCCACATTCCGAAATCGTGTTTTACTGCCACATTCTAAAATTGCTCATCTTCATTATGTTCCAAAAATGTGCTTCCTTGCCATGTTCAAAATTGTACATCCCCACCACATTCTAATAAGATCTAGGCAGAGCCGATATGACTGCACCAAGATTTTACGAGCGTCTCTGTGCACAGGATGGTGGCAATGACTGAACTGTGCATGCATGATACTCACTAATGCAAAGTCTGATTCTGCGCTGCCATGTTGTGCACAGCGGCTGTCACCTCCGCAGTTGTGAAAGAAAAAAGAAGTGCCCCCAAAGTGGGTGTGTTTATGTGGCCAGCTGAGGGGAAGGGCCGCAGAAACACAAGCACTAGAAACTGTGCCACAGCACTGTGGAAGCCCACCAGACAGCAGTCTGGTTACATTCTTCCACAGTGCTCTTCTCAGATGTTGGCATAACATCTACAGAGCTCTGCCCATGCAGTCATAAAAATGAATGTCACTGCCACATTCTGAAATTACATATCTAAATCACAGTCTAACATTTTGCATCCCTGCCACATTGTGCATATCTGTTACATTCGGAAATTGCATTGCTTTGCCATATTCCAAAGTTATGGATCCCACTACATACCAAAAATGTGCATCCCTGCCACATTCCAAATTGCTTGTGAACACCGAATTCTGAAACTGTTCATCCCTGCCACATTCTGAGATTCTGTGTCCATGCCACATTGTGAAATGTCACGTTGCCACCACACTCTGAAATCAAGCATCCCACCCACATTCGGAAATTGTGCATCGCCACCACATGCCAAACTTACGAATCCATGACACATTATGAAATTTCATATCCCTGTCACATTCTGCAACTATGTGTCACCACAATTTGGAATTACATACTTCTGCCACATTTTTAAAAATGCATGACACCACCACATTAAGAATTTCAGCATCCCTGCCACATTCCACAATTGTGTGATCTAGTTACTTTCTGAGATGGTTACATTGCTGCATTCCACAACTGCAATATGGTGGCATTTTGACATCTCATCCCTGCAGTATGCTAAAACTTCCACACTACTTTGACATTCTAAAGCCATGTTTGCTGCTGCATTCCACCTGCTGCCATCACATTCTTGAGTACCTTGTATCTGTATATTATGGAACTGCATGCTTTGCATCCACCCAGTGTCAGTTTTCCTTTTTTAAAATGTTTACTACAACTGCATTTTTATGTAACATGGGAGAAATAAGTCCTATAAGACAGCTTGCAGGGAGGACTAGGCTGCAAGCTGTCTTCATCAGTAGCTCTTCACTGAAATGTTTATTTTTTTGTTTGTTTATTTGTTTGTTTGTTTTTTTGAACAGGCAGTGAAAGTAGGGTTACAAAATGACTGGTAACTTTTAAACAAAGTAACTCTGAGATCTCATTTTTGGCATGAGGCTGATTGGGAATGTGCTGATCTAAATTCTGAATTGACTGATGCTAGAAATTTATGCCAGACTCCCTCTTTAAATCCCCTTTTTGTGGTCTAACAGATTTCCATTGCAAAACCCTAACTTACATCCAAACGCATGTCTGGTTGAGACCCTCGGCAGGTTACCACATCACTGGTTGAAAGTCCGTGGAAACTTGGATGTAAGCAGATATGGATGCAGGACCTTTCTGCATCTGGAATTTTGGATGTGAGCATTATTATTCATGGAGTAAAAATTGCTTATTATTCACTGAATAGTATTTTTAAACAGCAGTACAGTGAAGCCAGGCAAAAAACTGAACTTGTTTCTGCTGTAACATATTCTAAACATCTTCCAGTTTCAATTCTTTTGGTAAATTTGTCCAGTTCTAATAAAACATAGATATGTTGTACATTATTTAAAGGGACATTGTCAATCCTTTTGGCATCACATGGTTTCTGGTTGAAAACCAACATTTTATGATTGCTTACCTTCTCTAAAGTTCATTGATGTTGCTGGTTGTTTTACCTGCTTCCCTTTTTAGTAGAACTGAAAAGCGTACTAATGATACAATTATCTTGTTTCAAATTATTGATCTACTCTTGCTGAATACTTCCTAAACATTGGGAACACCACTAAACAGTGCAGCCACTCATGATGCATTAGTCTCCTCTCCTCTCATCGCATCTTGAGTGTCTAGACTGTATATGTGTGTGTGTGTCTGGGGTGGGGGGGGCCAGGTCCAGTGGGAGTAGATCATGGACTGAAAAAAAACATGGTTTTGTGTGTAACACCAGTATGGTGGGAAGTCTGTTTCTGACTTTAAAAATAGTCAGAATCAAACTACCAGCTATATCTGCATTCTCTGCAGAATGTGAGCAATAATAAAAAAATGTGTTTTTAAACTAGGGACTCTGAAGCCTAAAGAGGTTGGCAGTGCCCTTTTTACCTTTTTCTTAAAAACGATATAAGCTTCATTTGTCTTAAAAATGTAAATCTGACTATGGATTAAGATTAAATAGAACATATAGTGACTAGGCTAGGAATTACTTAGAGACACAGATTTACTATAACTGCTAATATTTTTTATTAATAGAAACTGGAAACTAGCTTTCTGGAAACATTTTGGGAAACTGCTTTTCATTGCACTGCTGCTTTCAAACAAAATCTGTTCATCAGTCAACAGATTAGCACTGCAGTCCAGTCACCTACTGCAACAGTAATGGCTAAGTAAAACAGAAAATGTTGCAGCCAACGAAAATGTTCCTCGGCTAACCCATGTGCCTATGGACTGAAATACAAATGTCACTGGTAAACCAGCAGTCTGGACAAAGCAGAAGGATCATCTCCTATGTATATCTCATAATCAGTTTGTAAAGAATTGTTTGCAGCCATTTTGCTCCTTCTACAAAAAGATGAACAAAGTGGGTGATTTGATACCTTTTATTTGGCCAAAAAGAAATTTTCAGGACACAAGCTTTCAGGCTACGCAGAACCCTACATCTGATATAACAGGTTCTACAGAAAACAAGCATTTGTAAATGCCTAATGTTGTCGTGCTGGCATTGGCAGTGGTGGAGCTAGAGACACACAGGAGGAATGGCAGTGAAGTAATGAAGTGACGTCAACCCCACCCCCACCCTGTAGAAAGTGACAGGCATTGGGATGTGCCCTTGGGTCATCAGCTATAACTCTCATGCCATTGTACCTCACTCTACCCTGTAGACACTGACAAGTGTTGTGGTGTGATTTGTGGTTTTTGGGCATAATACTTACCCCATTCCATAAGGAAATACGTTAACGTTTAGTGCAGTATAGGAGTGTGGAGTGAAGTTTGTGGCCTAACAGTGCAAGACACACCACGATGCCTGTCAGTGGCTATAGGGTGGGCGTGGGGGTGGAATGGCATGAGCATTACATCCGATGATCCCAAGTCACAGCACTGCTACCTATCAGTCCGTACTGGGTGGGGTGCTACAGTTGGAAACCCTAACACCGTAGGTGTGAAGTGGTAGTTTCACTCCACATTTTCAACATGAGCTGCTTGTCAGGCCACCTCATTAAAAGTGGCACAATTACTTTGTTAGCTGAAACATGGTTTTGCACAGCGGCCGTGCCATGTAGCAACAGAGGGATGAAAACACAGTTCTGGGCAGAATGCATAGAACGACAACTGTATTGTTCATGAGGAGGCACAAAAAATGGCAACGTTGAAAATCTGGAGAGGCAATATGAAATATTGGTGAAGCAATGAGAGTGCATAAAAACTGCGCAAATGACATCCACAACCCAATTATTTGTGGGCATTTTTTAGGCACATTTTCAACATAGGTATTTTGGAACCTCCCCTCATGAACAGTGGTGCTGTGATTTTGTTAATGTATCCCAAAAGATGATTTCCCACAGCAAGCGCGCATTGTGCGCCACAGTTGTGGAAATGTATTTTGGGCAGGCTGTAAACAATGGCAGCTGTACTGTTGATAAGGAGGTGTGCACAAATGCCAGTGGTGAAAATCTGGCATGGAAATATTGCAAATTTACGAAGTTACAAGGCTGCGTGGGAACAGTGCAATGCATGCTTGCAGCACAGTCATTTTATGGACTTTCGGCACCAAAGTTTCAGCATTGGCATTTTAGGACTTCTGCTTATGAACAGTGTAACTGTGATTTTTGTAATTTGTCCCGAACACTGATTTCCCACATTGACCGCACTATTCTGCGCCGGAAGTGCGAAAACACATTTCAGGCAGGATGTGAAAAATGACAGCTGTACGATTCACAAGAAGGTGGGAAAAATGGCAATGCTGCACATGTGGCATGAAAATATTGCAAATTAGCAAAGTTATGAGCATGCGTAGCAACTGCACAATGCACGCTCGTAAAACAGTCATTGTTTTGATTTTTCCCACTGTCGTTTCATTCTCCACTCCTGAAAGGTGATTCCATGCAGTGACTGTGAAATCACCTTTTGGGACCAAATAACGCCATGACAGTGAAACAATTCATGAGAAGGGGTCCCAAAAACCCCATGTTGAAAATTTGGTGCCAAAATTCCAAAAAATGCCTGCGATATGCAGCAAAGTTGAAAAACCCCTATTTATTCCATTATACAACTTACCGGCATTTTTTCAGTTTGCAGACAGCTTTGAAGAGTGTAGATATGTTCCCGGTCTGACGAAGATCGTCTCGCTGGACTCTGCAGGTAAGAATGGGGTGGGGGAATGTGGGGAAGCAGGGTGCACAGAGGGTGGGTGCAGGTTGTGGGAGGGAGACTACGAGGAACAGTTTTTGTGTTACTTGGTTGAAAAAACAAAACATCGCAGGACAGTTTTTTTTTCCTCAGGGGATTTGGCACACTGGGGTGGGCCCCAGCATACCACCTAACTGTTTGAGGGGGTGCTGCAGCCGACAGGAGATTGGGCACCTTCATCAGCACACCACAAAAGGGGGGGGTAATTTATGCTGATGGGGATTGGGCACCCTCATCGGTACACAAGGAAAGCGGGGGGGGCAAGAGCCGAGGGGAATTGGGCACCCCCCTCAGCATATAACAAATGGGGGGCAGTGCTTTATGTCGACAGGGAGTGGGCTCCCCCATCAGCACATACATTGGAGCCACAGGAAGCTGACAGGGGGATTGGGCACCCTCAAAGTCAGCAGTCGGGTGGCCGCCATGCGGAGAATGTGGCCGAGCACGTTGGCAGGTCCGCTGCATCTGACGAGCTTGATTTGGATTGCAGCGGACCTTTCCTTAGATGTGCTCGCCACATTATGTATGCATGGTGTGGCACTGGCATGCAGGCTGATTGGGGAATGAGGGATGCACCTACTGATGCGTGCCCTGCATTCGCCCAACAGTGACCGCACCTCCAACTCTGCACTACCTCAAGATGTTGGCAGCACAAGCGTGCCAACATAAAAAGCTCTTAAATGTTGAGAAGAGCAATCTACTGATAAGAAAGAGCTGTATATAAATAAACTTTTACACATGGGTGTGACAGTTCTGTTGATCAGGAAGTATCATACCTGGACAGCAATAAATTGTTTGATGTGTGCAGAGACAAGAAATGCAGTCTTTGCAATAATTGGTCATAAATCAGATTGGGGATGCAGATCCCTCTTCTGAGGATGGAATGTGAGAGCAGGAAGGTCTATAAATCATTAGAAATTTATATTATAAGAACCTCTCTAAAACAGACTCAAGTAATCTAGGGAATCGGAATGTTTTAACCCTGGAAAAAAATTACAAGTGCAAACTGTAGTGAGTACCATCTCTGTTCAGTCAGTATTCATGAGTTTTCAACACTTATGAATTCTGTTTCTCATAGTCTCCTTTCTTGCACTTATTTATTTATTGATTGAAAATTTCAGAGAATACCTTTGAGCTCAAGTGCTCTTTTACACAGGTACCATGTTAATAACTGAGATTACAAGGCAACATAACAAATAGTAGTAGTTTAATTTATTTGTGGCACCCTTCCCCGGAGGCCCAGGGCACTGTTACAATAAAAGAATAAAATATACAAATACAATAATGTGTCCTTTAGCACTGTGACTGTCGAGTTCTGCAGCGTGTTTGGTTTTTGAGAGAAATGTTCTCCCACTGGTGCCTTTAAATCTGGGTGTTGTTTAACAAATCTATGCTGTGTGTGAGGGGGAAGAGAATAAAAAGTATGTATGTATGTATATACAGTATCTATGCTGCATAAACATCCATATATATAAGAATGCAGTAGATAAAAAGTATGATCAAACATATGAATAAAACCATGATGATGTATAAGGCAAATAAACAATACATTATGGAAAGGGGAAATTGTTTAACCAGGAAAGGCACACTAAGCTGGAGCTTGTTTCCAGGTGTGACCTGGGAGCACAAGGAAGTTAAGTGACTTGCTCAGGGTCACACAGTATGAATGTGGGGGCTGATGGGATTCAAACCCAGGCCTCCAGGTTTGCAGCTCAGTGCCCTTAACCACTATGCTATACTGCCTCTATAACATTAAATGTAAGAGATAATGGATATATGGAATACAAGATGAGCTATTGTAAGATAACAGAAATATCTTTCAGTTGTACTTGACTGCTTACTTCATGAGTGACAAAGCCATGAGTGAGGTCACAAGAGGTCAAGTACAATGAAAGAAGCTATTTCTGATACAGTACATTAGTTCTTCTCATATTTGATATATATGTACTGGGTCATAATGTCGTATGCTTAATAGTGTACGACATTATAGTTAATCCAAAATAGCACTGTCTAGGACAGCGAATGGTACAATATCGCATATACTGCTGTACGTGGTATTGCACCATTCACACACTTTCCCAGGCAGAGGATAAGACATCTGCTGGGAGTGGGTTCTGCCGAGTAGCTGCCATGGCTCACTGGACAGAGCCACAGCAGCAGAAATCCAGGCACTGCGTCTGTAATTGGGTTTGATTCCCGGTCCCAGAATTTTTTTTTATTGTAAGACTTAGATAGCTCCCAGAGTTGCCCCGAGTTAAGAATCTTTGAGTGGGAAGGGTCTGGGGGTACAGCCCCCGCAGTGGGGGTGTGGGGCGGAGCCCCCACAGAAAAGAGTTATACCATGGCATAAATCACGCCATATTGGCAGTGCGATTTAGCCATGCGGCATAATGTCTTGCGACATCATGACTCTGTGCCGATGTATAGGACAAGACCTGAAATTTTCATAAATAAAGCTGTAAACACATGATTATCTTTTCCATTCACTGTTTATGTGCTTGCTTCTATGAACAGAGTGTCTCTGAAGAATGCACAATGTAATCTTTGTCAAGGTAGCATTGCTATGCGGTAATGTAGTATGTCCCGTTGTTATTGGTCAGTTATCAATAGGTCAATTGTGATGCATCTAAGTGGTGATATCTTGGTACCTAACAGCTGATATCTTGAAACTTAGTTCAAATATATCACTAGTTATCTTTATAAATGTATACTCACATCTGTTGTATACGCAAGTATATACACAAGGAATGCTCTGCATCTGAACCAGTACACACAGGGAATGCACATGCACCTGAATTAAGAAAAAGGCAGTTGTCAGTTAAAATGTGTAATGGGTTATGAAGCAGAGATCTATATTCAGTCGATTATTTTTAGTATCATGAAGATGAAGAAGTCTGAGCTGAGAGGCTCACCTTCTTGTGTATTTTTGAAGTGTCCTTTGAGAACCAGGGCAAAGATGTCAGAGGTTTAGTGATCAGACTGAGCGAAACACTGTCCCCCTGGTATTTCAGTTGTCTTCCTCTTGATGGTGTGCTTGTGTGAGTTCATTCAGGTTCAAAGATGTTGCCTGGTTCCCCCACATAGCCTGCGTATGGCCACTTGTTGCACTGAATGTAGCAGACAGCATTCTGGGAACTACATGTATAGCTCCCCTGTATCTTGAATTGCCTGTTTTTCTTGTTAGGAGGGATGTTGATAAAGTCTTAAAGTGAAAATGTGCTTCAGTGTTTTACATTTAGCAATACTGCAGGGTTTAGTGCCTCCTAGTATTCCACCATTTTGGTCAGAATGTTGTTTATTCCATCCAGTGCAAGAAGTGTCCACATATAGGCTATGTGAGGGAAATCGGACAACCCCTTTGAACCCGAATGAAATCACACAGGCACACCAAACCATAAAGGAGAAAACAAACTAAAACACCAGTGGGACAGCATCTTTCAATCTAATCACTCCATCTCTGACCTCTCTGTCCTGGTTCTTCAAAGAACACTTCAAAATTACACAAAAAGGGTAAGCTACTGAGCTCAAACTTTGTCATCTTCTGGATACTAAAAATAATGAATTGAATATAGATCTTAGTTTCATGACCCATTTCAGATTTTAACCGACAACTGCCTTTTTCTTGGTTCAGGTGCATATGGATTTCCTGTGTATATATTTATATATGTTATCTCTTTCATTTAATATACTTTTAGTGTGCCTTATACATTAGCATGTTTTTATTCATATGTTTGATCATACCTTTTATATTTTGTAGTCTTGCATGCATGGATATTTATGCAGCATATGAGGTAAATATATACATACATACTTTTTATACACACACACACACCATAGATTCACTGAGCAACACCCAGACGTGCAGGCATCAGTGGGATAGCATGTCTCTCAGAAACCAAACATGTTGAAGAACTTGACAGTCACAGTGCTAAAGGACAAATTTAAAAACAGTGAAGAAAGAAGACTATGAGAACTAAAACCAGCTAACAACCTCTGACCGGGTGCGGAACCTGAGCGTTATGTTTGATAACTGCCTGACCCTTAAATCACAGGTGTCGGCAGTCATCAAAACCTCTTTTTACCACCTGAGGAATATCGCTCAGGTGAAGCACCTGGTCACCTGGTTCCTTCTGATGATCTTCCAATCTTGGTCCACACCTTCATTACCTCCCACCTTGACTACTGCAATGCCCTTTACTTAGGGCTACCGGGGGTTGATATCCGCCACCTGCAGCTGGTGCAGAATGCGGTGGAACAGGCTTTTAACTGGTACTTTTAGGGCCAGTAATATAATGCCTGTCCTCTTCGGACTGCACTGGCTGCCAGTCCAGTGGCAGATCTCCTTCAAGGTTGGTCTGCTGACCTATAAGGCCCTACATGATCAGGGACCTAGGTACCTGCAAGACCTTCTTCACCCCTACTGCCCCCCCTCTCCGATCCACTGATTAGGGATTTCTAGAGATTCCCAGGGTCCATTTGAAGACAACAGGGGCCAGGTCATTTGGTTTTGTGGCCCTGACCCTGGGGAATTCTCTGCCTCACCTGGTTTGAGATTGCCTGACCATCCAAAGTTTCAAAACTGCTTTGAAATCCTATTTATTTAGTATAGCCTACCCTTATTTTTAAATGTTGCTATTGCTGATTGGTTTTATTTATTGTTTTATTTGGTGTGTTTTAATTATTTATTGTTGTACAAGTACCTTGGTTTTTAAAAGGAGCTTTTTATAAATTAAGATTGAATTGAATTGAATGAATTGACTTTATAAATGTTCAAAACTCAGAAATATGAACATGTGGAGTTTATTACTCACTACAGTCTACACATACTTTTTTCCAGGGTTAAAACATTCAGATTTTCTTCATTATTTGAGTCTGCTTTACGGAGGTTCTTGTATTATAAACAGCTAACAATTTATAGGCCTCCTGCTGTCACATTCCAACCAGGGAAAGAGGTCTGCATCACCAATCTAATTTATAACCACCTAGTATCCCAAGACTGCCTTTTTCATCTCTGTACTCATCATTATTACTGTTTTTTGCTCTCCAGGTTTGATACTTCCTTATCAACATAACTGTCATACCATTGTGTAAAACTTTATCTACAACTCTTTATCAATAAATTGCTCTATCCAAATATAAGATATATAGAATACTGGATGGGCAACTATACAGAATCAATGTGTTCTGCTAGAGAGAGGTTCTGATTCCTCATGACCTCAAGAGCAAAGCTCAAGAGGTCCTTAGGACTCAGAACCCTCAGGAGGCAGAAAACACTAGTTCAGCATTGAGTTGCCCATCCAGTATTTTTTATACTGCATGGATTTCCCCATGGTAATTTTACATCCTTTTAAGCACTTTTTTATTTATTAATTTTTTTAGTATAGAAAATAAACTGCTGCCTTTCATTCAGAGAGTTGGGGCTGGTTGCTAGGGTGAGTTGCAAGTTACTAGGGACAGGACATCCCAACATCTGAAATGTACACAGTCATTGGTTGTCAAGCCGCTTTGGGCAGTCTTTAAAAAAAAAAAAAACATAGTGGATGTATGCCTCACATTATGAGTGGAGGTGGATGCCCTGAATGTATTTTTGTAATTATTTTTTAAATGCATCTGGTTGATCCTGATTATTTTATCTTATCTGGTTAATCTTGTATCTGCCATGGAGGTCACACAACTGTGTTGGTCCCATTGCTGCGTTATCTGGTTGATCCTGTGGTTACCGTTACTGTGGCTCCAGCGCATGTCATCTGGGCTGGAATGCTGTTCTACCACAGAAGGGTTGGACAGCGTTCTATGCCCTTTGAACTGTGGTAGAACAGCTTCTAGTGCAGATGAAAATCAAGGTAGAACAACGTTCTGCCATGCACTATATTGTTTTCTTCAGAATCTGTTGTACCTGATGAAGGGCTGTCTGTAGCCTGAAAGCTTGTGTTCTGAAAATGTCTTGTTTGTGCAAAAAAAAAGTATCAAATCACCCATTTTGTTCATGATCAGTTTGTTAATTGTCCACCAAACAACACCGATTGTTTCATGGCCTGTGTGACACTTCATCAGAACTGTGATATGTGAGCATGGAGGACAGCTGCTTGAACACATTCTACAGTTCAGCCTTTCAGGACAATAGCAGATATATAAATGCACAAGACATAAGACAAGAAAAGCTCCAAGTAAGTAAGTGAGCTTTGTTCAGATAGCATGAAAGGCTCAAGGGCACAGGCACTATGTATGGAATAAGATACTACAGGGTGTGGGTTGTTGCCTGATAAAAGCACTCCCCAGGTAAACAGCGAGGCATGAGGTGCTTGCACTAAGTGCCTTCAGCATCTAAGAAGTGATCTTATCAGGCAACAACCCACACCTCAGAGTTTCTTATTCCACTTATAAAATTAGTTGCATATGAAAATTAAAATAAAATTAAGCAATATTAGGTAAGAAGAGAAAAAATAATACAAATTATAGAAAGTAGTCCTTACATTATATATTTACTCTATATATTATAATGTAGATGGCGATGCATGTCACTAGAGGCAGTGATACTTAACCCCTCCCCCAACTGTACTGTGCCTGTGGTGCTTTAACCACCCTCCCCACAAACTGTTATAATTTAGTGGATGGCAGGCACTTACATATCCACAACTCTACTGCTCCCCCAGCAGTCTGCTTGAGATGCACACATTGCTGCTTTGCACTAAAAAGGACATGGCCAATAGTACCTCTCAGCAAATCAGGATGCAGGAAATTCCCTATTCATTTAATAAAAGTGTTTAAGTAACCACCACAGCTCTGATAAAGTGGCACACAGGCCATGAAACATCAGCATTATTGAATGTACATGTAATAAACTGATTATGACCTTTACATAGGAGTTGATCCTTTTTTTGCTTCACCAAGTATGTTTGCCTTAATTATTTTTGAACTGTACTTGAATTGACAGGTGCATCCTGAGCTTGATGGAACTAAGCAAGCAGTGTTACCATGACTGATCAATAGGTGGGCAGGACTGACTGGGCATGAATGGCGACTAGAATAAACACATTACATGCAATTGGACACTAGGAGAGAGTAAGTGGGCACTGAAAAGGAGTATACATTAGACCACAGGAAGCATAAAAAAATAACCATGCCTGTGACTGGGCAATAGAAAAGCTACACTGGAATTTACTAGTCATTTGGAAAGGCAAGTAAAGTCTAATAAGGCATCAGTAACTGCATACCTCTCAGCTGTCACACATTATGAGGGACTTCCCTCATTTTGCCACTCAGAACTGCTCTGATCTCCATGAAAAATGTGTTGTCTCAGATTGTAATCTCAGACCTTCAAGCAGACTTTCATAGTAATCTATGAAACTAATTGAAAAATTAAACTGTGTGACTTATTAGTTTCCACAGTCTTCAAAGCTTGTATCTTTATAAAATGTCATACAAAATGAAGGCCAATTCCTTTGTCTTCACTGTCAGAATCCCACAATTTAGTGACAAAAGGCTGAGAGGTACGTCAGTAAGAGCCAAACAGTTTGTTTAGTAAATGAGTCTATGCAGAATTAAGTTACTTTTAAAAACACTGTATGGGGGTTCTGATTTTTAAGGTAAAGTATTGTTTAATTAATTTGTTATAATTCTTTGTCCTAGTTTCATGCATCGATAAGAATCTCAACATTTCCACTGTAGAGGTAAGTTGCAGAAAACAATAATGTCTTTGTAAATAGTCAAACTGATTTCTTTAACCACGATTATGAAACACACAAACATTTATTTTTTTCCTTTGAGAACAAAACTTGCTACAGTGTTTCCCCTTGGAATTTATCATAAAGAGACACAGTCACCCCCACTCCATGGGATGATTTCAGATTTTTAACAATATTTTTGTTAGTGTCCCTGCCCCCAACAAAACAACTGGAGTCACCATATTGCCCCCCCCCCCACAACCACCATCTGAGAAAGCTAGTAATTGCATTCACAGTGGATACCAATGCCAGTCCTGGCTTGGCAAGCAAGGGATATGTGAATACTGGACGGCTACTACCCTCCTTTCCTTACCCTTCAAGATAAGACCAGCGCTCCAAAAGACCAGATCCCACAAACATAAACTTCATAAACAACTGAAGATAAATTTCATGGATTTATTTCCAAGCGCAGACAAACAGCACACGCCACGCTGCCCCAGCACTTCAGCAACTTGCCTTCCTTAGGGGACATGGCCAAGGGAATACACACTGTTCCTTTATATAGGTTACTAATACCCTGACATCACTAATGCATCTTTACCAATACAACAATTTCTCTGATTACATTTTCATTATCACTATTAGTATGTGCGTTCATAACTTAAATAATTTCACATCTAAAATGAATACAAAAAAGTGTCCTTTTTACATAATTAATCAAATAAATCATCAGTAACTAAAATAATATAAGAACAAAAGTGTTTAGGTATTAATTTAGCAAAAAATATATATCATGTTATTATAAGATCCTTGTACACTACAGGAAATTATTGGATACAGTTATCCTCACTTCAAGCACACTATAATTAATCTTTAACTGCATTTACAGTACAAACTCCTATAAATCATTTGTTCATTAAAAAATAAACATATAGATAATTAAACATCAGTCCTACAAGATCTGCATACAAGAGAACTTGTAGCACTGATGTTTAATTATCTATATGTTTATTTTTTAATGAATGAATGATTTATAGGAGTTTATACTGTAAATGCAGTTAAAGATTAATTATAGTGTACTTGAAGTGAGAATAACTGTATCCAATAATTTCCTGTAGTGTACAAGGATCTTATAATAACATGGTATATATTTTTTGCTAAATTAATACCTAAACACTTTTGTTCTTATATTATATTATTTTAGTTATTGATGATTTATTTGATTAATTATGTAAAAAGGACACTTTTTTGTTTTCATTTTAGACGTGGAATTATTTAATTTATGAGCGCACATACTAATAGTGATAACGAAAATGTAATCGGAGAAATTGTTGTATTGGTAAGGATGCATTAGTGATGTCAGGGTATTAGTAACCTATATAAAGGAACAGTGTGTATTCCTTGGCCATGTCTCCTGAGGAAGGCAAGTTGCCAAAGTGCTGGGGCAGTGTAGCGTGTGCTGTTTGTCTGCACTTGGAAATAAATCCATGAAATTTCTCTGAAGTTGTTTATGAAATTTATGTTTGTGAGATCTGGTATTTTGGAGCATGATTCTTATCTTGAATTGTTTTGAATTTATGGTTGGCTCCTGTTGACTAAGTGACCCGCTTAACTCAGGCGCAGGTAATCTCTTTTTTGAACTGTTTCCCTTACCTTTACCCAGAGCCCTGCAGCTCACCTCTGCTATGCACTCAGTCCCCAGCCAGCCTCAGCATATAATTCTGGGCCTGGTGGGCCTGCAGGAACTGAGCAATGACCTCAGCTGACTCAGTACCTAGCCTGTCACCTTCACAACATGGGTGTGTTGTGAGGCACAAGGTAGAGTGAGGTTGTCACCCAAGAAGTGCATGCATTAGAATAGGGCTCACAGCCTGAATTGTGTTATTATTACACTTCCCTGGTGTATAGGCACTCAGCACAAATGCCTCGTGCCTCATCTTCCATGCATTAATTTAGCATTAGCACACACCCTACTGGGGATTATTGCTTGCATATGGCAGCCCATCCTGCATAAGGATGCTTCCAGTTGGATATGGACAGGGAAAGCATCCCAACTAAGACCAAAATTTCAGGAGGGTGGACTTCAGGAAAATGGGTGAAGTGCTAAGGAGCCATCTGGTAGGCATCAGAGCAGATATGGGGTGGACCAAAGGTTGTCCATCATTAAAGAAGGAATATTGGTTGCCACAGATGAATGCATTAGGCTTGGGGGGAAGAACACAAGTGCCAAAGTGCCCAGTTGGTTCAGTTCTGGGGTTGCCCAGGAAGTAAGAGAAAAGAGGCTGGCCTATAGAAAATTCAGGAAGACCAAGAGGGAGAGGGATAGGGAAAATTACCTAAGGTTGGCTAATGAGGCAAGTAAAGAAGTCCAGTGAGCAAAGGCACAGAAGGAGCTGCAGATAGCTGAATGAATTAAGAAAGGGAGAAGGCCCATGGGAAGGAGGAAGAGGACACTACAAGGAAGGAAGCAGCTCCTGGTGGGGACTCATTAGGGGGATAGAACTGGGGGGAGCAGGGAAAAATGAAGTAAGGTGCCTGCCTGGTGCCATGGCTTGGAGGGAGAGGAAGCGCATCCTCAGGATCACAAGAACAGCTGTACGGGAGTCCGAGCAGGATGTCATTGCCCACCTAGGGACAAATGACTTGGCTCAACATGAGATTAGAGATGTGCAGAAGGACTTTGTAGAATTGGGGAGGGACCTAAGACAAGTAGCACACACAGTATCCTTCTCAGAGGTGCTGCCTGTCAATGGCATGAGTGAGGCGAGGGTACTTTGCACCACGCAGTTTAATGAATGGTTGAAAAAATGGTGTGGAGAACAGGGGTTTGGCTTCACTGGGGACTGGGGTTCCACCTGGAGGGACACCAGCCTATACTGGCAGGATGGTCGCCATCTGTCCAGGAAGGGAACAAGTCTTTTGAGCAATCGTTCAAATGCTTATTGGCAAGCTTTTAAACTAGTTAAGGGGGAGGCACTGATAAGGCAGGAAAATCCCAGCCTCCCTACAAAACAGGGTACTAAATGAGAAAAAGACCGAGGTAGAAAGGTCAGTGGGGGATGCTGCAACAGAAGGTAAAGCCATCAAAAAATGGAGAGCAATGAGTACCAATGCCTGTAGTCTGAGTAACAAGCTTCCTGAATTAGTGGCCTTGATGGAGGAGGAACATCTGGATATCGTGGCAGTCACAGAAACATGATACACACAAAACCATGACTGGGACGTAAACATACCAGGATACACTATCTACAGGAGGACAGGGAGGGTAAAGAGAGGAGGAGGAGTAGCTCTTTACATAAGGAAGGAATCAAAGCAACAGAACAAAAGGAAAACAAGGAGGAGAAGAAGCACTGTGGGTAAATTTGAGACCGCAATGGAACCACAACTGCACAGGGGTTGTAGACAGACTCTTCTCAGGGGAGGAAATGGACAAGAAAATGATAGAAAGTATACTTAGAATGGCAGAAAAAGGGGAGATATTGCTGATGGGTGATCTGCATATGCCAGATGTTAAGTGGAGTGCAGTTGCAGCAGCCACTTCGAAGAGTGGGGTTATTCTAGATGCCCTACAGGGGGCATGCCTTAGACAACTAGTATTGGAGCCCACTCGAGAGGGAGCAATCTTAGACCTGGTTCTCTTAAATGGAGATGAAGAGAAAATCTCAGATGTAGAAGTGGGTAGCCATCTGGGAACTAGCGACCATCGAACAGTATGGTTCACAATAAACACAGCAATAGAGTCAAGTCATACAAAGGCAAAAGTACTGGACTTTAGGAGGGCTGACTTTGCCAAAATGGGTGCGTGCCTAAGGAATGCACTAGCAAATGGGCAGGAAGGAGGGGAGGAAGAACAATGGTCGAATAATAAAACTGCCATCACAGAGGTAACAAGCCTTTGTGTGAAGCAAATAAACAAAATGAAACGATGTAAGAAACCACTATGGTTCTCAAAGGAAGTGGCAGTGAAGGTTCTAGAGAAAAAGAAAGCATTCAGGAAGTACAAGGAATCACAGAAGGAGCAGGACAGAGAACTGTATCAGTTAAAGCAAAGGAAGCTGGGAAGGCAGTCAGAACAGCAAAGGCCCAAACCGAGGAAAAGATAGCCAACTTGGTTAAGAAGGAGGATAAAACCTTTATAGGTACATCAAGGAGCTAAGGAAGACCAAGGGAGGTATAGTGAGGCTTAATAAAGAGAAGGGAGGGTGGGCAGAGGGTGACTGTGAAAAGGCAGATACTAAACAAATATTTTTGCTCAGTATTTACAAAGGAAGAGGGGGAGGTACCTAAAACAAACAGTAGAAACACTCTGGATGCAGAAGTTGATACCAGCCCATTTACAGAAGAAAGGGTTCTGAAAGAACTCTTAAAGCTGAAGGTGGACAAAGCAATGGGGCCTGATGGGATTCATCCCAGAATTCTAAAAGAACTAAGGGTAGAACTAGTGACACCACTAACTACCTTCTTTAACAAATCATGGGAGGATGGGGTGGTACCCAAGGACTGGAGGAGGGCAGATGTAATTCCCTTCACAAAAGTGGGAGCAAGGCAGAAGCAGGAAACTACAGACCTGTTAGTTTAACCTCAGTGGTAGGGAAAATGATGGAATCATTTCTGAAGGAAAGAATTGTCGAGTATCTAGAGGCCAGAGGGGCACAGGACCCAAGGCAGCATGGATTCACAGCGGGAAGGTCATGCCAGACAAATCTGATAGATTTCTTTGATTGGGTGACCAACGTAGTAGAGCAGGGAGGGGCTGTGGACATGACCTACCTAGACTTTAGCAAGGCATTTGACACAGGCTCACACAAAAGATTAATATACAAGTTAGCCAGCCTGGGAGTGGGTCCCAAAATGACAGCCTGGGTAAAGAATTGGCTGGAGAATAGGACACAGAGAGTAATAGTAAATGGAGTCCACTCTGAAGAAAGGGGGTTACTAGTGGGCACCGCAGGGTTCAGTATTAGATCGTCCTCTTCAATGTCTTTATAAGCGTACATTGCAGAGGGACTGGAAGGAAAAGTATGTCTCTTTGCAGATGACACAAAGATCTGCAACAGAGTTGATGCACAAAGTGGGTGGAAAGGATGAGAAGGGACTTGGCAAGGTTAGAGGAATGGTCAAATGTATGGCAGCTTAGATTCAATGCTAAGAAGTGCAAGGTAATGCACGGGAAACAAAAACCCAGAGGAAGAGTACACAATGGGGGGTGAGATACTAACAACAACAAAAATGGAAAGGGACCTGGGGTAGTCATATCAGATGACCTAAAGGTGGGCAAGCAATGTGAGAGGGCAGCAAGGAGGGCTGGGGGGATACTGGGATGCATAGGGAGAGGCATCACCAGTAGGAAACAGGAAGTTATTATCCCTCTGTACAGACAGCTGGTGAGACCCCATCTGGAGTACTCGTGCAGTTCTGGAGACCCAATCTCCGCAAAGACATAGACAGGATGGAAGCTGTCCAGAGGAGGGCAACTAAAATGGTGCAGGGTCTGCACTGGAAGACATATGAAGAGTGACTTAAGGAGCTTAATATGTATAGCCTCGAGGAAAGGAGGGAGAGGGGGACATGATAGAAACTTTCAAGTACCTCAAGGGAATCAACAAAGTCCAAGAGGGTAGCATCTTTCAAAAAAGAGGTGTGCAAGAACAAGGGCACAATTTGAAGATAGAGGGGGGGTGCTCAGAGGTAATTTGAAGTATTTTTTCTCAGAGAGGTTGTGGATGCATGGAACGGCCTTCGGAGGAGGTTGTGAGTCAAAAACAGTGGTGGAATTCAAGCATGTGGGACAGTCATAAGGCAATTCTAGGGGTGGGGGTAGGAAGAAGTAGGCTGCTGGTTAACTAGGATCTGCAGCTTATCCATTAGGTAGGGAAATGGGCAGACTGGGTGGCCAAGCGGTCCTTATCTGCTGTCAAATTCTATGTTTCTATGTTTTTTTGTTTTAAGACTTTATTTCGTTATATAAGTGAAAAAAGGAACAAGAAGGGAGGGCTTGTTAGGCTTAAGAATGGGGTGGAATGGGTGGAGGATAATGGGGAAGAGCAGAGATACTAAATGGATACTTCTGTTCTGTCTTCACCAGGGAGAAGGGGGGAGGGGAACACAGATGTAGTGATAGAGTAGGATAGAGTAAGGGAGGGGCTGCTGGCATTGAAGGTGGACAAATCACCAGGCCTGGACAGAGTACATCCAAAGGTACTAAAGGAACTGGCTGAGAAGCTGGCAGGGCCACTGTCAGACCTATTTAATAATTCACTAGAGTCAGGCATAGTGCCGTAGGACTGGAGAACAGCACATGCAGTGCCCTCCATAAAAGCGGTCCCAAGGATGACCCATGAAATTACAGACCAGTCTGTCTGACCTCCATTGTGGGCAAGCTCATGGAAACCACACTAAAGGAAAGGTTGGTGGAATATCTAGAGGAGCATGGACTCCAGGATGTGAGGCAGCATGGTTTCATTGGGGGGGGGGGGCACGTCAAACAAATCTGTGTCACTAAGACATTAGACAGGGGCCAAGCAGTAGACATCCTCTATCTTGATTTCAGCAAGGCCTTTGACTCTGTGCCCCACAAAAGGTTGATCAGGAAGTTGGTGGATCTCGGGGCTGGGGAAAAAGATGGCCAGATGGGTAGAAAACTGGCTGAGGGACAGAACCCAAAGGGTGGTTGTGGGGGAGAGTTATCTGGCACTAGACAGGTAACCAGTGGTGTCCTGCTGGAGCCAGTGTTGGTCAATGTCTTCATCAGTGACATTGGGAATGGCACTAAGGACAAAATGTGCCTATTCATGGATGACACCAAGGTCTGTGGGAGAGAGGACACAGCTGAAAGGATACAGGACATGCAGGAAGATCTGGAAAACCTGGGGAGGTGGTCCAGAATCTGGCAATTTGGCTTCAATGCCAAGAAATGCAAACTTATGCATATTGGAGCCAAGAATCTCAGGACAGAGTACTACATGTGTGGAGTCCGAGTATCTGCATCAGAGGAGGAGAAGGACCTGGAAGTTATGATCATTAGTAACCTAAAGCACTCCATGCAGTGCAAGAAAGCAGCGGCAAAGGCAAACAAGATGCTGGGATGCACATCTAGGGGGATCAGTAGTAAGAGAGAGGATGTCATACTGCCCTTGTACAGGTTATTGGTAAGGCCTCATCTAGAGTACGGAGTTCAGTACTGGTGCCCACACCTCAAAAACATAGAAACATAGAATTTGACAGCAGATAAGGACCGCTTGGCCCACCCAGTCTGCCCATTTCCCTACCTAATGGATAAGCTGCAGATCCTAGTTAACCAGCAGCCTACTTCTTCCTACCCCCATCCCCTAGAATTGCCTTATGACTGTCCCATGCAGGCTTGAATTCTACCACTGTTTTTGACTCCACAACCTCCTCCGGAAGGCCATTCCATGCATCCACAACCCTCTCTGTGAAAAAATACTTCCTTAAATTACCTCTGAGCCCCCCCATCTTCAGATTGTGCCCCTTGTTCTTGCACACCTCTTTTTTTGAAAGATGCTACCCTCTTGGACTTTGTGGATTCCCTTGAGGTACTTGAAAGTTTCTATCATGTTCCCCCTCTCCCTCCTTTCCTCGAGGCTATACATATTAAGCTCCTTAAGTCTCTCTTCATATGTCTTCCAGTGCAGACCCTGCACCATTTTAGTTGCCCTCCTCTGGACAGCTTTCATCCTGTCTATGTCTTTGCAGAGATTGGGTCTCCAGAACTGCATGCAGTACTCCAGATGGGGTCTCACCAGCTGTCTGTGCAGAGGAATAATAACTTCCTGTGTTCTACTGGTGATGCCTCTCCCTATGCATCCCAGCATCCCCCCAGCCCTCCTTGCTGCCCTCTCACATTGCTTGCCCACCTTTAGGTCATCTGATATGACTACCCCCAGGTCCCTTTCCATTTTTGTTAGTATCTCACCCCCCATTGTGTACTCTTCCCCTGGGTTTTTGTTTCCCAGGTGCATTACCTTGCACTTCTTAGCATTGAATCTAAGCTGCCATACATTTGACCATTCCTCTAACCTTGCCAAGTCCCTTCTCATCTTTCCACCCCACCTTGTGCATCAACTCTGTTGCAGATCTTTGTGTCATCTGCAAAGAGACATACTTTTCCTTCCAGGCCCTCTGCAATGTCAACTTATAAAGACATTGAAGAGGACCGATCTAATACTGAACCCTGCTGTTCCCACTAGTAACTCCTCTCTTCAGAGTGGACTCCATTTACTATTACTCTCTGTGTCCTATTCTCCAGCCAATTCTTTACCCAGGCTGTCATCTTTGGACCCACTCCCAGGCTGGCTAACTTGTATATTAATTTTTATGGGACTGTGTCAAATGCCTTGCTAAAGTCTAGGTAGGCCATGTCCACAGCCCCTCCCTGATCTACTCACGTTGGTCACCCAGTCAAAGAAATTATCAGATTTGTCTGGCATGACCTTCCCGCTGTGAATCCATGCTGCCTTGGGTCCTGTGCCTCTCTGGTCTCTAGATACTTGACAATTCTTTCCTTCAGAAGTGATTCCATCATTTTCCCTACCACTGAGGTTAAACTAACAGGTCTGTAGTTTCCTGCTTCTGCCTTGCTCCCACTTTTGTAAAGGGGAATCACATCTGCCCTCCTCCAGTCCTCGGGTACCACCCCATCCTCCCATGATTTGTTAAAGAGGGTAGTCAGTGGTGTCACTAGTTCTACCCTTAGTTCTTTTAGAATTCTGGGATGAATCTCATCAGGCCCCATTGCTTTGTCCACCTTCAGTTTTAAGAGTTCTTTCAGAACCCTTTCTTCTGTAAATGGGCTGGTATCAACTTCTGTATCCAGAGTGTTTCTACTGTTTGTTTTAGGTACCTCCCCCTCTTCCTTTGTAAATACTGAGCAAAAATATGTTTAGTTCAGTATCTGTTTGTTTAGTTTAGTATCTCTGCCTTTTCACAGTCACCCTCTGCCCATCCTCCCTCCCCTTTATTAAGCCTCACTATCCCTCCCTTGGTCTTCCTTTGCTCCCTGATGTACCTATAAAAGGTTGTATCCCCCTTCTTAACTGAGTTGGCTATCTTTTCCTCGGTTTGGGCCTTTGCTGTTATGACTGCCTTCCCAGCTTCCTTTTGCTTTAACTGATATAGTTCTCTGTCCTGCTCCTTCTGTGATTAACCTGCTGGAGACTGTCCAGGGGAGGGCTACAAAGATGATAGCCAGTAAGGCATACAAGAGAGGTTGAGGGCACTGAACATGTACTCCATGGAAGACAGGGAGAGAGAGAGAGAGAGAGGACATGATTGGGACCACCAGGTACTTGAAAGGGATAAATCGCTGATAAGGAGAGTCTCTTTAAGCTGAGTGGGAACCATAGCATGAAGGGTACAGTATTGAGCTGGGGGCTGGTAGGTTTGGAGGGAGGTCAGGAAGCACTTCTTCACAGAGATGGTTGTGGACACTTGGAATGCGCTGCTAGAAGAGGTAATCTCATTGAAGATAGTGGGCAGCTTTAGAGAGGCTGGGATAGGTATAGGGAAGGTAAAGATCATGGGTAGGGAGGATGGGAGGAGGGAGGAGGACAGGGACATTAGCTCAAGCTGTGGACTCTGCAATATGAGCAGACTTGATAGACCAAACAGCCTTCTTCTGCTGATGTCTTCATATGTTTGTATGTTACAATCAAAGTGTAACAGCTGAGATTATAACATGTGAAGCATTAGAGTTCAGTCTACCTGCCCAGCTAAATGGTAATTTTCCTTCAGCCAAATGGTGGCACTTCTGCCTCTGAGACGTGGGATACCTGGTTCAATGCCAGCACTCAGCAGCTACTCATCAAGGCTTGTAACTCAGTCTGCCGAAAGTGTCCCCATAAGCTAGATAATGACAAACTGTCATCATCTCCCATTTTAGTTTTAAAAGGTGACCAAAGTCTGCCTTCAGGTCATCATCTGTGTCCTTTTACAGAAACATCACTGGACATAAGTAAAGGAACACTATTATCATTCCCTCTGAAGATTGTGAAACAATTTTCCAGTTCCCTGCAAAAAACAACATTGACATTGGCAAGTCTTAAATGTCATTACATGCCCCTCAAATTTTAATTTAAGAACGGTGCAATCTTTCCTTCTTAAAGACATCATCGGCATTAACACGTCAGCTGTTTTCCTTTAGACTTCATCTGCCCCTACTGCTTTTTTTGACCTGAAGCCATAATCCTCTCTAACTTTAGAATCATTTTCATGGTGACATGTTGTAATTATTTAGAGAATTGTGACTTCACAATAGGTATATTTTAAAGTGTGAATAGATGGGAACAAAGAAACAGAGAAGCATAGAATTTTCAAGCAGATAAGAACCACTTGGTCCACTAATCCATCTGTTTATCTCTACCTACAGTATGCCTGGAGACACTACTTGATATCCAGTTCTTTTTCCCGTCTCTCATTCTTTTCCCATAAGATTCTCTTATATCTATCCCAAACTTTCTTGAACCCTCCCACTGTTTTCATCCTAAGTACTTCTGCTGGTAAACTGTTCCAGGAATCAACCACCCTTTCTGTAAAGAAGACATTTCTTACATCTTTCCTGAATTTGCCACTTCCAGCTTCAAATCATGCCCCTTTTCTTGAGCTCATTTTCTTCTGAATCACATTCCCATCCTGTACCTTATTTACCCTCTTTAGGTATTTACTGTATATGTGTGATGGACTTGTGCTCTGATCTGATGGAGTGAGTGGAACACCGAGGTCCGAATTAATGTGGATAGATGAAGGTTACCCAGACAAGGAGAGGCAGGAGTCATCCAAGAGATTTGATGCCCGCAGGGCTTTATTCAGTATCAGTGGGTAAGGAGACACAGTCACAGGAGAGGTAGGCAACACAACAATAGAGAGAAAGAACTGCTTTTATCTCACAATGCTGAAACAACTACCAGAAAATATGTTGAGGTGCACCTTGGCCTATTGCCACTATACTCTAAGATTTCTTAGCAGTAAGCTGTACGTAAAATTAGTACTATACAGAAATCAGGTTCTACTCACTACCCATAGTATCTAGGTTTACTAGGACCACAGAATCATAACAAAGTCCAACTGTCTGAAGTCTTCATGCGCACCGTCGATCTCCGTTTGTAGCTACAAGAGAAGTAGAACAAAACTGTAGAACACCTGGACACAATTCCCAGCAAAGAGCTAGTTAAGGCTACTGGGGTGGTGAGAGGTTTGGTAAACAGACCATAGGTTCCTCGGCAAAACCCACTCTCTCCAAGGCTGCCGGAAAGAAAAACCAGAGAAGCTGGTTTCTGGAATGAACCTACTTTTGGGTTGTGGGATTTAACACTGGATGTAAAGAATTCCTCGGCCAAAACCCCCTTCTAGGGCCACCAATGATGAAGAGGAACCAGGAGATGCGTGGTGACAAATCCACCGAAGGACTGCCATGACCTGGACGATGCTGCAGCACTCCAAGGGCCAGCAAGCCTTTGAAGGATCTGAGGTAAAGAAGAATCTCCAATGCAAGCAGGAACCAGATGGATCTGAAGTGAAGATGGTTGATTATGAAGGAACATCACAAGGAACTGGAACAAAACAATGAAATGGCGGACGCATCCCACACTGGGCTTCGACGGACTCAACTTGTGGCGAATGACCAGGGGACACAGACCAGGTTCTTCCAGGATGTGCACACTCTTCTGTGGAGGGCAACCAACTTCGGGACATCCAGATCAGGAACCAAATGAAACGACACTGGCAAGGCGGTTGTGATGCGCTTGAACTCCGGCAAATGTAACTTCGAGCTATAGAACAGAATAAACGGCAGGTGCAACATGTACGAACTACGACAAACTCAACTTCGGCAAATGACACGGAAGGAGCAGATGATCTGCTGGTCGGATACTTTTCGTTGAAGGATGATGATGAAGATGTCTTCTTCCAGGTAGAGACTGATTCTGGATACATAGAACAGCAAACCACACCATGGAACATCAATGTGGCGGAAGATTGAGTCTGTTCCCATATGCTGGCCACTGTAGCTAATTGACACACCTTCTCACGATACCAAGAGAACTGCATGGTGACCAGGAAATTTGCCAGGAGAAGGGGTAAATTATCAATTTTGGGGCAATTATTTACTTGTGGGGCAATTGTTCAGATGCACATGCAGTTGTTCAGAAACATAGGGCAATTGTTCAGATGCATGGGACCATTGTTCAGATGCCAGGGCAATTGTTCATATGCCTGGAGCAATTGTTCAGATACACAGGGTAATTGTTCAGATACACAGTGCAATTATTCAGATACCAGTGCAATTGTTCAGATACCAGGGTAATTGTTCACATGCCTGGAGAAATTTTTCAGATACACAGGGCAATTGTTCAGATACACAGGGAAATTATTCAGATACCAAGGCAATTGTTCAGATACCAGGGCAATTGTTCAGATGCCGAGGGCAAATGACCACAATCCTGATGTCACAATGCAGTCTTGGTGCTTTTAGTAATTATACAATCTTTCAGATGCTTGAGCAATAAACAGTTGTATAAACAGTATAGCAAACAGTCACTTTGCAGCATATTGTAAGTTAAGCACCTTTGATTGGACCCTTTTCTCACTTTAGGACCTTCCTGGATAGGATCTGGCTACACTGAACCTTTGCTATGAATGCCCCAACTACTGGACTCGGATACCATTTGCTGCTAGACCAGCTGCCCTGAATACTAGAGTCCTAAATGCCTTAATTACTGTGGGGCCTGAATGCCCTAATTACTACTAGGCTGGCTTGCCCTAGCTTGCAGGCCTGGGCTGCCCTTCTTCCTCGGAGCTGGCTTTCCCTAACTGGCTAGGCCAGGCTGCCTTACTACTGCAGGGCTGGCTTGCCCTAACTCACTAGGCTGGGCTGCTTTACTTTGGGCCTGGCACCCTAAATACTGTGGGCCTGGTGCCCAGCTTTACTTCAGGCCTGGCGCCCTAAATACTGTGGGCCTGGTGCCTAAGACCTGTGGGCCTGGTGCTTTGCTGCGTACTTCAGTCCTGGCACCCATTATACTGTGGGCCAGATGCCCTAAACCCTGTGGGCCTGATGCCCTGCTTTACATTGGGCCTTGTGCCTTCATTACTCTGGGCCTGGTGCCCACTCTACATTTGGGCCTGGTACCCTGCTTTACTCAGGGCTGAGCATTGCCCCTTTAGTTCTGTGGCCCCTTTAAATTCCTAAGGCTCTCTGAGCCTGCTGTCACTCCTGTGGCATGTTGCCTCCTTCGTCCCACCCCTCTAATAGATATTCAACAGGCCTTTTACTTGCCTGGCCTGTAAGCTCCTCCCCAGGGGTGTCGCTACCTTCCCAGTCCCTCCTGAATATTAAATGATATCGGGTCTTAGCCCTCTGACCCTCCCTCTTCCCTGTGCACCTTGTGCGCTAGCTAGTAAATAAAAATTAAAAAAACAGTCTCTCAATACTTCAGGCGGACAGCACGAATCAGCGTGCTGCTGCCGACTCACCGCACCACAAGATTCAGGAGGCAAACGGGAGGCGGGCAGTGCTCTGGCAGTGGGAGAGAGTGAACGAAGCTGCAGGCAAAGTGAGGGACAACCTAGGGTGCCTCAGATGGCAGACGGATGACCGGCGATGTGGCACTGGCAAGCCGCTAACAGGGGACCAGGAAATATATAAAAAAAAATAAGGGCTAAAACAATAAAATGACAGGGCTCTTAAGCCCAGGACGATCGAACTGATGTTTTCTTTCTTCATGATGCCCGATGGCACCACCGACCACAACACACAGCAGCAGGAGGAGTCTTCAGGCAGTGGAGGCAGAGCAGGCACACAGCTAAGTCCTCAGGGATGGCTTCAACACCCAGGTAAGCCCTAACCTGTCCTTTGACTTACTGTGTCCTCTCTCCTCTACAGCTGCCCAGGAACAACTGGCCAAAAAAAAAAAACAATTGCACTTTCAAACTTGAACCCCCGGGTTCTAGAATGCCTGGAGTGGAATGCTGTGCATGAGCAGCTCAGCACAGCATTCCATCCAGGCCAGTGTTACCAGAGCCGTATGAAATCTATTTTTTACAGTGTTTTAAGGGCACAGGGCACTTTTCGTTGTTATATACAGTTGTTTCTCCATTTTCACTTATCCCCTGCAGTCTACACCTGCAGCAGGCACCCTGGGCACCTGTAAAACCCCAATTGATTTATTGCTTTAATTTTTTCTGTGATGCCCCAACTTTGGGGCATTACATATGTCTCTGTCACATCCCCTCTCTCGCATCTCCTGCTGGGTGTACATACTGAGTTCCTTCAGTCACTCCTAAGTCTTTTGTTGAAGACCCCTCAACATTTTAATTGCTCTCTTCCTGACTGCCTCCACTCTTTCTATGTCCTTTCATAGATGTGGTCTCCAGAACTGTACATGGTATTCTAGATGAAGTCTTGCTAGTGTCCTGTAAAGAGGCAACACCACCTCCCCAATTCAGCTGGTGATACCTCTCCCTATGCAACTCAGCATCCAACCATCCTTCCCAATTGCCTGGCTACCTTTAGATCATTTGAGATAATTACTCTGATATCTCTATCCTGCTTTTTGTTGTCAGTATTATTCCTCCCAGTTTGTATCCAGCCTCTGGATTTCTGATCCCCAAGAGCATCAGTGTGCACTTTTTCACATTGAACCCCAGCTGCCATACTCTAGACCACTCCTCGAGTTTCAGGTCGCTGTCCATCCTTTCTAACACCTTTCTCCCCACCACCAGAATGTCTACCCTGTTACAGATCTTGGTGCCATCTGCAAAGAGGCAGACCTACTCTTCCAGTTCCTGTGCAATTTTACTTATAAATACATTGAAGACGATCAGCCCCAGCACTGATTCTTGTAGCACCCCACTAGTCACCATCCCTCCCAAGCATGCTCCATTTACCACCACCCCCTGTCTCCTATCTCTTAACCAGTTCTATAGCCAGTTTAATACCTTCAGACCCACTCCTAGGCTACCCAGTTTGTTTAATAATCTTCATGCTGAATGGTGTTGAATGCTTTACTGAAATCTAGGAGTGCCACATCCACTGCACTACCCAGATCTACTTCCTTTGCCACCCTTTCAAAGAAATCCATCAGATTCATTTGACATGACCTCCCCCCTGTAAATCCATGCTGTCCCCAATCTTGTAACCCGTTTGCCTCAAGATAATCCACTGTCCTCTCCTTCAACAATGACTCCATTAAAGTGATTTTGTGAGCTTTGCCTTAGCAAATGGGATTAGTAACTTGTAGTAACCTGTAGGAGTTGTGATTCAATCTCCTTCCATTGAAACTGCCAAAAAGTGCATTTTCTCATGAAATAAATGCTTTTATTTTTGTGCTCTGCTTCATTTGCATACTCCCCCTTTTAAGTTCATCGTGCTCATAAGTACAGATGAACTTGTTGATATGAGAATTGCTAAACAGGGGTGTGAGAGGTGCTAGTCCAATGACCAGTGGTGCTGCAGGGGCCAGTCCATGGCAAGTAAATCAGCAGGCAGTGTTCTGATGACACTGTTTTGCTGAGGAGGCTGGTCTGGGCAAACATTTCAAAGGACAGGGTCGACACTGCATGCGGCTCTATCCTTCAAAATGCGGAGCCATTCAGCAGCAGCTCAGCGTGCTCTCCTGGTTAAACTATTTCTCCATCTGTGCAGCTCAGTGTATTCTCCTGGTTAAACAATTTCCGGTCCCTGCATTTAAACAATTTCCCTGTCCCTGCTGGCTGCAGCTCACCACGCCTCCTATTTAAACAATCCTCCAGTCCCTGCAGCTGAGCGTGTCTCTTCTTGTTAAACAATTCCCCATCCCTGCACCCCATAGTGTGTTTTTGCCTGGTTAAACAATTCTCTTTCCCTTTCCAGCACTGGGATGCCCACTCCTGGTGTCAGATTGCCCCCTTCCCTCTGCCTATATCTGTAACCAACATCGGGTGCCTAATTCTTTGTTGGCATCCCCCCCCCACACACACACACATACACTGTATTGTAATTTGTGGCACAATGAGAGCCCACCCCAATGTGTGTAAATGTATAGGTTTTTTTGGTTGGTTTTACCTGTAAATGAAGAAAACCTTCCCTCGCGGTCTTCATTTTTTTTTTTTATTTCACCTATAAAAATGAAAATGGTCCCTCATTGTCTCCCCATCCCCCTCCCCCATCCTGACCCTCCTTCTATCCACCCAACTCACCGCACCCCCTCCTTACCCCATACTTACCCTCCGAGGTCAGCAGGTGCGATCTTCTGCAGAGCGGGATACATCTGCACTCTTCAAAGCCGACCGGCAAACTGAAAGAATTCAAGGTAAGCCTTATAATGGGAATCAATGGGGGTTTCAACTTACCTTGATATATAGAAACACAGAAACATAGAATTTGACGGCAGATAAGGACCGCTTGGCCCACCCAGTCTGCCCATTTCCCTACCTACTGGATAAGCTGCAGATCCTAGTTAACCAGCAGCCTGCTTCTTCTTACCCCAACCCCCCAGAATTGCCTTATGACTGTCCCATGCATGCTTGAATTCCACCACTGATTTTGACTCCACAACCTCCTCCGGAAGGCTGTTCCATGCATCCACAACCCTCTCTGTGAAAAAATACTTCCTTAAATTACCTCTGAGCCGCCCCCCTCTATCTTCAAATTGTGCTTTCTTGTTCTTGCACACCTCTTTTTGTGAAAGATGCTACCCTCTTGGACTTTGTTGATTCCCTTGAGGTACTTGAAAGTTTTTATCATGTCCCCCCTCTCCCTCCTTTCCTCGAGGCTATACATATTAAGCTCATTAAGTCTCTTTTCATATGTCTTCCGGTGCAGACCCTGCACCATTTTAGTTGCCCTCCTCTGGACAGCTTCCATCCTGTCTATGTCTTTGTGGAGATTGGGTCTCCAGAACTGCACACAGTACTCAGATGGGGTCTCACCAGCTGTCTGTACAGAGGGATAATAACTTCCTGTTTTCTACTGGTGATGCTCTCCCTATGCATCCCAGTAACCCCCAGCCCTCCTTGCTGCCCTCTCACATTGCTTGCCCACCTTTAGGTCATCTGATATGACTACCCCAGGTCCCTTTCCATTTTTGTTGTTGTTAGTATCTCACCCTCCATTGTGTACTCTTCTCATGGGTTTTTGTTTCCCAGGTGCTACCTTGCACTTCTTAGCATTGAATCTAAGCTGCCATACATTTGACCATTCCTCTAACCTTGCCAAGTCCCTTCTCATCCTTTCCACCCCACCCTGTGCATCAACTCTGTTGCAGATCTTAGTGTCATCTGCAAGAGACATACTTTCCTTCCAGTCCTTCCACAATGTCGCTTATAAAGACATTGAAGAGGACCGGTCCTAATACTGAACCCTGCGGTACCCCACTAGTAACCCCCCTTTCTTCTGAGTGGACTCCATTTACTATTACTCTCTGTGTCCTATTCTCCAGCCAATTCTTTACCCAGGCTGTCATCTTGGGACCCACTCCCAGGCTGGCTAACTTGTATATTAATCTTTTGTGTGGGACTGTGTCAAATGCCTTGCTAAAGTCTAGGTAGGCCATGTCCACAGCCCCTCCCTGATCTACTACTTCAGTCACCCAGTCAAAGAAATCTATCAGATTTGTCTGGCATGACCTTCCCGCTGTGAATCCATGCTGCCTAGGGTCCTGTGCCCTCTGGCCTCTAGATACTCGACAATTCTTTCCTTCAGAAGTGATTCCATTATTTCCTATCACTGAGGTTAAACTAACAGGTCTGTAGTTTCCTGCTTCTGCCTTGCTCCCACTTTTGTGAAGGGGAATCACATCTGCCCTCCTCCAGTCCTCGGGTACCACCCCATCCTCCCATGATTTGTTAAAAAGGGTAGTCAGTGGTGTCACTAGTTCTTCCCTTAGCTCTTTTAGAATTCTGGAATGATTCCCATCAGGCCCCATTGCTTTGTCCACCTTCAGTTTTAAGAGTTCTTTCAGAACCCTTTCTTCTGTAAATGGGCTGGTATCAACTTCTGTATCCAGAGTGTTACTACTGTTTGTTTTATGTACCTCCCCTCTTCATTTGTAAATACTGAGCAAAAATATTTGTTTAGTATCCCTGCCTTTCACAGTCTCCTCTGCCCACCCTCCTCCCTTTATTAAGCCTCACTATACCTCCTTGGTCTTCCTTTTGCTCCCTGATGTACCTATAAAAGGTTTTATCCCCTTCTTAACTGAGTTGGCTATCTTTCCCTCGGTTTCCTTTGCTGTTCTGACTGCCTTCCCAGCCTCCTTTGCTTTAACTGATACAGTTCTCTGTCCTGCTCCTTCTGCGATTCCTTGTACTTCCTGAATGCTTTCTTTCTCTTGAACCTTCACTGCCACTTCCTTTGAGAACCATAGTGGTTTCTTACATCGTCTTGTTTTGTTTATTTGCTTCACACAAGGCTTGTTACCTCTGTGATGGCAGTTTTATTATTCCCCATTGTTCTTCCTCCTCCTTCCTGCCCATTTGCTAGTGCATTCCTTAGGCACTCACCCATTTTGCAAAGTCAGCCCTCCTAAAGTCCAGTACTTTTGTCTTTGTATGGCTTGACTCTATTGCTGTGTTTATTGTGAACCATACTGTTCGATGGTCGCTAGTTCCCAGATGGCTACCCACTTCTACATCTGTGATCCTCTCTCCATCTCCATTTGAGAGAATCAAGTCTAATATTGCTCCCTCCTCGAGTGGGCTCCAGTACTAGTTGTCGAGGCATGCCCCTGTAGGGCATCTAGAATAACTGCACTCTTGAAGTGGCAGCTGCAACTGCACTCCAGTTAACATCTGGCATATTCAGATCACCCATCAGCAATACCTCCCCTTTTCTGCCATTCTAAGTATACTTTCTATCATTTCCCTGTCCATTTCTTCCCCTGAGAAGGGTCTGATCTAACCCTATGCGTATTGTGGTGCCATTGCCTGTCTCCAAATTTACCCACAGTGCTTTCTCCTCCCTGTTTACCCTTTTGTTCTGTTGCTTTTATTCCTTCCCTATGTAAAGAACTACTCCTCCTCCTCTTTACCCTCCCTGTCCCTCCTGTAGACAGTGTATCTGGTATGTTTATGTCCCAGTCATGGTTTGTGTGTACCATGTTTCTGTGACTGCCACGATATCCAGATGTTCCTCCTCCATCAAGGCCACTAATTCAGGAAGCTTGTTACCCAGACTACGGGCATTAGTACTCATTGCTCTCCATTTTTGATGGCTTTACCTTCTGTTGCAGCATCCCCAATGACAGTTCTACCTCAGTCTTTTCTCATTTAGTACCCTGTTTTGTAGGGAGGCTGGGATTTTCCTACTGCTTGTCAGTGCCTCCCCTTTGACTAGTTTAAAAGCTTGCCAATGAAGCATTTAAACCGATTGCTCAAAGACTTGTTCCTTCCTGGATAGATGCAGACCATCCTGCTAGTATAGGCTGGTGTCCCTCCAGGTGGAACCCCAGTCCCCAATGAAGCTAAACCCTGTGCTCCGCACCATTTTTCAACCATTCATTAAACTGCATGGTGCCATTACCCTCGCCTCCCCATGCTTTTGACAGGCAGCACCTCTGAGAAGGATACTGTGTGTGCTACTTGTCTTGGGTCCCTCCCCAACTCTGCAATGTCCTCCTGCACTGCTCTAATCTCATGATGAGCCAAGTCATTTGTCCCTAGGTGGACAATTCGTCCAGCTCGGAATCCCTTGCAGCTGTTCTCGTGATCCTGAGGATGCGCTTCCTGTCCCTCCAAGCCATGGCACCAGGCAGGCACCTTACTTCATTTTTCCCAGCTCCCCCCAGTTCTATACCCCTAATAACTGAGTCCCCCACCTGGAGCTGCTTCCATTCCCTGTGGTGTCCTCTGCCTCCTTCCTGTCGGCCTCCCTTGTGACAGTTATCATCAGTCTTCTCTGCGGGTGCATCCATAGGGGAGCTATGCTCCCCCAGACTGGTGTATGGATTGTGGAGTGGAACAATTGACTGGGTGTGCCTCTGTTCCACCCTCCTCACCCTCCCTGAGCCCATTGTGGTCCAACTGCTGTGCTTTCTTCGCAACCTCTGAGGTAGTGGTGGTGGCGCTAGTGCTCCCTGGATGGGGGAGGTTCCCTTCCTACTGTCCAGTGTGCCAGCCAGTTTTAGGAATTTTGGGCCTACATTTTCAACATGGGGTTCTTGGGACCCCATCTCCTGAACATGTTAGTGTCATTTTGTTCATCGGTCCCAAAAGGTGATTTCACGGTCACTGTGCAGAATCACCTTTTGTGACCAAGTAACCAAACAACAGAGTCACCGTTCATGAGGTGGGGTCCCAGAAAGCCCATGTTGCAAATCTGGTGAAACAATTCCAAAAAATGGCTGCTTTACAAGTGTGGCTTGCGTAGTTTCTACACACGCTCATAACTTCACCAATTTTAAATATTTTCACTCCAGATTTTCAACATTGCCATTTTTCACAGCTCCTTATGAACAGTACAGCTGTCATTTTTCACATCCTGCCTGAAACATGTTTTCATACCAGTTGCACAGAATGGTGCAGTTGCTGTGCAAAATCCACTTTCAGGATGAAGTAACAAAATCACAGGGCCACTGTTCATGAGGGTGCATACCAAAAAGACCATATTGAAAATTTGGTGAAAAAAATTACAAAAAATGACTGCGTTACGGGCTTGCATTGCAGTTTCTATGCATGCTCATAACTTTGCCAATTTCTCATATTTTCACTCTAGATTTTCAACATTGCCATTTTTCACACCTCCTCATAAACAGTACAACTGTAATTTTTACACATCCTGCCCAAAATGTGTTTCAGCACCAGTGATGCAGAATAAGGCAGTCACTGTGCAAAATCACCTTTGGGATTGAGTAATGAAATGATAGTGCCACTGTTCCTAAGGTGGTGTCCCAAAATGGTGATGTTGAAAATCTGGAGTGAAAATACCTGGGAAGATCTGAGCCATTAAGGTTTCCAACTGTAACACTTTCTCAGAGACTGAAAGGCATTGGCTGTGTGCCTTGGGGTTATCGGCAGTAATGTCACACATTCCATGCCCACCCTGCAGCCAGTGACAGGCATCAGAGTGTGCCTTGGAGTCTTTGGGTCAGACATTCACCCCATTCTCCTATACTGCACCCATGTCAGCTTATTTCCTTATGGAATGGGGTGAGTGTGAGGGTCGAAGACCTCAAGGCGCACCGTGACGCCTGTCGATATGTGCTGAGTGGGGGTGGAATGGCATGAGCATTACGGCCAATGACTCAAAGGACACCCACAATGCCTGACAGTCTCTACAGGGTGGGGTGGGGCATTAGGGTTGGAAACCTTAATACCACATTAAGAAAGTAAATTAGGGAGGACGTTTGATGCCACCTACAATACCTTGATTTCAGCAAAGCCTTCAACAATGTCCAACACAGAAGGCTGAGTAACAAGATGAGTAGTCTGGTAATGGTGCACAAGCTGATAAACTGGGTTAGAAACTGGCTGATCGACAAGAAGCAGAGGGTGGTGGTAATGGGATCCAATCCAGGGAGAGGGGGTGGTCAGTGGAGTACCTCAGGCATCGGTCCTGGAACCAGTCCCATTCAATGTCTTCATTATAGACATTGTGGGAGGGCTAGAAGCAAACGTATGTCTACCTGTTGGCAGATGACACCAACATCTGTAACAGAGTGAATACTCCAGGAGGGGCGGAGAAGATGAGCAAGGACATGGAGAAGCTTAAAGAAAAATGGCCGAGGAGTGGCAACTGAGGTTCAATGCAGAGAAGCCTGAATAATGCACCTGAGAAGAGGGAACCTGTGAGAGTTAACGATGGGGTGGAGGTGCTAATGATCATGAAGGAAGAAAGGGACCTAGGAGTTATCAGTTCTGATGACCAAAGGCGTCAAAGCACAGCATACATGTTGCAGGATGGCCAGTGCCATGCTGGGGTGCATTGGCAGAGGTATCACTAGCAGAAGGTGTGAGGTGGTGATGCTATTGTATAATGCACTAGTGAGGCCTCACCTACAGTACTGTGTGCAATTCTGGAGGCCACAAATGCGCAAGGCCATTGACAGGGTGGAAGCAGCCCACAGAAAGGCCACCAAGATGGTACATGGCTTGCAACACAGAACATATCAGGCGAGATTAAAAGGACCTCAACATGTACTTATTGGAGGAAAGGAAGGAGTGGGGGAAAATGACAGATTCATTAAAGTATCTCAAGGGCATAAACAAGGTGCAAAGGTGAACATCTTTCAAAATACATCAAATGTTTGGCATTGACTAATGCTTGTTTTTTATCCCCCCCAAAAAGTCCATCATTGTCCGCTATGTAAACCCCCCCCAACACCACCAAACAGTATACAGACACCGGAGTGCTCAACCCCCAGTGTCCTCATCTGTCTGTCCATTGTTGTGTGCTGTACACCACCCCAAATAGTATGCAGACATGGGGGTGGCCAATCCTGTGTCATCTGCCCATTCATTGTTGTCTGCTGTAACCCCCCAACAGTATACAGACACTAGGGATGCCCAATCCCCCCATGACACCAGTCTACAAGACAAACTTTCAGCATTGACAAATGCTTGTTTTTTCTCAGTGTTGCAACCCCCAAGCATGACATCATGCAAGGGAAACAAAGTTTTTAAGCACTGTTTTGAAACAGAGACCTATGTTGGTCAGTCTTGGTACTGCAGACATCTATGCTACCGACATAAAAGACTACATCTCTCAGTAAAGAAATCTTATCAGCTAGGTACTATATGCACAGCACAATGCCTTGTTTTGCAAATAAACATATAGTATGACAGCCTTTATTGTTTAAGCCACTACAAAAATATGAGACTGCACCTCACAGTAAGGGAATTGGAAAACAACTCCTTATTGTACCCACAATGTCTTGCCATGTACATCTGCATTTTAGGTGCAGTTACCACCACCAAAATATAGGACTGCTCCTCTGAGTAACTAAAATTTACAACACATTATCATTTACCCAGAATTCTTTGGTGCTGTATGTAAAACATTGACAGTTTCCTTGTATGGCATTATTCTTAGAGTGTCACTGGACACAGAAAACTGGAGAACACAGTGCTGATAAAACATAAATAACAAGCATTTGTCAATGCCGAATGTTGTCTTGCTGGCATTGGCATTGGCAGTGCAGGAGTTAGAGAGATGCATTAATAGGAATGGCAGTGAAGTATGAAACTGACATCAACCCCACTCCACCCTGCAGAGACTGACAGGCCTTTGGGTCATCGGCCATAACGCTCATGTCATTTCATCTCACCCCACCCTGCAAAGTCTGACAAGTGTCGCAGTGTGCCTTTGGCCTTACGCTCACCCCATTCCATAAGGAAATATGTTGAGATGGGCACAGTATAGGAAAATGGGTGAACTTTGGGGCTCAGAGGCCAAGGTACATCTTGATGCCTGTCAGTGGCTGCAGCGTGAGGGCAGGGGTGGAATGGCATGAGTATTACAGCCAACAATCCAAAGGCACACCCTGACAGCTGTCAGTCTGTACTGGTGGACATTATGGTTAGAAACCCTAACGCCCTGGGCGGTCATTGGCATTTCCTCCAGATTTTCAAAATGGCCTTGTTTTGACCCCACCTCATGAAAGCTTTTGGGACTAGTGCCATGAACAGTGGCACTGTCATTTTCTCATCTGTTCAACGTTGATTTCCTACAGCAACCTCGCCATTCTGTGCCACATGTTATGAAATTTATGTTTGTGAGATCTGGTATTTTGGAGCATGATTCTTATCTTGAATTGTTTTGAATTTATGGTTGGCTCCTGTTGACTAAGTGACCCGCTTAACTCAGGCGCAGGTAATCTCTTTTTGAACTGTTTCCCTTACCTTTACCCAGAGCCCTGCAGCTCACCTCTGCTATGCACTCAGTCCCCAGCCAGCCTCAGCATATAATTCTGGGCCTGGTGGGCCTGCAGGGAACTGAGCAATGACCTCAGCTGACTCAGTACCTAGCCTGTCACCTTCACAACATGGGTGTGTTGTGAGGCACAAGGCCAAGCTGAGTGTGTTTTGTCACCCAAGAAGTGCATGCATTAGAATAGGGCTCACAGCCTGAATTGTGTTATTATTACACTTCCCTGGGGGTGTATAGGCACTCAGCACAAATGCCTCGTGCCTCATCTTCCATGCATTAATTTAGCATTAGCACACACCCTACTGGGGATTATTGCTTGCATATGGCAGCCCATCCTGCATAAGGATGCTTCCAGTTGGATATGGACAGGGAAAGCATCCCAACTAAGACCAAAATTTCAGGAGGGTGGACTTCAGGAAAATGGGTGAAGTGCTAAGGAGCCATCTGTGAGGCATCAGAGCAGATATGGGGTGGACCAAAGGTTGTCCATCATTAAAGAAGGAATATTGGTTGCCACAGATGAATGCATTAGGCTTGGGGAAGAACACAAGTGCCAAAGTGCCCAGTTGGTTCAGTTCTGGGGTTGCCCAGGAAGTAAGAGAAAGAGGCTGGCCTATAGAAAATTCAGGAAGACCAAGAGGGAGAGGGATAGGGAAAATTACCTAAGGTTGGCTAATGAGGCAAGTAAAGAAGTCCAGTGAGCAAAGGCACAGAAGGAGCTGCAGATAGCTGAATGAATTAAGAAAGGGGAGAAGGCCCATAGGAAGGAGGAAGAGGACACTACAAGGAAGGGAAGCAGCTCCTGGTGGGGGACTCAATTATTAGGGGGATAGAACTGGGGGGAGCAGGGAAAAATGAAGTAAGGTGCCTGCCTGGTGCCATGGCTTGGAGGGAGAGGAAGCGCATCCTCAGGATCACAAGAACAGCTGTACGGGAGTCCGAGCAGGATGTCATTGCCCACCTAGGGACAAATGACTTGGCTCAACATGAGATTAGAGATGCAGAAGGACTTTGTAGAATTGGGAGGGACCTAAGACAAGTAGCACACAGTATCCTTCTCAGAGGTGCTGCCTGTCAATGGCATGAGAGGCGAGGGTACTTTGCACCACGCAGTTTAATGAATGGTTGAAAAAATGGTGTGGAGAACAGGGGTTTGGCTTCACTGGGGACTGGGGTTCCACCTGGAGGGACACCAGCCTATACTGGCAGGATGGTCGCCATCTGTCCAGGAAGGGAACAAGTCTTTTGAGCAATCGGTTTAAATGCTTCATTGGCAAGCTTTTAAACTAGTTAAGGGGGGAGGCACTGATAAGCAGCAGGAAAATCCCAGCCTCCCTACAAAACAGGGTACTAAATGAGAAAAAGACCGAGGTAGAAAGGTCAGTGGGGGATGCTGCAACAGAAGGTAAAGCCATCAAAAAATGGAGAGCAATGAGTACCAATGCCTGTAGTCTGAGTAACAAGCTTCCTGAATTAGTGGCCTTGATGGAGGAGGAACATCTGGATATCGTGGCAGTCACAGAAACATGATACACACAAAACCATGACTGGGACGTAAACATACCAGGATACACTATCTACAGGAGGGACAGGGAGGGTAAAAGAGGAGGAGGAGGAGTAGCTCTTTACATAAGGGAAGGAATCAAAGCAACAGAACAAAAGGGAAAACAGGGAGGAGAAGAAGCACTGTGGGTAAATTTGGAGACCGGCAATGGAACCACAATTCGCACAGGGGTTGTATACAGACTCCCTTCTCAGGGGGAGGAAATGGACAAGAAAATGATAGAAAGTATACTTAGAATGGCAGAAAAAGGGGAGATATTGCTGATGGGTGATCTGCATATGCCAGATGTTAAGTGGAGTGCAGTTGCAGCAGCCACTTCGAAGAGTGGGGTTATTCTAGATGCCCTACAGGGGGCATGCCTTAGACAACTAGTATTGGAGCCCACTCGAGAGGAGCAATCTTAGACCTGTTCTCTTAAATGGAGATGAAGAGAAAATCTCAGATGTAGAAGTGGGTAGCCATCTGGGAACTAGCGACCATCGAACAGTATGGTTCACAATAAACACAGCAATAGAGTCAAGTCATACAAAGGCAAAAGTACTGGACTTTGGAGGCTGACTTTGCCAAAATGGTGCGTGCCTAAGGAATGCACTAGCAAATGGGCAGGAAGGAGGAGGAAGAACAATGGTGAATAATAAAACTGCCATCACAGAGGTAACAAGCCTTTGTGTGAAGCAAATAAACAAAATGAAACGATGTAAGAAACCACTATGGTTCTCAAAGGAAGTGGCAGTGAAGGTTCTAGAGAAAGAAAGCATTCAGGAAGTACAAGGAATCACAGAAGGAGCAGGACAGAGAACTGTATCAGTTAAAGCAAAGGAAGCTGGGAAGGCAGTCAGAACAGCAAAGGCCCAAACCGAGGAAAAGATAGCCAACTTGGTTAAGAAGGAGGATAAAACCTTTATAGGTACATCAAGGAGCTAAGGAAGACCAAGGAGGTATAGTGAGGCTTAATAAAGAGAGGAGGGTGGGCAGAGGGTGACTGTGAAAAGGCAGATACTAAACAAATATTTTTGCTCAGTATTTACAAAGGAAGAGGGGGAGGTACCTAAAACAAACAGTAGAAACACTCTGGATGCAGAAGTTGATACCAGCCCATTTACAGAAGAAAGGGTTCTGAAAGAACTCTTAAAGCTGAAGGTGGACAAAGCAATGGGGCCTGATGGGATTCATCCCAGAATTCTAAAAGAACTAAGGGTAGAACTAGTGACACCACTAACTACTTCTTTAACAAATCATGGGAGGATGGGGTGGTACCCAAGGACTGGAGGAGGGCAGATGTAATTCCCTTCACAAAAGTGGGAGCAAGGCAGAAGCAGGAAACTACAGACCTGTTAGTTTAACCTCAGTGGTAGGGAAAATGATGGAATCATTTCTGAAGGAAAGAATTGTCGAGTATCTAGAGGCCAGAGGGGCACAGGACCCAAGGCAGCATGGATTCACAGCGGGAAGGTCATGCCAGACAAATCTGATAGATTTCTTTGATTGGGTGACCAACGTAGTAGAGCAGGGAGGGGCTGTGGACATGACCTACCTAGACTTTAGCAAGGCATTTGACACAGGCTCACACAAAAGATTAATATACAAGTTAGCCAGCCTGGGAGTGGGTCCCAAAATGACAGCCTGGGTAAAGAATTGGCTGGAGAATAGGACACAGAGAGTAATAGTAAATGGAGTCCACTCTGAAGAAAGGGGGGTTACTAGTGGGGTACCGCAGGGTTCAGTATTAGGACCGGTCCTCTTCAATGTCTTTATAAGCGACATTGCAGAGGGACTGGAAGGAAAAGTATGTCTCTTTGCAGATGACACAAAGATCTGCAACAGAGTTGATGCACAAGGTGGGGTGGAAAGGATGAGAAGGGACATGGCAAGGTTAGAGGAATGGTCAAATGTATGGCAGCTTAGATTCAATGCTAAGAAGTGCAAGGTAATGCACCGGGAAACAAAAACCCAGGGGAAGAGTACACAATGGGGGGTGAGATACTAACAACAACAAAATGGAAAGGGACCTGGGGTAGTCATATCAGATGACCTAAAGGTGGGCAAGCAATGTGAGAGGGCAGTAAGGAGGGCTGGGGATACTGGGATGCATGGGAGGGCATCACCAGTAGGAAACAGGAAGTTATTATCCCTCTGTACAGACAGCTGGTGAGACCCCATCTGGAGTACTGCGTGCAGTTCTGAGACCCAATCTCCTGAAAGACATAGACAGGATGGAAGCTGTCAGAGGAGGGCACTAAAATGGTGCAGGGTCTGCACTGGAAGACATATGAAGAGTGACTTAAGGAGCTTAATATGTATAGCCTCGAGGAAAGGAGGGAGGGGGACATGATAGAAACTTTCAAGTACCTCAAGGAATCAACAAAGTCCAAGAGGTAGCATCTTTCAAAAAGAGGTGTGCAAGAACAAAGGGCACAATTTGAAGATAGAGGGGGTGCTCAGAGGTAATTTAGGAAGTATTTTTTCACAGAGAGGGTTGTGGATGCATGGAACGGCCTTTCGGAGGAGGTTGTGGAGTCAAAAACAGTGGTGGAATTCAAGCATGCGTGGGACAGTCATAAGGCAATTCTAGGGGGTGGGGGTAGGAAGAAGTAGGCTGCTGGTTAACTAGGATCTGCAGCTTATCCATTAGGTAGGGAAATGGGCAGACTGGGTGGGCCAAGCGGTCCTTATCTGCTGTCAAATTCTATGTTTCTATGTTTTTTTGTTTTAAGACTTTATTTCGTTATATAAGTGAAAAAAGGAACAAGAAGGGAGGGCTTGTTAGGCTTAAGAATGGGGTGGAATGGGTGGAGGATAATGGGGAAGAGCAGAGATACTAAATGGATACTTCTGTTCTGTCTTCACCAGGGAGAAGGGGAGGAACACAGATGTAGTGATAGAGTAGGATAGAGTAAGGGAGGGCTGCTGGCATTGAAGGTGGACAAATCACCAGGCCTGGACAGAGTACATCCAAAGGTACTAAAGGAACTGGCTGAGAAGCTGGCAGGGCCACTGTCAGACCTATTTAATAATTCACTAGAGTCAGGCATAGTGCCGTAGGACTGGAGAACAGCACATGCAGTGCCCCTCCATAAAAGCGGTCCCAAGGATGACCCATGAAATTACAGACCAGTCTGTCTGACCTCCATTGTGGGCAAGCTCATGGAAACCACACTAAAGGAAAGGTTGGTGGAATATCTAGAGGAGCATGGACTCCAGGATGTGAGGCAGCATGGTTTCATTGGGGCACGTCAAAACAAATCTGTGTCACTAAGACATTAGACAGGGGCCAAGCAGTAGACATCCTCTATCTTGATTTCAGCAAGGCCTTTGACTCTGTGCCCCACAAAAGGTTGATCAGGAAGTTGGTGGATCTCGGGGCTGGGGAAAAAGATGGCCAGATGGGTAGAAAACTGGCTGAGGGACAGAACCCAAAGGGTGGTTGTGGGGGAGAGTTATCTGGCACTAGACAGGTAACCAGTGGTGTCCTGCTGGAGCCAGTGTTGGTCAATGTCTTCATCAGTGACATTGGGAATGGCACTAAGGACAAAATGTGCCTATTCATGGATGACACCAATCTCCATGGGAGAGTGGACACAGCTGAAGGGATACAGGACCTACAGGAAGATCTGGAAAAGCTGGGGAGGTGGTCCATGATCTGGCAGCTTGACTTCAATGCCAAGAAATGCAAACTTATGCATATTGGAGCCAAGAATCTCAGGACAGAGTACTACATGTGTGGAGTCCGAGTATCTGCATCAGAGGAGGAGAAGGACCTGGAAGTTATGATCATTAGTAACCTAAAGCACTCCATGCAGTGCAAGAAAGCAATGCAAAGGCAAACAAGATGCTGGGATGCACATCTAGGGGATCAGTAGTAAGAGAGGATGTCATACTGCCCTTGTACAGGTTATTGGTAAGGCCTCATCTAGAGTCATGGAGTTCAGTACTGGTGCCCACACCTCAAAAACATAGAAACATAGAATTGACAGCAGATAAGGACCGTGGCCCACCCAGTCTGCCCATTTCCCTACCTAATGGATAAGCTGCAGATCCTAGTTAACCAGCAGCCTACTTCTTCCTACCCCCATCCCCTAGAATTGCCTTATGACTGTCCCATGCAGGCTTGAATTCTACCACTGTTTTTGACTCCACAACCTCCTCCGGAAGGCCATTCCATGCATCCACAACCCTCTCTGTGAAAAAATACTTCCTTAAATTACCTCTGAGCCGCCCCCCATCTTCAGATTGTGCCCCTTGTTCTTGCACACCTCTTTTTGAAAGATGCTACCCTCTTGGACTTTGTGGATTCCCTTGAGGTACTTGAAGTTTCTATCATGTTCCCCTCTCCTCCTTTCCTCGAGGCTATACATATTAAGCTCCTTAAGTCTCTCTTCATATGTCTTCCAGTGCAGACCCTGCACCATTTTAGTGCCCTCCTCTGGACAGCTTTCATCCTGTCTATGTCTTTGCAGAGATTGGGTCTCCAGAACTGCATGCAGTACTCCAGATGGGGTCTCACCAGCTGTCTGTGCAGAGGAATAATAACTTCCTGTGTTCTACTGGTGATGCCTCTCCCTATGCATCCCAGCATCCCCCCAGCCCTCCTTGCTGCCCTCTCACATTGCTTGCCCACCTTTAGGTCATCTGATATGACTACCCCCAGGTCCCTTTCCATTTTTGTTGCTGTTAGTATCTCACCCTCCATTGTGTACTCTTCCCCTGGGTTTTTGTTTCCCAGGTGCATTACCTGGCACTTCTTAGCATTGAATCTAAGCTGCCATACATTTGACCATTCCTCTAACCTTGCCAAGTCCCTTCTCATCTTTCCACCCCACCTTGTGCATCAACTCTGTTGCAGATCTTTGTGTCATCTGCAAAGAGACATACTTTTCCTTCCAGGCCCTCTGCAATGTAAGCTATAAAGACATTGAAGAGGACCGATCTAATACTGAACCCTGCGTTGCCCACTAGTAACTCCCCTCTCTTCAGAGTGGACTCCATTTACTATTACTCTCTGTGTCCTATTCTCCAGCCAATTCTTTACCCAGGCTGTCATCTTTGGACCCACTCCCAGGCTGGCTAACTTGTATATTAATTTTTATGTGGGACTGTGTCAAATGCCTTGCTAAAGTCTAGGTAGGCCATGTCCACAGCCCTCCCTGATCTACTCGTTGGTCACCCAGTCAAAGAAATCTATCAGATTTGTCTGGCATGACCTTCCCGCTGTGAATCCATGCTGCCTTGGGTCCTGTGCCTCTCTGGTCTCTAGATACTTGACAATTCTTTCCTTCAGAAGTGATTCCATCATTTTCCCTACCACTGAGGTTAAACTAACAGGTCTGTAGTTTCCTGCTTCTGCCTTGCTCCCACTTTTGTGAAAGGGAATCACATCTGCCCTCCTCCAGTCCTCGGGTACCACCCCATCCTCCCATGATTTGTTAAAGAGGGTAGTCAGTGGTGTCACTAGTTCTACCTTAGTTCTTTTTAGAATTCTGGGATGAATCTCATCAGGCCCCATTGCTTTGTCCACCTTCAGTTTTAGAGTTCTTTCAGAACCCTTTCTTCTGTAAATGGGCTGGTATCAACTTCTGTATCCAGAGTGTTTCTACTGTTTGTTTAGGTACCTCCTCTTCCTTTGTAAATACTGAGCAAAAATATGTTTAGTTCAGTATCTGTTTGTTTAGTTTAGTATCTCTGCCTTTTCACAGTCACCCTCTGCCCATCCTCCCTCCCTTTATTAAGCCTCACTATCCCTCCTTGGTCTTCCTTTGCTCCCTGATGTACCTATAAAAGGTTGTATCCCCTTCTTAACTGAGTTGGCTATCTTTTCCTCGGTTTGGGCCTTTGCTGTTATGACTGCCTTCCCAGCTTCCTTTTGCTTTAACTGATATAGTTCTCTGTCCTGCTCCTTCTGTGATTAACCTGCTGGAGACTGTCCAGGGGAGGGCTACAAAGATGATAGCCAGTAAGGCATACAAAGAGAGGTTGAGGGCACTGAACATGTACTCCATGGAAGACAGGGGAGAGAGAGAGAGAGAGAGAGGACATGATTGGGACCACCAGGTACTTGAAAGGGATAAATACGGCTGATAAGGAGAGTCTCTTTAAGCTGAGTGGGAACCATAGCATGAAGGGGTACAGTATTGAGCTGGGGGGCTGGTAGGTTTGGAGGGAGGTCAGGAAGCACTTCTTCACAGAGATGGTTGTGGACACTTGGAATGCGCTGCTAGAAGAGGTAATCTCATTGAAGATAGTGGGCAGCTTTAAGAGAGGCTGGGATAGGTATAGGGGGAAGGTAAAGATCATGGGTAGGGAGGATGGGAGGAGTGGGGAGGGAGGAGGACAGGGACATTAGCTCAAGCTGTGGACTCTGCAATATGAGCAGACTTGATAGACCAAACAGCCTTCTTCTGCTGATGTCTTCATATGTTTGTATGTTACAATCAAAGTGTAACAGCTGAGATTATAACATGTGAAGCATTAGAGTTCAGTCTACCTGCCCAGCTAAATGGTAATTTTCCTTCAGCCAAATGGTGGCACTTCTGCCTCTGAGACGTGGGATACCTGGTTCAATGCCAGCACTCAGCAGCTACTCATCAAGGCTTGTAACTCAGTCTGCGAAAGTGTCCCCATAAGCTAGATAATGACAAACTGTCATCATCTCCCATTTAGTTTTAAAAGGTGACCAAAGTCTGCCTTCAGGTCATCATCTGTGTCCTTTTACAGAAACATCACTGGACATAAGTAAAGGAACACTATTATCATTCCCTCTGAAGATTGTGAAACAATTTTCCAGTTCCCTGCAAAAAACAACATTGACATTGGCAAGTCTTAAATGTCATTACATGCCCCTCAAATTTTAAATTTAAGAACGGTGCAATCTTTCCTTCTTAAAGACATCATCGGCATTAACACGTCAGCTGTTTTCCTTAGACTTCATCTGCCCCTACTGCTTTTTACCTGAATAATCCTCTCTAACTTTAGAATCATTTTCATGGTGACATGTTGTAATTATTTAGAAAATTGTGACTTCACAATAGGTATATTTTAAAGTGTGAATAGATGGGAACAAAGAAACAGAGAAGCATAGAATTTTCAAGCAGATAAGAACCACTTGGTCCACTAATCCATCTGTTTATCTCTACCTACAGTATGCCTGGGACACTACTTGATATCCAGTTCTTTTCCGTCTCTCATTCTTTTCCCATAAGATTCTCTTATATCTATCCCAAACTTTCTTGAACCCTCCCACTGTTTTCATCCTAAGTACTTCTGCTGGTAAACTGTTCCAGGAATCAACCACCCTTTCTGTAAAGAAGACATTTCTTACATCTTTCCTGAATTTGCCCACTTCCAGCTTCAAATCATGCCCCCTTTTCTTGAGCTCATTTTCTTCTGAATCACATTCCCATCCTGTACCTTATTTACCCTCTTTAGGTATTTACTGTATATGTGTGATGGACTTGTGGTGCTCTGATCTGATGGAGTGAGTGGAACACCGAGGTCCGAATTAATGTGGATAGATGAAGGTTACCCAGACAAGGAGAGGCAGGAGTCATCCAAGAGATTTGATGCCCGCAGGGCTTTATTCAGTATCAGTGGGTAAGGAGACACAGTCACAGGAGAGGTAGGCAACACAACAATGAGAGAGAAAGAACTGCTTTTATCTCACAATGCTGAAACAACTACCAGAAAATATGTTGAGGTGCACCTTGGCCTATTGCCACTATACTCTAAGATTTCTTAGCAGTAAGCTGTCATAAAATTAGTACTATACAGAAATCAGGTTCTACTCACTACCCATAGTATCTAGGTTTACTAGGACCACAGAATCATAACAAAGTCCAACTGTCTGAAGTCTTCATGCTTGCACGTCGATCTCCGTTTGTAGCTACAAGAAGTAGAACAAAACTGTAGAACACCTGGACACAATTCCCAGCAAAGCTAGTTAAGGCTACTGGGGTGGTGAGAGGTTTGGTAAACAGACCATAGGTTCCTCGGCAAAACCCCTCTCTCCAAGGCTGCGGAAGAAAAACCAGAGAAGCTGGTTTCTGGAATGAACCTACTTTTGGTTGTGGGATTTAACACTGGATGTAAAGAATTCCTCGGCCAAAACCCCTTCTAGGGCCACCAATGATGAAGAGGAACCAGGAGATGCGTGGTGACAAATCCACGAAGGACTGCCATGACCTGGACGATGCTGCAGCACTCCAAGGGCCAGCAAGCCTTTGAAGGATCTGAGGTAAAGAAGAATCTCCAATGCAAGCAGGAACCAGATGGATCTGAAGTGAAGATGGTTGATTATGAAGGAACATCACAAGGAACTGGAACAAAACAATGAAATGGCGGACGCATCCACACTGGCCCGGCGGACTCAACATGGCGAATGACCAGGGGACACAGACCAGGTTCTTCCAGGATGTGCACACTCTTCTGTGGAGGGCAACCAACCCGGGACATCCAGATCAGGAACCAAATAAACGACACTGGCAAAGCGGTTGTGAATGCGCTTGAACCGGCAAATGTAACTTCGAGCTATAGAACAGAATAAGCGGCAGGTGCAACATTACGAACTACGACAAACTCAACCTCGCAATGACACGGAAGGAGCAGATGATCTGCTGGTCGGATACTTTTCGTTGAAGGATGATGATGAAGATGTCTTCTTCCAGGTAGAGACTGATTCTGGATACATAGAACAGCAAACCACACCATGGAACATCAATGTGGCGGAAGATTGAGTCTGTTCCCATATGCTGGCCACTGTAGCTAATTGACACACCTTCTCACGATACCAAGAGAACTGCATGGTGACCAGGAAATTTGCCAGGAGAAGGGGTAAATTATCAATTTTGGGGCAATTATTTACTTGTGGGGCAATTGTTCAGATGCACATGCAGTTGTTCAGAAACATAGGGCAATTGTTCAGATGCATGGGACCATTGTTCAGATGCCAGGGCAATTGTTCATATGCCTGGAGCAATTGTTCAGATACACAGGGTAATTGTTCAGATACACAATTATTCAGATACCAGTGCAATTGTTCAGATACCAGGGTAATTGTTCACATGCCTGGAGAAATTTTTCAGATACACAGGGCAATTGTTCAGATACACAGGAAATTATTCAGATACCAAGGCAATTGTTCAGATACCAGGGCAATTGTTCAGATGCGAGGGCAAATGACCACAATCCTGATGTCACAATGCAGTCTTGGTGCTTTTATAATTATACAATCTTTCAGATGCTTGAGCAATAAACAGTTGTATAAACAGTATAGCAAACAGTCACTTTGCAGCATATTGTAAGTTAAGCACCTTTGATTGGACCCTTTTCTCACTTTAGGACCTTCCTGGATAGGATCTGGCTACACTAGACCTTTGCTATGAATGCCCCAACTACTGGACTCGGATACCATTTGCTGCTAGACCAGCTGCCCTGAATACTAGAGTCCTAAATGCCTTAATTACTGTGGGGCCTGAATGCCCTAATTACTACTAGGCTGGCTTGCCCTAGCTTGCTAGGCCTGGGCTGCCCTTACTTCCTCGGAGCTGGCTTTCCCTAACTGGCTAGGCCAGGGCTGCCCTTACTACTGCAGGGCTGGCTTGCCCTAACTCACTAGGCTGGGCTGCTTTACTTTGGGCCTGGCACCCTAAATACTGTGGGCCTGGTGCCCAGCTTTACTTCAGGCCTGGCGCCCTAAATACTGTGGGCCTGGTGCCCTAAGACCTGTGGGCCTGGTGCTTTGCTGCGTTACTTCAGTCCTGGCACCCATTATACTGTGGGCCAGATGCCCTAAACCCTGTGGGCCTGATGCCCTGCTTTACATTGGGCCTTGTGCCTTCATTACTCTGGGCCTGGTGCCCACTCTACATTTGGGCCTGGTACCCTGCTTTACTCAGGGCTGAGCATTGCCCCTTTAGTTCTGTGGCCCCTTTAAATTCCTAAGGCTCTCTGAGCCTGCTGTCACTCCTGTGGCATGTTGCCTCCTTACGTCCCACCCCTCTAATAGATATTCAACAGGCCTTTTACTTGCCTGGCCTGTAGCTCCTCCCCAGGGTGTCGCTACCTTCCCAGTCCCTCCTGAATATTAAATGATATCGGTCTTAGCCCTCTGACCCTCCCTCTTCCCTGTATGCTTGTGCGCTAGCTAGTAAATAAAAATAAAAAACAGTCTCTCAATACTTCAGGCGGACAGCACGAATCAGCGTGCTGCTGCCGACTCACCGCACCACAAGATTCAGGAGGCAAACGGGAGGCGGGCAGTGCTCTGGCAGTGGGAGAGAGTGAACGAAGCTGCAGGCAAAGTGAGGGACAACCTAGGGTGCCTCAGATGGCAGACAGGATGACCGGCGATGTGGCACTGGCAAGCCGCTAACAGGGGACCAGGAAATATATAAAAAAAAAAAATAAGGGGCTAAAACAATAAAATGACAGGGCTCTTAAGCCCAGGACGACCGAACTGGATGTTTTCTTTCTTCATGATGCCCCGATGGCACCACCGACCACAACACACAGCAGCAGGAGGAGTCTTCAGGCAGTGGAGGCAGAGCAGGCACACAGCTAAGTCCTCAGGGATGGCTTCAACACCCAGGTAAGCCCTAACCTGTCCCTTTGACTTACTGTGTCCTCTCTCCTCTACAGCTGCCCAGGAACAACTGACGAAAAAAAAAAAAACAATTGCACTTTCAAACTTGAACCCCCAGGGTTCCAGAATGCCTGGAGTGGAATGCTGTGCATGAGCAGCTCAGCACAGCATTCCATCCAGGCCAGTGTTACCAGAGCCGTATGAAATCTATTTTTTTACAGTGTTTTAAGGGCACAGGGCACTTTTCGTTTGTTATATACAGTTGTTTCTCCACTTTTCACTTATCCCCTGCAGTCTACACCTGCAGCAGGCACCCTGGGCACCTGTAAAACCCCAATTGATTTATTGCTTTTATTTTTTCTGTGATGCCCCAACTTTGGGGCATTACATATGTCTCTGTCACATCCCCTCTCTCGCATCTCCTGCTGGGTGTACATACTGAGTTCCTTCAGTCACTCCTAAGTCTTTTGTTGAAGACCCCTCAACATTTTAATTGCTCTCTTCCTGACTGCCTCCACTCTTTCTATGTCCTTTCATAGATGTGGTCTCCAGAACTGTACATGGTATTCTAAGATGAAGTCTTGCTAGTGTCCTGTAAAGAGGCAACACCACCTCCCCAATTCAGCTGGTGATACCTCTCCCTATGCAACTCAGCATCCAACCATCCTTCCCAATTGCCTGGCTACCTTTAGATCATTTGAGATAATTACTCTGATATCTCTATCCTTTTTTTTGTTGTCAGTATTATTCCTCCCAGTTTGTATCCAGCCTCTGGATTTCTGATCCCCAAGAGCATCAGTGTGCACTTTTTCACATTGAACCCCAGCTGCCATACTCTAGACCACTCCTCGAGTTTCAGGTCGCTGTCCATCCTTTCTAACACCTTTCTCCCCACCACCAGAATGTCTACCCTGTTACAGATCTTGGTGCCATCTGCAAAGAGGCAGACCTACTCTTCCAGTTCCTGTGCAATTTTACTTATAAATACATTGAAGACGATCAGCCCCAGCACTGATTCTTGTAGCACCCCACTAGTCACCATCCCTCCCAAGCATGCTCCATTTACCACCACCCCCTGTCTCCTATCTCTTAACCAGTTCTATAGCCAGTTTAATACCTTCAGACCCACTCCTAGGCTACCCAGTTTGTTTAATAATCTCGTATGCTGAATGGTGTTGAATGCTTTACTGAAATCTAGGAGTGCCACATCCACTGCACTACCCAGATCTACTTCCTTTGCCACCCTTTCAAAGAAATCCATCAGATTCATTTGACATGACCTCCCCCCTGTAAATCCATGCTGTCCCCAATCTTGTAACCCGTTTGCCTCAAGATAATCCACTGTCCTCTCCTTCAACAATGACTCCATTAAAGTGATTTTGTGAGCTTTGCCTTAGCAAATGGGATTAGTAACTTGTAGTAACCTGTAGGAGTTGTGATTCAATCTCCTTCCATTGAAACTGCCAAAAAGTGCATTTTCTCATGAAATAAATGCTTTTATTTTTGTGCTCTGCTTCATTTGCATACTCCCCTTTTAAGTTCATCGTGCTCATAAGTACAGATGAACTTGTTGATAAATTGCTAAACAGGGGTGTGAGAGGTGCTAGTCCAATGACCAGTGGTGCTGCAGGGGCCAGTCCATGGCAAGTAAATCAGCAGGCAGTGTTCTGATGACACTGTTTTGCTGAGGAGGCTGGTCTGGGCAAACATTTCAAAGGACAGGGTCGACACTGCATGCGGCTCTATCCTTCAAAATGCGAGCCATTCAGCAGCAGCTCAGCGTGTCTCTCCTGGTTAAACTATTTCTCCATCTGTGCAGCTCAGTGTATCTCTCCTGGTTAAACAATTTCCCGGTCCCTGCATTTAAACAATTTCCCTGTCCCTGCTGGCTGCAGCTCACCACGTCTCTCCTATTTAAACAATCCTCCAGTCCCTGCAGCTGAGCGTGTCTCTTCTTGTTAAACAATTCCCCCATCCCTGCACCCCATAGTGTGTTTTTTGCCTGGTTAAACAATTTCTCTTTTCCCTTTCCAGCACTGGGATGCCCACTCCTGGTGTCAGATTGCCCCCCCCTTCCCCGTCTATATCTGTAACCAACATCGGGGTGCCTAATTCCTTTGTTGGCATCCCCCCCCCACACACACACACATACACTGTATTGTAATTTGTGGCACAATGAGAGCCCACCCCAATGTGTGTAAATGTATAGGTTTTTGGTTGGTTTACCTGTAAATGAAGAAGAAACCTTCCCTCGTGGTCTTCATTTTTTTTTTTTATTTCACCTATAAAAATGAAAATGGTCCCTCATTGTCTCCCCATCCCCCTCCCCCATCCTGACCCTCCTTCTATCCACCCAACTCACCGCACCCCCTCCTTACCCCATACTTACCCTCCGAGGTCAGCAGGTGCGATCTTCTGCAGAGCGGGATACATCTGCACTCTTCAAAGCCGACCGGCAAACTGAAAGAATTCAAGGTAAGCCTTATAATGGGAATCAATGGGGGTTTCAACTTACCTTGATATATAGAAACACAGAAACATAGAATTTGACGGCAGATAAGGACCGCTGGCCACCCAGTCTGCCCATTTCCTACCTACTGGATAAGCTGCAGATCCTAGTTAACCAGCAGCCTGCTTCTTCTTACCCCCACCCCAGAATTGCCTTATGACTGTCCCATGCATGCTTGAATTCCACCACTGATTTTGACTCCACAACCTCCTCCGGAAGGCTGTTCCATGCATCCACAACCCTCTCTGTGAAAAAATACTTCCTTAAATTACCTCTGAGCCGCCCCTCTATCTTCAAATTGTGCTTTCTTGTTCTTGCACACCTCTTTTTTTGAAAGATGCTACCCTCTTGGACTTTGTTGATTCCCTTGAGGTACTTGAAAGTTTTTATCATGTCCCCCCTCTCCCTCCTTTCCTCGAGGCTATACATATTAAGCTCATTAAGTCTCTTTTCATATGTCTTCGGTGCAGACCCTGCACCATTTTAGCTGCCCTCCTCTGGACAGCTTCCATCCTGTCTATGTCTTTCGGAGATTGGGTCTCCAGAACTGCACACAGTACTCCAGATGGGGTCTCACCAGCTGTCTGTACAGAGGGATAATAACTTCCTGTTTTCTACTGGTGATGCCTCTCCCTATGCATCCCAGTATCCCCCACCCTCCTTGCTGCCCTCTCACATTGCTTGCCCACCTTTAGGTCATCTGATATGACTACCCCCAGGTCCCTTTCCATTTTTGTTGTTGTTAGTATCTCACCCCCCATTGTGTACTCTTCTCATGGGTTTTTGTTTCCCAGGTGCATTACCTTGCACTTCTTAGCATTGAATCTAAGCTGCCATACATTTGACCATTCCTCTAACCTTGCCAAGTCCCTTCTCATCCTTTCCACCCCACCCTGTGCATCAACTCTGTTGCAGATCTTAGTGTCATCTGCAAAGAGACATACTTTCCTTCCAGTCCTTCCACAATGTAAACATAAAGACATTGAAGAGGACCGGTCCTAATACTGAACCCTGCAGTACCCCACTAGTAACCCTCCTTTCTTCTGAGTGGACTCCATTTACTATTATTCTCTGTGTCCTATTCTCCAGCCAATTCTTTACCCAGGCTGTCATCTTGGGACCCACTCCCAGGCTGGCTAACTTGTATATTAATCTTTTGTGTGGGACTGTGTCAAATGCCTTGCTAAAGTCTAGGTAGGCCATGTCCACAGCCCCTCCCTGATCTACTACTTCAGTCACCCAGTCAAAGAAATCTATCAGATTTGTCTGGCATGACCTTCCCCGCTGTGAATCCATGCTGCCTAGGGTCCTGTGCCCCTCTGGCCTCTAGATACTCGACAATTCTTTCCTTCAGAAGTGATTCCATTATTTCCCTATCACTGAGGTTAAACTAACAGGTCTGTAGTTTCCTGCTTCTGCCTTGCTCCCACTTTTGTGAAGGGGAATCACATCTGCCCTCCTCCAGTCCTCGGGTACCACCCCATCCTCCCATGATTTGTTAAAAAAGGGTAGTCAGTGGTGTCACTAGTTCTTCCCTTAGCTCTTTTAGAATTCTGGAATGATTCCCATCAGGCCCCATTGCTTTGTCCACCTTCAGTTTTAAGAGTTCTTTCAGAACCCTTTCTTCTGTAAATGGGCTGGTATCAACTTCTGTATCCAGAGTGTTACTACTGTTTGTTTTATGTACCTCCCCCTCTTCATTTGTAAATACTGAGCAAAAATATTTGTTTAGTATCCCTGCCTTTTCACAGTCTCCCTCTGCCCACCCTCCCTCCCTTTATTAGCCTCACTATACCTCCTTGGTCTTCCTTTGCTCCCTGATGTACCTATAAAGGTTTTATCCCCTTCTTAACTGAGTTGGCTATCTTTCCCCTCGGTTTGGGCCTTTGCTGTTCTGACTGCCTTCCCAGCCTCCTTTGCTTTAACTGATACAGTTCTCTGTCCTGCTCCTTCTGCGATTCCTTGTACTTCCTGAATGCTTTCTTTCTCTTGAACCTTCACTGCCACTTCCTTTGAGAACCATAGTGGTTTCTTACATCGTCTTGTTTTGTTTGTTTGCTTCACACAAGGCTTGTTACCTCTGTGATGGCAGTTTTATTATTCCCATTGTTCTTCCTCCTCCTTCCTGCCCATTTGCTAGGTGCATTCCTTAGGCACTCACCCATTTGGCAAAGTCAGCCCTCCTAAAGTCCAGTACTTTTGTCTTTGTATGGCTTGACTCTATTGCTGTGTTTATTGTGAACCATACTGTTCGATGGTCGCTAGTTCCCAGATGGCTACCCACTTCTACATCTGTGATCCTCTCTCCATCTCCATTTGAGAGAATCAAGTCTAATATTGCTCCCTCTCGAGTGGGCTCCAGTACTAGTTGTCGAAGGCATGCCCCCTGTAGGGCATCTAGAATAACTGCACTCTTAAGTGGCAGCTGCAACTGCACTCCAGTTAACATCTGGCATATTCAGATCACCCATCAGCAATACCTCCCTTTTTCTGCCATTCTAAGTATACTTTCTATCATTTCCCTGTCCATTTCTTCCCCTGAGAAGAGTCTGTATCTAACCCTATGCGTATTGTGGTGCCATTGCCTGTCTCCAAATTTACCCACAGTGCTTCTTCTCCTCCCTGTTTACCCTTTTGTTCTGTTGCTTTTATTCCTTCCCATGTAAAGAACTACTCCTCCTCCTCTTTCCCTCCCTGTCCCTCCTGTAGACAGTGTATCCTGGTATGTTTATGTCCCAGTCATGGTTTGTGTGTACCATGTTTCTGTGACTGCCACGATATCCAGATGTTCCTCCTCCATCAAGGCCACTAATTCAGGAAGCTTGTTACCCAGACTACGGGCATTAGTACTCATTGCTCTCCATTTTTGATGGCTTTACCTTCTGTTGCAGCATCCCCAATGACAGTTCTACCTCAGTCTTTTCTCATTTAGTACCCTGTTTTGTAGGGAGGCTGGGATTTTCCTACTGCTTGTCAGTGCCTCCCCTTTGACTAGTTTAAAAGCTTGCCAATGAAGCATTTAAACCGATTGCTCAAAGACTTGTTCCTTCCTGGATAGATGCAGACCATCCTGCCAGTATAGGCTGGTGTCCCTCAGGTGGAACCCCAGTCCCCAATGAAGCCAAACCCTGTGCTCCGCACCATTTTTCAACCATTCATTAAACTGCATGGTGCCAATTACCTCGCCTCCCCATGCTTTTGACAGGCAGCACCTCTGAGAAGGATACTGTGTGTGCTACTTGTCTTAGGTCCCTCCCCAACTCTGCAATGTCCTCCTGCACTGCTCTAATCTCATGATGAGCCAAGTCATTTGTCCCTAGGTGGACAATTCGTCCAGCTCGGAATCCCTTGCAGCTGTTCTCGTGATCCTGAGGATCGCTTCCTGTCCCTCAAGCCATGGCACCAGGCAGGCACCTTACTTCATTTTTCCCAGCTCCCCAGTTCTATACCCTAATAACTGAGTCCCCACCTGGGCATGCTTCCATTCCCTGTGGTGTCCTCTGCCTCCTTCCTGTCGGCCTCCCTTGTGACAGTTATCATCAGTCTTCTCTCGGGTGCATCCATAGGGAGCTATGCTCCCCAGACTGGTGTATGGATTGTGGAGTGGAACAATTGACTGGGTGTGCCTCTGTTCCACCCTCCTCACCCTCCCTGAGCCCATTGTGGTCCAACTGCTGTGCTTTCTTCGCAACCTCTGAGGTAGTGGTGGTGACGCTAGTGCTCCCTGGATGGGGGAGGTTCCCTTCCTACTGTCCAGTGTGCCAGCCAGTTTTAGGAATTTTGGGCCTACATTTTTCAACATGGGTTCTTGGGACCCCATCTCCTGAACATGTTAGTGTCATTTTGTTCATCGGTCCCAAAAGGTGATTTCACGGTCACTGTGCAGAATCACCTTTTGTGACCAAGTAACCAAACAACAGAGTCACCGTTCATGAGGTGGGGTCCCAGAAAGCCCATGTTGCAAATCTGGTGAAACAATTCCAAAAAATGGCTGCTTTACAAGTGTGGCTTGCGTAGTTTCTACACACGCTCATAACTTCACCAATTTTAAATATTTTCACTCCAGATTTTCAACATTGCCATTTTTCACAGCTCCTTATGAACAGTACAGCTGTCATTTTTCACATCCTGCCTGAAACATGTTTTCATACCAGTTGCACAGAATGGTGCAGTTGCTGTAAAAATCCACTTTCAGGATGAAGTAACAAAATCACAGGGCCACTGTTCATGAGGGTGCATACCAAAAGACCATATTGAAAATTTGGTGAAAAAAATTACAAAAAATGACTGCGTTACGGGCTTGCATTGCAGTTTCTATGCATGCTCATAACTTTGCCAATTTCTCATATTTTCACTCTAGATTTTCAACATTGCCATTTTTCACACCTCCTCATAAACAGTACAACTGTAATTTTTACACATCCTGCCCAAAATGTGTTTCAGCACCAGTGATGCAGAATAAGGCAGTCACTGTGCAAAATCACCTTTTGGGATTGAGTAATGAAATGATAGTGCCACTGTTCCTAAGGTGGTGTCCCAAAATGGTGATGTTGAAAATCTGGAGTGAAAATACCAGGGAAGATCTGAGCCATTAAGGTTTCCAACTGTAACCCCCCCAGAGACTGAAAGGCATTGGCTGTGTGCCTTGGGGTTATCGGCAATAATGTCACACATTCCATGCCCACCCTGCAGCCAGTGACAGGCATCAGAGTGTGCCTTGGAGTCTTTGGGTCAGACATTCACCCCATTCTCCTATACTGCACCCATGTCAGCTTATTTCCTTATGGAATGGGGTGAGTGTGAGGGTCGAAGACCTCAAGGCGCACCGTGACGCCTGTCGATATGTGCTGAGTGGGGGTGGAATGGCATGAGCATTACGGCCAATGACTCAAAGGGACACCCACAATGCCTGACAGTCTCTACAGGGTGGGGTGGGGCATTAGGGTTGGAAACCTTAATACCACATTAAGAAAGTAAATTAGGGAGGGACGTTTGATGCCACCTACAATACCTTGATTTCAGCAAAGCCTTCAACAATGTCCAACACAGAAGGCTGAGTAACAAGATGAGTAGTCTGGTAATGGTGCACAAGCTGATAAACTGGGTTAGAAACTGGCTGATCGACAAGAAGCAGAGGGTGGTGGTAATGGGATCCAATCCAGGGAGAGGGGGTGGTCAGTGGAGTACCTCAGGCATCGGTCCTGGAACCAGTCCCATTCAATGTCTTCATTATAGACATTGTGGGAGGCTAAACAAACGTATGTCTACCTGTTGGCAGATGACACCAACATCTGTAACAGAGTGAATACTCCAGGAGGGGCGGAGAAGATGAGCAAGGACATGGAGAAGCTTAAAGAAAAATGGCCGAGGAGTGGCAACTGAGGTTCAATGCAGAGAAGCCTGAATAATGCACCTGAGAAGAGGGAAACCTGTGGAGAGTTACACGATGGGGTGGAGGTGCTAATGATCATGAAGGAAGAAAGGGACCTAGGAGTTATCAGTTCTGATGACCAAAAGGCGTCAAAGCACAGCATACATGTTGCAAGGATGGCCAGTGCCATGCTGGGGTGCATTGGCAGAGGTATCACTAGCAGAAGGTGTGAGGTGGTGATGCTATTGTATAATGCACTAGTGAGGCCTCACCTACAGTACTGTGTGCAATTCTGGAGGCCACAAATGCGCAAGGCCATTGACAGGGTGGAAGCAGCCCACAGAAAGGCCACCAAGATGGTACATGGCTTGCAACACAGAACATATCAGGCGAGATTAAAGGACCTCAACATGTACTTATTGGAGGAAAGGAAGGAGTGGGGAAAATGACAGATTCATTAAAGTATCTCAAGGGCATAAACAAGGTGCAAGGTGAACATCTTTCAAAATACATCAAATGTTTGGCATTGACTAATGCTTGTTTTTATCCCCCAAAAGTCCATCATTGTCCGCTATGTAAACCCCCCCCAACACCACCAAACAGTATACAGACACCGGGAGTGCTCAACCCCCCAGTGTCCTCATCTGTCTGTCCATTGTTGTGTGCTGTGTACACCACCCCAAATAGTATGCAGACATGGGGGGGTGGCCAATCCCCCAGTGTCATCTGCCCATTCATTGTTGTCTGCTGTGTAACCCCCCCCAACAGTATACAGACACTAGGGATGCCCAATCCCCCCCCCCATGACACCAGTCTACAAGACAAACTTTCAGCATTGACAAATGCTTGTTTTTCTCAGTGTTGCAACCCCAAGCATGACATCATAGCAAGGAAACAAAGTTTTTAAGCACTGTTTTGAAACAGAGACCTATGTTGGTCAGTCTTGGTACTGCAGACATCTATGCTACCGACATAAAAGACTACATCTCTCAGTAAAGAAATCTTATCAGCTAGGTACTATATGCACAGCACAATGCCTTGTTTTGCAAATAAACATATAGTATGACAGCCTTTATTGTTTAAGCCACTACAAAAATATGAGACTGCACCTCACAGTAAGGGAATTGGAAAACAACTCCTTATTGTACCCACAATGTCTTGCCATGTACATCTGCATTTTAGGTGCAGTTACCACCACCAAAATATAGGACTGCTCCTCTGAGTAACTAAAATTTACAACACATTATCATTTACCCAGAATTCCTTGGTGCTGTATGTAAAACATTGACAGTTTCCTTGTATGGCATTATTCTTAGAGTGTCACTGGACACAGAAAACTGGAGAACACAGTGCTGATAAAACATAAATAACAAGCATTTGTCAATGCCGAATGTTGTCTTGCTGGCATTGGCATTGGCAGTGCAGGAGTTAGAGAGATGCATTAATAGGAATGGCAGTGAAGTATGAAACTGACATCAACCCCACTCCACCCTGCAGAGACTGACAGGCCTTTGGGTCATCGGCCATAACGCTCATGTCATTTCATCTCACCCCACCCTGCAAAGTCTGACAAGTGTCGCAGTGTGCCTTTGGCCTTACGCTCACCCCATTCCATAAGGAAATATGTTGAGATGGGCACAGTATAGGAAAATGGGGTGAACTTTGGGGCCGTAGAGGCCAAGGTACATCTTGATGCCTGTCAGTGGCTGCAGCGTGAGGGCAGGGGTGGAATGGCATGAGTATTACAGCCAACAATCCAAAGGCACACCCCTGACAGCTGTCAGTCTGTACTGGGTGGGACATTATGGTTAGAAACCCTAACGCCCTGGGCGGTCATTGGCATTTCCCTCCAGATTTTCAAAATGGCCTTGTTTTGACCCCACCTCATGAAAGCTTTTGGGACTAGTGCCATGAACAGTGGCACTGTCATTTTTCTCATCTGTTCCGAACGTTGATTTCCTACAGCAACCTCGCCATTCTGTGCCACATGTGCAAAAACACAGTTCAGGCAGGATGTGGAAAATGACAGCTGTGCCATTCATACGGGGGTGTGAAGAGATGGCAATGTTGAAAGTCTGGAGTGAAAATATTAAACCATGTCGAAGTTATGAGCGTGCGTGAAAAATGGGCAATGCACACTTGTAACATGTTATTTTTTGGGAATTCTGTCACCAAATTTTCAACACAGGCATTTTGGAACCTCTTCTCATGAACTGTGTCACCATGATTTTCTTAATCTGGCCCCAACATTGATTTCCCACAGTGACCGTGCCATTGTGAGCCAAATGTGCAAAACACATTTAGGGCAGGTTGTGAAAAATGGCAGCTGTACTGTTCATAAGAAGGTGTGTAAAAATGGCAATGTTGAAAATCTGGAGTACAAATATTAAAAATTCTCAAAGTTACAAGCGTGCGTGAAACTGCACAACGCACGCTCATAACACAGTCATATTTTGGAATTTTTTTCACCAAATTTACAACATAGGCATTTTGAGAGCCCACCTCATGAACAGTGGCACTGTCATTTTGTTAATCGATCTCAAAAGGTGATTCCATGCAGTGACAACAAAATCACCTTTCAGGACCAAATAATGACATGACAGTGGCTGAATTCATGAGGTGGGGGTCCCAAGAACCCCATGTTGAAAATTTGGTGCTAAAAGTCACAAAAATGGCTGGGATATCCACCGAAGTTGAACCCCCCCCCATTTATGCCATTATGCAACTTACCAGCATTTCTTCAGTTTGCAGTCAGCTTTGAAGAGTGCAGACATGTTCCCAGTCCATCGAAGATCGTCGCGCCAGTCTCTGGAGGTATGTATGGGGTGAGGGGTGTGTGTGAGGAGGTGGGGTGCACAGAGGGTGAGTGCGGGTCAGTGGAGGGGGCACCAGACACAATGAGGGACATTTTTTTTCTTTTACAGGGAACAAAAAAACAAAAAAATACCCAACACAGGAAGGTTTTATTTTTTTTTACAGGTAGATTTTGCATGCTGGGTTGGGCTCCCAGCATAGCACCTGAGTGTTTTGAGGGAAGGACTGGAGCAGACAAGGATTGGGTAGCCCCTCGACAATGAAAAAAAAGCGTCTGTACTGGGGGGGTGACATGATGCCGAAGGGGATTGGGTCCCCCCCTCAGCAGACAAATGATTTTTTGGGGGGGACATTATGCCAATGAGGATTGGGCTCCCCTGTTGACAAATGAACTGGGGAGGAGGCATGCAGACAGTGTGATTGGGCACCCCCAATGTTGGCTTCTGGGAACTATGAGAGGTGGACGGTGATAGCTGCCTCCATGTCTATTGAAATGTTACACCAGGCAAGGCATGCCCTGCAAAGATGGGACACTCCCTCATTGCAGCAGTGAAATCATTCTAACTTGGTGGCATACTTTTCAACTGCTGTCAAAGACAGTGTGCGCATTTACTGGTGCCACAGAGCTATGCCCCCAAAAACAGTGGGGGCATTGGCCATAACAGGACCGCACCTCCAAAACCTGCTATTCCAAGCTACCTCAATATGTTGCTTGTGCATGTGAAAGACAACATAAAAATAACTATGATAGATTTTTTTACAAAACAAATTGCAGCTTCAACATCTGAAGCATGAGTGGCAATGGCATACTATGTGAAAAAGACATCTGCAAAAGCTCACAAAATCACTTTAACTTTCCCACCACCAAGGTCAGAATGACCTGTCTATAATTTCTGGCCTCCTCCCTGCTACCACTTTTATTAAGAGGGACAACATCTGCCTTCTCCAGTCCTCCAGAACTTCATTTGTTTCTAGTAAGCTCTCTGAGTTATTTCAATACTGTAGGGTGTACCCTGTCTGGTCCCATTGCTTTTCTACTTTCAAACTAACAAGTGCCTCCAATACCCTCTCCTCTGGGAATGAACTGGTATCTACTGTATTTGCCTCATTAAAAGGCCCATATTGCTTATCTGAGGTCCTCCCCCTTCTTCCTCCACCTTGAATACCAAACAACAGAAGCTAAGAAGAAATTATCAAGGTTAATGAAAATGTCACCAGCAATGAAAATGGAAGGTTATCAAATTCTGGTTTCTGGAAAATTTGGTATAATCAAATTCTGCTAATGCCAGCTGGGAATTTTCTGTCAGAAACTGGGAAATCTCTTTAAACGAGCAGTACACCTTCACATATTACAAATGTAAGCACTTTCCTTCTTAGCCCCATTTCTGTAACTGTTGTGTATATACACCTTTGTTTTGCTTAATTTTTACTGGTAAGTAACCATTGTGGGTGCCTCCATTCTCTGTTTGTTTAACTCTTGCTTGTTCTTGGGATTTTTTGCTAGCAGTTTAAACATGACAGCATGGTGCCCATTAGATTCCACAGCATTTCAACCAGCTGATTTAGGGCTCTATTCACAAAAATGTTTCCTCTTGTTCTGCACCAGTGGGAACATTCTTTTGAGAATAGGGCCTGTCACATTAGCACTCAGCAGGTCAGGCCCTCTGCTCCCACAGTGCCAACCTCTGAGCTCAATAGTGTGAACAGGTAACAGACAGGTAACCCTCCTGTCTGCTTTTGGGTCCGAATCACCTTTAGTCTCAAGTTCTGGGGGGATTCAAACTGTGAAACTTATGCTAGTGTAGCCAAGTTACAGGCTCAGATACGTACCCTCTTCAGGGATTGTGGTACAATCTTTCACCAGGGGCACCAAGCCAGGCTTCCAAAATGAACCCTTACAACTCTATAAGGGACCTTAGGTATATTCTTACCTTTTCCCAGTTTAGTAACACTATCAAGCCCCTCAGAGCAGCTGTCAAACTTAACCATGTATAAATCACATGCAAAAAGAACTTGGAAGACACACGTAGGCATTATCTTGAAAAAAAGATTTTAGTAAAAGACGATAAAAATATGAAAAATGTAAACACAGAACCATATATCAAAGAGCTCAAAAATCACATAAAAGAACAAGGGAAAGTGCAAAACAAAAACTCCTACCACCATACAATTAGACATTTGCTGTCTAAGGGATTACCTCTGGAATGCTTATAGTTAGATCAGAGAGCTGTGTCTCTAGAGTCCCAAAATAATATGTCATATTCCCCAATTACAAGGATACATTTCAACCCCATCTCCCCAACCCCTTGGTGAGTCATCTAGTTCCCTCTTTTTGAATATAAAATTACAAACAAATTATTTCTTGCCAGGAGATATTTTATATAATGTGACTTCAGAAGGAAAAAGACATTTCCTAAATTACGGCAGTCTTTAATTAAGCCTTTCCTTTGAACTGGTGGCTGGTTCCTGTTTTCCCAAGGAACACCAAAGGGTTTTACAATTTTTGACACCGTGTTAGTATCAAATGTTCTTCCTCTTAAGACATCATAAAGTTTATTAGGCTCATCCTCTGGCAGACTCATAAAGTCACATTTCATTTCCACTCCAAAGAACCTAGGCATGTCATACAAAGGTAATAAAATGCCATTCTGAAGTAAGTCAGTTAATTAAATGGTTCCTGCTTCACTGAAACCTGCGGGGGCACCCATGTAAATACAAGCTGTCTTATGTGAGACAATCACATACTATATTTTTATATTACAAATATCATACTATAATCATAACCAGCTGGCCAAGCGTCACAGGGCCCCTGGAGCCTAACAAAACACATGAAAGGCAAATCACAAAGGTGTGAAATACCCAGTTACCTTTGGCAATCCTTACTAGTAGAGGTAGAGCAAGATTTATTTCACATACGTTGCTTTTACTTTGTATTTTATAAGAATTTTTCAATGTAACCTACAGGGTTAAAACGAGGCTAAAATATGTGTCCCTTTCTGAATCTTTTTGAGTTTTGTTTGCATGGACTTGTTCACTCCTAACAGTTGTAGTGGGCCTTGCGTTATGGAGAAAATATATAAAGGAAAAGAAGGAGAGGACTTTAGCTTTATAAAACCATTACTCTATTTCCCAGTATGCTTCAGAAACCATGTAGAGCTGCAGCTGTACCCCAGGAGGGTAAAGAGATTTTCTGATATCCAGAAAACAATTCACAATTCATACAAGAACTCAAACAAAAGTCTCCCTAAACTTGTCTTTCAGGACTTGACTTTTTAGTAGTATAAGCATTATTATAAAGTATGGTAGAACGTTGTTATAGGTAGAAATCTACCTTTTTATAACAATGCTTTACCATTGATGCGATGTCACGATGTTGTTAACCCATCAATGGTACATCACATCGATGGGTTAACAACCGGGAACAGTCTGGTCATGTGCGCAACTGGATCGGATGGCTTTGAAAAGGCCACAGTGGTGAGAGCAGAGCAGTGGTGACATTAAAAAAACTGCAGCAAGGAACTGCTTTCTTTTAAAAAAAAAACATAAGTGGTACCATAAACTAACAAATATAATGTATGGTACATCGATGATTACCTTTTTTTAACCTATCTTGAGGTTGCCAGGGTGACATAAATGTCTTGAGCTTCGCTCTCCAGGTTTACATGGTCACCCTGGCAACCTCTCGATGGTTAACAAACCGGTTAACCATAGATGACTGTACATTATCCTCTATATTATTATTTAATGTGTTTTCAGGAAAACACAGTCTTTTTCCTTGATAAGAACACAGAGTTCATAGTTCATTAAATACATTGAATAACATTTGGGCTAAAAATGCCCTGAGGGAGATAAGTTACACACATTGCTATGCAGCAGGGTAGGGCAGGCTCTCAAATAGCAGAATAAAAGGATGCTTACCATTTACTGGTGGTAGTTTTTCCATTTCATACAGAAATGTGTTAGATGGACAGGACAAGCCAACTCTTACATCATCTGTTGGCATTCAGAACCTGCAGTAGAGGTCAGGTTCTCAGAACCACCTCTCCATTGTTTTAATACTTATGTCTAATGTGCATTGAATCTAGAGGAACACTCACAGCTCTGGCTCTATTACCAAAAAAGAAAGGCATAACCATTTTGTTTTTTTCAGTGTAGGAGGTGTTTTGAGAAGCCAGTCTTTGCTGTATATTCTGCACTTCTGATGAAGAACTGTATAGCTTCATTGCACTGGGTGATGTCACAAGCAGAGTATTACGGCTTTGGGCCAGGAAACACAGTAAGGACAGATGGCATCAATGGGGGAAAAGAGCTTGTTTTAATGCAAATTAGCTTAGTAATAAAGAATGCAATATTCTAAAATTCAATTATTCGGGGGGAATGTTTCTAGACTTGAGTCCTGCCAATGGTAATAGTAAGATTTTGCAGAAAACTGGAAAATTCTCTCACTAAGATGAAGAAAGTTAAGGAAAGTTCAGGGAGGTTGCACACAGAGAAAGAGAGTGAGGAAGTTAAGCAAAAGAAGATGGCAGTTGCTTAAAGTCACACAGTGAGAAACAGACAGTACCTGAATCTCAAGGTTTACAGCCCTGCACTTTACCCGCTAGGCTACCCTTCCTTCTAAGAGTACGCAAGGACAGTAGAGTAATCCTGTAGGTCTCTGGTGATCTTTTGTCTTCCTCCTAGACAACAAAAGGGGGGGGATGGAGAAAGGGCCTTGATTTTCTGTCTCATCTGATACGAGCCCAAGTCTCCCCACATGTGGGTCAGAACCTATGACCTCTGGGCCCAGAGGTGGCAATGTTACTAGTGACCCACATTGTTACTGAAATATCTAACCATAACTTGTGTGCTAGGATATGCATAGTTTTTCCCAGTGAAGTAAAAATGAGACCGACAAGACCGATAGTAACTCAACGTCACAGGCCAGAGGAAAAAAAGCTGCACAACTTTAATTTAATAACAAATGTTGTTACCTCTGTATTGACTGTGATAACTTTCAGACTCTAAACATGTCTCCTGTTATATTTCACAGGATACTGCTTTAAGCAAATTATTGACTAACATACAATCTTTATGTGACCAACTCAGTCAAGTGGAAGCCCAGAAACAAGAAGGAGATTTTGAGGTAATGATTTATTTCACATGCCAGTATATTCATTATTTCCTCACTAAATTGCAGCTTCTTTGTTTTTTCACTGGGGCACTGCTTCCACTCAGTTGTATAGCTGGGAGGGCTGAACACAGGATGGTCAAGTGCTTTACGCAAGGTGTGGCAACAACTATGGTGGGATTTAAACATTTGTTCTCAAGTTTCACATCTTAATGCACTTAATGAGGCTGTATTGCCTTTGATGTCAGTCGGTCTGTTTTTCTGTTTTCTCCTTTTCTGTAATAGTGTGCCGGTGATAGGTGTTCTCATAGCAGGAGACAATGTGATGTGAGTTATTGGGCTACCTAAACCCTTTTGAGTTTTCCATTAAAAAAGGGAAGTTACTCACCATAACTCTTGACCTTCTAGAATATCTACTCCATAGAATCACACTCTATTTTGATTAGAGCCAGAGGCTCTAGGACCCCATGAAAACCAGACTTATTTTGAGGGGGGGGGCTGGCCACACTGGGGCACAGAATCAACTTACAGCATTACACGCATGCAAACAGCATATAAGGCGGCACTAATCCCTACCACCTAAGTCTTTTGATACAAATAAAAAGAGTGAGAAAGCTACAAATTAACATTTGTTTAAATAAACATTACAAACACAATAACAGAAAGACAGCATGCATGTCCTGGTATGCGAGGATGAAAAACACAACTTCTCTTTTTACCTCATACGCTTGTTGGGGGGAAGAATAACAAACACAGACTGTGAGCATGGGTGAGTCTAAGATATTGTACATGAGTAAGTGGTACTCTTCAAAGGAGCTGGGAAAAGTAAAACAGAGCAATATGCACAATACATACACAGTGTGGATTGCTAATTTATGGTAACGAAGCAGTAGAGGGATCTGTGGATTATTATTTTGGACTACCTTAAGGTGACAAATCAGTGCAACATAGCGGTTGGAAAAGCAGGTAGTATGCTGGCATGCATAGGGAGGGGTATAACAAGCAGGGGAAAGGAGGTAATAATGCCTCTATACAAGTCCATGGTCCATTCCCACTTAGAGTATGGGGTTCAGTTCTCGCCTACAAAGGCATATAGATAAGCTGGAGAGAGTCCAGAGGAGGGTGACCAAAATGGTGTGTGGCATGCATCAGAGAACCTATAAAGAGAAGATGGAGGAGCTTGATTTGTAATCCCGAGAAACCAGCGGGGGATACGATTGAAACTTTTAAATACCTGAAGGGAATAAACATGGTGAGGGATGGGAGTATCTTCATGATGAAAGAAAATTGAAAACCTAGGGGGCACAGCTTGATTGTAACTTGTTTGAATTACCCCTATTATGTGTATGTTGTAAATCCCTGTCATGTTAAAAAAATACCAAAAAAACCTTTGGAGTGGTTTTCTGGTGCAGGTGGGGGGTCAGCGGACCCCTGCAGGATGGTGCCTCTGATGTCAGGGGGCAGTGACTGGGCCAGGGGTGGGTGGTCAGCACATGTCCCCCAGCAGCTGTACCTATGCTCTATGCACCCCCTCCATGATGGCGCCAGTCTAGCACAAGGGATCCACTGCTGACCTAGGTAGGGTAGCTGATTGGCTGATGACCTGGGTCTGCACTCCTGTCCCCGGATACCTGCATGCCGGGGGGGGTGGGGACATGGCTGGGAGCTGGGTGGGGACCACTGGTTCGTGAATGCGGTCCCCACGTGGATCTCCTGTGGGTGCAGAGCTGCACATGCTTTTACACACTGGCTCCACGCAGTTTTATGAATAGGGCCCAATATCAGTATCAATACCTCTGACAACCATTGGGGTACAGAACCTATGCACTTGTTGGTCACCTCACCAGCACCTTTTTTCTTTATTCAAGTGTCTCTTTCCAGTCATTTTATAGATTTACATTTTTAATATTACAAGTAACCCCTCCAAAAAAAAAAAACAACCCCGCAGTAAAATTAAATACCAGCAGCTGCATCTGAATCTGAGCAGAACAGTTCACTGAGTTAACGCAGTAGCTAGAAGAAAACCACTACAAAGTTTTTTTTTTGGTATTTTTCTAACATGGCAGGGATTAACAACATACACATGACAGGTGTAATTCAAGCAAGTTACTGTAAGTAACACCCTCACTTCAAGAACTAAACAAAATAACCACAATTGATATTGAAACAGAAATAAGAAAACAAATCGAAGACCTCAGGCAAAAGGTATTAAGAAGAGAGAGACTTAGAAAAATAAATCAGACTAGTACTCACAGGGTTGCGTTGTTTGCTAGCTGAAAAACTGTGCCCCCTCCCAACATCATTGCTTCACTAAACAAAACAAAACTATTAAGTTCAGCTAAATAAATCTGCAAAACTACAAACAAACAATGGCAATCTAACTGCACAAGGCACTCAAGATATTTTTTTGCAAGCAATTTGGTTAAAATATTCCACTTTCGGAGTGCTTTTAAATGTTTTTCTGCTCAGACAAGCAGGGACAGACGTCTCTTCAACTCTTTCTTCATAAGACTGCACTGAACACTGGCATACAGCTCATTTCGGTACCATGTGACCTCCAGTCCCATGGCACATTGCAAACTTCTGTGTGCCCAACTTCACCAGCAAAGTTACTGAATTCATCATTTGCAAAGTTAACCTTATATTGGGAATTGGAATTTCACAGGGTAGATTAACTTTGCAAACTGCGGTGAGTTCACAAATTAATCCACTAAGGGGAGTTAGCCAATTTCATACTCCTCTAGTAGACAGCCTGCAAACCATCCCCTTGGTATGTTCCATAAGAGTAGCTGCAGATCACTGTGCAAAAGGCTTGCGAATAAGCATAACTGTGATAAAAAGTTTGGAGGTTTTTGTCAGCTTGCATTCAGGGTGCAGCGAACAGGTTGATTTCTCTGCAGCTCCCCACCAATACTTCGATTGAGAAGGTCTTATAAAGCTGGAGGTCAGTGGGTTCACGTTATTCTAAAAGTGCCATGCTGGTCACTGCAATAATAAAATCCATTGTTCCAGCAGGAGGCCATTCAGAGTCTGCTAAACCTTTCACTGAGGTGCAATATACTGCCCAGTTTCAAGGTCAAATGGTGCATCTGAACCAGTTATTTCTGCACTTCAGTGATTAGCTGCTGAGGATGTAGAAATCAACATGTTTGGAGCATCTGAATAAGTGCCCCTGGTTCTGCTGACAGTAAGAAAACCCTCCACTAGAAAGACCTATGCAGCCAAAGGGAAGTATTTCTCTAGTTGGTGTTTCACAAGACCCTGAGATCCCTACCTCAGTCATCTGGAGCAAGTACTTCAGTAGATCTTGTGCATCTCTGAAGCCAGCCTGCCTTACTCATTAATCAAAGTTAATTTGTTGATGTTTAAGCATATCATGAGTTAGTGAGTGTGCCTCAAATGGCATGACTGTGGCCCAGGCATCAATACCCGAGGGATTTCCTGGAGTACTCCTCTCCACTTAGAGTTCTGCCCATCCACCTCAGCTTCCTGCAACCAGGCCAATAGAAACAGAAATGTGTCAGCAGAAAAAGACCCCATTGGCCCATCTAGTCTACTCTTGTCCCCTTCCCCTGGCCCTATCACCCTACACCCCCTCCTGTGCAAACCCTCCAGTGTAGATTCCAGTCCTTTTTTTCCCATCAGGGTAGCGATCCCACTCTCACTTGTTTAAACCCATGTAGTTATCCCATGGTCTCTTAAATCCCCCCACTGTTTCTGCCTTAACCACCCCCTCCAGTAGCCTATTCCAGGGGCCCACTACCCTCTCTGTGAAGTAATGCCATCTCCTATTACTTCTAAATTGTCCACCCTCCAGCTTTAAGCTGTGCCCCCTAGTTTTTGGATTTTCTTTCATCATGAAGATACTCCCTTCTCTCACCTTGTTTATTCCCTTCAGATATTTAAAAGTTTCAATCATATCCCCCCTCTCTCTTCTGGTTTCCAGGGATACAAGTCAAGCTCCTCCATCCTCTCTTCATAGGGCCTCTGATGCATGCCATGTACCATTTTGGTCACCCTCTTCTGGACTCTCTCCACCCTATCTCTATCCCTTTGTAGGTGAGGTCTCCAGAACTGAACCCTATAAGTGGGAATGGACCACAGACTTGTATAGAGGCATTATTACCTCCCTTCTCCTGCTTGTGATACCTCTCCCTATGCATGCCAGCATGCCACGTGCCTTTCCAACCGCTGCCCTCTCTTGTTGCCTCCTGGCTCTTTATACTCCACCTCTTGACCCCTTCACATTGCCTTGGGTTACCAATCACAGCTATTGTATATATGATTGTTGCTGTTTAATATGTACCTTATTATTCCCCCAAAGTGCACTCTTCATTTTGATAATTCATGATTGCTATACTGTATGTACTTCTTTTAGTTATAACACTATATTTAACTCTGCCCTGTACTCATATATGTAAATGCACAGGCCCATCTTGTAAATGAGTTCTTCTCAATGATGCTTCACCTGGTAAAATAAAGATTGATCGATTGATTGAGCTGGTGACGTTTCCTTGTCTTTTTCTACTTTGTAACCTCCAGGGTTGCCCCTGAAAATAGGCATATATTTGACCTACTTGGACAATAAAAAATAAGAACTAAATAAAAATTAGTGAAGCATGGAGCCAAATGCTCCCATAGGCGACATTTTGCCTGGTTTGTTGCTAACTGAGCCCTCAGCAGTTAAGTAGTTCTGGGCTGGGCAGAGGAGGGACTGCTTGAGGCATGTCCTGTTGAATCAGTACTGCTGAGCAGCAGATCACAATCTCAAGCCTGAAACATTCAGCTAGAGATTAGCCCAAAACACTTGATACAGTAAATCATACTAAACTGTGCACCAAGCTGAGGAATCATCAACTACCAAAGGGTTTTGCACAAATATACAAACATACCAGCAGATATAGGCCTTTTGGTCTCTCTGGTCTGCTCGATTGTGCAGCTCACTATGTATTTACAAAGGGAACTTCCCCTCCACATTTCTCTTTTGACCTCCCTCTACTTCCCCCTCTCCCCCAACTCATTCCCCTTCTACTCACAATTTTTCCCCTCAGCCTATCCCATCCTACTTGAAGTTATCCACCATTTTTAAGGATACCACCTCCTCTGAGAGCTTTTTTCACTTGGCCACCACCCTCTCAGTGAAAAAGTGCCTCTTCTTTTCCCACCTGAACCATCCTCCCACCAGCTTTATGCTGTGCTCCCTAGTGATCTTGTTTCCACTAAGGCTAAAGAGGCCCACAGTGCTCTCCCTGTTAATACCCTTAAGGTACTTAAAGGCCTCAGCCATGTCTCCCCTCTGCCTTCTTTCCTCTAAAGAGCACAAGTTTAGCTCCCTGTGCCTCACGTGATAGGTTTTTCTCTGCTGGTCCTGTATCATCTTGGTTGTCCTTCTCTGGACCATCTCCAGTAACTTGATATCCTTCTTAAGATAGAGGCACCAGCCTTCCTGATAGCGCTGACGGTTGAGGCGCCAGATGACATGCCTCGTGCCATGCTAGTTACCTGGGTTTGGAAATGGACTCAGGTTGCTGGGGGGTTGGCCGTGGTGAGAAAGGATTGAGCATCCATAGACTGCTCTCCTTCCTCGGGGAGGGGGGGACAGTGCTGCACACTGTAACCTGACACCCAGCAGTGGCTGGGTGCCAGCACAGGTGCACCACCTAGAAGGGGTGGTCCCGCATCTGGGACGTATCGTGGCTTTGTGGAGATGGGGCCAGTCACCCCACCCATTGCACAGTTCAGGGACCAGGGAGAGAAACAAGTAGAAAATGGAGCCGGCGGTCTCCATGATGGCTGGCTGTAGCTGCGCCAACCTCCGGGATCTAGATGTTGGCTTCCAGGGAGGGAAGAAAGTCGACATTTCTCTCCCTGGCCTTGTCTTGGAGGGAAGTAACCCATATGGTATCTCCAGGGGATTCAGTGCAGGACGCCAGACTGAAGATGCAAGCCCCTCCGAGGGAAGGTCTGGAGTGCCTGCCAGCTCTCCAGAAACTGTAAATGAAAAAAGAAGATAAAAGATACGGACACCAGAACTGCACATAGTACTCCAGGTGCAGTCTTAAAAAAGACATGTACAGTGGTAGAATAACTTCCGCCTTCCTGGTGGCAATTCACCACATGCACCATTCTCCAGTCCTGGGGCATGTTTCTGAACTCCAGAGAGGTGTTAAACAGGTCTGCCAGGGGACCCACCAGAACCTCTGCCAGTTCTCTATGAATCCTCAGGTGCTTGCCATCTTGCCCTGGTGATTTGTCTGTCCTTAGGGCCCTTAAGCCCTCGAGTACTCTCTTGGTTTGAATTTCACTGTCTGTGACATCCCCCCCTCAGTCCCCATCCCTTCTGGTACTAGTCTACACTTCTCCCAAATGAAGACTGAATAGAAGTACCTGTTAAGCACCTCTACCTTTTCTTCACTACTATCTGCACTCCCCCCTACATTTTTAGCCTTACAGTCTTGTCCATTATGTTTCTCGTCTCTCTTATATACCTGAAAATGGCATTCTCACACACTTTTACCCCCAGGCTAGATGTACCTCTCTCGTGACCTTTGCCTCCCTTACTTCCCCGCTCACCTTTCTTGACTTACCAGAGTAGTCCAGCCTATCCTCCTCCTTTAAGTATGCTTGTAGTTTCTAAAGGCTGCTCTTTTGCCCCACTACTTTTGCTGCTTTCTTGTTGAATCAACTGAGATGTTTAACCAAAGCTTTCTACTTTTGATTTTGACACACTCACATGTAGCCTCCATCAAGTCCTTCTTTATTATGGCCCATTTCTGTTCCACATCTATCCCCACTCTGATCCCAGCAAGGTGTCCTTGCAGAACTTCTCCCATCCTACAAAAGTCAGCCCTATGAATGCTCAAGACTCCCATCTTGGTTCTGACCATCCCTCTTGCTCATGCCTAGGTGAAACCACACCATGTGGTGGTCATTTCCTGTTAGTGGCACAGCCACCTGAACATGTTTACAGTTGGACAGGACCTAATCCAGGATGGCCCTTACCCTAGTGGGATCCATGACACCTTGAGTCAGGAAAGCACTCTGGAAAGCATCCAGGACTAGTTGTTGTCTGGTGCAGGAGGTAGCAGGGATTTTCCAGTCCACCCCAAGTAGACTGAAGTCCTCCATTATTACTACTTACCCCCTCTTGGACATATTGATGATCTTAGACCCCAATACCCTATCCAATTCTTCACCCTGGGAAGGCAGGCTATAGACCACCTACCTCCTTAGTTTCCTCTTTTTCATGGATTTGATCTACACCCACAGATCTCCAGGCTTGCCCTAAGCAGCTTCCTTTCTGGTGCAAGTTATCCTCTCCTTCATGTGCAATGCCACTCCCGCCTTCCCATCCCCCATCCTTTCTGTATATTTTAAACCTGGGAATTGCTACATCCTATTCGTCCTTTGTGTGGCCCAAGTCTCTGTAATGGCTGCTATGACCACCTCTCCCTCAGCCAACATTGACTGCAATTCCTCTGTTTTGTTCCTCAGATTTCTGGCATTTAAAGACAGCACCTTATACCCCACTCTTTTCTTGGTTCCTCACTTCTTCCTCCACCCCTCCTATCCCTCCCCTTCTCCTGCTGTCCTGCTTGAAGGAAAGGCCTATCAGCCTCTTCCACCAAGTGAATAAGGGTGCTGTGCACCCTGCTGCACCTCCCCCCCATCAGTTTAACTTTAGATTTTTAATCATGAAGTCCTCCAGCTTACCCTTCAGGACTCTTGTGCCCTTTCTACTTAAGTGTAACTTGTCTAGTGCATACAGGTCCTTGTTATTCCATGTCCCTCCAACTACCAATGCACCTGTATCCTTCTGCCTCACACCACCCTCTAAGCATTTGTTAAATCTGGCAGTCCTTGCCTTCTTTGCTGTACTAGCCCTTGGAACTGGAAGCACCTCTGAGAAGGTGACTCACTTCCATTCCACCTTGCAGATTCTCTACACCTCCTTGAACTTTTCTTACACTACCCCTACCTCACATCCTGCAAGGTCCTTTATATCTAGGTGCAGTGTAATGCGAGATGTCCCTCCTCCCTGTCCTACACACTATGCTACTAGAGGTCCCACCCTCCCAGCCATTATCCCTTTCATAAATTCTACCCTCTTATGGTTTGGCCTTTCCCACATCTCACTCTCTTCACAGCTGAGTCCACCAAGATCACCACCCTGCCCACTCATCCAGGGCCCTCCCTCGATTCTGTCCATACTACTGCCCAATCCCACCTGCCTCCCCTTTCCTTCCTGTCCCCACCTGCAATCCGTCCTGACTCTCTGCTCCCACTATCCCCTTCCCCCCCTCCTGAAATGTTCCCCCTGCTAGTACCCCCATCTGTTCTCCCCAGGCCTTCCCCAACCCTTTCCTTCTGCCCTTCCTGCCTATCCCATTATTCTCTCATGCTCACCACCCCCTTCCCTACACAATCTGCCTTCCCCCCTTCCATGAACTCACACCCTCTCGACCTTATCCCTACTTACCCTGATATCGCCCCACCTACTCCAACCCTTCTTCTCTTGTTGGCCCTTTCCTTAACACCACTAGTTCTGCAGTCCCCCTCCCCATCCAGTAGAAGAAATTTGTTACTCACAAGCAATCCTCACAGGCATTGCTCTGAACAAGTCCAGTAGGTTACTGACTGGTGCTGCCCCCACATGCACACCTGCAACCTCTACAAACAGGCTAACTTGCTTCAACTTCTGGGAAGAATCACTTACCAAACCTGTCTGGTAGTGAAAAAGCATTCCTCGGTCATATGCCCCCTTGGGTGCAGAATCTCCTTAGACCAACCAACAGCACTCGCCACACCAGAAGCTCTAATAACTCCCACTCTGCTCGCCCCCCACTGTCGCACCTCTCAGGGCCAGTGGTTGTTTGCAGGCTGAGGCCCTAAGTTATTCAACTCACCGGGTAGTGAAGTCACCAGTTCAGCCACTCTAGGCTTGCTCAAATATGATCTTCCTCATACTCTTGTGACTCGCACCTCATATGACTGCTTCACTTAATTCCCCCGGGCTGACACCCCTGTCTCCCTTCATCTCCATTTTCTTTGTTTCTATGCATCTATCCACCTCCCATAATCAGGCTACACCTTTTTTTCTTTGTCTTTTTTTCTCCTCCCCCTTTCCCCTCAATTGCTCTAGCCCTTCAACTCTTCTGACCCCCTTCCTACTCCACTAGCCCAGGTCCTGAATGTCTTTTGACCTCCCATACCCCCTACACCCTAAACTACCTCCCTACACTTACACACCCCTCTCTCGTATGCCTATATCAGTTTGTATCTTCAATCCCTGCTACTTTTGAAACTCTTCTACTCTGATAACAAGGCTTAAGTTTGTGGCATTGTAATTCTCTATATAATTGTGTCTGTGTACTCCACTATTTGTAAAGATATTCCCTGTTTTTTCATTGTACCTAACCTAGCTATTATGTTTAGCCATACTGTTTCTTGTGTTTAGTAACCCTGGACTGTGTAAACCAATTCCAATGTATTTTTTATTGTCTTTTTTACAAACATTCGGTGCAGAACCTTTGTAAAAGAGCCTATGGCTCAAAGATGTTAATCCTGAATTCCCAATAAATAAAAAAAATAAATAAAAATCCTGGAGATGCTTCCATAGGACCCTTTCCTGACTTACTTTTCACTCGTAGACAAGTCAAGTCGTCAAACTGTATTTGTACAGTGCCTTATCCCTGAGACCCTAAGCACTTCACATAAAAATAATAGTGGGAACATACATTTTAAAACAGCACAGTTAGAATTGTTTGATGAGGATCCTTTGTAAACAAGCGTTTAGCTCAAAGGTTGTAACTCTGATTTCTCTCAATAAATAAAAAATTCAGATTTCCATCTAATTATCAATAAAGTCTGCCCATAAATATAAACATTTTGTCTAAAGTACTAAAAATGAGTGGACATCAAATGCCAGATAAAACAGATGGGCTTTCAGGCTCCACCTAAATGTATCCACAGAGGGTGCACCCCTAAGAACTCTAGGCAAAGAGTTCCATAGAACTGGTCCAGCCACTCCAAAGGCATGGTCCCCTGATGTTTTCAACTGCATCCTATGGACCACAGGGAGGCCCTCCATGGATGACTGAAGTGAGCGCACAGGGCAGGCAGGTATTAGGAGGTCAGTCAGGTAGCCCAGACCCGAGCCATATAGCCATATAGGGCCTTATAGGTGAGCAAGCCCAGCTTGAAGGCAATCCTCCATCTGACTGGCAGCCAGTGCAGTTTGCACAATACTGGGGTTGTATGAATGGACTTCTGAAGGCCCATCAACAACCTAGCTGCTGCATTATGCACCACCTGTAGCCTATGGAGGGTACCTCCACTGACCTCATAGTAAAGAGTGTTGCAGTAATCAAGCCTGGACATAACAAAAGCATGCACCAATGATGGAAGGTCCTCTGTCAGAATTAAGGGTTTAATCCGGGTGACATTTCCTAAGTGGTAAAAAGCACTCCAAAGGACAGCAGACACCTGATGTTCTAGTGTCAAGTTGTCATGAAAAATGACACCCAGATTGCACACCTTAGTAGCTGCCTCCAGAGCAGAGGCACCCAGGAATAACTCAGTTCCTACTCCAGAGGTAGCCACATCACGCTGGCGACTGGTTCAATCATTAGTACCTCCATCTTATCCGGGATGAGCCTCAGCCAGTTAGAGGACATCCAAGTCTGGATCTCGGATAAGCAGTTATTTAGCACATCTACAGCGTCGGACATATACAGCTGGGTATCAGCTCCACAGCAGTGAAAACCCAGGCCGTAATGCCTAATATCACCTTGGGGCAGCATGTATACCACAAACAGCTCTGAACTTGGTGTGTGACTTGCAAACCCTAAATAGGGCACATGAGCACATTCGGTAGAGCAAAGAAACACTGAGATCAGCTAAATTCTAAATCAAAAAGACCGATCTTGCTAAAGTAAACACAGTGTGGGAGCACAGGAAACAAGAAGGAGGAAGAGACAGAAAGCTGTAGTTCAGTTTCTGACTTGCTGAACTACAGGACAAGTATAACTGCATAATTCAGTACTTTGGGATAATTTTTTACTTACCACTGCCTAAACTGGTTAGAGGAGCTGTTTAAACAGAGAAATAATACACTTTAAAGTGTTTAATTTTACGGAGGGCATGGAACAGGAGTGACATCACTTCCAGTCTAGGGAGTACTTAAATCTGCTCCAGAGAGAGCATTGCAATCTCTGCGAGACACGCGCATCATAGCATGTGTCTTGCATGTCCTACAGGACCAAGGGATGTAGCCAGGAAGGACACAGCATTTGGGGGGAACTGTAAGGAAAATGATAATAAAAACTGGAGAGTTTAACAAACCTAAGGTTAAAAAGACTGCCAGTCATGCATACAAGCACACACATAGACCAGGTGCTACATGGCCTATGTCAGCAAGGGGTCCTAATGAAATGTATTCAGTGTGGAATGTTCACCAAACCAACCCAGAGTGGTATACTCATAAACTTTAATTGTGGCAAATGTCAAACTTTAGGGAAACTAGAGGAGGAACTTAGAGAGCTACGACAAATAAATCATCCAAACCTATCAAAAAACTCCAGAAACATACCAACTGCAGTAAATACAGGGCAAATGAATAGAGGGGACCTTACCATAGTAACCACTAGCGATATTTCTAAACAGTACAGTTGGGCTATTGCCAGTGAGGAGTCGGACTCAAACAGCTGGACTACCATATCAAAGGGCCCCTATAAAAAAAGGAGAAGGGTACTAGGAACCACAGAGGTGGCGATGAATAATAAGTATTCCCACCTAAGCACAGTAACAGAAACTAGCATAGCTACATTAACTCCGGACAAAACCACAGACACAGTAACTCAGAGTAACTCAGACTAATACCACTGATATGGAAATACTGATCATAGGGGATTCTATTCTGAGACAGACAGATAATGTACTAACCAGGGGAGATAAACAAAACATGGTGGTAAACTGTCAGCTGGGAGCTAAAGTAAATGACATAAAACTCAGACTGCCAAAACTGCTAGTCAAAAAAACAAAATCCCAGGTTGTGGTACTACATGTAGGGACAAATAATATTAGGAAGGATCATGAAAAAGACCTAGTGGAGGAAATACTAAACTGTGCAGACTAAATAATGGTAGAGGGGCAAACACTTACGATATCAGGGATACTACCAAATTATGGATATAACCCAGAAAGAAATCTCACCATACAAACAGTTAACAGTAGGATATCAAATGGGCGTGACACAAGGGGCATAGTCTTCATTAACACATGGAATAAATTTCTCAACAACAAAATCATGTACAAAAAAGATGGACTACATCTAAGCATATTGGGAACAGCAATCAAGGAAGAAATTCTAAAATATTTAAACTAGGAGAGGGGGCCGGGGGTACCCAGACAACAAGAAACAGGGTATATCAAAAATAATAAACATTTCCCCCCAAAATGAAATACACTGTTTATTCCTGAATACACATAGCCTCAATAATAAACAAGCATTTGTCAGTGCCGAATGTTGTCGCGCTGGCACTGGCATTGGCAGTGCCAGAGCTAGAGATGCATACTAGGAATGGCAGTGAAGTATTGAAGTGATGCCAACCCCACCCCCACCCTGTAGAGAGTGACAGGCATTGGGGTGTGCCTTTGGGTCGTCAGCTATAACGCTCATGCCACTGTACCTCACTCTACCCTGTAGAAACTGACAAGTGCCAGGGTGTGCTTTGGGGTCTTTGGGCATTATACTTACCCCATTCCATAAGGAAATATGCTGACGTGGGTGCAGTATAGGAGTGTGGGGTGAACTTTGTGGCCGAACAGTGCAAGGCACACCATGATGCCTGTCAGTGGCTGCAGGGTGGGGAAGAGGAGTGGAATGGCATGAGCATTACATCTGATGATCCCAAGTCACACTCCTAACGCCTGTTAGGTGGGATGCTACGGTTGGAAACCCTAACATCATAGGCATGTGGTGGTAGTTTCACTCCACATTTTCAACATGGGCTGCTTGTCAGGCCACCTCATGAAAAGCGGCACAATCACTTTGTTAACTGAAAGGTGGTTTTGCACAGCGGCTATGCCATTTGGTAACAGAGGGACGAAAACACATTTTTGGGCAGGATGTGGAGACTGACAACTGTATTGTTCATGAAGAGGCGTATAAAAATGGCAACACTGAGTACCTGGAGTGGCAAAATGAAATATTGGTGAAGTAATGTGCATGCATACAAACTGTGCAGCACACTTCCATAACGCAATTATTTTTGAGAGTTTGGTAACCACTTTTGTAACATAGGCATTTTGGGACCTCCCCTTATGAACAGTGGCGGTGTGATTTTAATTAGTCCCAAAAGTTGATTTCCCGCAGCTACCACGCCATTGTGCACCACAGGTGCAGAAACACATTTTGGGCAGGATGTGAAAAATGACAGCTGTACTGTTCATAAGGAGGTGTGAAAAATGCCAGTGTTGAAAATTTGGCATGGAAATATTGCAAATTACAAGGGTGCGTGGAAACTGCGCAATGCATGCTTGCAACACAGTCATTTTATGGACTTTCAGCACCAAATTTTCAACATAGGCATTTTAGGACCTCTGCTCATGAACAGTGTCACCATCATTTCCTCAAACTGTCCTGAAAAGTGATTTCACACAGTGATTGAGCTATTCTGTGTCGGACATGTGGAAACACATTTCAGGCAAGATACGTAAAATGACAGCTGCACTGTTCATTAGGAGGTGTGGAAAAATGTTAAGTTTGAAAATCTGGACTGAAAATATTACAAATTCATAACATTACAGGCGTGCGTAGAAACAGCGCAACACACGCTTGTAAAACAGCCATTTGTGGGAGTTTTGTCACCAGATTTGCAACATAGGCTTTTTGAGAGCTCCCCTCATGAAAAGTGACACTGTCTTTTCATTACTCGGTCCCGAAAGGTGATGCTGCACAGTGACCGCGAAATCCCCTTTTAGGAGCGAATAACACCATGACAGTGCCAAAATTCATGATGAGGGGTCCCAAAAACCCCATATTGAAAATTTGGTGCCAGATTTCCCAAAAAATGCCTAAGATATGCATCAAAGCTGAAAAAACCCTATTTATTCCATTATACAGCTTACCGGCATTTCCTCAGTTCGCGGTCGGCTTTGAAGAGTGCTGACATTTTCCCCGTCCACTGAAGATTGCCACACCAGCATCCAGAGGTAAGTATGGGGTGAGGGGGGGTGTGGGGAGGCAGGGTGCGCAGTGAGTGGGTGCGGGTTGTGGGAGGAGGACAGGGAGACCGCCAAGGTACCGTTTCCTTTTTCCACAGGTACCAAAAAAAACTAACTGTGGAACCATTTTTCTATTTACAGGAGCATGTGGCATGCTGGGGTGGGCTCCCAGTGTGCCAATGGAGCCTTTTGGGGGGGCAGCTGTAACTGACGGGGGATTGGGCACCCCTGTCAACACACAACTAAAGGGGGGGTTTACTTTATGCCAATGGGGATTGGGCACCCCAGCCGGCACACAACAAAAGGGGGGATTACTTTATGCCAATGGGGATTGGGCACCCCGGCCAGCACACAAGGAAAGTGGGAGGGCAAGAGCCGAGGGGGATTGGGCACCCCCCTCAGCATATAAGAAATGGGAGGGTTCTTTATGCTGACAGGGAGTAGGCTCCCCTGTCGGCACATACATTGGGGCAGGGTAAGCCAACAGGGGATTGGGCACCCCCAATGTTGGCAGTTTGGTGGGCAGTGTGCCGCCATGTTTGTTTTTCTGGGTAAGCATGTCGGGAGGTTTGCTGCATTTGATGACCTTTGCTCGCATTGTAGCAGACCTTTCCTTAGATGTGCTCGCCCGGGTGGTGTGGCGCCGGCATGCAGGCTGATTGAGGAATGAGGGATGCACCTACTGATGCGTGCCCTGCATTTGCCCAACAGTGACTGCACCTCCAAATCTGCACTACCACAAGATTTTGGCTGCGCTAGCGCGCCAACTTAAAAATAGGAACTAGAGGCACTTATAAATAGCAGAACAGACATAGAAATGGCCTTTATTATAGAGATCTGGTGATCAGACCAAAATATATGGGGTAAAGAGTCAGTGCAGTGTCAGTGGCTCAGTAGGTAGCACAGTCGCCTCTGAGGCCAGGAGATCAGAGGGCTGTGGGTTCAGTTCCCACATCTGGCACTTGGGTTAATATCCTAGTACTGACACTGGAGTGCAGCATGAGAGGGGTGCAGCACTTCTGAGGTGCTGTCTTTCGGATGAGACATTAAACCAAGGTCCCATCTGCCTGGATTGGTGGTAGTTCAGGTGGATGTTAAAGATCCCATGGCACTTATCGAAAAGAGTAGGGGAATTTCCCCGGTGTCCTAGACAAATTTCCCTCATTCACTCAAAATACCACCAACAGCTTAATCTGGTTCAAGCTCAGTTGGCTTTCATCTGTATCCCCCTCCCCCGGGTAGTGCCTGAAAATAGGCAGGATTTGTCTAGTGCACTTACCCGGTCAACAAAAACTAAATAAATAAAGAGATACCTGGATTCATCCTTTTCCATCAGGATAGGAATGATAAAAAGGGAGGGAGTAGCAGCATATATATCAAACTTCATAAAGGCTACTAATATAACTGACAAGGGTAAACAAGGCATAACAGGCTCCGAAACCATATGGATTCAAGTAAACATAAGCTATAGGGAATACATGATACTCTGAGTATGTTACAGACCCCCAGTTTCAATTGCGGAACTGTCAAATCAAATAAACACAGAAGTAACTAAAGCATGCGAACTAGGAAAGGTAATGTTTGTCTGTGACCTAAATTATAAGGACATACTGTGGGAAAGTCAGAAGGCACAAAATCCACAAAGTAAAGCATTCCTGGAGCTTAGCCAGGAAATGGATATAACCCAACATGTAAATATTCCAGCTAGGGGAAACAATATATTGGATCTGGAATTGACATCCAGGGAGATCAATAATACATCATGTCAAACCATGGCCCCGCTGGGTAGCAATGATCACAATGGGGTAGCCTTCTCATTTAAGCAGCATATACCAATTGAGAAAGGATGTAGATAAATCTACAGGATAAACACTGCAGACAAATCTAAAATACTGGAAGAACTGGAGAATATAAACTGGGAGAGTATCTTAACTAATAAAACAGTTAATGAAATGTGGAATATCCTTACAAAGTACATCTGTAACAAACACATAAAAAAGGTAAGCTGTTTTGTGATTTTTTTTCCCAGCCTCCGAATCTGTAGTAGTTTTAAGTGTGACCTGACCTTACTTGACCCAGCTGCACATGCAAGCAGGAAATGCATTCGGAAGTATACTGCTTGTCCTGGGAATGTTTTAGTAATTTTATTTGTTGTTTCTTGGTTTTCGCTGTCTACGGTGTAGATCAGGAGTCAGGTCTCACTGTTTTTTTTTTTTTAATTATTGGTTCTCGGTCATCGCTGCGTGCCCTGAGGACCAGGACTGTGAAGAGAAGCGGTGTTGAGAGGAACACCTCAGCACGTCTGTGCAGATACAGAACCGTTGGGTGACGAACAGTGGTAGTATTGGGATCGGGGTTCATGGAATAAGACTGCCGATAAAAAAAAAAATTGAATGATATTTAAAAAAAAAAATGTAGGGAGTGGGCCAGTGAACTGAGAAGCATCTGTGTCAGAAGTGGGGGGGCAGCAGTCGCCAAGCGAGTAAAAAAAGATGGCGGCAATATGGAAGTTAGTGTGGTGCTTCCTGCCAATCAGAGAGCAGGCTGGGCAGAAGGATACGTGAGCTGGTGAATGGGATGGTACATGTTATGTACTGGGCTCTCACTGTAACTTAATGTATCCCTTTAGAATGTGTCCCAGCCAATGAGTGTTTACAGTTTGTTAAGCCTATTTTCTAAAGGTTTATAATAAAAAGAAAAAAAAAAAACAGATGGCTTACAAAAACACTAAGCAAGTTGATAAAAAGGAAGCAACAGCTTTACAGAAGTTAAAAACAAACAGGAGACTCCCATACGTGGGTCAATTATACAAAAAACAGAATAAATTTAAGCAAAGATAAAAAGAATTAGAAAATGGCAAGAATCAATTGTAAAAGCTGATTGACTGAGACAGGCTCCAAGCTGGGCATTTATTTTTCAATAAATGCCCAGCTAAACATAAAAGCCAGTCCAAGTGCCACTTTACAGTGTAGCATTTTCCAGGGGTGCCCAGCCTGCTTTTTATTGGCTGAAAGCATCCTAGAAAATTTGAAAAAAACACCATGTTTTTTCTCTCGCTTAGCGAGAACTACAGCTGTCCCCAACACTACTTCCTTTTCTCTTGCTTAGCGAGACGTACTCGTCTCCCCCAGTGCAAACCAAACAATATTTACATTCAGACGCTCCGTTTTAAAAACAAAAGCACACTTCATTTACAGCTTGCAGTTTCAACAGTTTGACAAGACCGCTACTCTCCTGACCACAGTGTCACACTGTTGTCCATCTCCTGATCACGGTCTCGCACTACCCTGCTGATGCAAACAGAACCATACCCATCACTCGTCACAACTCGCCAACAAAGACTTAGCCTCCTGTACAAAACAAAAAACACACCAGAAACGGAACATAAACCTTTTTTTTCCCCTCTCCTCGTGCCTCTGTGTCAAAAGTTGCTCCTGCCTTGCTAGCATGTCACGGTCAAAGGTCACATGCCGCATAGCTACAACATCAGACCAGGAAGACAGGGGACAAAAACGCTCACTAAAAGCTGAACATAAATCTTTTTCTTCTCCTCTCTCCTTGTACCTTGAGGTCAAACGTCGCTTTTTGCCTTGCTAGCAAATTGCGGTCAAAATTTGCACGCTGCATACATACAACGTCACAAGGGAGGGGGTGTCAATCCATCAGAATGCTGCAGGGAGGAAGGACTGCACCAGTAACACCCTATGGACTACTTTATCAATAGGTTTGCTTCTAACACCTGTATTAGATTTTTCACAATCATTTACTATATTTTTTTTACAACTTCATAAAAATGTACACAGTTGACCATTTTCTAAGCGCAATAATACCCTCCAGGGTGGGCATTATTTGGAAATACCAGACCTTCCAGGGGCTATAAGGCCCTCCACCTGCGGCGTTGGACCTCATTATGCCCCTGGGCGGTCTGGTATTTCCCAATAATGCCCACCCTGTTGGGTATTATTGGTTACATAAACAAAGGGTAGAAATCCAACTGGCAACTATAGCCAAGAGGGACAACATGCAGAAATTTTATAGCTATGTGAACTCACTCAGGAAAATAAAATAATCTATGCTCCATTAGAGAGGGGAATGACCTAATCTCTGATTCAACCTAGGTGGCAAACATTTTTAACTCCTATTTCAGCACAGTATTTTCTAATAAATTGAAGGGACAGGTGAATACTACACCAAATAAGGAATATAACATAAATATAACTTTGGACACGGTAATAAACAGAATAAAATCCTTAAAGAACACAAACTCAGCTGGGCCAGATAATATCTCTAACAATATACTTAAACTATTTTCCCTTTTTCCCCATATATTGCTATTCCACTAACACTTATATTCCAGAAATCACCAGATAGCGGAGAGGTGCCAGGGGATTGGTTGCCAACAAATGTGATATACATCCATAAAAAGGATACCAGAGCAGATCACACAAACTATAGGCCCATTAGCCTGATCTCAGTGCCAGGCAAACTGATGGAATCTATCCTCAAAGATGTAATAAGCGTCCATTTGATAGAAACTAACCAAGGGGACAGTGAACAGCATAGTTTTGTGGCTGGAAGATCACATGTAACAAACATGTTATGTTTTTATGAAACATCTCCACAGCACTGGAAAGGAAGGAGGCCATGAACTATGTATATTCGTGAAGCCCTTTGACAAAGTTCCTCACCTAGAAATAATGCGTAGCGTAAAAGAAATTAACCTGGATCACAGAGTGGTCCATTGGATAGGGTTCTGGTTGGATGACAGATCACAGAGGGTGTGTATAAATGGTTACTATTCAGATAGTGTTCCAGTTACAAACGGGGTCCCCGAGGGGTCGGTCCTGGGACCTGTACTCTTTAGAGTATTTATGGCAGAAGTGGGTAAGGGGCAGAAAACTGGTTAAGTAGGTATGCAGATGATACTAAACTTGCAGGTATAGTGACCAATGCAATGGGAGTACAGACAGATTTAAATAACATCTATAGCTGGGCATATGCCAGAGGTATGAGTTTCAGTATGGACAGATGTTGTGTAATCCACCTGGGTAAAAAGAACTGTGAAGAAGACTATTACATGAATGGAATAGCACTATGAAAATCAGATGAAGAAAATGCCCTGGGTATCCTAGTAAACTGCAACCTAACATACTGTACCAGGACCACTGTAACAAACAAAAACATTATTAAAGCTAAGCAAGTTCTGTGGAATATAGAGAAAAACTTCAGGAGCTGTAGCCAAACAGTGATTGTACCACTCTACAGGGCATAAGTTAGGTCCATACTGGACTATGGAGCCCTTGTGTGGGGACCCATTACAAAGGGGGCAGTGGCAAATGTTGTGAGGTTCCAGACACAGGCCATCAACATGATATATAACCTAAATAAAGCTCTGTATGAACAACTCTTAAACAAATTACAGCTGATGTCCCTGGAGGCAAGAAGAATTAAAGGGGGGCCTGTTGCTGTGTTGTGATATAATGCAGGATGATTATATACTAAATGAACTAAACTTTCAGTTTAAAGATGACAAAAAGGGTACTGGGGTCACCCACTCCAGCTGAGACATATTAAACACAACACCAATAGGAGAAAGGCTTTCTTTATCCAAAGAGTGGTTACCCCTTGGAATGACTTGCCAGAGGAAGTCAACTGTGCAAGTAGTAAGGCTCAGTTTAAATGTAACCTAGACTCTCTTATACTGGAAGGACACAATCTGACATATTATGGGTGAGATGGCAGGAGCAGCAATGGGCCAACAGTAAGGCCCCCTTAGCTCCTTACCACTTAGTATGAAACTTAGTATGAAACATGGGCGACAGGCTCGACCATTGAGGCACTCCACAGGTCATAGGTTTTGGGCAGGAGGAAAACTTTTCCATCACTACCTGTTGCTTCCTGCCTGTCAAAAAGGACTCAAACCAGCTGATGACAACACCGACGAGTCCACAGCACTCTCTCAGCTGATCCAATAGCACCATGTGGTCTATGATATCAAATGCTGAGGAGAGATAAAAGGAAACGAGAATTGACCACTCTCCTCTATCTCTTGCCCTAAGGACATCATTCTGCACCCTGACTAACGCTGTTTCAATATTATGCTTCCTCCTAAAGCCAGACTGGAATAGCACGTAGATGTCAAAGGCCATCAGGTGTGCCTCGAGTTGCAGAGTCACCACTTTCTCCAGCACCTTCCCCAAGAATTGAAGATTGGAGACAGGCCTGTAATTCACCAAGATGTCAGGGTCAAGTGATGGTTTCTTCAGAAGGGGCCTAACCAATGCCTCCTTCAAGGTGCCAGGGAAAAGCCCTCCTGAGATCGAGTACCTAATAATCTTGGTGAATACTGGACCAATGGACCCCACGCATCCCACTAGGAGATGCATCGGGCTCAGGCCAGATCACAAAAGGTGGGCCACATTTTCTAAATTACCTCGATGACCTCATACACCCTCACTAGCCGAAAGTCATCCCAGACAGACAGAGTGCTTCCATCCCCTCCTGGCCTCAAACTGCAGGGCAAATCTTGCACCACTGGCAATATTCCAGACCTAATGGAGTATACCCTGTCATAAAAGAAAAGAGTAAACTCTTTGTACTGTGCAACTGAAGTTGCTTCTTTTGGCTGCAGACAAGCTGGATGATGAAGCCTGTCAACAGTCTGAAAGAGCAAAGCTGGTCTATTCCTTCCTGCAGCAATCTCCATGGACAGGCATTGAAATCCCCCAGAATTAAACATCTGGGGCACACCTACACCCAGTCAGTGATGAAGTCTGCGACTTCCTGCAGGAAATACCCTTCCCATCCCACAGGGTGGTAAATGAGGAAGATCCTGCAACCTGCACCTGAACCCCCACACATGGCCACACATTCAAACAATGAAGTAGGTCCAACTGGGTGCACAGAGAACTTCAAATCAGATCTAAAACAGATGGCCACACCCTCTCCCTAATGTTCCCTCCTCGGACAGTGTACAACGGAGTATCCTGGTGGGGTAGATGCCTCCAACACCGGTCCCGCAACATCCCCCAATCAGGTCTCTGCAATGCATGCCAGGTCTACAGAAGAAATCAAGTCAGCCGTAGTAGCTGTCTTGTTTCTCATTGATCTGGCATTGCGCAGCACTACCTGAAGGAGACTAGTGGAGGCTTCCGGTCCACCAGCTGCCTGCCTACTCAGTCCAGTGGGAACCCTGGGAATGAGAACCAAACATATCTGGCCTCTCCCTAGGTCCCTTTTTTCCCCAGGGCGCCTCCTGCACCTGACCACCTTAATGCCACTCACCTCAGTCATATCCCCCGCAACCCATCGCGAGTTCTTACCACTCCTCCCTGCTCTGCCTTATTTATTTATTTATTTATTTATTATTTGATGATTCGGAAATACCTTTGAGTCAAAGACTCATTTGCAAAGGTTTCACATCACAGAAATTAGGTATAGAACAAACTTTACATAACAATTCAATGAGGACACAGTTCAGCATTGATACAAAGAAACAGTGAAGTCTAACAATCAGAAACTAGGGATAATTAGTATAAGTTTGAAATACATGATAATTATTGCAGTCTCCAAAACAGGTACATCAGCAAAGGGACAGAGATCATGTAACTGGGATGCTAAGTATACAATGTGGCTATTGCTCTTACCCTTTCACACCCTGTCTGGGTTCAATGTCCCACTAAAAATCCCCCAATCCCAACTCCACCCAGTACCAATACAATACCTGCCACAACCCCCCAAACACAATGAATATCCTAACCAACTAAACTCATTTACACACTAACTCCACTCTCTCAAATCCTTCATACACACATACTAACCATCTAAAACCCAATTCACTTACAATTACACCCTAAACACAAAAGGAAAATCGTAAATAGTAATTAGCAGGGAGCTCAATTCAACACGTCTTTCAGTTAATGAATGACAGCTTAGTCTAAACATTTCAGACTATCCAAAATATGACCAAAAGTCAATAGCTGATCAGTGCTCACACCACTGAAGAGCTTTCAACAAAGTCAGATCAGTATGAGGTTACCATCACAAATGCTCTCTCACAGCCAAAAATCATGATAATAAAAGTTACACCCAGCACCCCAGTGGCTCTCTTTTGCACTAAACAAAAATACTCAAATCCAAGAAACAGTAGTGAGCTGCCTCCCACTATTACCACTTCCCCTCCCTGGACTGCCTTTCCCGTTGGAAGAAGGGGATCCTGGGGACCTACCATCCTACCCCCCACTAGATCCCCTCCCTGTCTTGGCTCTCCACTTTTGCCCACTCCCTCTTACCTACCTCCAAATCCTGTAGTCCCTCTGCCCAGTCATTTTCTATAAATCCCCCCACCAACAGTTCACCTATCTCCTGCCTCAGCTGCCTAATATGATGATAAACCAGGCATCCCCCACGTCCCAGAGAGTTCCCAGAAACACCACCATCCTATACCCCCTGCACTCCACCATCCTACCTGCTTCACCCTGCACCCACTGCATGCCTCCTTTCCACATATTAACTTTTTAACCTTTCTCTATTACTGTACTTGTTTATGATTCCTTCCTTATGCTTCCTTAAACCTCAAGACACATGGAAGATGATCCTGGATAGGGACCAGCTGCACTACCTTGTCTGTGTTACCCTTGTAGGCTGATCCAGATAGGAGCCAGCTGCCCTCTCTAGCGCTTCTCTAATAAGTTATATATTTACAAGCTGACCCTAGCTAGGGATCAGCCGCAACCCCTACCAGCACCTGACAGTGTATTTTCTGCTATCCTTTTACACTTACCTACCCTCCTTTGAACAGTGTGGCTGCGTTTCACTCCGGCTGATGCCCCAGATGTACTTATGTAGATGTTACATTCCTGCTTCATGGCACTCATGCTTTGGGGTCAGTCACACTTCGGGGTCACTTGCACTCCTAGGTATTTTAAAGAGGCAATAGTCACCCTATTGGTGGACTGCAGCCATGTGGTCCTGTGCTCCACCAATGGCTACTACAGCACTGCTTTCTGGTTCCCATCGTCGGCCCTCCTATTGATGGCATTCTCCCTCCACCCACATTCCCCACACAGAGTTCCTAAACAACAGTTTTCTTACGGCCCCATTAATGCAACACTCTCCTGCTTAAACGGTGGCTCATATTCAAATAAAAAGCACTTTGCTGGATGCTTGATCCTTCCAAAACCTCCACTCATTCTCGACATCTCTATAGTGGTTTACACTATATCTTGAAGATACTGTACATACTATATCAAATAACTATAGTAAAGAAGGGCCTAGTTAGCACTGGGGTATCCCAGAGATTAATCATTGGTGCACTACTGTTTTGTGATAAATTAGTGATCTTCCAGAGGTATGCTCACAGGCTAATACTTTATTATATGCCAATATAATATGTATGTCTTGATGTCCATCAACCCCTTCAACCTCAATAAAACAGAGGTCAAGGCAAAGTGAGTCACCATAGTGGCTCTTGTTAAACAACTTCAGCTATTTAGAAGTGTTAAAATCATGCAGTAGCTTTTAACCTAAAAACTATACAATTTGGTTTAAGCAAAAAAAAAAAAAACTCTAGCTGTAAATATGAATGGTGCAAAACTTCTATATTTCAATCTGATCAGACAGTTGGGTTTACATTTACATTGCCACAGCTGTGCCAAGGACAAATGCAACAACTGCAACCAGTTTCATAGTCCTCTGGGCAATTGCATCAGTCAGACATTCTTTACAGCAGCTTCTAGTAATGTTTATCCTCAAGCTATGCATAGGAGGCCCCTGCATTGATGCATGGCAGATCAAGGAAAGTCAGTCTAGAGAGTGTCAATTTGATGCACAGGATAGAAAATCATATATATATATATATATATATATATATATATATATATATTTTGCCTCGAGTCCAGTGTACCATATATTTGATGCGTCTTGGGCTTGTGGCAAAAATGAAGGGGGGGGAGTTTGATAATCCAGTCAGCAAAAGTCTAGTAGACATGATAACCACAAAGGTCACCATCTTAAAATAAATGACACCATGCCTAGCAGGGTAGGCATCTGCAGCAGTCTGTAATATACTTACTGTATTTTACTTTTCAGTACGGTATAATATAATTTGGTGAGAATACTGAAAGAAAAAAATTTACTTACCCTAGTAATATTGTTTCTTCCAAGGGATCCCTCATTATGCTTAAAACTGTGCAGCTAGTTTGATGTCTTGAGCTGCCCCGGAGTGCAAGGAGTGTAGGCAAATTAGGCAGAAGGAATACTTTTTAAACTTTGGGCTGGCAGTGGTGCTGTGCTGTGTCGCTCAACAGCAGCTCTATATTGAAGGCATAGAAAGCGATAACTATGAATCAACTATCCTACTGTAACCCCCTTGTTACCCGGGGTTACTAGAATCCCAGTAAGACCTAGTGGTAGGCAGGGAAGGCAGCTTGTGAAACTCCAGTTAAATGGGTTTCACACTGTCTCACTCTGTTCTCAGTCTCAGCTGAGACTGAGGGATGACATCACCAAAAGAACTATCGCAGCTGCATGAGCCACATTGGAATCTGCAGCAAAGGGAGTTAGTTAGAACGTTGGGAGGTTTTGAAGTCAGTGTCTTCAGTCAGTCTTCAGAGAGTGTGTGAGAAGTTGGGAGCTTGCTGGTAAAGCAGCTCAGTGAAAGCTCTAGGAGCCTCAGCCCTGACAGAGGGCTACTTTTAGTTTAAAAGGGTGTGTGTGTCTCCACCTTAAAGAGAGACACAGAAGATTACTGAAGTGGTGGAGACTGCTGTTTTCGGGTCTCAGTGCCCCCTCCCTCCTTGGTGGGGGCAGGAGAAGGTTTCCCTGCAGGTTCCTGGGGCAATCCCCTAGTTCTGCTTCTAAAGGAAAAGCTGCCTGTTTGTTCCAGAGTTTATTTGGGAGAACAAGAAGACTTGTGAGTCGCCTGTGGGGCACCTGCAACATGAGGGTGAGTGTCTGCTTTTGCTAAAAGGGCCTATGTGTTTCATCTTGGGACTTGTGTGACAATGTGGGGACTGAACTACTAAAATAGTGGAAGCCTAGAGTAAATTACAAGTAGGTTCAAGTCCAGAGTTTGTTGGGATGCAAATAATATGTAGAGGAGATGTGACAGACGTCTACCCAGAATCTACATTTGAAAGTTCAGTAAAGTAATTGTTCAGTTTCCAGAGAAATGGCCGGGTATGGGCTGTGGGAGCTGGAGGTGGGTGGCCCCCCATCTTTATTGACCAGGTCCACCTCTACGGATTTCTTCTGTGGATTTCTACTTTGCCTCAGGCACTTTGCCAGTGATGAGGGAAGTACCCAGACATGGGATTGTGAGGAAAATTCTCTCTAGGAGTCGAAGACTCTAGTGTGGTTTAGGGAGCCACCAATTGGAAAACTGGTTCATTCCCATAATGGATCACAGATCAAGTGGCCGGCGGGGGAGCCGGGCCATGGGTGAAACCCAAGTAGTGTACAAGTCGGGCTGTGTACCCAAAGCTGCGTGCAAGTCCGGGCTGTGTGCCTGGTGGGTTCAGAGCCTGAGGGCTGAAATGTGAAGAAGTGTTCTGTTGTCTATAATCTGCATTACCAGTAACGTAGCCCCGTGGGAGTCCGTCTGTGCTTTGTTTGTTCAGTTTAGATGTGAATAAAAGCCACACTATAGAATCCTATTCCTGGTTTTGGACATTACAGTTATTGCTTCCTGTGTTCAGATTTACTTGGATGCCCCTGTGCAGAGTAACCAAACCTAGACCCCTTGTGCCGAGTAACCTAGTCCTCCCCGAACCCAGTCCCCACCAGGTACTGCTGTCAGCTTCAACAGCATGCCACCTGTCGTTTTGCAAAAAGGCAGGGGTCCGGGGTTACAATTGCTGGGAACTGTCCTGCAGGGTTCTGCAGATCACAGGTAAAGGAGTAGACTGACACTGGAAGTCAGATTGATTCATTCAAGGTATTAGTATGCCTCTCCAGCTAATAATATTGGTATCCATTGTAAGCGAAGTCCTTATGAGGGCATGAACAGCAGTTTTTCTGGTGGGTCATGATGCTTATTGCTTGGCCCTCCAGGAAGACCTCGTTTTTGGTTAATGAGGTGAGAAAAAAACACAACAGGGAACTGTACATGCTACCATCACTGTGCAGAAGGGTGGTGATCCACTCAATGTTTACTGTGGGAGCAGAAGTCAAACATTGAGAATGTGAACTGGAGAGTGATTTGGGAGGCATTTTTAACAGTGCCAGCTCATGATGCGTATCAGTATAGGTGTGCTTAACCCTCTGAGGTACAAGATTACAATCTGAGGTGTGATAATTCTCTTCATGAGACCGCAAGCTCATATGCAGCCCCACGCAGTACTAAGGACAGGGTATGGATGGTCGGGTGTTCAACAGAAGGCAGGCTAGGTGCAAGGTGTTCACATGGAAAAAGAAAGCCTTATTTGTGGATTAACAAGAGAGCATGAGCTTTGGAACTGAACAAGACCGGAACTTTGCTGTGTGACCCTGAGCAGGTCAGTAAACTTCCTTGTGCTCCCAGGCCACACCTGTACACAAGCTTTCAGCTTAGTGTGTCTCTTCTGGTTAACAAAAAACAAAATTCAGTGTATCATATAACCACTAGATCATCAGTTATTTGAAGTGTTGTGCTGTAATGCAGTTTGCCAAAGAAAAAGTCAGCTGGATTGCAAAATATTTTCTGCAAGTTAAAGCAAACAAAATGAACACAATCATAGCCTAACATGTGTACTGATCAAAATAATCCATGAGGTAATACATGGTGTTGATCATTCTGGTACAATAATTCAAAATAAAGATGGAAAGAAAAACTAGTTAGCACTATAGAAATATATGTGGATCTCCGTCTCTGGCTCTGACGATGTCATCATGACTCATCACTTAACACACTTGGCAGACATCTTAGGGAGAAGCCAAGGCTGTTTTTTGAAAGTGAAAGGCTGATGTTTACATTTTTTAAAAGCTATGAAACTGCATTTATGTTATTTACATAAATGCAGTTTTAGCATACATGTAAACAGCAGCCTTTACTTTACCTCACAATGAAGCCAGATTTTGGAGTTTACAGTTTTAAAAAACTGCTTGTTTAGGTACCCTTTAATTACGATGCTGTGGGCCGAGCGAGCCCTGAACCCCACCCTGGGGGGGAAAGCCAGGGAGGCAATGCCGGGTATCCGGCACCTTTCCTCGTAGTAGATGGGCAAACAGCAGTGCCGCAGCCCCAATCTGTGGGGAAAGCCAGGGAGTATCGGTGACAGTGGAGGACAGTGGCAATTGGAGGGCAAGGTAGGTGCAGGAAGGTGGCTGACAGCCTCAGAGCAAGGGGCAAAAAGTATAATAAATAAATAAAAAAAAGGTCTGCAGTATCCGTGGGCTTAAATGGGGTTCCATGAGCTTGGCTATGCACAAATTCAGATATGATAGACAGATAGAGATAGACAGAAAGACAGAAAGATAGATAGATACATAGATACATTGACAGACAGACAGGGACAGACAAACAGATATTTTATTTATATAGCACCCCTTTTCAAAGGACTCAGAGTGCTGTACAGTTAAAAACACAATGCATCAGACAACATCACAGTAAACAAACACTTCTGGTGAAGCGACAGTTGTATGCATAAAATTATCTATCACTAAATCAGTAATTAAAACTCATTAACAGCCTGGTTAAATAAAAAAACATTTGTAATCCCTTTTTGGAGGATTCCACCGAGGGAGCCTCTCGAAGCTGTTTAGGGAGGGAGTTCCATAAGGTGAACATGGCCACAGAAAACGCTCGATCACCCAAGTGTCACAGTCTTACCCTAGGAACATCAAGGAGGCAACCCTCGGTGGAATGGACAGCCCGGGTCAGGCGGTAGGGCATGAGGAGATCTTGCAGAAAAGCTGGTCCCCTACCGTGTAGGGCCTTATAGGTCAGTAAACCGATCTTGAAGATAATCTTCCACCTAACTGGTAGCCAGTGCAGTTTGCAGAGGACCGGCATAATATGATCATTCCTTTGTATGCCTGCCAGTAATCGGGCCGCCACATTCTGCACAAGCTGCAGCTGGCAGAGGTTACCTCCAGAAAGTCCTAGGTACAAGGAATTACAGTAATCCAGCCTGGACATCACAAAGGCATGTACCAGTGAGGACAGGTCATCAGGTGATAGAAGGTGCTGGATCTGGGCAATGTTCCTCAGATGGTAGAATCTTCTCTTAACGACAGCCAACACCTGAGAATCAAATGTCAAGCTGTCATCAAGGATCACACCCAGAGGGATCCCAATGAGTTCCTGCCCCACCACGATGACCCAGATCCATTACCAGCACCTCAGTCTTATTGGGGTTGAGTCTTAGCCAGTTATGAGATACCCAAGTCCAGATTTCAGTCAGGCATCTGCTAAGCATGGAGTCTACCATCTGGCTACCCAGTGCACAGGACAGGTACAGCTGTGTGTCATCTGCATAGCAGTGGAAACATAATCCGTACTGCCTGATAATGTCCCACAACAAGATCGACAAGAATGACCCCTGCGGAACTCCACAGTTCAGAAGCTTTGGGCTAGATGAGGCTAACCCCTCAGATTCCATGGCGGGACTGGTTCCCTAACAGGGGGATACAGGTGTGGCAGGCCCTTAAAAAAATTCTGAAAATGGCATGGGAAGCCACCATTTTCTCTTTACCTGTGGAAATAAATGCAGAGATAGAAGGGTGGAGGGCCTGAGACCCAGAACATGAAGGTGAACAAAGTAGTCCAGGAGTATGGACAGATCTGCATGCAAGGGGCTGAGCTACTTAGAAGCACACCACAGAGAAAAACTCATCCATTTGGAACCATATGTCTTTCTGGTAGTTGGCTTCCTGGAAACACTGAGGGCTTTGAGGACCCCGTCAGAAGACTGAAAATCAGAGAACTCTAGCTCCTCAACAACAAGCCTTGAGGTGAAGTGACTTGAGGCTGGGGGAAGGTTATCCTGCCCTGGGACGTGATCAGCAAATTGTGTCTCTGAGGGAGATGAATGGTCTGTTTGGTGGAGTGAGTCAGGAGCAGGGAGTATCAGGAATCTCTGGCCCAGTCGGTTCAATGTTAACATCGCGACTTTAAAACCACGACTGACATATTCGCGAAGTTTATTCAGTGACCGACTGAATAGTGAGCGAACATAATAGCACCTAACAAAATCATGCCAATGTAATAAAAGCAGTCATTGCTTATAGTCATCTTACCAAAACTGCACCAGTTTCCTTTTTCCGCTCATCGTAGTGCACCACTTCCTGTTTCTTCCACTGCTTCCCTGCACACATTGTTCCAGTTGTTAGACTCATAGTCCCATTACAGAGAGTGGTCCATATGTTATGCCACCATAATGTTTCCAGCTGGGGATACAATTCATGTTGGGCTTACATGGCAATCCAACAGAGGTTGGCAGCAGCAGCACAGGGTTCCCTGACAGCACGATGGTGGGCGTACTTAGTACCATTTTCCCAAAAATTTTACTGGGAAGAATGTCTAGCTCTAGACAAACTGAAAAAAACAACTTGACTTTAATTTTAGAGGCAAATAGGTGTAGGGGGGTATAGTCATTTTAAATGAATGTGACCATATGCAGGAGGCATTACAGGAGGTATTGAGACTCTTATCTGCTAGAAATATCTATATAATAGTATACAGAGATCCAACAGAGTTTCAGCTAGCATGGTTTAGCTTAGTCAATGAAGCACTAAATAATGGCTTCATCACTACCAAAGAGAGTGACTTTTTAAAAGTAAAGAACCGCATATTACCAGCTTTCTACTAATTACTCAAGACTCACAAGAATATTACCAAACCACCTTTAACTAGCTCCTCCTATTGCATTTGGTAGTAGTTGCTATTATTGCTATCAGTGGCAGCAAGCAATTGCTATTTCAGCAATTAGCCAATATTTACAGGTTACTATTGTTGCGGTTGCTGATGTGCAGTCGCAGTATTGCATTCGCTATTATTGAGTCGTGATTTTCACAGGTAACCGGCCCAGTCCAGGGCTACCAGAATCATGGTTGCAGTCTGACTCCTCAATTTGAGGAAAACATTTAGGAGCAGAGGAAAGGGAGGAAAGGCATACAGGAACCTCCCTGCCAGTCCAGTGCCAGGGCATCCATGGGCAGTGAGCCCACTGCTGGAGGCCTGCAACAAAACAGGGGAAGCTGGTGATTTTCTTTAGAAGTGAAAATATCTATTTCCTGTGTGCCCCACCTCCTGAAAATTGTGGTCTGCATCTGCTTCTTTAGGGACCATTCATGATGCCCCAGGCTTATTCTGCTGAGGGAATCTGCTGGGGCTTTGTCCTTTTCAGGGAGTTCAATTGCTGACAAGGGCAAATCCATGGAATAAACCAAACTCCAAATCCTCATGGCTTCTGTGCATAGCTTTGAGGGCCTGGTGCCCCCCCATTTGCTGATGCAATACATGGTGGTGGTGTCTGTCCTGATTTGGACTGGCCAACCTTTCACTTGAGGGGCGAAGGAGCATAGGGTAAGACAGACTGCTCTTAGCTCCAGAAGGTTGATATGCTGCCTGGAGTCCTGAGGAGATCATACTCCACTTACTGCCTGGTCACCTAAGTATACTTCCCAGCCTGGAAGAGAGGCATTTGTTGTCAGGACCACAGTGGGGGGGTCATTGTTGGAAAGGAATTCCATTCCTGAGGTTGTCCCTTTCCTTCCACCAATCAAAAGCTTGTTACAGTGTCTTTGTGACTGGCACCATCTTTGAGTGAGAGTGCCTTTTCTCAGACCAGTGTGCTCTCAGATGGTACTGAATGACCCTCATTTAGAATCTGGTGCCTGGAATCACACTTGTGGTGTAGGCCATGTGACTCAATAACTGAAGGAAAAATCTTGCTGGCCTACGCTGACCCAGGGCAAAGGAATTTGCCAAGCTTAGGAGATTTTCCACCCTCTCCTGAGGAAGCAGTGCCTTGCTTTGGAAGGCATCCAACTCTGCTCCTATGGACTCCAACAGCTGCACTTCCCCTTGACTAGCCAATCATCCAGACAGGGGAAAGACCATCATGCCCTGCCCACGAAGATGCATTGCCTCCATGGCCGGGCCATTGGTGAATGCCCTGAGAGCAGAAGAGAGTCCAAAAGGAAGGACTGTGAACTGGTAGTTACCTGACGGATGTGTGAACCTTATGTATTTTCTATGACTGGACCTGACTGGGATCTAGAAATAGACACCCTTCAGGTCCAAAGAAGCCATTCAGTCACCTTGCTGCAGGGAGGGAATTACTATGGATAGAGTGTTCATCTTGAACTTGCTTTTTTTAGATGCTTGTTCAAAAACCTGAGATCCAAAATGGATCTGCACTTCCAATGTATCTTTTGAGTGAAAAGGTATCTCGAGTAAAGACCTGCATTTGCCTGCAGCAACTTTTTGACCTCTAACTCCAATAGTATCCTTTCTGCTTGAGGTGTGAGGCTTGAAGTTTCTGTGGGTCTGGAGGTTGGGGCGTCTGCAGAACTCCAGAGTGAGCCTTTGGCTCACCATGTCCAGTGCCCATTTGTCTGTGGTGATGTTTTTCCATTCTTGAAAGAAATGAGTCAGCCTTCCTCCTAGTGGCAATGGACGGGTGACCCGAGCAAATCCATCAGGGGTCCTGTTTGGGCTGAGCTCTAGGGACTGGTGTTGTTGCAGTCCAATTGTAAGCTCTTCTGCCTCTTCCCCCTAAATAAAACTCTCATTTGAGAGTAATCATAGATTAAATGTTTAGGGAAATAGAGTATGCAGTATGTAGTGCTTGTGTAACTGTAGTTTACTTTTGGCTTTTCTCTATTCCCACCCTTGGTAGTTAGATATGCTGGGTAGTGTTTGTACGGAATAGAGGGCCCAGCAGCAAGGATGAGTAGAGTGCCAGAGAAGGAGGAGAATGGGGATGGTGGTGGATGAATCACGCCCTAAGCAAGGAGCTCTGGGATAGGCATGCCTTAAGTTAGGGATGTGGGAGGAGCTATTCCCCCATATGGAACCTCGGGCTTTAGACCTCCCATAGAATGGATGAGGGAAATGCTCCCTACCTCTAGCTCCCCTTCCTTGGAGCCTGTAGGAAGTGGAGTCCCTTTCTTTCTTTCTGGGTATTTCTTTTGTAAGTGGTTTTGTACTCATTCAACTTTTACATGTAAGCCTCTGTCTTGTCACCAAATAAAGAACTGTTCTCACATGGAAAATCCATGGCTTTTGCCTGGGTATCCTGGGACAGGTTACTAATCCTTAGCCATCCAAATCTTTGTAAAGAAATGAAATGGGCCATAACCCTAGAAGCAGTGTCATTAACATCAACTGCCATATGAAACAGGTATTTGGTAACATCAATGACAGTTTTGGATGAATCCACCACATACTGTGCCAAGTCACCTAAACTTTTCTCAGCCACCACCAGCACAGCGTTCCAGAGCACTTTTTGGTACCAGGCAGTCTAAGCTATATGCAGTCTACCTTAACAGTAAAGAGGCAGACATATAGACTTTCTTCTCCATACCATCCAGCCTCTTGGAGTCTTTCTCTGGGGGCTAAGTAGTGAGTGCAACCTTAGCTTTGTCACAGGTCACCACCTGGACTACATCTTCATGATCCTGGTGCACATAGAGGTACTCAGCATCACATTTAACCAGCTAGTACTTCTCAATTTTCTATCAACCCCTGGGGTAGAAGTAGGGTTCTGCAACACTCTGCATGTTACCCTTCTAAAAGACCTTTGTACTGGTAACACCAATTTCTTAGTGGGGAGGTAACCCACCATACCCACATAGTCAAGGTCTTCCTCTTTCCCCTCATCCTCATGGATAAAGAGGTTGAGAATATTAATGATTTAAATCACAAAGGTATAATTAGAGGAAAAATCCTCAGCTCCACAAGACGTGGAACCAAATTCTTGTTCTGAGGAACCCTCAGACCCCATGGTTTCCCCACCATCCTCCTCCTCCTCTTCATATAAAAATTTGACTCCCTGGTCCTTGGAAACTGGAGGAGGGACAGGAGTTGGGGGGCACATTCATGACAGAATACATGGCTTGAAACGCCTTGAAAATTTGCCAAAGTGTAGCTATGTCCTCTGCAGAAAGCATTTTATTCATGTCCACTAAAGGCTCCTTTGCGTCTTTGGCAAGAGGGGCAGCGACATCTTTCTCTTTCTGTTTCTTCTCCACAGGAACTGAATCTGGAACTTACTCATTTAATCTTTTGTCTTTTGGTATTTCAGGATTCCCTTTTCCAGCTGTCAGCCCGGTAGTGCTGACGGCTGAAGGCTAAGATGCTGGATGCCTAACCTGCGGCACTTTGATGATCCTGGTTTGGGAGTGAGCCCAGGCTGTCGGAGGTTGGCAGCGGGGGGGGGACGAGCTGGATGGAGCTGCTGACAGGCAACTCTCCTCTCTGGAGAGGTGGTAGTGGCAATCCTCAGTTAATGGCTACCTCCTGGTGGAGGCCAAGGGCAGCACAGGCCTTGAGGGTGCCAGGCACTAGGCCAATGGGGTGGGCAGAAGGGGGTCATTACCAGGGCCATAAATGCATGTGCACCTTCACGCACATGCGCTTCTACTCCTGTGGCTCTCGGGAGTGAATGGAGGAGGAGAACATTCACTGGTGGCAGGATGGCAATTGACTCCCCATAGGCACTGCTCCCAGGCCAAACATAAAAGGTAAGCACCAGCTATTCTGGGAGACGGGGCTGGGGAGGTCGATCAAATTGGGGCTGCTGGCAAAAAGGCATAGAAACAATGACATGTTAAAAAAAAGGATTCCCTTTTCCAGAAACTTTGCCATCAGAGGAATTCTTAAGGGGTCTTTCCTTTTGCTCAGAGTGAGAGGAAGGACCCTCATTATTATGTTTTGGTGCTATGGTGGCAGATTGGGAAGCCATGGTAAGAACAACCTGTTATGCCCTCCAGTCAAGGACCTGGGCAAACTTGCTGTAACACCACAATCAGTCAAAGATACAAAAAGGACCTAAATAAGAAAATACAATTTGCAGCTCCCAAATAAGAAAATACAATTTGCAGCTATCTGTCTAAGCCAGGAGTAGTAAAAAATATATAGGCTTTTCTTTATTTTTTTTTATAGGTCCTAGGGTCAATGGAACTTGCCTGACTGGAAGAACGCAGACAGGACCCAAACAAAAATGGTTCTCTGCCAAAAACACTGACAAGGTCATATTTAATTTTTTCCTACAATGTAGAAAACTGAATAAAAAAAACAGGAACTCGGCAGCCAAGACACAAGAAGCACAAGTCACTGTATGAGACAGTAAAATAAAATAATCACTAAAGTAAAAGAAAAAGTTTCTTTGGTTCCTGGGAACCATAAAGGAATTGGGGAAAAGGACTGTGAAGAAGAAACTCACTGAAGCCACGAAGAGAGCGGTCAACAAAACACTGCTATTTCAGAATCTGAGGAAATAAAAAGAAAAAAATGTGAGAAGCAGGAGAGAGTTCACGGGGTGACTAGCTTGCTCAGGCAGAGAAACAGATCTGCCATTGAGCAACACAGCACAACACTACCGTGAGACCAAAGTTCAGAAAGCATTCCTTGTGACTAATTTACATACACTCCATGCGCTCTGAGGCAGTCCGAGTCGTCAGGCTAGCTGTACAGTTTTAAGCATAATGAGGGATTCCTGGGGTGTCACTGGATGTGGGTTTAAGATAACACAATTTCAGGCAGACCACAAATCAGGTGCATACAAAAATGCATGGTTGCGTTTATCATTTTATTTTCATCAAGTAAAATATACAGAAAACAAAATGGTAAGTCAGACAACTGCTCAGCTTCAACAGTTTCTAAGGTTTTTTCTTCAGCCTAGAATGAATCAAACAGTGTGAAAGCACACACTACCAGGAGGTTTTCCACCTTCCTCAGTCAGTATTCAATTGACCACCCTATCTATCCATCCTCTCATCACTGGGATAGGGCTATTTATAAGCTCACTAGAAGTTGGAAACATTTTCCACCGTCTTTTGTTTAACAGCAGACGTAACACAAAACTAGCCACTAGTGGCCACTGTCACTCCATAGAGAACAGTTATGTGGCAGCCACCTGGAGCACAGAAGAACTGGTTTACAACATTGGAAAGGTCAGAGCCAAGGTCAGAACATTCTGTGCTCTCCTAAACTCTCCTGCAGGATCCTATTACCTCGTGTTATCTGCTGCAAAATATATCTTAGAAGGGAGCTATTAACATCGAGAAAAAAACTCTAGCCAATGCCAATATGACTGTGGCAAGCTTGAAGAAGCTCCAAGTAACGAGTGCCATGAGCGCCGCTGAATGCCATCCCACATACACCATGCAAGGAAACCTTCAGCAATGACAAATGCTTGTTTTTTGTTATCTTTGTACAGCTTCCAGCAGTCTAACTGAGATGAAAACACAATCTCCGATTGTACACTGCAGCCACTAAACATTTTAATATAATTCATCTTGCTCTGTGCTGTATATTAGAATGTAATCCCTATAGTTTTAATTTCTGACATGGCCACACTTAACCCTTGTACAAATTTGTCATAATAGAAAAATAACTTAATCACTGTTTTAACTAATATCATCTTCAGCAGTAACAGTAGCAAGTCCAAATCTCAGATCTAAAGTAAGAAAATGAAGTGATATGAACATATGAACATACAAAAATGCCAGCAGATACAGGCCAATTGGTTTATTATGTCTGCTTAGTCGTGCAGCACACAGGTTAGACTCCTGCTGCTGCCTCACCCACCTCTTGCTTCCTTTTCTTCCCCCTCAACTTCCTGCCAACTAGTATCTTGCCCTTGACCCTGTCCCACCCCCTTTTGAAGCTCTCCACTGTTTCAAGAGATACCACTTCCTCAGGAAGTGTGTTCCACCCCTACCACCCTCTCTGTGAAGTAATGTCTCCTCACTTCTCTCCTGAAACTACACCCCACCAACTTCAGGCTATCCCCTCTAGTAATTCCTTCTCCCTTTAATCGAAACATGCCCTCTGTACTAACCCTGTTGATGCCCTTTAAGTGCTTGAAGGTTTCAATCATATCAACCCTCTCCCTTCTCTCCTCCAGTACATGTTGAGGTCCCTAAACCTATCTTCATAAGGTGATCTGAAATGTGTCATAGAAAACATGACGGTAAAATGTGGTACATCAGATTTATGGCACAACAGAAAACAGTATTCTGCAGTCTTATGTTTACAAAGCTGTTACCTGGCTTGAGATAAATGAATCTCCTGCTTCAGATCCCACCATAAGCATCCACATGTGATGACCCAGGAGCACATGTGTTAGATCAGGGCTGCTTTCATCATGTTCATGGCTACTGTTGCAAAATAGAATCTATGCACACATACTTGTTTTTTAAATCTGAGTTGAATACTTTTTGCAGTAGAAGGTATGTCCATTTCCTTGTTGCAGCAAGGTTAAACTGGTTCCAATAATTATGTAAATTGACAGTAAATGCACACAGAGGAAATAACAGAATTTAAAGGATACTTAAACCCTATTTTTGTGCCTGAAATTCCAGTTAAATTGGATCCCAGAGTGAAGCAGAATAGATAGTGTTCAATTACAGAATGTGCCTCCAACGGACACTTAAACACAGCTCATTTAAAAGTTCTATTTTGTCTGATTTGAGGATAGATTGTGATAGTTTATGGGCTATTTTTAACCAAAAACTTACTTTTATGTTTAAATTCAACTTCCAAACTACCAAAAAGGGTTTGTTTGTCTGTTAATATTCCCTTTGTTACTCATGAAAACAGAGGTCACCCACACCCCGAGGGATGTCTTGTGATGTCACACTGGCCTGAAGCATTAGTTCATGCTGTGCATGGCTGTATAAACAAGTGTGGTCAGAGCCACCACGCTGCATGGTGAAGTTAGTGAAGTTGTGTGGAATTGTTAAGGAGGTATGGAGAAACAACACAATGATTTGTAAATAGTAAGATTTGTTTTAGTTTCTGTTCTAAGGAAGGCATACACATTATTAGAAAAATATATGGAGGTGTACATTTTAATGGAAGAAATAGGAAGCAATATAGGTGTACAAAAGAACCCCAGAGCAAATGCTACTGAGGTATTTGTGATCCCACATGATATTGGCCGGACAGTCACATTTTAAAGAAAACGTAATTGCACATACCCCAATAATGCAAAGCATCATGGGAAACATATGCAAATCCCCATGATGGTACAGAAGATGGCAGTACGTGAAAAAGTAATGGCTGGCATTTCTTCAGCCTTGGGATTATTTACAGTTTTTTTGTTTGTTTTAGAGAAACAGGGTTTTTGCCCATGAGATGACATAAGTTATATTTAAGCAATGTGTTGATGTCAAGAAGTCAGGTGTAATGATGGACTGTTAGCAGAGAAAATGTGATAGTAACTTTCAGAGGGGGGTCACTTTTGATAAGGGCAAGGCAGTTATGCCTGTGATAATGGGAATAATTGGAAATTATGAGGTCTACGCGGAAGTGGAGTACAAATATGCAGAGTTTCATAAGTATGTGCTCAGAGTGCAGGCAAATGTGATATGCAGGTTTGTTTTAGGAATAGGGAAAAATAATGATACATGCAATTGATAGAAAAATAGATAATTTCATAGATATATAGATAGAGAGAGAGAGAGAGAGAGACACACAGGCAGACAAGCAGAATAAGAATGGCAGTGAAGTATTGAAGTGACACCAACCCCACCCCATCCCGTAGAGATGGACAGGCATTAGGGGGGTGTCTTTGGGTCATTGCCCATGACGCTCATGCCATTTCACCTCACCCTACCCTGCAGACATAGATAAGTGTCAAGGTGTGCTTTGGGGTGTTCAAGGTTTACACTCACCCCATTCCATAAGGGAAATATGCTGAAATGGGTACAGTACTGTATAAGAAAATGGAGTGAACTTTGGGGCTGAAGAACCAAGGCACACCTCGATACCTGTCACTGGCTGCAGGGTAGGGATGGGGGTGGAATGGCATGAGCATTGCTGTTGATAATCCTGTCACACCCCTGATGCCTGTCAGTCCCTACAGGGCAGGGTGTTATGGTCAGAAACCCTAATACATTGGGCGTTGTTATGTGACTTCTTAACCTAGCAACAGCATTTAATGCATTACATTATAAGGACAAGTAAATGTTTTTAATACATTTACAGACAGGTTACATAAACTTAATTTTCTTCATAGAATAATTTAAATTTAGTAACAGTGGTATCACAAAACAATTACCCAGACAACTTGAAAACTATAACTACTTTATATTGTACATTGACACCCCATAAGAACCTCCTTTAAACTGAGATACAAATGTCACACATTTATCAGTTTTCTAACAGGAATATTTTACTATCCTAAATACATTTCTTGCTTCAGTAACTGCTCAGCACATCTATTACATGACCTACTTATTGATATTTTACACCTGCTATGCAATGTACTGCTGCTTACTACACCAACATCATGAACCATAAAACAGATGACTGCCATAACTAGGGAGGCAGTATAGCACAGTGGTTTAAGGCACTGAGCTGCAAACATGGTGATCTGGGTTTGAATTCCACAGCCCCCACTTACATACTGGGTGACCCTGAGCAAGTCACTTAACTTCCATGTGTTGCCAGGTTGCCACTGTAAACAAGCCTTCAGCTTAGTGTGCCACTCCTGGTTAAACAACTGAAAGGAAAAAAACACAATATATTATTTTTCTTGCTTTATTTTGCTACTACAAGCTTTGACTAATGCATCCATCCTTAAATGTACTTTTATAGTTTATGTGTCTGTGACCTAGGCAGAAATACACTTGAAATCTTACACATAAATAAATAAATCATCAGAATAACATTTATTTCAGTAGTATCTCCTTCCTTTTCAGGTGCCCATGATGCTATGCATATATATTGATATATTTTCACTTCAAAGCACTAAACCTATTCAAATGCGCAACACACAAGATGTTATTCTCTTCACACATTACTGCTAAGCTTCCGGTCCCAGGGAGATAAAAATGTAGAGCTTCCCCTTGCTGTTTGGGTGGGTGCTTCAACTGTGTGTGGGGGAGTATAAAAAGCTTTTAAGAAACAGACACTCTAGTATCCAATAAGGGGATAGTCTTCTTTGGGTGACATGTTTTACTCCTTTGTGGGCTTATACCTTAATTGTCATTCTTGTGTTGCAAGTGCTTGCTTTCCTCAAGTGCTGTAATTTTCAGGATGCAGTTTCACAAGTGCCATATAAGGATGCGGTTTCAGGCACTCCTTAATTACTTTTTCTTTCCTTCTGAACCTTAAGCTTTGATGCCCCAAGCAGCTCTGATAGTCAGTTGTTCCAACATGATAGATCCACCTCATTCCCCCTCCCACATGAACCAAAAAAAGGTGGGGTGGATTTTTAGGAGCTTCTCAGGTGGAGGTGGGGGTGGATCTCACCCCCAAAAAAAACTAATGCTGCCTCCCACCACTCAGGTTCCAGTTCTTGTACCTTCCATTTAAGAAAGAAAATAGTGTCCTGCAACCATTGACTAACATGAAAGCATATTTGTTTGGGGACAGAAAGCATTTCTTGGAGGAGGGTAAGGTGGAGGAGACTATTTACACCTTCAGCCAGTTCCACAGACAGAAAACATGATGTCAGTCCTTTTGTACATGCAAAAAGTCTGCAGGCTCTGCCCACTGCAGCCATAAAAAGCTTGGTTCACAAAACTTTCAGTGTGCCTGTGATCAATATCTAGAAATGTTTGACGCTGATGAATTTAAAGATGAGGAGGACATTGATCTAAACTTTAATATTGGTATCCTACCATACCAATTTGAGCCTCTAGTATCCAGTGTTATTCCTAATGAGGTCGATCAGGCTCCCTCTGATTCAGACACTGACAATGACAGCTCCAATTCAGAAGACAAACAGTGTAGCTTGAAATGATGAGTTTTTAATAATTGCCTAATAAATCTATAATCATTCCAGTAAATTTCCTAATAAATCTATAATAATTCCAGTATTTTGTGTGGACTGTTCTTCCCACACAATTCCTTACAAATCTAACACAAATATTTGATTCCTAATTTCATAGTGCAGTCTGGCAAAATGTATAGTTCTTGACCTTATGCAGAGTCCTGATAGAACAGACCATTCCCAATTAAAATAAAAGATGCACAGAATCCTGTATTATTGCCTGCATGAGAGAACAGATAGCATGGCAGAGCATTTTTGTGTGGGGCTATAGCCACCCAAAGCCAATTGAAAACAGCTGATTTTAGCTCCCGACAGCAACAAGTATCGCCTTGGCAGCAACACTGACCTACTGGCTCCTGTACCCTGATTGGACACCGGCGCACCATAAATCACTCCCTACTATTGTTTTGCAGTTTTGTGGCATGTAAAAAATAAAAGACAATGCAGATGGCATAATTTGCTGAGTGGCAGCATCCAATGCGGATACTGAAAAATTGCCAGTGCCAGTCTGTGTTATTCCCTGTTTCTCAGCACCCTCTCCCCTGGTTGCAAGCCCGTTTCTTGCTTATCAGATGCCAAATTTCTGTATGTCTGTTTTGTGGTAAAAGCAATAGAAGTTGATAGACCATGACACAATTCCTTACAAATCTAAGTAAAATGAATGCTGACAGCCAGCCCATCAGCGCAGCGGTTGGATTTCTGCTTGCGACACCAGTGATCTGGGTTTGGGAATGAACTCAGGTCACTGGAGGGCCGGCTGGGGGATAGAAAGCTGGAGAATCGGAGGATGGCTCACTGTCTCCCAGGGGAGAAAGGGAGGGGATGCAGCCCCACACCAGCTGACTCCTGGCGGAGGCCGGGAGAACAGCAGCGTGTCAGGTCCTGTTGATTGATGGAGTGGCAGATGTCAGCGTACACCTTGACATCTGTGGCACACCACTTCCCAGGGAGAAAATTGGAAAATAGCTCCCTGGCCATCCAGATGACAGCTGCTGGCCCCTGCTGCCACCAAGCCCCAGAAAGCTGGTCCACCTCAGCGACACCCAGGCCAATTGAAAAGTGCTCTGGCCACTTCACTAGTGCCTTTCTCCTCAGAAGAGGAGGACCTTCTGGTGAAGAGTTACGCCGGGTTACCTGGGGGGGCCACTATGTGAGGTGGATGGCAGTGGGGATAGTGTGCCAGCAGGGTCCTAGGTGACCCAAAGGAGTGGCCAGGCAGGGGGCATGGGGAGGTATATACAAAAAAATGAATGCTGAATTTCATACTGTGGTATGAGAGGTACAGTGCTAGACATTATGCAAAGTCCTAATAGAAATGAGCATTCCCCAGAATCTTTTGCCATTGGGAACAAAAACGTTGCCATTGTGTAATCAATAAGCATGGATGCTGTGACACGTGTGCAGGGTGCTATAGCACCCCAATTTTTGCCGCTAAAATGGCCCCCTTTGCTTGCACAAACTACATTTTTTACCTTGTGCCTTTTCAAACTTTAGTATTTAATTTTAACATTCAATTCCAAGGCATTTTGCTTATTTCCATTGTGGATAACATTTGGTTCAATAGCATGTATTTTGTTCACAGTCAAGCACTTATCTGAAATGGTGCACATACATTTGAACTGTGTCTCTTACACTACAGAAATGTATTATTGCATTGACACACACAAAAATGTATTATTGCATTCACACACACACGCACACCCCTAAATGTATTTCTAGGTTGTGCTGAATACTGGGCCAAAAATATGCTATCATAGATGTTGCTTAGTATATGGGTCTAGGGGAGCTAGGGATGCTTTTAGAAATGTTGCTTAGCATATGGGTGTAGGAGTGGGAGTCCTGCAACTTAATCTGGTACCAAAGGTTCAGTTGGAACTGATGAACTTTTTTAAATAGACAAGATCTGAAAAACAACAAACTGGAACAACATGTAAAAGTGCTGGTTTTCAAATTGATTGGGCAGCACCTCCTAGGTCATGTTGTCAGCACAACACACTTTTTGATGTTGCTGTTAAACCACCCTCTCTCTAAAAAACTGTCTCCTGAATTCCCTCCTGAACCTCATCCTTACAATCTCAGATCTTGCCCTCGAGTGCACCCCCCTCATTTGAAAAGCCCCTCCCTGACTGCCTTATTTATTCCTTTCATGTTCTCAAAGGTTTCAATCATGCCCCCCATCCCTCCTCTCCTCCAGTGAATACATGTTCTACTCGCTCAGCTCTCGTAGGATAAGGTCCCATAGCCCCTGGATCATCTTTGTTGCCCCTCACTGCACCCCCTCCAGAAACCTAATGTCCTTCTTCAGTGACAGATGCCAGTACTGCATGCAGTATTCCAGGTGTGATCTAACCAGTGACCTACATATTTATTGTAATGTGCCTGTAATGCATCATATGTAAACAAATACATAAGCAGGGCTTGCGTTAACCCCCTACTGAAGTCCACAAATGAGATTTGTACAAATTTTGAAGCACAAATATAAAAGCAGTGTTTCAGCACTGACCCTGTTTATTGAAAGGCTGACATGTGCCTAATTAGTCATGTGCTACTGTGTCAGTATTCAGTCAAAGCAAGGAGATAATGAGTTAACCCCTAGGCTGCTGAAAGAACTGGAAAGAATTATTTGACTTGAGCTGGACAGATGTTCATTCTGCAGCCTTACAAGGGTTAAATGACAGCAGCTTCAAAAGGTTTTTTGTTGTTTATATCCTGAGAAATTAGGAGGAACAGCAGCATCCCTCCCCTACCTTAAAGGCAGAGCAGCCAATAGCAAAAAATCACAGAAGGAGCGTACTATTTTGCAACTGATGGAAGGATACACTGAAAACTACTAAAAGATGCGTTCCACGGAAACACCTTTTTTCAAGGGAAAGCAGGATGTCTGTAGGCTCCGCTCAGCCATAAAAAGCAGACACAAGTTTTTGTTATTCTTATATCAAGACAGCCCACTCATTTTGTAACTGTACTCTTAGTTTTATTTTTAGGTTAATATGCACAGAAAGATTTTTAAGCACATCAGCACTTAATTTATAACCAGTCAACCAGCATGTTGGACAATATACAAAACATATAAACTGCTTGGGGAAGGGGTTTCAATCTATCCCACGGGTGCCCGCTATGACAGGGGTCACCCTGTTACATGGGGCTTCAATAGACAATTGTTAACAAACATTATACAATTTGAAAAACAAAGCTAGCAAAATCATCACAAATTATAATTCTATAACTGCATCCTAAAACACATTACCAGGGCTAAACTGGCTCCTCTCATCTAAAAGGAGAGAGATGTACTAAATAAAAGGTCAAAGGTGTGTTACTCAACCACCTGAGGGAATTTTGTTTATTCGCCAGCACTGTCATCTGCTGGCTTGAGTTCTATCTCACAAACAGGAGGCAAAGGGTTGTGATGGGGAATTCCTCCTCCTTCTCCCCCATGCCTTCTGTTTTGTGGTGTACCTCAGGGTCCAGTCTTATCACCAGTGTTGTTTGCCGTGTATATGCTGTCCCTGGGTGGGATCATTAGTAAGTACAGTTTGGAGTTTCGTTTCATTGCTATGCTGATGATACCCAACTATATATCTATCTTTTGTCCCTGGGACATCTGATGCAGCAGACATACAGAACAACTGCATGGCCAAAATTAATGACTGGATAGCTTCTAGCTGGTTGTGACTGAACCCCAATAAGACCAAGGTACTGGTGGTGGAACTGAACAGGAGGCATGACAGGATGGCCTCTGGTGCAGAAACTGGATTGTTTCTAGGACCTGTGCCATTGAAGGCCTCCTCTAGGTGCATGATCTTGGTGTTTTCCTTGACAGCGGATTGACATTTGAATCTCAGGTGTCGTCCGTTGTCTTGTTTTTTTTTTTCCATCTTAGGAATATTGCTAGGATCAAACACCTAGTTCTGCCCCGGACCTCTCCACTTTGGTACATGCATCTGTGACATCTAGACTTGACTACTGTAATGTGCTCTACCTTTGGATCTCTGGAGGTACCCTCTATCGATTGCATCTTGTGCAAAATGCAGCTGCCAGGATGTTGATGGGACAGCCTAAATACTGTCGCATCACCCTAGTGCTACGTGAATTACACTGGCTGCCTGTTCGATGGAGGGTTCTCTATAAGGTGGGCTTGCTCACCTTTAAGGCCCTACATGGACTGGGCCCTGGCTACCTGTCAGACCTTCTAACACCTGCTGCCCCAGTCCACTCCCTCTGAGCCTCCTCACGATTCCCAGGATGAGGTTAAAAACTGCTGGTAACAGAGCCTTTAGTGTCATTAGCCCCATCCTGTGGACTTCACTTCCTCTATCAGTAAGGGAGGCCCCTTCAGTTGAGACATTCAAAGCCCACCTCAAGACCTTTTTATTTAGCCGGGCATTCACAGACACTGTCCTTCAGACAATGTATTGAGATATTTGCATAATGGCACCTTAAAATTCTTCTGACAATTTAGACCCTCATTCTAGTGTTTGGATTTTAAGTATTTATTGGAATGTTTATATTTTATTTATTGTGTTTTAATATTTTGATGTTTTGGTTGTACAACGCCTAGAGCCTCTGGAATTGGGTGCCCAAAAAATAAAGTTTTCCTTGCGTTGCCTTCCAACACTAGTTGACTGAGACATGCCCCCTGTAGCGCATCAAGAATGACCCTGCTCTTGGATGAGGCTGCAGCAAAGGTGCTCTAGTTAACATCTGGCATATTCAGGTCCCCCATCAACAATAGCTCCCCTTTCTCTGCCATCCTAAGGATGCCTTCGATCATTTCCTTGTCCATTCCCTCCCCCTGAGACAGGGATCTGTATACAACAGCCTGTGCAGATTGTGGTGCCATTTCCAGTCTCCAGGGTGACCCACAGTGCCTCCTCTCCACCCCGTTTACCCTTTAGTTCCATTGCTTTGATCCTTTCCCTTATGTAGAGAACTACTCCTCCTTCCCTTCTACCCTTCCTGTCCCTGCTGTAGATTGTGTACCCTGGTATGTTGACATCCCAGTCATGGTTCTCCCTGTTCCATGTTTCTGTGACTGTCCCTCTTCCATCAAGGTCACCAGTTCAGGGAGCTTGTTACCTAGACTACGGGCATTGGTACTCAGTCATTATGCTCCATTTTTTTATGACCTTACCCCTTTTCACCCCATTCCTGCCTGTGCTTCCTTTTCCTTTTTCTCCATTTACTCCAGCCCTTCTCCTTATCAACTTCTCTATCCTGGTGCTTACCTCACTAACTACCCTGATTTTTGAGGGGGGCTAGGATTCCCCTGCTTTTTTTCAGTGCCTCCCCCTTGGCTAGTTTAAATGCTTGCTAATAAAGCATTTAAACCTATCACCTAGTATCCTGGTTCCTCTCCTGGACAGATGCAGACTATCACTCCAGTACAGGCTTGCATCCCTCCAGGTGGACCCCCAGTCCCCAATAAAGCCAAAACCCTGATCTCTGCACCAGTTTTTCAAACATTGATTGAATCCCATGATATGGAGCACCCTAACCTCACCCATGCCATAGACAGTCATAGACAGACAGCAGAAGGTTACCATGTGTGCTACTTGTCTAAGGCCCCTCCCCAACCCCACAAACTCCTCCTGTACTGCTCTGATCCCTTTCCTAGCCAGATCATTTGTCCCTAGGTGGACAATGACATCTAGCTCCCTCCCCCATGCAGCTGCTCCCACAATCCAGAGGATTTGCTCCCTGTCCCTCCAAGCTATGGTGCCCGGCAGGCACCTTACTTCCCTCCCCTCCCCCAGTTCTACCCTCCTAACAATGGAGTCCCCCAACAGGGGTTGTTTCCTTCCCCTGTGGGGTCCCATGCCACCCTTCTGTGGGTCTCCTTTGTGGAGATTCCCAGCATCCTTCTTGGTCTCCACTACTGGTGCCTCCATAAAGGAACCACACTCTGCCAGAATGGCATGCAAATTGTGGAGAGGTACAAACTGGAGGAATGCGACTCTGTTCTACCACCCTAACCCTCTCTGAGCCCACTGTGGTCCAACCACTCCTCTTTCTTGACAACTTCTGAGGCAGCAGCCCTGGTGGTCCATGGGTGGGAGAGGAGGTTCCACAAATCCTGGTCAACTCAGCCTGGAGATGAGCAACCTCCTCCCTCAGCCCAGACAGGCGCCTGTAAATAGGACAACACAACATCCTCCAGAATGTCTCCCGGAAGACTGCTGCTCCACAGCCATTGTACTTTACCACTCCCAACATGTCTTATTTGTGGCCCCTCAACTGTTGTTTCGTATGCTTACTCTTTCCTCTCTCTGTTTATTTATTTACTTTTTTATGTTTTATATATATATATATATATATATATATATATATAGTCTCCCTACTTTTCAACTGCCTCCATGCCCCTAAAGCTTCTGCTCTTCTTGTTCTGGGACACGGAAGTTCCTATATTCCTCAGTAGTCTCCTTCTTACTTGCTCAGGGTCAGACCTGCAGCAGTGGGGGAAGGGGATGGAGAGCTACTCTTTTCCTTAGAGGATGGTGAGCCTTTTGTGCCCCTGTGATCACTTCCTTCCTGCTCCCAAACAAGAAGTTCCTGTTGTCAGTCAAATCCTATACCTATAAAAATAGAACTGGCTAAGGGTGGGGCGGGTGGAGGGAAGGAGTGCAATATAATTCACAGTTTCCTTCTTTACCTAGCTAACTGCACAGATAACAATTCACTTCACCCAATTCAGACAAACACACTAACTCTATTTTGTTTGTTTGTTTGTATTTACCCTAAATTGAATGTTCCAGTAGAAGAGCTCTCGTTTTTTAGTCCCAGTAGAGTAAAAAGTTCTAACAGCACCTTCTTCCTCTTGCTGTTCTCATCCAAAAGTTATCTAGGGCAGATTTAAATGCAAACACCTGACTTCCTGTTGCCTAAGCCACTCCTCCTAATTTACACTTTCCTTCTTCACCTAGCAAATTGCACAGGTAACAATTCACTTCACCCAACTCAGGCAAACACACTAACTCTTTTTTTTTTGTTTTCACCCTTAATTGAATGTTCCAGTAGTACAGTACAAGTCACATTAAACTCTTCCCTCAACTCACTGGTGTAGCATTGTTCAATGAGTTTCCTAATCTGTGCAGTGTTTAATTCAATGAATTAGTAAAAGGTTAGTATTGGTTTGCATCTAGCTGTTATGTACTATAAGCTTTATTTTCAGCTGAGTGCTTATGAGTTTCATTTCAGAAGGCAGACTAAACAACTCTTAAGGAATGCTGTGATATTTATAAACAATGCTCTTAAGGAATGCTGTGATATTTATAAACAATGCCATGAAAATGCAGCTACTGCCATTTCACTAAACAGTTACAAGTGAGTTGAATAGGCAGTGAAGGATGGTTGGAAAATAGTTGAAAGCTTCAACAGTTTGAGTTGCCACTGCAGTAGCATTCACACAAAAAAAATGCTACACCAGTGAGTTGATGGAACAGTTTAATGTGACTTGTACTATAGAGTTATAGTTCTTTAGTACCAGTAGAGTAGTAAAGTTCTAACGGCACCTTCTTCCTCTTGCTGTTCTCTTCCAAAAGCTATCTAGGGCAGATTTATATGGCCATAGAGGGGAAGGGATGCATAAATAGCACCATTAGACATTTGCCAGTGCACTATAAAAGCACAGTGATCCAGTCACATGTTTCCACAGTGGTCTTCTAGAGATATAATCACATAACATCTGTGAAGTTCCGCCCACACAGCCATAAAAAGAAGCTGTAATCACTGAGCTCAATTCATGAGCACAACAACAGAGGAAATGCAAAAAGGAATCAGTATATACCCAAAGCAAAGAAAACTTTGGAAAATCTTCCTTAAAGATCTTTGGAAATGTAAAATAGGGGTAATTTAAATTTCTAATTATAGCATGTACTAGCAATAGAAAATGCTTCAGAAAAAACAGAGTGCCTCAGACTCACCATGGGATTTGTACAGTCATAACTTGTTTTTTCCTTTTGCAATGCTCCTATTCCAGTTTCTCCAGCCACAATAGTTTGGCAATGCCATTTTAGTTCTTAGCCTCTGATAATTTGTTCACTAACCCTTTATAAAAATGTTTTTAGAGTGTTTAAAAGAATAATATGATATAGGGACTGGATTAAACTTTTACATTATTTTCCAAGGCATTCAATTTACTGGTTTTAAGTATGAAAACATCTGTACTGTTTCTAAAATGACATGCTGTTTCCTACAAAATGTTTTGGCTTGGAGCACTCAGAACAGAGGCAGTGACAGAAACACAATTTCTGGGTACATTTCAACATTGTTTTTTCAAAGAATATTTTGCTATAAATATACCACAACAATGAAAATAATGAAGTATGTTGTATATTTATTTCCACTGGTCTTTGATGTATAGATGGTAAGGCTCTGTATAATGTTTTCTCTTCTGATGTCTATACCTCACCTTTGATGGCAATCCATAAGCAAATAATCAAACACTACTACATTCAATAAAACCATGATTCAAAATAGAACTATAATGTGTGAATGCATTTTGCTGCATGGTTTAACATGCCTATGTTGCCTTCTTCAGTGTAATGTATTGTGCATGTAATCCTCCCTTAAATAAGAACCCAATGTAAGCAAGTTGTTCAGCAAAACTGGGATATCTGGTTAAAATATCTTTTAAAATAAATATATTTAATATGTTGCTTTATTAAACTACATTTATAAATACATCATATGCATACACACCACCATGACATAGTGTGATGAATACTTGTTTCTTCAAACATTATCACCCAAAAAGTGTTTTGAACAACAGGTTTCTCAGTCACGTCCACTTCAAAATGTATCTTTTGTTTCAGTGGTGAGTAACAAATAATATCTTGTGTCAGCATACAGTAAGTCACTCACTGTCAGTAAAAAAAATGTATGACACTGGCAACCCGCAGCTTGATGACTTGCAGATAAAGGATTACACTGCCCACCTTGAACACAACTACAACTTCATACGTTTTTTACAAAGTAAAAAGATCGCTCCATTACTTGTACTACATACAGTACCAAAATTAGTAAACTCCCAGCCAAACATGGAATAATAAAATAAATATACAAACTGTTATTAAATGCACCATACTGGATATATTTAGACTTTTCTACTGCTGCTAATGTTTTTCTAAATGTTCCAATTTTTCACTTTGAAATTGTATTAAAAACTGACTGTTGTTTCACAGGGTTTGTTTTCCAGTATTGACAAATACATGAACGAAAGACAGAAAGGACAAAATGCAAAAAAGGCTGCTACCATCTTCTTGGACACTTTGGAGAATGTGGTTATGATGATTGCAGGCAACACAAAGCAGGAGAAAATTGTTCAGAAAAGGGACTCATACAGTAAGGATCCCACAATGACAATATTTCCATAATAGTTTTAATAAACCTACATAGTAACATAGTGTTGTAGTAATACAACACTGTAATGACCACAAGCAACTGGCCTATCTGAGCAGTGGTCAGAATTTTGAATCCATGTGGTGACACAGGTATAACTCCACATTCTTTGTTTCATGAAAAGAACTGCACAGGATGTTGTCCATAAAAGAAAATACAAAACAAAATGTTTCATATCAATTTATTCCAGGTGCATTTAAATACGATTCATCATATCAGGGTTTTAAATAATTGATTAGCGTTTTTTTCCCTGGGACAATACTAACTGTACAGAAAGTATTTATACAGGTTTTCTAGAAGTGTTGTGTTTGTTAAACACAATGAGGCAAGTGCTATGCATTTTTACAATGTTTTAGCACTTTTATGAGCAAAACGCTGATCAATTTTTAGAGTTAAATAAAACCCTGTCATATGGTGGTTTTACTAACATTTCTGAAAAGAGCAGTGTTACAAACAGCAGCAAATGAACATATTACCTGTACCCTTGTGATCAATCATGTGTTTTTTTCTTCTAAAACTAGACACCTTTTGGCTCCACTGAGGACCACCCAGCCCTATCATCCACTACCACCAACTCAGAGGTTCCCCACTGCTAATACCCCATGGTGGGAATGATAGTGAGATAGGAATCCCCAACACTCCAACCAGAGTACAATTAAGCATGTAGGTAGTATACGCATGCAAGGTCTAAGCATTCCACAGCCTTCATCCTAGCAGCCACTCATTTGTTTTCCACTTTTCTCCCTCTCCAGGGTAACATCAGACAGGACTCAAGCCAAGGCATGAGAATGTGGGAGCAATGTTATCCTTGATTGATTGGTGCGCCCTACTCATGCTGATTCTAGCCCTTCCCTAAGGGTAGAGGCATTACATAGAAACATAGACTTTGACGGCAGATAAGGACCACTTGGCCCACCTAGTCTGCCCATTTTCCTACCTACAGGATAAGCTGCAGATTTTAGTTAACCAGCAGCCTACTTCCTGCAACCCCCCCCCCACTATAATTGCCTTATGTCTGTCCCATGCATGTTTGAATTCCCCACTGTTTTAGACCCAACAACCTCCTCAGGAAGGCAGTTCCGCGTATCCACCACTCTCTCCAGTGAAAAGAAAATTTCCTCACATTACCCCTGAGCCATCCCCTCTATCTTTAAAGTGTGCCCTTTCCGTTTCTTACATCTCTTTTCTGAAGATGCTAGCCTCCTGGACTTTGTTGATTCTCTTGAGGTACTTGAAAGTTTCTATCATGTCCCCCTGTCCCTCCTTTCACCAAGAGTATACATATTAAGCTCTCTCAGTTTCTCTTCATATGGTTTCTGCTGCAGACCCTGCACCATTTTAGTTGTCCTCCTCTGGACTGCTTCCATCCTGTCTATGTCCTTGCGTAGATGAGGTCTCCAAATCTGCACACAGTACTACAGATGGGGTCTCACCAATTGTCTGTATAGAGGGATAACCACTTCCCTTTTTCTACTTGTGATTCCTCTTCCCATGTATCCCAGTATCCCCCTGGCTCTCCTTACTGATTTTTCACATTGCTTACCAACCTTTAGGTCATCTGATATGACTAGCCCCAGGTTCCTTTCCATTTTTGCTGTTGTTAGTACCTCCCCTGCTAGTGTGTACTCTTCTGCTGGGTTTTTGTTTCCCAGGTGCATTACTTTGCACTTCTTTGCATTGAATCTAAGTTGCCATATGTCTAACCATTCCTCCAACTTTGCCAAGTCCCTTCTCATCTTTTCTACCCCCTCTTGTGTATCAACTCTGTTGCAGATCTTTGTGTCATATGCAAAGAGGCATACCTTTCCCTCCAGACCCCCTGCAATGTCACCGATAAAGATGTTAAAGAGGACTGGACCCAGTACTGAGCCCTGAGGTACTCCATTAGTAACCCCCATTTCTTCTGAATGTGTTCCATTCATTATTACCTTCTGTGTCCTGTTGTGCAGCCAGTTTGCTACCCAGGCTACCACCCTGGGACCCACTCCAAGAATGGCTAACTTGATTATTCATTTTTTGTGCAGGACTGTGTCAAATGCCTTGCTAAAGTCTAGGTAGGCCATATCCACAGCCCCTCCCTGGTCTATTACTTTGGTCACCCAGTCAAAGAAATCAATTAGATTAATCTGACATGACCTTCCTGCTGTAAATCCATGTTGCTTTGGGTCCTGTGTCCCGCTGGCCTCTAGGTACTCAACAATTCTTTCTTTCAGAAGTGATTCCATCATTTTCCCTATCACTGAGGTCAAACTTACAGGTCTGTAGTTTCCTGCTTCTGCCTTGCTCCCACTTTTGTAAAGGAATCACATCTGCCCTCCTCCAGTCCTCAGGTACCACCCCATCCTGCCATGATTTGTTAAAAAGCGTGGTCAGTGATGTCACTAAGTCCTCCCTTAGTTCTTTTAGGATTCTGGGGTGAATCCCATCAGGCCCCATTGCTTTGTCTACCTTGAGTTTTAGGAGTTATTTCAGGACTCTTTCTTCTGTGAATGGACTGGTGTCAACCCCCCTACCCAGAGTGCTTCTATTGTTTGGTTTAGGTAACTCCTCCTCATCTTCTTTTGTGAATACTGAGCAAAAGTATTCATTCAGTATCTCTGCCTTTTCACTGTCTCCCTCTGCCCACCTCCCCTCTCCTTTATTTATCTTCACTATCCCTCCCTTAACCTTTCTATACTCCATAATGTACCTATAAAAGGTTTTATCCCCCTTCTTAACTGAGTTGGCTATTCTTTCCTTGGTTTGGGCCTTTGCTATTCTGACTGCCTTCCCCACTACTTTCTGATTTAATTGATACAGTTCCCTGTCGTGCTCCTTCTGTGAGTCCTTATACTTTTTGAATGCAGCCTTTTTCTCCTTAACCTTCCCTGCCACCTCTTTTGAGAACCATATTGTTTTTTTACTCTGCTTTGTTTTCTTTATTTGTTTCACACAAAGGCTTGTTGCTCTATGGTGGCAGTTTTGATTTTTCTCCATTGTTCTTCCACCCCTTCTTTTTGACCATTAGCTAGTGCACTCTTGAGATATTCACCCATTTTGCCAAAGTCAGCCCTTCTAAAGTCCAGTATCCTTGTTTTTGTATGGCTTATCTCCATGGTTGTGCTTATTGTGAAGCACACTGTGCAGTGGTCGCTTGTTCCCAGATGTCTACTGACTTCTAAATTTGTGATCCTCTCTCCATTTGAGAGTACCAGGTCTAGTATTGCTCCCTCCCAAGTGGGTTCCAACACTAGCTGTCTAAGGCCTGCCCCCTGCAGGGCATCAAGAATGACCCTGCTCTTGGATGTGGCTGCAGTACATGTCATCCAGTTAACATCTGGCATATTCAAGTCCCCCATCAACTGTATCTCCCCTTTTTCAGCCATTTTGAGAATGTCCTCTATCATTTTCTTGTCCATTTCCTCCCCTTGAGACGGGGGTCTGTATACAACCCCTGTGCAGATTGTGATGCCAATCCCTGTCTCCAAGGTGACCCAGAGTGCCTCTTGTCCTCCCCCTTTACTTTTTAGTTCTGTAGCTTTGATCCCTTCCCTTATGTATAGAGCTACTCCACCTCCTCTTTTATCTTCCCTGTCCCTTCTGTAGATTGTGTACCCTGGTATGTTGACATCCCAGTAATGGTTATCTGTGTACCATGTTTCTGTGACTGCCACAATATCCAATTGTTCATCTTCCATTAGGGCTACTAGCTCAAGAAGCTCATTTCCCAGACTACGGGCATTGGTACTCATTGCCCTCCATTTAATGTTGGCTTTATCCTTTTTTCCCTATCCCTGCTCTTATTGCCCTTGTCTATTTTTCCATTTACCCCTGTCCTGCCCTGTGTTGAGCTCTGTACCTCAGTGTTTACCTTATTACCTGCCATGTTTTGTGGGGGGAGGAGTGAAATTTCCTGCCTTTTATCGGCACCTCCCCCCTTGGCTAGTTTAAAAGCTTGCCAAGGAAGTATTTAAACCTGTCACCTAGGAGCTTGGTTCCCTTCATGGACAGATGCAGACCATCATGCCAGTATAGACCTTTATCTCTCCAGGTGGACCCCCAGTCTCCAATGAAGCCAAAGCCCTGTGCTCTGCACCAGTTTTGCAATCATTCATTAAACTGCATCGTGTGCAGTACCCTAACCTCACCCCTGCCATGGACTGGCAGCACCTCTGAGAAGGTTACCGTGTTTGCTACCTGTCTGAGGCCCCTTCCCAACTCCACAAATTCATACTGCACTGCACCGATCCCATGCCTAGCTAGGTCATTTGTCCCAAGGTGGACAATGATATCTAGTTCCCTCTCCTGTGATGCTGCTTCAGCAATCCTGAGGATTCACTTCCTGTCCCTCCAAGCCATGGCACCAGGCAGGCACCTTACTTCCTTCTGCTCTCCCTTCCCCAGTTTTACCCCCCTAACAATTGAGTCCCCTATCAGAAGCTGTTTCCTTCCCTTCTGGTGGCCCTTGCCACATTTATGCCATAACAGTATTCTGCCCGCCCACAGTGAAGACTCAAGCTTGGGCAAGAACCCAGGTCATCGACATAGCAAGCAGTTTCTCAACCACAACCACTTTATCAGTGTCAGTGGCTCAGTAGGTAGCACACTCGCCTCTGAGGCCGGGAGATCAGAGGGCTGTGGGTTCAGTTCCCACATCTGGCACTTGGGTTAATATCCCAGTACTGACACTGTAGTGCAGCATGAGAGGGGTGCTGCACTTCTGAGGTGCCGTCTTTCGGGTGAGACGTTAAACCGAGGTCCCATCTGCCTGGATTAGTGGTAGTTCAGGTGGATGTTAAAGATCCACGGCACTTATCGAAAGATTAGGGAATTTCCCGGTGTCCTGGCTAAATTTCCCTCATTCACTAAAAATACCACCAATAGCTTAATCTGGTTCAAGGTCAGTTGGCATTCATCTGTATCCCCCTCCCCCGGGTCGTGCCTGAAAATAGGCAGGATTTGTCTAGTGCACTTACCCGGTCAACAAAAGCTAAATAAAATAAAATAAAAACTACACATTCATGCTAGCATGTTTCTTGGCCCCTTCAATTTATACACACTAGCTCACAGGGTATATTTTTCTACTACCAGCCTTCTGTCTGGGGTCTTTTCTCCACCCACTATATTCTCTCTGGGGATATGGGTTACATTTTCTACTATTAATGTCCGCCTGTTTTCCATTCCATTCAGTAAAGTATTTTGATATGCTTTTGACCATTTTTTTATAAATTAATAATTTAGCTGTTGTAGTGTGTAACAGATGATTAGCATGACAGTTATCATACTATTTGCTGAAGTGATGTCACTTTAGTGAATAATGGTGTGCTAGGTGAGGTAGGTGGCAAAACTGACACCAGGAAAGAGACACGTTTCATTCTCAGTATCTTGAAAGCTCAAGTACTGTGCTATATTTGCTAATGTCATGCATTCTGTTTCTCAACACCGCCACTGACAAACTCTGAAAGGCTAGAGGCAGGCAAATCATTCAATGGCATGTTGTGAAGCCCCATGAGCCATTACAGAACAAAATGTGGAGTGTACCCTCCTTCCAGTTATTTTGGGAGTCCCACAGCACTGATGTTTTACACAGGCAGCAGAGGTTTTCAATGCAGCGACATATCAGGATATTCTCCTTAACTAGAATCACTGTGGTTTGCTGTGTACTGTTAGCAGTGTCTATTTTGTCACTGCTGTATAGTAGCTTTTGCTGTTCCTAATTCAATGATGGAGTTTCCATGTGGTTGACACCACCCTATGCTATGCCATGCTACACTATAAGGTTTATATGTAGCTGACATGTCATAAAATGCTCCCAGGTATTTTAGAAAAGCTTTAACTGACTTTATGTCTCATTTGAGTTTGTTATTTATTTCTCAGTTGAGTTTGTTAACATTGATTGAGCTTTGCAAGCAGACTGACATTTAATGTGTTTTACAAAGAATGTTTTATTATTCCTTAGAACACTAATCTCAGTTATCACTAAATGTCAAGAAGATGCAAACCACTGATAAACATCTATTTACTGTATATGTAGTTGATGTTCATTGACAACTGAAATTAGTCTAGTCTGTTATTTACAAAAAAAGTGAAGGAAAGATACGAAAACAATTACCGTATATGTAACATACAAACATAGACAATGAAGGCAAGAAAAAGACCAGTGGTCCATCCAGTCTGCCCAAGTTCCCTTTTTTCTCTGGGACCTACTGTCACACTAGGGTCCTTTTTCCTAGCCCTCCTCATTCTGCCCCACTTTCTCCTCCCTGATTCTGTCACACTGAGCAAACGTTTATTTATGTATTTATTATTACATCAGAATTACAACCCTTTGAGTCAGTGCCTCATTTCCAAAGGCTCCACGTCAGGTTAAAGAGTAAGTCAGGATGATGCAAGCAGGTATGACATATAACGATAGACAGTAAACAATGATCTTATAATCAAAGTCAGGAAGATGTAAGCGGATATGACATATAGCAATAGACAATAAACAATTATCATATATACAATAGTCAGAGTTCCTATACAGAGAGGTAGCTAAGACACAGTATAACATTATGCAAAATGAAAACAAAGAAAAATAAGCAATAGCAGTCCTGGTATAATACTTTGTCGGATGAGAAATCTAAGGCACAGGCAAGGCAGGCACAGAGAGGAAGCTCAGCAAACTCCAACAAATCACTGCTGAGGACACTTACAGCAGCAGGAGGAGGAGAAAATGTATTTCCTGAGGGCATCCTTAAATGGGCCAACCCCTGGTAAACTGGTGACCATAGAGGCGTGTTCTAACGCATTAAGCACCTACTTACCAAAGAAGCTAGAAAGAGACTAGTGCAAACCACATTCCTACCCTTACTGGACTATGCTGACTTTCTCTATATTCACTGTCCCTCATCTGTGCTCAGCAAACTTGACATGCTTTACCAACGGGCCTTAAGGTTCATCCTAAACCTGCCTCTCGCACTCACAATTGCATTCTATACAATGAGATGGGATGGTCCTCTCTCTCAATAAAGAGGAAAAGGAACACTCTTCTTTGGTTTTACAGAGCCTTGGCTGACAAACTCCCAGCCTACATCTCAAGTTTATTTGAACGTGCCAAGGGATCTTATGGGTTGAGACACTTCTCCTTACTCTGCTTCCAGATACCTAGAGTAAAAACAACCCATGGAATAGCTGCAATCAACTTCTCCTTCCCGTCCTTATGGAACACTATGCAAAACTCACTTAAACTTTCTTCCCTTCCTGGTCCGTACATTTTCAAAGCACTAATAGCTGAATACCTTAAGGAAACATGTAGCTGTTTCAAGTGACCATGTACCAGAAGCCCCTAGTCTCGCCCATAAATCTGACTTCTGTTTAACCCACTTAACTTCACATCCCTGTTAGAGGGCACCTTGCACTTTTTGCCTCTCTCCTCTTCCCCCTGTCCCCTCCCTCCTCCCCCACTTCATATACATTTCCCTTTTTTGTTTTTTTCTTCCTCCCTGTATTTTCTCTCTTAAAAGACAAAGAACCTCTGTATACAAACACTGAGGCAATGGTTACCCCAAAGAGCATTTGGCCGGGAAGCCAAGTTTCAAAGAAATACAAAATCACACATGCCCCCACAATGCAAAGCATCATGGTCTGCATATGCAAATCACCACAGAATATTATGCTGGTTCAACTTTAAGCAAAAATGCATGGTGCCGGAAGGCTTCTCACACAATTTGTAAAGGGTGCCAACAGAAGGCATAGACATGTGTTTCGTCCTACCAGGACTCATTAGTATGCCTCATCTGTTTGACACCCCAGTGGGGTGCTTAAAGTTGAACCAGCATAATATTCTATGGTGATTTGCATATGCAGCCCATGATGCTTTGCATTGTGGGGGCATGTGTGATTTTGTATTTCTTTGAAACTTGGCATCCCGGCCAAATGCTCTTTGGGGTAACCATTGCCTCAGTGCTTGCGCACAGAGGTTCTTCGTCTTTTAAATTGTTTTTTGTTTTAATTGGGTTCACCCCAACATAACCCTGAGAGACCATCTTAGGGTAGCTGGTTCATCCCACTGGGGTGTTAAACAGACAAGGCATACTGATGAGTCCTGGTAGGATAAAACATGTGTCTATGTTTTCTGCTGGCACCCATTGCCAGCAGAAAACTGCGTGAGAGGCCTTTTGGCACCATGCATTTCTGCTTAAAGCTCAACCAGCATAATATTCTGTGGTGCTTTGCATATGCAGCCTATGATGCTTTGCATTGTGGGAACATGTGTGATTTTGTATTTCTTTTCTCTCTTATATGATAATAGCTGCCTTATACTGATGTATACCTTAGTATTATTTTTTTTAATTTTTTTTACCCTTGAGTCTCTAGTATGATGCTGTAACTGTACCACCTTTGTTAGCTATACAGTAGCAGCCACAAACACTGCCAGATATTTACCAAAATTTCTGTGATATAATATCTCCTGCTTTCTTCATTTCCACAGTAGGGGCAGCAGAGAGAAACTCTTCAGAAATTTCGCGAAATATCTAGAAATAGCTGGCAATGTCTCTGGCTACCACTGTATATGCTTAGGCTGACTAGTTTCTGATTTTGCAACTGTATTACCTATGTTAATTACGTATTTATAGGTCTGAACAACCCTACACATGTACTATGTCTCTGGCTTTGTCTTTGTCTGTTATCTGTATTTTTACATGTTACCTGTATTAACGTCCAGGACCACCTTGAAAATGAGCTTGCTCAATGGTGTTTATGCCTGGTTAAATAAAGTTTGATTGATTAATTGAATGATTAATGAAAAGGTAAAAATGTTTCTTGCCGATGGCTATATGTACCAGACTTGAAGGAATGTTATGAAATGTACTTCACTGTCAATGTTATGGAGAGAATTTAATAAATAAATAATATTAAAAAAAAAAAAAAAACAATGCCCAAATTACACATGGTCAGAGGTCATCAGCTGGCTGCCCCACAACCAGAGCCCAGATGGCCACCCAACTGACAGTCCCTCTACCCGATGACCCAGGTCCACAACCAACATTTCAGTCTTACCAGGGTTCAAACTCAACCAGTTGGAACTCATCCAATCCTGAATCTCAGCGAGGCAGTTGTTAAAGAACAAGACAGTGTCACCCTGCTCAGGCACAAAAGGCATGTGTAGCTGGGTATCATCTGCATAGTAGTGAACACCCAGCCCATACCTCCTTATAATGTCCCCTAACGGCAGCATATACACCATGAACAACATGGGTGAAAGAACGGAGCCCTGCTGCACCCCACAGGACAGTGGAAAAGGGGCCAAGGAAATAAAAAATGACACCACTCTCTGAGTTCTGCCTGTGAAGAAAGATTGAAACCATCTGAGGACTATCCCTGAGAGTCCACAGATCGCCCACAGGTGCTCCAGCAACACAATATAGTTCATGGTGTCAAACGCCACAGAGAGATCAAGGAGAACCAAGATCGAATGGCTCTTATGATTTCTCACTATTGGGGACCATTAAGTACCCAAACCAGCACCATCGTGATACTATGTCTCTTCCTGAAACCAAACTGGAGAGGATCATAAAGAGCGTGGATGGAAAGATGATCCTTTAGTTGCAATGCGACTACCTTCTCAATAACCTTACCCACAAAAGGCAGGTTAGAGACAGGTCTGTAGTTAGCGAGACAGTCAGGGTTGAGAGAAGCTTTTTTCAAAAGAGGACACACCACTGCCTCCTTCGGGGTGTTCAGAAACACCCTTTTCTCCAGCATCACCTGACTATTTCAGCTAGGACCTATCTAATTACCTCCACGCACCCCACAAGGAGGAACATTGGAATGGCTTCAAAGTACAGTATGTCAGTTGCATATCCTGGATGATTATCACAATGTCAGTGATTGCCGGCCAGTTGAAGTTGGACCAGATAAACTGGGCATCTACAATCTCCCACCAACCACCACAAGATGGCAGTGAAGGCAGTATAGCACAGTGGTTTAAGGCTCTGAGCTGCAAATCTGGTGACAGCCAGCAGACCAGACCTGGATTTGAATCCCACAGCTTCCACTTGCATACTGTGTGACCCTGAGCAAGTCATTTAATTTCCCTGTGCTCCCAGGTTGCGCCTCTAAAAAAGCTTTCAGCTTAGTGTGTCTCACCTGGTTAAATAACTGAAAAACAAAACAAAACAAACAACATCCACTGGAGTGAGCTGCGCAGATCTCTGACCTGATGATGACAATGTTATCTGAAAAAAATCATGCAAACTCATCATACTTATTCTGTGAAAAGGCTCCCCGATTCTGGAGATAGGCTGGATTGCACAGCCTGTCCGCAGTATGTAAGAGCTGAGCCTGGTCCCTACTCCATCAATATGTCATGGACAGAACCATGCATGGAATACTGAGTAGAACATATAGCACAGTGTACTAGCACAACAGGGTACAAAACCCCACAGGTGGCATATGTTGCACGTGGTTTTGTACCCTGTCACACATGGATGGGGGGGAGGAGTGATGCAGAGGTCAAGACCTCTGTTGGGGAGGTGGTCCACCATGCTGCTGCCATGGCTCAGTTTGATGAGCCGCAGTAGTGCAGGGTCTCTATGCATCTGTGGACCAGGGCTTGAATTCCTGTCCTGGATTTTTGCAAAATGCTTTGTGCGGTTTCTTTTTTTTTTCTCCCTTGGTGGTGTTTTTTCCTGTCCCCATGTTGACCCCCCCAGAGCAGATTGTATTAATGGGGGGGTTTGGTGGCACAGCCCCCTGTAATGGGGGATGCTGGTGGCAGAGTCCCTAGCAGAAAACAAAGAAACCACAAGCTTCTTTAGCTGAAATGTGTTTCGTCAGTTTGTCTTAGTGGCAGCAATGCATCCGCTGTATTTACAGCATGGTACATTGTTACACTGTTACGTCTTACGATATAATGACCCTATGCCGAACCGGTCGATTTCACACAGCGGCAATCTTGCTGGACAGAAACTCTGCCTTCTTACGGAAGATGGCTGATTGATAGTCCTTATAATGGACCATCAATCTAAGTCTGCCCTCAACCAAGCCAGGTTTCTGCCAGCAACACGCCAACCTTTGACCCACTCACTTCATCTCCCTCAAAGTCCCATCAAACCAAGGGGACTGAGGACAAAGGGTGAGGGGCAAACCAGGACAGGAGCTATGGAATCCAAGGTGACTGGCACCATCTTATTATAGGCAAGTACCAGATCCCCTGGATCCAAGCTTATCCTTGGCCAACCCGATAGATCCAGCACCGCCATAAGACCATCAGGGGTCAAACCCCTTAAAGGGCAGTACTGGATCATCTCCATTTGGGCAGATCTATTGGGGGGAGCTTCAAAACTGAACCTTATAGTGTGGTGATCAGACCATCTGACAAGCTCCACTAACACATCGGTGATCTCCATCCCCAGCAGGAACACTAGGACCAACGAGTGACCTTGACTGTGGGTTGCAGAGGAAATCTGTGTGAAGCCCAACAAAACCATCAGTTGTAGTAAGTCTTGACCAAAATGTGAGAGTTCATCATCAACCCAGGCATTGAAATCCCCCAGAATCAACCATCTCGGGGATTCCAACACCATGTCGACAATAAAGCCTGCGACTTCCTGCAGGAAATGTTTTTCACCCCTGAGTTAATGGCAGATGAGAAGTATCCTGCAGCCCACACCTGCACCCATCATACACTTGAAGGATCTGGTGACCCTAACTGGCACATCTACAAGGCCCAGTTCCGACACAGAACAAATGACTACACCCCCAACCCCATGATCCAATCTCAGGTGGTGAATCACTGAGTACCCAGCCGGAACCGCTGACTCCAGCATGGGACCAGCATTTTCGGCCAGCCAGGTCTCGGTGATGTATGCCAGGTCTGATGTTGCAACAAGAATAGCAATTACTGCTGTCTTGTTTTTAATAGACATAGCATTGCATAACACCACCCGAGTTGGATGGGCAACCGGGGTTGACCGCACTATTTTCCCACTAAAGGTGGAGCCCTTGGGTATGGGAATCAGGCAGGGAAGACCCCGATCCTGAACCTATTTCACCCCAGGGCATCTCCTTGACCCCACGACCTCAGTCCACACACTCTGCTCCACACGCCTGCCAAGTCAGCCCCCCCCCAGTCCCTCCACCTCTGTCCAACTATCCCCAAGGAGCGACAGTGCCTATAAACCTTGGCTGACAACAGGGGACAGTTGAAAGGGTGGAAGTCCCTGAGCCTGGAGGGGGAGTAGTACCTAGTCACTGACATTGTCTGCCAACACATACTGCTTACCTCTTAAATTAGTAGCAGCCAATATTAAAACTCCCAAAAAGCACCCCCACACCTCATACATCAACACTCTAACTACCTAAAACAAAGCCACCCAACCCCCATGAAAAAATACAACAAAATAAAACCCCAACTAATGTACAAAACTTGGGAGGCAGTATAGCACAGTGGTTTAAGGCTCTGAGCTGACCTGGGTTTGAATCCCACAACCCCCACTTGCATACTGTGTGACCCTGAGCAAGTCACTTAATTTCCCTGTGCTCTCAGGTTGCACCTGTAAACAAGCTTTTAGCTTTGTGTGCCACTCCTGAGTAAACAATTGTAAAAACTAAACAATAATGATAGTCTTGAGACTGAGTGGGAATAGGTTAATATCTGACCAAAAGTCACTGTCCAGATGTAGAATTTCTGGTGGCCAGAATATTGATCACAAAGCCACCATCAGCCACAGAAAAGTACACCACAATTTATAATAAAGGTGTAAATAAGGGGAGGTTGAGCTCTCACCACCGTCTTCACCTACAATAAAATGTCCAAAATACTGTGGATCCCTCACTGCCATGGTAATCCTATTAAAGTATGAGATAAAGTAAAACACAATGAGGCCCTCTCACTGCCTCCCAAATCCAATATGTGTGATCTGGAAACCAAGGCCAGTCAAAATTGATGGAATTACACCCAAAAGGAAAAAGTCACAGCAGAAAGAGTCCTAGATCCCATTAATTCAGAGTTCACCACCACTGCAACTGCCCAGAATGCGGTCACCCCAACCCAAGCATCCCCAACTAGGACACCCAGCTGCTGTCTGACCTCCGATGAACACTCCTAGGTGCTCCCAAGGAGCAGGGCCATGTCCACTCTATGGTCAACGCCACCCAGCACCCCATAGGGGAACCTGGACTGAGCAGTTGCCTCAAGACAGGCCATCTGGCCCCATACTCTGCTCCAAAGGAAGGTTCCTTTGCCAGAAGAAAATAGCAAAACTCCCAAGAACAGAATCCTTCAATAAAGATGGCTAAAGTCCACTTCCACAGGCCTCAGATCAGCCCCACCGGAAAATGGACACCCCACCAGAGTGTACTCCCCAGGGCTGACAACTAGTGCCCAACATCTGTCAGGCACCTCCAGTGCCCCCGAGGTGCCAGCACAGTGCTTAAACTCCAGACGGCATTGCCTGGCACCCCCAGGGGAAACAGCCCCAACAGATCACCCACCTCCAGGTGAGCTGCCAAGGCCCACTCACTCCAATCAGGCAGCAGAAAGAATCGTCTTCCAAAGTGCACACAGTCCCAATTCAAAGCACTCAGTGGGACAGCCAATCTTCATACTTATCGGTGAGCAGATCTCTAGGCTCCACAAGTCCTCAGGTTCCTCCGTAGAAACAGTTTTCAAAGAGGCTCCAGTCCAACCAGAGCACCAGTTAGACTGACAACAGCCAGTGGCTTCCAACAGAAGATGAACAAATGATAAACTGCCTGGCAGCACCCCTATCCTCTATGGGAACTAATTTGGTAAAAGCTAACCCGGTCTTCTCCCTCCAGTATAAAAAGACTGGCCAAGTCAAGAGAGTACCGCTAATACCAGCACACGATGGTAAATTCTCCTGAGATAAAAATTGGGATTTAAACAGCCAGTATATAAAATACTAGCTTTGCGTTTGCGTTAGTGTCAACTGAAACAAACTAAAACAAAACTTAAAACATCTTAAAATAACACAGAAATTAGGCTTCAACAGACGTGGCCCTGCATTGCAGCATCTCCAGCTTATCCATGTCTCTCCTGAGGTGAGGACCAGAACTGGATGCAGTACCCCAGGTGTAACCTCCGTAAAGAGCTACATAAGGGAAGTATTACCCTTTCCTTTCTGTTATCAGTACCTCACTCAGTACATCCCGGCACTGACTTGATTGCTTGAAGGAATCACTGATGACAACTCCAAGGTCTCGTTCCTCAGGTGTAGTGCTAGGTCTCACCCCACACATCCTGTATTCTATCCTGGGGTTCTCCAGCTGCCTCCCTCCCCCCACACACACACAAATCCAGTACTCCATCCTGGGGTTCTTCCCTAGGTGAATTACCTTTCAATTTTGACAATGAATTTCAATTGCTAAACCTCAGACCACCCTCTATTTTTTTAAGTTTCTCTGCATTTCCTCCAGTCCTTCATCACTACCCACCCTTCCAGAGAGCTTACTGTCCTCTGCGAAGAGAGACAGCCTGCCCAGTATTCCCTCTCCAATGTCAATGATGATCATATTGAAGAGGACCAGATGCAAGATAGATCCCTGTGGTATCCCGCTCATGACTTCCTTCTCTTCTGAGTTAACCCCACTGACCACAACCCTCTGCTGCCTCCTCTTTAATCAGCTACCTACCCAGTTTACTATGACCTTAGCCACCTTCTGATCTGCCATCTTCTTCAACAAATGTCTTTGAGGTACTGAATCGAAACCTTTCATGAAACTGAAGTACAGCAAATCCACAGCATTGTCCCTATCCAGTTCCCTCATCTTTCCATCAAAGAAAACTATCAGGTTAGTCTGGCAAGACCACCCTGCCACAAATCCATGCTGCTTACCATCCTGGAGACCACTGTTCTCCAATGTGGTCCTTTTCCATCAGTGACTCCATCAGCTTCCCTACAGTAGAAGTAAGATAAACAGGTTTGTAGTTCCTTGTTTGTTCCTTGTACCCACCATTATGGAGCAGAACTATGTCTCCCACTTTCCAATCCTTTGGAACTACCTCCATCCTTAATGAGCTGTTGAATAGGCCTAGCGAGGTTCAGCCCATTCTGCTATAAATTCCGTAAGTATCCTTTGGTGCAACCCATCTGATCCCGAGTACTTATCTAGCTTTAGAGTTGCCAGCCCTTTCAGGACCTTTTCACTTATAAATATTGGCTGCCTCATCTCTGGGACCTCTTTAGTGGTCACTTTGATGCCACTCTCTAGCAAGGGCCCACTATCACCCCAATGAAAATTAAGAAAAAGTAATCACTAAGGACCTTCCGACTCCCCACCCTTCTTCCTTTTTTCCCCAAATATATTGAAAAAAATGTTGATCTCCACTCTTGACCCCCTCTGCAATATGCAACTCTGTCTCTTTGCCTCCTAATCACCATCTTTGCCCCCTATTTTTCAGTAAATATCCTCCTCATTCTTCCTCTTCCGTTCTTCTTTATATTTGCAGAAGGCCTTTTACTTGGCCTTCACCACTAACCTCACCCTTATCAAGAGCCATAATGGTCTCTTAATCCTGCTGTTTGGTTACCATTCTCATGCATACCTTAGATACCTTGAGAATGCCCCCCTTAGTTGCCCCATCTCTTTCACCCCACCTATGTTATCCACCCCTACTATCCTATCCCTGACAATCTCCTTTAGCTTACTGAAGTCCACCCTTCTAAAATCAAGGACTTCATCTATTGATTGTGATTTACTGGCCCCAAAGGTTAGTTTTGAACCAAGTGGAGTTATGGCTGCTGTTCTCCAGTGGCTCCCCTACTCCTATAGCTCTTACCACCTCTGAGCTGGTGAGCACTACATTAAGAATTGTGGTCTGCCTGGTGGTTTCCTTAACTAGCTGTACTAGTAGACAATCTTGGAAGGTGTTCAGCAAGGCCTGATGTGTGGTGCTCCTGGCCACTGGAACATCCCATCCCAATCGATATTCGACAGGTTCAGATCACTCATCACCACTACGTCCCCCTTTGCAACCCCTCTTCAAGTTCTTCCTTGAACTCTCTGACCCTTCCCCCCCTTGCCCGCGAGGTGTATATAGATATATATATATACAAAATATACCTCCTCTTTCCCTGTCAATCCGGATCCTCATGTTCCAACTAACATTAAGCATCCAAACTTCTTCTTTAAATCTGTCTCTAGATGGGAGGTACTAAAATTACTCAAGAATATACCCGAGCATGCAGCAGTGGGCTCGGACAATCTTGAACCCAAGTTACTAAAGCTAGCCGCTCCATTCATTGCTGCCCCAACCAAGATTTTAATCTTCTCACTGTGCCAACATCATGTCCCTGATGTATGGAAGATGACAAGGATAACCCTTGTTTACAAAAAAGGTGACCCCAAAGACCCACTCAACTATAGGCCTATCGCAATCCTGTCTGTTCTTAGCAAAATTCTTGAAAAACTTGTAGCTACCCAAACCATAGAATTTCTACTTAAATATGACATCCTCACTCCTGCCCAGCATGGCTTCCATAAGGGACACAGTACTACCACTGCTTTACTCAAGCTAACCTCTGACGTCCTAGTGGCCATGGACTCTGCTTTTCTTACTGGGTCCATCTTTATCGATATGACTAAGGCATTGATCTTGTTGATCCTCTATTCTCCTCACCACACTTGGATCACTTGGTTTCTCTCAAATGTTGTAAACTGGTATGGTATTTATCGGTCTGACCGGGAACCGGTTCATAAAATATAACTCTACCTTCTCGGAAAAGTCTACTATTAACATTGGTGTACCCCAGGGGTCAATACTAGGCCCACTGCTCTTCTCAATTTTCCTAAACAACATCACCTCTAACCTTACACAGACAGCTACCCTGCTGTATGCGGATGACATTGTCCTGTATACCAGTGCTAAAAGTACAGATGACATCAATGAACGACTCTCCCATGACTTTCAACTCATCCAACAATGGCTTAATTGTCACAAACTAGTCCTAAACGAGTCTAAGACTCAAGCTATGTTATTCGGTTCAAACTATAAACTCAAACAAGCCCAACACAATTTTAAAGTCACCACCCTAAGTGACAAATCCATTGAGGTGGTAAGCTCTTTTAAATATCTGGGTATCACCCTGGATCCCTCACTAAATTTCAACACCCATATCCTACGAACTTGCAAGTTGGTAAATACTAAACTCGGTATTGCCTGTCGAACCAGCTATGCTCTCACCCCCTCTGCTAGACTTGCCATAGCTCGTGGGATACTTCTGCTCTCACTTAACTATGGGGTTGCCTCCTATACCTCTGCACGTAAATCAAGCCTTCGGAAATGGGATGTCATCTACAATAACATCTGACGGTATGCATCCTCCTCCCACAGACTGAAACACCACTGTACCCTCTACTCTGACCTTGGATAGTTTCCACCCCACGAGCCTAGGTTTTATGCCTTTGGCTCCATAACTGACAGCATTATTAGATCTCAAGCTGCACAATCCCTAGCAGGTCTCTTTCAAAAACAGTCATCCTTCTATGATCTTTGCTTGGCAGTTTCTGTCCCTGTTCTTGTCCCTAGACACACCACCTCTAAAGACACTGGTGCTTTTGCCTATCTTGCCCCGCAATACTGGAACTCCCTCCCACTAACCATTTGCCAGACTCCGTCCCACATTGCTTTCAAGAAGGCAGTTAGAAACCATCTAATCCTATCCAGCAAGTGCTTCTGTTTCAAACCACCCTAGGCCTATCTGACCCTAGTCTACTCAATATCCCCCATCTATGTTCAATTTATTCCCCCTACTATCTGTGCACCTCCTTCTATCAGTCTTTCTTGTTATCCCTGAACATTTCCACACTTCTCTATCTCTCTCTTTCTCTCTCTCTCTCTCTCTCTCTCTCTCTCTCTCCCTCCCTCTCTCTTTAACCCTACTCTCTTGCTAACCCTTTTATTCCACAGGTCAAATCCGTGGCTGCTGCACTTAATATAAACCTTGTTGCCATTATTTTGTACAATGCTTGCCATTATGTTTATTGTGCCTACTTATTGTATCCTTGAATCTCTGATGTACTGTTTTCCCTTATTTCTCTTTTACTGTACCCATGTTTGCTATTGTTCCACTGTTCTTCTGTTGTACTCTCCCAGGTCGTGCCTGAAAATAGTCATTTCTTGAATAGTGCACCTACCCGGTTAACAACTAAATGAAATAAATAAATATATATATATATATATAGGCCCCAAGTGCAGTTTCTTGCCTGAGGCTGCCGTAAGTTGCATCCAGAGTGACTCAGTATCACCATTACTGCCCCTTAAGTACCCATCTTCAGCCATCTCAATGCCATTCTTGACAAAAAGGGCTACTCCTCCCCCTCTACCTATTCCTCTATCCCTCCTGATTATACCCAGGGACTGTCAGTTCCCAGTCATTATTTTCCAAAGTCCACATTTCCGTGATGGCCTCAAGGTCTACCTCAGTGCTCTCCATCAGCACCTGGAGTGTGCTGATTTTGTTACACAGGCTCCTGGTGTTAAGGCATTCTCCCTTCCATCTGACCTCAGGTCCTACTTTGCTACTTCCCTTGTCGTCTCATCCCAATCTTTTTCTTGGTGTCTATGAACATACACACATATGAAACTGCCAGCAGATACAGGCCTCATGGTCCATCTAGTCTGCTCGAGTGTGCAGCACATCAGTCCATTAGACTGCAGCTGCTCCCTCCTCCCACAATTTCCTCCCTCCTGATTTGTAACCTCCCTTTGTATTTCCCACCCCCGCTCCAGGCTCCCCACTGTCTGCAACGATACAACTTCCTCTGGCAGTGTGTTCCATCCTGCTACCACCCTTTCAGTGAAATAGTGTCTCCTCATTTCCCTCCTGAATCTGCGCCTCCCCCCAACTTCAGAGAGTGCCCTCTGGTTTCCCTTCCACCCTTAAGATTGAACAAACACCTAGTGCCCACTCTGTTCATCCCCTTCAGGTACTTAAAGGTCTCAGTCATATCCCCTCTCTCTCTTCTATCCTCCAGGGTATACATATTGAGCTCGCTCAGTCTCTCCTCATAAGGTCTATCCCCCAAACCCAGGATCATCTTTGTTGCCCTGCCCTGTACCACCTCCAGCAGTTTGATGTCCCTTTTTAATTAGGGGCACCAGAATTGCACGCAATACTCCAAGTACAGCCTCACCAGGGACCTGTACTGGGCAATATGACCTCGCTACTTCAAGAGGTAATCTGCCTTGCTATGCACCCTAGCATTCTGTTTGCCTTTGCTGCTGCCTTCCTGCACTGTGCAGAATGGCTCATTTCCCCAGTCACAAGAACCCCAGATCTTTCTCTTCTTTGGGAGTGGATAACTGGACACCCTTCAACCAGTAACTGTATCCTGGGTTCCTGGCTCTGAAATGCATCACTTTGCACTTCTTGGCATTGAACCCAAGCTACCAAGGCTGCGACCATTCCTCCAGTTTTGCCAAATCCTCCTGAAGTACTTTGCACCCCCCCCCATCTACCTCAGCACAGATCTTGGTGTCATCTGCAAAGAGGCTGATATTACTCTTGATCCCTACTGCGTCTGCAATGAAAATGTTAAACAGCACTGGTCCCAGTACCGATCCCTGCGGGACACCACTTGTCACTGCCCTGGGCTCCGATGCCTCACCCCCCCAATACTACTTTCTGCTGTTGATCCTGCAGCCAGTTTTCAGCCCATCTGACTAGTTTCCTCCCTACTCCCAGACCCTTTAACTTGCTGGTCAGCCTACCATGTGGCACTGAATCGAAGGCCTAGCTGGGATTGAGTAGAGTACATCCACCGCATGGGCCCCTGTCCAGTGTCCTTGTAACCCAGTCAAAAAAGTCAACCAAGTTTGTCTGACAGGATCTGCCAGAGACAAACCTATGCTACCTGTCATCCTGTAATTCATTATCCTCAAGAAATTGCACCAGCCTTTATTTGACGATAAAGTCCACAAAAACTCTGCACTCCCAAAGTGCAATTACCACAAAAAAATAATTGACATTTGAAGAGTTTATTTCAGTACAGGTACCTTCCACAGTTCCACAGTTCAAACAATTCCAACCGTTCTCCTGTGTCTCCACAAGGGGTACTCCCCAGCGCTTTGACCAATCAGCTGGTCTTCTTAGGGGGCTGAGTGTGTGTTCTCTGACCCTCCTTAAATAGCCAAAATTAAACACACGTAGGGTGACCCCTATTGTATCAAATTACAATTGCATACTTATGATATAAGTGGCTCTGGAGGATTTCAAACTTTTAGCATCAAATTAAAAATTAATACTTTTTATACTAAATAATGTCTTTAAGTAACTTTAGTAAACAAACAACATCATTAAATCTAATTAAAGACATAATGACAGTTTATAGCTATTAACAGAACTTTTTAAATACAAAAAAAGAAAGGAAAACTCAAAATGCATGTGTTGTAAATTCTGATCCTATAGGTGCTTCCTACATTTTATAACATACACAATTCATTATATGTCATTTAAACAAATTTCAAATAAACAATTTTATGAGTATACTTTTTAATCATTAATCAGTTTTAAAAATATGACTGTCTTAAATAGTCCATTTCTTAAGCCACCTTAGATATACATGCATGGGTCTGTTCCCATTATTTCAAACTTATAACTATAAATAAGTGGCTCTGGGGAGTTATAAACATGTTAACTTCTTATTTCAATTTTTGAACTCAAATAGGTCTTTTTCATTATTTAATTGATCCAACATAAATGGCTAAATCTGCACAAATCACTAATGCCAAGGAATTTTAACTATTCCTTAATCAAATTATTACTGAAAATAAAACTTACCACAAAAAGCACTGTTATAGAAACTGAAGGTTAGTAATGCACATTGTCCTGTCCAGTTTTGTTGATGCAACTAACATCTATAAAGGTAACATAATATTATGGATCCTTAATCTGAAAAAGCATGCATTGTTCCACCAGAATGTGTGATACAAAATTAATAATATTATGAATCATAACTCATAACCTGATTTTCAATTTAAAGTGTTAATATTTTTAGTAAGATGTAATTCATAACATGAGGTGCTGAGTGTGAGCCTGTCCGAGGAAGTGATCACGCCCCTTTACTGTATCCATATCACTTTCAGGGGGCTCCACCAGTCTTCAGGCAAGGAATCAAAAGGGAACTACAAGAGTGTAGAGGGGAAAAGATTATTTAACGTTGTTTACAAAAATTATTTTTAGATTTTAAGTTTGCCAATAACTCAGAATGTATTCCTTTTCTTTTTGAAGAATGGTTTCAGGTCCCATTCTGTGTTTAGACCCTTTAGGTTGCAGACTGTCCAAGGTAAAATCCAAAAGCTTTCCTTTTCAAGAAATAAGTTTTGCCTGTCACCACCCCTGGGATTACATCTGGCTTGTTCTAATGCTATAAATGTAATGCCATCTACTTGATTGTTGTGACTTTCTGTGAAGAGTCTTGGAATAGGCTTGTTAATAAGACCTGCCCTAATGTCACAGAAGTGCTCCTGAATTAATTGTTCAACTGGTCAGATAGTCCTTCCCATATAAAGTAATTTAAAAGGACACCATAGTGCATACACCACATATGTGCTATTGCAATTCAAAAATGTTTTAATCTGTACTTTGTACTCGTATCCCTCTAACATAAAGGTTTTACCTTGATTGCAATGGTCACACATATTGCACCTACCACATCTGTGCATGCCAGTGTGTGGGGAGGTAGGTATTCTTCGCGGGTAGTGATGGTTTGTATCTGGCTATGGACAAGTTTGTCCTTAATACTTTCTGCTCTTGAAAATGTAACTCTGGGTTTTTCTCCCAGTTCTATTGCCAACAATGGGTCATTTATCAGAACTGGCCGGTATTTTCTCACAATGGCCCCTATCTGTCCAGCCTTATTGCTGTACTGTGTAATGAAGTTAACTGGTGGAGGGCTGGCAGACTGTATTTGCCAGATTTCTTTGTTTTGATTTGGGAATTAATAAGAGGTTCCTGTCTGCATTTCTTGCTCTTTCCAGTACTTGTGTCATCCACCTCTGTGTCCACCCCCACTTCTGCACCCACCCCCACCCTGACAACCTCATTAACTTCATTATTTACTTCAAAACCCATTGTTTCAAGTTTTTTTTTTTTTTTACTGTGGTATTCTTTCAACCTGATTTTCTGAAATAATTTGAATAAATCAACTTGTTTTAAATCTGTCTGGTTTTCTGGCTGGTGCTAAATTCAATCCCTTTTCAAGTACTTTCACCTGGTTATCAGTCAAAGTTACCTCAGACAAATTAATCACTCTTAGTCCCTCTTGGTGCTGCTCCAAAGTTTTCTTTCTGCACCTGCCTTTTCTGCCTCTCTGTTTTTTTTTTTTCCCTCATTTTTTCTTTCCGTTCTTCCCCTTCGAGTCTTCCATTTGTATACTGGCTGTGCTGTTCTTTTTTTCTAAAAAAACTATCCTTGCTGGTTCCTGGTTTGGGACTTCCTTCAGCCTGAAAATAAACTTTCTTTTTGATAGACCTTGAGCTGATGAGTATGATCGACTATATGACCTTGTGCTTCTAGGCCACAAGTGGATATTCCCTAATTTGTAGTCATTGTCCTCTTTTTAATTTCTTTTGTATCTTCTTGATAATTTTTTTTTCATATCTGCCAAGTTTAGCAGTGAGTCATTCTGATAGTTTCTTAAAGTCAGAGTGTTTTTTTTTTTCATTTATTGAGTCTCTCTTATAAGAGGTCAATCTCCTTTCTCACTACTTCATGTTGCTCCCCATCTTCTGCTATGATTAATTCAATAAAGGTGCTGGAGCAAATTGTTGCAGCCTGCTCCCACTCAGCTCTTCTTTTAAACTTCTCAAGTACACAAGATGGGGTTTTGGTGAGACATAAACCCTGTGGTGCTTGCTTTTCCTCTAGATATCTTTCAAGGGTTATGATGTTATATGTAATATTTAATTCTTGAATTCTTAACTTTTCTAAAGAATGAAATAGTTCATTAATGCTTGGTTCCTTTTTTTGCTCACCATTCCCTGACAGTAATGCAGACTCTGTCTCTGTTCCATCAAGTTTATTCTTGACCCTCAGTTTTCTTGACGCAAGGTCTTCCAATCTGCCAAAAACACCCGAATCTGTTTCTGAATCTGTGCTGCTGCTGACACTTTGAACTCCATCTGACATGCTTCATGTTTTTCCGACAGTATTTCTGGGGTTCAGTCGTGTGTATTCAGTCAGATATTGTTCGTGGTCATAAAAAATTTGTGATGAGTAAATTCAAGCAAATGTTAAACAGTGGAGATGCAGGAGTTAAATTTCTGTCAATGAATTTTGGCACACTTACTATCACTTCATAGGCTGCTACAATGAGAAGCCGGTGGCTACACAGGTGTAAGCAGTGAAATGAATGTCCAAAAATTTCCCATGTGCTCTGCTTGGGAGAGGGGTGCAGAGATGGGTTTGCTAGTCCTGTTAAAAGAATAAAGTCCACAAAAACTCTGCACTCCCGAAATGCAATTACCATAAACAAATAGTTGGAATTTGAAGAGTTTATTTCAATACAACAAGTACCTTCCACAGTTCACACAATTCCAACCTCATCCTCAAGAAATTGCACCAGCCTTTCTTTGAGGATAGCCTCCAACAGTTTTCCTACAATTGTGGTAAGGCTCACTGGTCTGCAGTTCCCCGGCTCGTCCTTGGACCCACTCTTATGGAGACGTACCACATGTGCCTCCCTCCAATCCCTGGGCACATACCCCGTATTCAGAGAGGTGTTAAACAGGTCTGCCAATGGCCTTGCCAGGACCTCTGCCAGCTCCCTCAGCACCCTGGGATGAACTCTGTCTGGCCCAGGTGCCTTATCCACCCTCCAGGATCTAAGGCCCTCCATCACCCCTTCCACTGTGATTACTCCATCCGTGGTTGCCTCACCCCCCAACCCCCACCTTTCCCTTCAGGTACAGGCCTATCTGTCTCCTTGGGGAATACTGAACAGAAGTACTCATTGAGTATTTCTGCCTTTTCAGCACCCTTTTCTACCCACCCACTGCCTTTCCTGATCCTAATAATTTGGTCCTTGTTCTTTCTCTTCTCCCTAATATATCTAAAGAAATCCTTTTCACCTTCTTTTATCCCCCGCTCTAATCTCTGTTTCCTAGCTGCCTTTGCATCCCTTACCATTCTTCTCACTTCCCTGGATTTTCTCACATATTCCTCCCTATCCTCTGCCCTGTTGGTTCTCTTGTAGTTTCAGAATGCATTTCTCTTATCTCTCACCCTCTCCGCTACCTCTCTACTCACCCAGCTTGGTTTCTTGCTCCTAGATTTCTTACACTGGCTCTTGACACAAGCTTTAATGGACTCAGTCAGTCCTAGCTTGATGAGCGTCTATTTTTGTTTGGTGTCCATGTCTGGGTGGATGCTAGTTATGTGTCTTTCAAGTATGTGACCCATCCTACCAAAGTCTACCCTTTTGAAGTCCAGGACCTTAATTTTGTAGTGGCTGCTTCCCTACTCAGATTGATTGAGAACCACACTGTGCGGTGATCACTACCCACCAGTGGGTCCTCCACCATAACATCCCTGACATATTCCCCATACTCCAGCACCAGGTCAAGAATGTTCCCCTCTGTCATTGACACTGTTACCCTATGGGACAGGAAGCCATCCTGGAGTGTATCCAGGACGATCTGCTTCCTGGCACATGTAGTAGCTGAGATGCTCCAATCTACCCCGATAGATTAAAGTCCCCCATCACTGCAGTGCTCCTTTGCCACAGAGTCTCCTTAGCTGCTTTCTCAGTTCTCTATTTGTGTCCTCTTTCTGGTCTGAGGCCTATAAACAACCTCCAATCAGACCTTGGCCCCTTTGGGTTGTGCAGTTGCAGCCAAATGACTTTCAACCTGCCTCCTCCTCCTCCCTCCTATTACATCTGATCACTTCTCTTACATAAATGGCTATCCCCTTTCACTATTTCTCTGTCCTACCAGAATAATTTAAAATCCCAGGATGGCCAAGTCCCAGTCATGGTTTGGGGTTGCCCACATCTCAGTAATGACAGCTATTACCACCCCCCCCCAGCCATTAACGCCTGCAACTCAGCCATCTTGTTCCCCAGGCTCCTAGCATTAAGTGATACCACTCTCCACCCTGATCCTCTCCCTGCTGCCTCCTTTCCCACCCCACCCCACCATCCCCAATCCAAGTCAAATTTGTCTCTATCCTTGCTGTTGGGGGAGGTATCCTGGACCCCCTCTCCTGGTTCTTTCCACCTCCGTTGTCCCCCCAGCTAGTTTAAATTAAACCTCTCGCTGATAAATTCCCCCAGTTTCTGCTTTAATACCTGTGAACCTTCTTTACTGAGATGTAGCCTATCCCCTGCATATAGATCTGTATTCTCCCATGTGCTACCCCACTCTCCCACCAATCCATACCACACGGACTCACACCATTCCCTCAGCCAACTGTTGAAGTCCATGATTCTGCACTTCCTGTCTGTCCTGCGTCGTGGCACTGGCAGAACCTCTGAGAATGCTACAGTCCTTCCCCCTTCCTGAAGTTATCTTGAACCTCTCTGTTCTTCTACCTTCCAGATCGTTCATTCCCAGGTCCACCACATGTGCGGTTCCCCCACCTTCCTCACACATCTACCAGTATACTGACCCACCTTTCCTGCTGTCATGCCTGGCATGCAATCCACCCAGATGTTGCTTTTTCTGCACCTTCCCCGATCTTATACTCTCAAGTATTGAGTCCCCAGAATTATGACTCTCTCCTTTTCCTGATCACCCACTCACTGCTTGATGGTCTCCTGCACCTCAGCTTGATCCTTCCTCCCAGCACCCCTGTTTTGCCACCCCTATGCCTCCCCATCCTGTGCCCTATCTTCACCCCCTACCAACTATGGCTGGTGTGTGGCTTCCTCTTCAAACCATGCTCCTTGTGCTCCACCTCCCTTCCCAACACCTATTACACCACCCCACCCTGCCTCCCCTCTGCTACTGTCCCCCTGTGCCTTTCCTGAGATGCATATCACCCCTGCTTGAATTCTCCTCCTCACCCTTGTTCCAACCTCACCTGGGCCTCCTGCTGTTACCCCCGTTCTCTCATCTCCTTGCTCCTTTATCTCCACTGTTGTTACTGCATCACCACCTTCCTGCTGCCCCTTGCCTCTGTGGCTACTTGGGCTACCACTAGTGCCTGCTGATTCTGTGCTGCATCCTTTCTCCCCTGAAGTGCCCTCCCCCTAACCATCTCAGTATCTTTGCTACCTGCTCCATCCTGCTCCTTTAGGCTAGCTAACACTGTAAATCTGTTTGTGCTATTAATCACCTTTACTTGAATGCCTTCACTCACCCCTCCCTGAGGCTTACATCCCTGCTCTGGCACTGCTGTAGACTTGTTCCTGTGTCTGACCCACCTCCAGTCTTCAGTTCCTGCCTCTGACTGCAAATGATTGTGTGGCCTACCTCTTGTCCCTCCTAGCTTCCCCTTTTGTTGGCCTGCTGTGGGCTGTATCAAGTGATTCCTCGGGTTCCCTTCATGCCCACATTCCTCCCTATCCTGTCCCCCCATGCCTCCAGCTCCCTCATCAGCCACCTGATCTCCTCCTTAAGCTGACACACCTGCCAGAACATCATGCAGCCCCCTACCCTCCATGCTACTCCCAGGAATATGGCTGCTCCATATCATTGGCAGCATGCAACCCTTCCTGGCCCCCACCATGGTTGGTTGCCCATGCCCAGCCTCCCCAGCCATGGCTGGATCCTGCCCCACTCCCTGAATCCCTTCCCCCATCTTGAACCCCACCTATCTATGCTATAAGTGTTTTGGCCCTCCTGGTGCAGGCTACCCACTGTCATCCAGCGTGACGTGCTGTCTTTCCTGCTGACACCCTGCAGACACCACTCGAGACGCCACAGTCCTGAGGCTTGGCACTTTCACATTGGGGTGCTCATGTGAGGGGTGCTAGGTCCCCTGGAAATACATGTCAAGCCTGGCCTCCTGACTGCCCAATCAAGTCCCATGACTCTCCTCCATTCTCTGCTTCACCCCTTCCTCTTCAGCCTTCTTCTCTCCTCCCTATCCCCTGTAGTCCACAGAAATTTTCTGTTCAACTTCAATCCCCTCCCATCAATGCAGTGCCCACACAATCAATCCTCTGCTTGCATCCTTTGTTTTCTCCCCTCTAATGTTTTTCCACTTAGTCCAGTTAGGGTCACAGCTCTCTTTGTACCTGCTGTGCTGCTACAAGCCCCCAGATGTGGTGGATTACGAGCTAGGATCCCTTTCCTTTCACCTGCCACCATGGTCTCCCTAGACCTAGTCTCCACCACAGTTAATTTAAATGTCTAATATAGATGTCAAACTTCTGTCCTAGCATGCAGGCCCCCTCTTGTCAGATGAAGTTCATTGCCCTTTTAGAGTCTCCTGTCCCAGAAGTCCCCAAGTCCCACAAGTGGTACCCCTTCTTCTGACACTACCCCTTGAGCCATCCATTAAACTCCTCTTTTACATCATTCCTTATCCTATCCTGCTTCCCCTCCCTGTCCCACACTGGAAGAACTTTGGAAAAGGCCAGGGAGGCTGAGTGTTCCACCAATCTGTCCCACAGTCAATGGCAGTTCTGCTTCACCATTTCAACCAACAGGTTCACCCGATCACTGGTACCAGCACTCTCAGCTCTCTCTCCACCCTCCTCCCTATCTTGTCTAAACTCTGAATGGCCAATGCCCTAGGAAGACATCAGACCATCCTTCTCCCATCCAACCCCCCTCCACAACCCCCAATGTGTCCCCAACCACTACGGCACTCCTGTTAGACCTGCTCCCCCTGGGTGTCATCATACTACCCTGCCCTTTCCCATTGACTGACTTGGAGTCCCCCCAGGTGGATCCAGGTGCCTGAGCATTCTCTAGGGGTGCAAAGTGATTCACCATCTGGATGATGAGGGGCTGGGCATCCCCACCACTCTCCACCCCTGGACCAGTGAGCATCTGGGGAAATGAGGATGTGCAGGATGGGTCCCAGTTGAGCTAGTGATGCAGCTGAGGTATTTCTACCCTTGTTGCCACCGAGGCGCCTGGCATTCTGTTATACACTGCAAATGGGGCATACCCCTTTCCAGAGCATGTCCTTAAAGAAGAGCACCCCACAGCCACCACAACTGACTGTCTCTCCTCTGAATTTCATCTTCATACAGACCTATCCTAAACAGCTGGCTAATTTAACTCATAGTGTTCACACAGAGAGGATGTAGCAGTGAAGCTCAGCTATAGCATAGAAAACAGGAAAAAAACTCAGTGCTCACACAGATGGGATGTAGCTATAGCCTTAACTATAGCTCAGAAAACAGATGACTAATTTAACTCATGGTGCTCACTCAGATTGGGTGCAGCTGTGAAGCTCAGCTACAGCACGAAAAAGCAGGAACAAAACTACCTCGTAATGCCTCATTCAGACAGGGTGACACTGTAAGATTTAACTCTAGCACAAAACAACCTTGTAAATGAAAGAGGACAGGAAATGATTTCTAATTGTCAGTTCATCATGTTGCCATTTGCTGAAATGACGTACTTAAGACTAAATGATCCATATGTAACTGTAGGTAAATAAAAAGTGATGTGAAAAACGATTTTTTCCATTATTTGGTTTTGATGGGCAGCATTCTGTTACAGTTTTCATCATAGAACCAGTGATCTGGAGTTTTAACTATGTTGTGGATTGTGCACAGAACTCAGTGCATGGTTCTGATAGAACAATAGCTCATACTTAGCATTCTGTACGCAAATCATAACACAGGGAGAATACCAAATGACTGGCTCCATGAAAAGAGCTGTGCAGAATGTTATCTATAAAAAGAAAACAATAGAAAACAGTTTTTCCACATCAGTGTTTATTCATGTACAGTTAAATATGACTCAGAGGTATCTCTTTCGTTTCTGTCACTAGTAACATTACTAACTACTGCAAACTAGCGCAGATTTCCTGTCCATTTAAAGCTATACCAACAATTGCACAGAACACAAGTATGAAAGTAAACGTATGTAAGCAGTGAGTATCAACTGCAGTTGATGCAGACTACTCCGTTAACCTACAGTACACACCTAGATAGATTACAGCTAGGACCTAGTAGTAGTATGCCCCCACAAACAATGCAGTTAACTGTTCAAAGATAGTTTTGCCTGTGATGAGACAGGCAGAGTTCCTGGCTGCTGGCTGCTGGCTGCTTCTTCTTGCTGACTGTCCCTGGCAGACTCTTCTGTCATCTTTTGCGTTACAGTGCTTAGCAAGGAGGGCCACTGAGTGGGTCAGTGTTATAAAGAGCTCTGCACTGTAATTCAGGGATGCCCAGTCAGCTCCTGATTGGTGGAAATAGAACAAGGAGGCACAGCTTTTGTCAGTGCTCACCTCATCTCCAATTGGGTGACCCAGAAACCTGTGGACAACTCAGCTGCAGTAAGGCAATGCAAGCTTTCAGCTCCAGTGGTTCATTTCCTAGGTGGCAGTTTCTCAGCAATCAGCTCCAGTAATAGTGCGGGGGGGCATTCATCTACTGTATCAGTGCGCACTTCTAGACCCCAGGAATCACAGCAGCAGGGCATTGTGGCAAATAACAAGGATATGTTGGGTCAGGAACTAAATTTAATGCCCTCAGCTTTGTGCACTCCTTCAGGGCTACCCAGTCACATTTTGATTGGTGCAAATGGAGCAGAGAAGAGTGGCTTGGGTCAAGGCATGTCTCTGATTGGGTGTCCTTAAAGCAAGTGGGATAGCTCAGCTGCAGTCAGGGAATGCAAGCTTTCAGCTCCGGTGGTTCAGCTTCTAGATGATATTTCCTCGGCAATCAGCTCCGGCAAAGTGGGAGATGGGGCTCATCTATCACTACCCTTTTTGACCCTGGGTAATCACACAAAGAGGATGGTAACAGTGACTTACAAATATAAATCCATTTTAAAGGAAAGCTTTGCGTTGCAGGGCTCCCTTCCCTGCAAACCTACCCTCCAGTTTAGGTTTACTGAAAAAAGTGGCTTTTTCCTCGCGCCACAAAGTTCTTTATTTTAATTCTCACAGTCCGCTACTTGGAAGTATGGTGGATGCTTGGGCGGATCCATTTACTGTAAAGGTCGCGGCTGCACCGATGCACTTCAATGCATTTTGTATTGAGCAGCACATAGTGTGACGTCGCCCTTGCAGTAAATGAGACACAAGCATCCACCATACTTGGGCAACAGACATTTGAGAATTGAAATAAACAACTTTGAGCATGAGGAAAAAGCTGCTTTTTCAGTAAACTGAAACTGAGGGTAAGCTAGGGCAGGAGCCCTGCAACGCAGAGCTTCTTTAAAAACTATAGCAATATACAAACATACAAAATAGACAGCAGAAGAAGATGTATTAGTCTGTCTCATCTGCTCAATTTGCAGAGTCCCTTCTGAGCAACTACTGTGGACTCCACCCCCTTCATCCCCAGCCCCCCTTCATACCTTTCCTCCTCTCGGTAACCCTGACCCTTCCTTTGATCCTGTGCCACTTTTTCTTGAATCCATCCACTGCTTCCAGAATGACAATCTACTTTAGGAATTTGTTTCACCCCATCACCACTCATTCCATAAAAAAGTTCCCCTGAACTCCTTCTTGTTTTTAACATGTCATTATTTGTTGCTTTCTGCAGCGCATCCAGTGGGGGCATCCAGCTGCCCTCCCCCTCCACCCCAGAGAGCAGCAGGCTCACTCACATGATGGGGTCCCATGCAGCCACTCCAACCATCCAAGAGGGCTTCCCCAGGCTCTCTCCGAGCTGAACTTACCAGACGCCCCAGCGCACTCCATGACAGTCCTCCAGGTCAGCGGAGCGTGGCCACCAAGCTGCCTCGGTCACTCCCAGACATTTTTCCTCCAATCTGTTTCCCCAGGAGCTGACAGCACAATGACATCCATGCATAATCTGATGTCTTGCCATGCTTCTCCCCTTGCTGTGCATTGCAACTGTGCTGCACCCGGCCATTGCTAGGCACCACTACATCACAATGTACACTCAATCCACTCTCCCCTGCCGATCCCCAACAGCCCGAGTCCATTCCCGAACCTGTGTCACCAGTGTGGTGCAAAGTGTGGCATCCAGTGCCTCAACCCACAGTGCCACTGGGCCAGCCCTGACCTCCTTCTTTGACCTTCCACTTCCAGCTTATAGCAGTGCCTTCTTGTGGTCTTGTTCCCACTAGGATGAAAGAGGTCCCCTGTATGCACCTCATTAATACCTTTTAGGTATTTGAAGATTTCAATTATGTGCCCCCCCTCTACCTCCTCTCCTCGAGCGAATACATGCTGAGGTCATTTAGCCTGTCCTCATATGCCTTGCTGTGCTGTCCCTGGACCATTTTCATCTCCTTCTCCGGACTGCCTCGAGCAGGTTTATATCCTTTCTATGGTAGGGTCTCCAGTACCACGCACCACACTCCAGGTGGGGCTGCACCAAGGATCTATACAGTGACAATATAACCACCTCACTCCTGCTCATGATCCTCCTCACAGTGCACTCAGACATTTGTTTGCTTTGGCTGCTGCCTTCCTGCGCTGCTTTGATTTTTTCAGGTCGCTGGTGATGGCTAACCCAAATGTTTTTGCTCTTCTGATTGGGTGACTTGGACCCCCCAGGCAGTATTCATTCCTCAGGTTACTACTTCCTATGTGCATGACTTTGCACTTCTTTGCATGGAACCTGATTTGCCTTATTCTAGACCACCTTTCTCGCCTTTGTCGATCCCTGTATTCTAAGGCCCTGTATCCCCTCAACAGCGTCTATCCTCCCACAGAGCTTGGTTTTGTCTGCAGAGATGCAGATCTTGCCTTTTATACCATCTCCAATGTCACTTATAAACAATTTAAACAATAGCGAGCCAAGCACCGTGCCCTGTGGTACCCACTAGTGACTTCCCTCAAACCTGAAAGCCCTTCCACTACCCTCTGAATCCTTCCTCCCAACCAATTTATCACCCACATAATGAAATTAGCCTCTGCCCCTAAAATATGACCTTAAATAAAATAATAACATTTGAGACATTTGAGATTAAGCTGGAGATCAAGTAGAGTTAGTGGGAACAACTAGGGTCTGTGGCATGACAGTAGGTAGGGAAATAATACTATGGCAAATAAGGACCACTTGGCCCATCCAGTCTGCCCATTTCTCCCTACCTACACTAACACAGAAACATAGACTTTGACGGCAGATAAGGGCTGCTTAGCCCACCTAGTCTGCCCATTACATCTATTATATCAGACCATGCCCAAACTATAACTTTTTATCCCCCCTCCTTACTTTCCACTATGATTCCCTTGTGCTTATCCCATGCATTTTTGAGCCCACCCAAAACTATTTTTGCCACCACCAGCCCTGCTGGAAGGCTGTTTTCCGGAACCACCACTCTTTCTGTGAAGACGTACTTCCTCACATCTCTCCTGAATCTTTATTTATTTAGTTGGTTTGGTCAGGTAAGAACCCTAGAGTACTGAATGTTCATTTTCTAGGGGGAATCTACCCCCCACCAGCATCATTGCATATCCCCTTGTTCCTAAGCACCTTTTCTTCTGAAAAATACTCCTCTCCTGTACCTTACTGAGCACCATGAGGTATTTAAAGGTCACTGTCATATCTCTTCTCTCCCTCCCCTTCCTCCTCTGTCCCAGGGTGTAAATATTGAGGTCCTTTAGTCTTTTCTCGTAGGGCTTTTGATGCAGACCCTGCACCATTTTAGTTGCCCTCCTCTGGTCTGCCTCTACTCTGTCTATGTTCTTCCAGAGATGTGGTCTCCAGAATGTGACACAATACTCTAGGTGGGGTCTTACCAGCAATCTATACAGATGCAACATCACCCCCTCTTTCTGCAGGAGATACCCCTCACTATGTACCCCAGCATCCCACTTGCCCTTCCTACTGCCTTGTCACACTGCCTGTCCACCTTTGGGTCATCCAGTATGATTACCCCTTCCATGTTTATGTAGCTCTGTATGATAGCTTCCTGTGTTATTTATTTAAATATTTACTCATGTATTTATTTACTGAATGAATTGATTTTAAATATTGGCACTGAGAGCACACTGGCCTGGGAGCAGCTAATTTCTAGGTGAATCTTGGGTGGAGTGAGAGTTCAGTAAGAAGGAATAAGCAATAAAACAGTAGGCCAAAACGATATTAAATATAAAAAGAAACCATAAGGAATAGCATAGATAAAGCTATTATTAACTAAGAAAACATGAATTCACCATTGTACTGTAGGTGCTCTAACCAGTAAAAGCACTGATTGCAATCAATCATTGTCTCCACAGTCACATACCATTACTTGTCAGGTTGCTATACAGATGCAATTGGAGCCACTCCTCAATCTGCCTAGTCTTCATTAATGTTGCAACCTATGCAAGTAGCAACAGTAGTATTAGGAGCCATGGACTGATTGAAATGTAATATAAAATGGGCTAGCAATTTCCATCAATCTGATTGGTCAATGGCACACTCCAGTCATGACAGAATTAGTTTAATGCATTGTTAAAAAAAAAAGATCTTTGCCTAGCTGGACTAAGATGGTTTCATGTCGACGCCTCATTCTATTTTAGAATTGTAAGTTTCCAAATGATAGCCATTTTGTTCTCCTTTAACAGTACACTCACTTGTCACTGTTCTCCATGTCCACAAAACCTGTTATCCTAAATCGTAACGTACTTCATATCATAACCTGCATTATTTATTTTGCTTTTTGTAGCTTGGTTCACTCGCTTGCTTTTTATCCCACTCACTAACTTCCCCTCACCCTGCCGACCTGGTACCTGCTGAGTCCCTTGTGCTGCTCTGTTCCTTTAGTGAATATCCTCACTGAGCACAGATTACACATTTCATAAAATCAAAACAAAAAACATTACCTCACTGCCACACTGCTGCATTCCCCCCACTGTTCGCATCTCTGTGAAAGACAGCAGTGCACTTCCTCACACCACATGCAAAAACTGTCTTTTTAAAAGACAATAAACGAGGAAAGACATCCCTGTCTGCCCGCTCCCTAACTCTCCCCGGCCTGCCCACTCACTCTCTCCCACCCTGCAGGTAAATGCTGCGCAACCCATGCCTATCCAGTGATGGTCAGTAAGTGAAGTATTACATTTCACTTTTAATTTAAAATGTCATTAGTAAATATGTAAAGTGTCACAGTGCCACAGACTGCTGTTAAAATACAAAGAGAAGGTAAATGTTTGGGAAGCAGCTTGCCTTAGCATGTGATCGAGGCCAGTGCTGCCTGCAAATTTGTCTGAGCGGCATATCTCCATCTGTGAGGATATCAGTTAAGAAAATGTATTTATTTATTCATTTGGTAACTGGGTTGGTGCACTGATCTGAAAACCTGTTTCAGGCATGATCCAGGCCTGAAACTGGCAGAAACAGCATAAAATACAGTGAGAGAAGAGCATGGATCATACAGGGAACGTAACAGTGTAGTTCAGCTTCAACTTAATTTAATAAGCACATTTCCAAATGTGATCAATGCACTGTACAGAAACAAGAAATCAATAAAATCAACAATAAAATAAAGATTAGAATTAAAAACATATTCATAAATAATAATGACAGTATACTAAGTGCTCGAATCTGGAAATGCCAGACAAAATAGATGTGTCTTCAAAGCAGCTTTAAAGTTTTTGACAGTCGGGCACTCTGATCTGATGAAGTAGAGAATTCCACAGAGTAGGGGCCACAAAAGTAAAAGAGCAGGCCCAAGAGGTCTTTAATTACACTCTGGGAACATCTAGCAATCCCTCATTGGAGGAACGGAGTGAGTGGAGGGGGCGACAGGGGCAGAGAAGCTCTTGCAAGTTGCACAGTCCCTGCCCATGTAGGGCTTTGTAAATCAGTAACCCAACCTCGAAGATGATCCGCCAATGGACAGGCAGCCAGTGCAGATCACAGAGCACAGGAGTGATGTGGCATGATCTTGATAAGCCAATCAACAACCTGGCCACCACATTCTGCACTAGCTGCAATTGGTGACATCAACCACAGTAGCCTAAGGTATAGGTGATTGCAGTAATCAAGCTGAGAGGTCACAAAGGTGTGGACCAACGGGAATGATCACCAAGTGGGACCAGGTGCTTAATCCAGGTGATGTTCTTCAGATGGTAAAAGAGGTCTCACGACAGCAGATACCTAAGATTTCAATGTAAGGCTGCTATCAAATGCAATGCCCAGATTTCACACCTGGTCTGAGATAAGCAGCTGATTACCCCCATGACAAAGCCCAGAGGGCTGACCAGCCAACAGTCCCATGGCTTTGGTGACCTGGATCCACCACCGACACCTCAATCTTAATCTGAGTTCAGTATCAGCCAGTTGGCACACATCCAACCCTGGATCTCAGAGAGGCAACTGTTGAAAACCAAGAACGCTCCACTTTGTTCGGGCACAAAGGACATGTAGAGCTAAGTATCATCTGCGTAGTAGTGAAAGCTCAGCCCATACCACCTTATAATGTTTAACAATGGCAGCATATACACTGCAAACAACATGGGGAAGCACACAGCCCTGTGGAACCCCACATGACAGGGGAGAAAGGGCCAGGAATAAATCCCTGATACCACTCTCTGGGTCCAGCCAGTGAGGAATGATTGAAACCAACTGAGAACTGTACCAGACAGTCCACAGAGGATCCACAGGTGCTCCCACAACACCCCATGGTCCACAGTGTCAAATGCTGCAGAGAGAGATCAAGGAGAACCAAGATGGAATGACTCCACTGATCCTTCACTATAAGGAGATCATTAAGCACCCGAACAGAGGCAGTCTCGGTCTGTGCCTGTTCCTAAACCCAGAATGGAGTGAATCATAGACATCATGAGCTGTTAAATGGTTATCCAGCAGCACAACAACCACCTTCTTAATCACCTTGCCAACAAAGGGCAAATTGGAGACAGATCTGTAGTTAGCTGGACAGTCCTGGTCTAGAGAAGTTTTTTTCAGGAGAGGAACCACTACTGCCTCCTTCAGGGGATCCGGAAATACCCCTGTTTCCAACAAACACCAGATTATCTCAGCAAGGACTGGGTCTATGACCCTAACACACCCCACTAGGAGGCATATTGGGCCCAGGTCCAAACTACAGTAGGTTGGAAGCATACCCTGGACAATCTTCACAATGTCTACAGTCTCCAACTGGCCAAAGTCAGGCCAGGCAAACTGGGTGCTGGTAACCTCTTGACACTCTCCACAATGCCCATTTGAGGGTGCTGAGTGGATCTCGGACCTGATGCAACATCTTATCATGACAGAACAGAGCAAACTCATCGCACTTATCCTGTGAAAATGCTTCCCGAGGCTGCAGGCAGATTAGATGCACAACCTGTCAATAGTTGGAAGAGCTGATCTGGTTGATTCTTCACTGCAGCAATCTTCTTGGACAGAAATTCTGCCTTCTTACAGGAGATTGCCATTTGATAGTCTTTACAATGAGCTATCAATCTAGATTTATCATCCACCAGGCCTGATTTCCACCAGCGCCATTCCAATCTTTGACCCTTTCGCCTCAACTCCTTCAAAGTCACATTGAACTAAGGGGACTTTGGGCAAAGAGTGAAAGGGTGAACACAGACAGAAGTTAGGGAGTTGAGGGCTTCTGTTGCTGCCTTATTATAGACTAGAACCTCCCTTGGTTCCCTGCTTACTCTCAACAGAACAGATAGGTCCAGTTCCACCATAAGACCATCTGAGTCAAACCCTTTAAGGTCAGAACTGGGACATCTCCGTAGGTCAAATTAACAGAGAAAATATAAGAGTAAACAGCACCAGGTACATCAACAATTGAGCATATCAAGGTATATAACATTTAGGTAAGCGGGATAAGGTTGCTCTATCATTCAACAATAGAAATAACAACAGTATTCAGGGCAGGACAGAAGAGTGGAGCACTGGAGGTGGGGAGAGGGCAAAGGTGGGCAGTAAGGGAGGGGCAGCCGTGCTAGTGGCCTGTGGGCAGATGCAGTCATGGAGGACAGAAAGTGTATTCTTAATAGGGAATTTAGATTTAGAGGGGGGTTCGGTGGAATGTAGGGAGGTAGGGAGGTCATTCTAAAGTTAGGGTCCGGCTGCGGAGAAGGCTCTTAGGCCCATCCTCGTGGTTATGTTAGGGTGTTCTAGTCGAAGGTGAGAAGACTGACGTAGATTGCAGCAGTAGGTTCCAGGCTGGATAAGAAAGGATAGTGGAGAGTAGAAGGAATTGTGTAAGGTATCAGCAATGGTCTGGGCCAGCAAGCAGGAGCATCATGCTTGAAGAGGGAGCCTGTTAAGGGACTAGTAAAGAGAAAAGTGGTGAGTGAGGAAAGGGGCATGGAGGGCAAGGCAGCATATTTGATTGTAGGTAGCATCCAGGTGGTTTGGGTTGGTAAAGGAGATGAGGGAATACACTGGGCAGCCATAGTCAAGGAGGCGGAGGAGGTTGTCACAGACAATAGCAAGGCAGGATTCTGGCAAGAGGTGATCAATTATGCAATAGCAAAGCCCTATCTTCTGGTTGATGCATCTGATCAGTGAGGTGATGTGGCCAATGTAGGTTAGGGGTGGGTCCAAGATTACCCCCGGATATTTAAAGGTGGGTACAGTGTCAAGGGGAGATCCATCTGGGGATTTCACAGTGAGAAGACTGCACTGTGAGCAAAGGTGGAGAGTTTTGGCTTTTAACTGAAAAGCATGGCCTTTGTTTTGGCAGCATTGAACAACAGTTTGTTGGTGGAGAACCAATAATGTGCCTTGCAGAATTCCTCAGTAAGAGTGGCAGATAGTGAGGATGGGGAGGGGTCACTTTCGTATAGTATTAAGTCATTGGCATAGAGGAGTGATTTACAGGATAGGCCCTCTGACGGGGGAGAGTTAATGAAGAGGGAAAAGAGGAGAGGGCCATAAACTGATTCCTGGGGGACACCCACAGAGACAGGCAAGAGGGGGGAGGTGACACCACCGAGGCAGACCATCTGTGTTCTACCAGAGAGGTAGTTAGTGAGCCAGGTGGTGAAGACAGGAGAAAAGCCAAGGGCATTGAGTTTTGCTATCAGGATGGGTGACTTACGTCAAATACCTTTATTCTCATGATAAACTGGTAAGTGACGCCACTCAAGGGATGCGGGTTAAGGGGTAGTGTTACAATGTGTAAAACATGTTATAAAATGGGTGTAGGTATTACAGGAATCTGATTGGCTATTAGCCTTGCATTAGAAGTGTCGAATGCATTGCTAACAGCAAGTGCAGCAGTAGGTGTCCCATAACATCTAGAAGCATAAGAAATCACTGCTTTGGGGTTTAGAATTCTTAAATAGAATTTTCATTTTTAAAAATGCCGCCATTTTATCTGCAGTCTTAGCGAGGAAATATTGATATACAGTTATGAAAGACAAAAGCCACCACTAACCATACTTGCCAATTTATTGCTGTAAATGTAAGAGGGTAGCATAGAAACATTTAAAACTTGGTATTTTCTAAGCTTCTCACTTCTGCTCTCTGCCTACATAGCTCCATGAAGATCACGTGAGTCTGACCTTCAGCTTCTCACAGTTATGCAAAGTAACAAGTATGGAATGTACTGCCGAAGTTGGTTCCATGTTTATTTAAAAAAATACAGTTCACGATCACATTACAGGCTCAGTTATTTTCTCATTCCCTATTAAGCTTGGCTTGGTGGCGAGTGGGTGGGGGGGGCTAGTGTGAATGTGCCGCTTGCTACAGCATCACGCTAGCCACACATACTGGTGGAAGCAGCGGTAGAAGTACAGCCAGATGCAGTACAGAAAATAAAGAGCATGTGATCCCCCCACAAAACTTGAAGCTTCTTATAGTCAGTAAAGAGCCACATGTCCACTGCAGCATTCACTGCTTCTCTCCCGCCCACTTGGTTATCTCTGTTCCTCTGCTGGCACTGGCACAGGGCATTGGGAGGAGATAATCATACTGTAATCAAATAAAAGCACGCAGTCTACTTACAGTTGTTGTCTTTGCTTGCCCCATACCCGTCCGTCCGCCGACTAGTACTGCCATCAATTGGGTGCTATTGTTCACGATCACACTACATAAAGACCTGTTCTTTTTATTGTATAGAAAAATAAATTGCTAGCATTCTCTCTTCAGGCATTCAGTAGCCTTTTCTGCTGGTTTTGCCCCACATCTCTGCATTGCATCCATGCCACATAATAAAACAATTTCTATAAGCAAATAAATAAGCTACTATCTCAGTCCTGCTGGCTCAGACCTGTAGCCAATGCACTGACTCTCCATCCTTGTCAAAACTACAACTAAGAAAGCCTGCTCAGTATAAATGTCCTCAAGTTAAACATCACTACATCAACATCATACAGGCAAAGGGACTATTTTATGTCCGAAATAAATAAAACATTTCATTTTTTAGCATTTTAATTTTTTAATTTCAGTAGTAACATTTATGTAAATTACTGGGTCCCATTTTATAAGCACAATAAGACACTCCGGGGATGTGCATTAGACATTTCTAACACAAGGCCAGGGGCTGAAGGCACTCAGCCTATGGCCTTATGCCTCACTATGCCCCTGGCCATGCGTTAGAAATGTCTAATGCACACACCCTCGTGTCTTATTGCTTACATAACACACTGACAGACAGTGATGTTATTCCTACATCTAGTTTAATTAAAACATTTGTTTATGATTTTATGAAAATCAAAAATGCAGGTAACCATAGCAATCAATAGGCAGACGGTCTATTTTACATATCCCATATCTAGTAAAGGTAATTTTAGATAGGTACTGTAGGTTTAAGCAATATGACACAACAAGGCATACGTTGCGCATAGTACATCGCATGTCCACAGGCACTGTGAGGCACAACGCTGCAGGTAGAGTGACTTCAATACTTGAGTGTGTGGTAAACCCTGCACAGCTCATGTCCCAGAGTGTCGTATTGTTTATATAAAATGGACTTTTATAAAAATGTAATACAATGAAAACAATTCTGCCATTGGTTGGAGCACTACTAATGGTACCACAGGAGCTCACAGCTGGTTGTAATGGCCAGGGAGACAAAAAGCAAAAACTGAGAGAGACATAAACAGAAGGAGAACAGGGAGCTTGAAACTGAATAGGGAATGCAATGCTTCCCATCCCTGGTAAGTGTCTGGTTCCAAACTGTTGCTAGAATGGTGGGCTCCAGCTCTTCCAACTGCCATCTCTCATCTGATGCCATCCCACTGCATTCAAGGCCTGAGCCTGTAGCTCTCCAGCATGTTTGTCCTTCCCATGGTTGAACCAGTATTTATTCTTCAGAGTATCTCTCTAATGTTTTGGAACTATCTGGCTAAAATGAAAGAAACGTACTTTTTAGCAAGATCTTTAGAGACCATGAAAAAACATATCTAGTCAAATGAGCTGCTAGCTCTAGCTCTGGCTCCACAGCAACCAACCTTATTTGGAAGAATCCCTGGCACTAAAAGAGCACTTTACTGAAGACCAGTAGAGGGGGAATGGCTCAGGGGCCGTGTGAGGAAGTATTTTTTCACAGAGAGGGTGGTGGACGAATGTAATGGCCTTCCTGAGGAGGTTGTGGGGTCAAAAACAGTGGGGGAATTTAAGAATGCATGGGACAGACATAAGACAATTTTTGTGGGGGGTAGGAAGAAATAGGCTGTTGGTTAACTACAATCTGCAGCTTATCCAATATGTATGGAAATGGGCAGAGTGGGTGGGCCAAACGGTCCTATCTGCCATCAGAGTCTATGTTTCTATAGGCTAGGACAATGTTTTCTCGAGTTCTGACACACAGGAGGGAGTTATCTGACCAATGGCACATCAACACAATTAAATACATGGAGGATCTATTACGAGCACCAGTGAACAATAGGTTGTAATCCCAGTGAGTGAAACTGAGGCAGAGTAAGTCACAAAGCCAGGGGCTGAGTGAATTATGTCCACCCGCCCCACCGCACCCACCTCACCCCACCAGCTTCATGAAAAGAAATTATGACCAAGTTGTTTACAGTCATCTATGTTTTATTGCTGTGAGACTTGAGATTAGAGCAATAATAAGGTGCTGCTCCTTGTTATTCATAGGTCTGGCATTACATCCATGAACAATGGCACCTCAGCTATTAATAACAACACAGCTGATGTGAGGTCTTAACAGGTCTGACATATCCTACACAGCCTTGAGTCAGAACAATTTTCATTCCATTTAAGTAAGTAATGGGGGCAACTCTGTCACAGATAGTTGACACCCACAAGAAATGCAGCACTCCATTCAGCTCTGATCACTGTGCTATTGATTTTAAGCAAAGTAGAACAAAGAATTACATCAGCATTCCATTACTTTAGAGTGACTATGCAGCATGAGCAAGAGATGCGGCACATGAAGTGAGAAGCATCATTATAGAGTTGCCCAACAGTCCTCAGCTATTTGAACAGCTTCCTCTTTTTATGTTGTCTTGCACGTGTGCAAGCATCATCTTGTGGTAGTATGAGACATGCAGAGGTGTGTCACTGCTGGTGAATGCAGGGAACACTTTAGTAGGTGTGTCCCTCATTCCACAATTAGCCAGCATGCTAGCGCTGACACAAGTATTATGTAAAGTGCCAACTTTTTTCTGTATTTTCCTCTCCGCTACTGGCGCTGTACATCAGCCTGGTCACAGACCCCATGCTTCCATCTCCAGGTTGTCAGTGCTTTCCCGGCACCCCTGGCTTACCGGGTGAGGTCATGGCACCAGGCTTTGGTGCAACATTTCAAGTAACTATTCTGGAAGAGTCAGCTCTGGAGGCTAATCAAAGCCAGGGGCCAGCAGAGAGGTATTTTTTTCTTGTTTTGTCTCCAGGGGTGGGGATGTGCAATGATGTCAAGTGTCCACGCTGCCTCTCTTAGTGCTGGTACCGGTAGCTGCATGACCCCTAGTCTCCACTAGGGGTCCATCAAGTGCTGGATGCACTTCCCACCCTCCCCCAGAGAAGTACAGCAGTCCTCAAGATGCTCCATCCTACTCCCCTGGCCAGCTCTCCAGTGACCTAGGTCCATTCCCGAATCCGGGTCACCAGTGTCACAAGTGGAAATCCAACCGCTGCACTGATGGGCCAGCCTTAAAGTGCCACCAGCTTGAAAGAAAAGTGCCACTGCAATCAGAGACAAGCTCGTCTTGCAGCGGCACAGATGACACGCCTCCCGTATGTGCCTTTTCTGGTGAAACATTTCAAGAAATATGGCAGTGGCAGGAGAGCAAACAGCTGTTTGTGCTGTGACGTCTCCACCTCGCCACCCCACCGGTCCCTGCCTGAAAGGTGAGAGGAGGCACTTTCCTCACCTGCCTCCTCCATGTCCTGCTGTCTCTGGCTCAAAGTTTCTCCCACCCATGTGGAGTAGACCACAGCCTAAGTTCCATACTGGCTGGGAGTATTCAGTGTCCCGAAGGCACTTTTACTCAAAGCACGATCAATCATGCTGGCAGATCCCCCTCCCCCTGCCTGCCAACATCAGGGTGCTTAATCCCCCTGTTAGCCTGTATTCCTCCCCCTCATCTTTTAATGTGGTATACTGGGAGCCCACTCCAGTGTGCTAAAACCTGCTGTGATGTTTCCGACACCGGGATGCCCACTCCCAGCATTTGATATGCCTGTCCCCCCACATATTCTCCAGTCTTGGGGTACCCAATCTCCAGTCGGCATTGACCCCCTTGATCCCCCCCAGTACTCTGGCACACTGGGAGCCCACTCCAGTGTGCCAAAATCCAGTTTCCCTGTAAAAAAAGAAAACAGACCCACAACATCTTTTTTTTTAAACCTGAAAAAAAGAAAACTGACCCCCTTCATGGCCACCAGCCACCCTCCCTCTGTGCACCCTACCTCCCCACACACACCCTCACCCATACTTACCTCTGGAGGTCGGGAGCAGTGATCTTCAGTGGACCAGGAACACGTCTGCACTCTTCAAAAGCCAACAACAAACTGAAGAAATGACGGTAAGTCCTATAATGGTGCTGAATGGGGGGGGAGTTCAATTTAGGTTGATATCTCAGCCATTTTTTGGAAATTTTGGTCCTATATTTTCAACATGAAGTTCTTGGGACCCTACCTCATGAACACAATCACTGTCATTTCGTTATTCGGTCCCAAAAGGTCATTTCACAGTCATTGCGCGGAATCACCTTTTGGGACTGATTAACAAAACAACAGTGCCACTGTTCATGAAGTGAGCTCCCAAAACGCCTATGTTTCCAATTTGGTGAAAAAATTCAAAAAAATGACTGTTATGAGTGTGCATTGCACAGTCTCCGTGCACACTCGTAACTTCGATAATTTTTAATTATTTCACTCCAGATTTTCAACATTGCCATTTTTTCACACCTCCTTATGAATAGTATAGCTGTAATTTTTCACATCCTGCCCAAAATGTGTTTTCGCACATCTGGCGCACAATGGCATGGTTGCTGCAGGAAATCAATGTTTGGCACAGATTAACAAAATCATAGTGCCACTGTTCATGAGCGGTGGTCCCAAAATGCCTATGTTGAAAAATTGGTTAAAAAAATCCCCATATTAATTGCATTACGGGCGTGTATTGTGCAGTTTCTACGCACGCTCATGACGTTACCAATTTTTCATATTTTCACTCCAGATTTTCAACATTAACAATTTGTTACATCTCCTCATGAACAGTATAGCTGTCATTTGTCACATCCTGCCTGAAATATGTTTTTGTACCTGTGGCACAAAATGCCGCATTTGCTGTTCAAAATCACCTTTCGGCTAACGAACTGATAGTGCCATTGTTCATGAGGTGGAGTTACAAAAAGCCCATGTTGAAAATCTGGAGGAAAATATCAACAAACACCTGGACTTTAGGGTTTCAATCAACACACACCCTGTAGAGACTGACAGGCATCAGGGGTGTGACTTGGGATGTCGGGTATAATGCACATCATTCCACCCCACCCTCACCCTGCAGCCAATGACAGGTATCGAGGTGCCTTGGACTCTTTGGCCCCAAAGTTCACCCTTTCCTACACTGAACCCATCTCATGTGTATTTCTTTATGGAATGGGGTGAGCATAAGGCCTAAAGACCCCAAGGCACACCACGACCTGTCAGTGTCTGCAGGGTAGGAAATAGTGTAATAACATGGCGTTATGGCGCCAACTAAAAGGCACACCCCAATGCCCACTGTCTCTGCAGGCTGGGGTGGGGTTGGCGCTACTTCAGTACTTCACTGCCATTCCTATTATGCATCTCTTGTTACTCCTGCACTACCAATGCCAATGCCAGCAAGCAAACATTAGGCATTGACAAATGCTTGTTTGTTCTCCTTCACATTTGTAAACACCACAGTTGTGAAACTGGGTCTGTTTTGTGGATGTCTGTTAAAGATTGTCAATACCAACCTTTCCTCAAGGCAGCAAAGAGAACCGATTGGCTATTTAATATAAACTACTGCAGACAGTAAAATAACCCTCACTCAATAGATATCAGTTCACCCTTAGTGTCTACTATATACAATGGTTGGTTGAAATATTTTTTTTAAAGCAGGGGTCAAAATAAGCACATTGCATGACAAAACTCAAGCAATACCAGCATGCACTATAATGCAAGTTGCTTGTTTCATAGTAACTTACTTCTGGCTTTTGTGGCTTCAAGCAGATGTCCTTTTGACACTGTTTTAAATAGTGCAGCTATCACTGCTACACATCTGAAAGCTTTATTTTATCTCTTTAAAGAAAAACTGCCACAGGTGGTGGGGAAAACACAGTGGAGGTTTTAAACATGCATGGGACAGGAATAAAGGTACATTGGTGGTGGGAAGGAGGGAAAAGCCATTGACTATAGCAGGTAGGGTCAGTGGAAACAAACTAATGTAGGGCTTTTGTGCAGACTGGATGGGCCTGGTGGTCCTTATCTGCCCACAATTTCTATGTCATGTTGTTTTATCAGCAAAAAAATCTAATGTTGAAATCAGCATCACTGGTCTTAAGCATCTGTATTTATAATCTGAAGGTTGGTGTTACCAGTGGGCTGTTCAAATGTACTGATGACACTGGATTGGCCCGGTAACAAAGCAGATAAAGGGTGCGAGGTTTGTGCAAGTTTAGGGATTCAGTTGAGCACTGGGGACATATGTAAAATGTTGGCAGATACGATGTGCTGCACACTGAGGCAAGGAACTAGACATATACTTATACCAAAGATCAGTAGCGAGGAGAAGGAGAAGGAGAAAGACATAGGGCATTAAATGCTGCAACCTTTTTTATGGATTCTTGAGAAGCAAGTGATGTCAAGCGTCCATAAAATGTCTGCTGCCTTTAATCAGTACCGGGTAAACTTAATAATGATATCTCCATAACAGCTGCAACCTACACATAAGTCCGATAACCCTTTCAGATAGCTTTTCAGTTATTTTCACTCTGTAGAGACACTATTCATGAACCTTCCATTTGCACACCAGGTACAGTACAGCATCAGAAATTCATTATCAGAGCAGCAGACAGAATGAGTGAAGGGGAATGAAAAAGCCACAAATAAAAAAAAAAAAAGCAACTGAAAGTTTTTACTGTCTAGTTCATCTATGCATGTTCCACGGATATTGTCCCAGATTTGAAACTGTAAATCTTTAGAAAGGTTTTGCTGAAAATCTCTCCGTATATGACTTTGTTTCAGAGCTTGATTTGAGGGTGAGAAGGGAAGCTGTTTCAAGAGATGAAGTTATAACCCTGGGTCAGCAAACTGAAACCTTTAGTCTCACATGGAGCACCGCCGCAGGAAAGGATCAAGGTAACCTTTTAGCAATGGTTCTGTTTACTGAAAACACTTTGAAAAGCCCTGTGGGGTCCTGCTGTTCCCAAACTTGTAAAGGCACATTTGCTCATCTGCATGTAAAGTATATGCTGGTTCACTTCTGCTCATACACTGTTCATGCACGCCTAGTCTCCATAGTCAGTGGGACAGCAAAGCCTGTCTGCTGTGTAACTGGCAGGTCTTCCCTGCTTCAGTGGAAAGGAGAAAGCAGACAAGCAGGCAATACTAAACCCACAAATCTTTAAAGGAAAACAAAGATATCCAGTAAATGCATTTTTTCACAGATAAAAAGCATCTTTTTACCAATTTTGCTATGAGTACCTGTTACTGTGTTAGCTGTCATGTAACATATTGAAAATTGTTCTACAACCTGCACACCCATGCTACACCATTTTGTGCTGGATCCCCTTCTCAGTCAGCTCAGAATATTTCAATTTCAATTTCAACTTTATTTTAAAAGGCGCTTTTCTTAAATCAAAAGCGCCTGTACAGATAAATATGACAATAAATATAGTAAATCAAATCAACAGAAATCCTTAAAAGCTATATTAAAAGGTGGGTCTTCAACTCCTTTTAAAACTAAGGACGGTCGAGAGTCTCACCTGTGAGGTAGAGAATTCCACAGGGTGGAGGTGCCATAAAACTAAAAGATCTAGCACCAGATGTTTCAAACGACCCTGGGAATCTCTAGCAATCCCTCGCCAGTGGATCAGAGGGGCGAGAGGGACTATAAGGCACAGGAGCTCTTTTCAGGTAGGTAGGTCCCAGATCATGTAGGGCTTTATAGGTCAGCAAACCAACCTTGAAGGTGATTCGCCAAAACACTGGCAGCCAGTGCAGTCCGTGGAGCACAAGGCGTTATGTGACTGGATCTAGAGACTCCAGTCAACAGCCTGGCTGCCACATTCACCAGCTGCAGGCAATGATTCAACCCCGATAGCCCTAGGTATGAGAGATTACAGTAGTCAAGCCGGGAGTAACAAAGGCGTGGATTAATGTTGGAAGGTCCTCTGGAGGAACCAAGTGCTTCACCCTGGCAATATTCCTCAGATGAAAAAGAAGTCTTCACAACCTGACACCTGGGATTTGAGTGTCAAACGGTCATCCAAGTATTATGCCAAGGTTTAGCACCTGGTCTGAGGTGCGTCAGCTGGACACCTCCAAGCCATAGGCCTGAGGTGATCCTTCTGGCAGACCCCTCCACAGCGACCTAAATCCACAACCAACACCTCAGTTTTTCTCAGTTTAACCTCAGCCAACTCCCATTCATCCATTCTTGGATTTCTTCAAGGCAGTTATTAAATACCGACAAGGCAGCGTCCTGACCGGGCACAAAGACATATACAGCTGGGTATCATCAGCATAGCAGTGAAAACCCAGACCGCACCATCTAATAATCGCCTAATGGTAGCATATACACGAAAACAACATGGGTGCTAAAGCGGGCCCTGCGGTACCCCACAGGGCAGGAGAATGATGTTGAGGAAAAAATTCCCGACACCACTCTCTGAGTCCTACCCTCAAGGTAAGATTGAAACCATCTGAGGACTGTACTAGACAGTCCACAGACTAACATAAGTGCTCAATAACACACCATGGTCCAGCGGTGTCAAATGCTGCCGAGAGATCAAGTAGTACCAAGATGGATCGGGTCCTCGATCTCTAACCATTGAGGAGGTCATTTGAGTACCCGTCTGGCTGTCTCGGTACTATGCCTTTCCTAAATCCAGACTGGAGCAAATCGTAGATATTGTTGTTGGCCAGATGATCCTCCAACTGCACTGCGACCACTTTCTCAATAACTTTACCCACAAAGGGTAAGTTAGAGACTGGCCTGTAATTTGCTAGACAGTATGGGTCTAAGGAGGGTTTCTTTAAAAGGGGCTTAATTATAGCCTCTTTGAGGGGATCTGGAAAAATCCCCCTCTCCAAAGACTTCCATACGATCAGAGCTAGGACTAGGCCAATCTTATCCACGCAACCCACTAAGAGGCGTGTGGGACCAGGGTCCAAATTACAGCAGGTCGGTCGCAGTGCTCGAATGATCATCACAACATCCTCGATTATGGGAAGGCTGAAGTCAGACCATTCCAACTGGGTGCTTGACATCTCCTGATGACCACCGCTGCTCCCATTAGGAGGGGAAAAGCGAATGTCCGATCTGATTTTGGCAATCTTATCTGCAAAGAAAGCCAGCTCCTCACCCATTCTTGAGATAAGGCTCTTCTGGGCTGAAGACAGACTGGATTGCACAGTCTGTCCACAGTCGAAAAGAGCTAAGCCAGTCTGTTATTGCAGCCACTATCTCTCTGGACAGGAATTCTGCCTTCTTACGAGATTGCGGTTGATAGACCAAATATTGGTCCATCAGACTAAGCTTGTCATCATCACGACCCAGGACCTTTGCCAGCGCCTCTCCAGCCTTGGCCGCTCTCCTCAATTCCCTCATGGTCTCATCAAACCAAGGAGACCTGGGGCGAGGACTAAGAGGACGAACACGAAATGGTGCAATAGAATCCAGGGCCCCTGCTGCCTCATTATAGGCACATAGCAGAATACCTGGATCCATGCAATCTATCAGTAGGCTCGAGATGGGTCCAACACTGCCATCAGGTCCTCTGGGGATACACCCTCAAAGGGCAGTATCAACCATCTCCATAGGGCAGACCTAACAGGGGTGGCCTCAAAACTGAATCTAATGGGTGATGGTCTGACCATCCAACAGGTTCCACCACCAAGTCAGATATCCCCATCCCCAGAAGGAACACCAGGTCCAATGAGTGTCCACCCACATGGGTAGGAGGAAACCACCTGTGTGAAGCCCAGTGATATCATCAACTGGAGAAATCTTGACCAAACTGAGATAATTCATAAATCGACCAAGCATTGAAGTCCCCAGTACCAACCATCTGGGGACCCCAATGTTAGGTCGACAATGAAGTCTCTGATTTCCTGCAGAAAAACATTCTCGTCACCTGGTGGACGGTATACGAGAAGTATCCTGCACCCCACACCCTCGCCCACAATGTACTCAAAGGATCTGGTGACTCCCGCTGGCACCTCCACCAGACCCAGTTCTGACCTAAAACACATGGCAACACCCCCGCCCCTACGATCCTGCCTCGGGCGGTGTATCACCGAGTACCCAGCCGGAATTGCTGCTGCTAATACAGGCCCAGCATTTTCATCCAGCCAGGTCTCGGTGATGCATGCCAGGTCAGATGACTCGACAAGATCAGCTATAATAGCTGTCTTGTTTTTAATAGACCTGGCATTGCATAACACCGCCCGAGTAGAACAAACCTCCGATAGTGACCAGCCTACCTGCTGGTCCAATCCAGGGCCCTTGGGTATGGGTACAAGACAGGAAGGCCCTCTCTCCCATGCCCATTTCACCCCAGGGCGTCTCCTTGACCCTACAATCCCAATCCGCCCACTCCTTTCCATTCCCCCTCCAGCATGGGACCTCCGTCTCCTTCTCACAATCCCCAAAGCCCTGCACCTCCTATAAACTTCAGCTGGCAGCGGGGGACAGGAGAAAGGAGGGAGGTCCCTAAACATAGAGCGGGAATAATACCCGACCGTCTTACAATCACTCCAGCACATCTCTGCACTAAAATAAAACACTCACAATAAAATAAGATCTAACAAATTCTAGTGCTGTAAAATCATCTATTCAAATTCTAGTACTATAAAATTATCTATTATGATTCTAGTTCTGCCCCCACAGTACTCTCACCACTGCAGGAAGAGAGCACCCACCTAAAACTACTAAAAATATGAATATGCCAGTGAGGAGTACACAGAGAGCCATGCTGTGTGTGTGAGCTAGATGTTTACAATACATTTTATGCATTTTACTGACAGCATTGGACCTCCTGTAACACAGTTCTTCAGTATTAGGTCATCTACATAGAAACATAGAAACATAGAATTTGATGGCAGATAAGGACCACTTGGCCCACCTAGTCTGCACATTTCCCTACCTATTGGATAAGCTGCAGATCCTAGTTAACCAACAGCCTACTTCTTCCTACCCCCCACTAGAATTGCCTTATGTCTGCCCCATGCATTCTTGAATTCCCCCACTGTTTTTGACTCCACTACCTCCTCAAGAAGGCTCTTCCATGTATCCACAACCCTCTTCATGAAAAAATACTTCCTCGCATTACCTCTGAGCTGTCCTCCCTCTATCTTTAAATTGTGCCCCCTTGTTCTTGCACATCTCTTTTTCAGAAAGATGCTGCCCTCTTGGACTTTGTTGATTCTCTTGAGGTACTTGACAGTTTCTATCATGCCCCCCCCCTCGAAGGTATACATATTAAGATCCATTAATCTCTCTTCGTATGTCTTCTGGTGCAGACCCTGCACCATTTTAGTTGCCCTCCTCTGGATAGCCTCCATCCTGTCTATGTCCTTGCGGAGATGGGGTCTCCAGAACTGCATGCAGTACTCCAGATGGGGTCTCACCAAGTGTCTGTACAGAGGGATAACAACTTCCTGTTTTCTAGTGGTGATCCCTCTCCCTATGCATCCCAATATCCCACCAACCATCCTTACTGCCTTCTCACATTTCTTACACACCTTAACCCATTACCTCCAATAGCTTCATATGAAGTCCAAACTATCCATTGTTTACCTGACACAAAATGGCCGCCAAGGAGGTAATGAGTTAAGGTCATCTGATATGACTACCCCCAGGGCCCTTTCCATTTTTGTTGTTGTTAGTATCTCACCCCCCATTGTGCACTCTTCCACTGGGTTTTTGTTTCTTAGGTGTATTACTTTGCACTTCCTTGCATTGAATCTAAGCTGCCATACCTTTGATCATTCCTCCAACCTTGCCAAGTCCCTTTGCATCCTTTCCTCCCCACCTTCTGTATCGACCCTGTTGCAGATGTTTGTGACGTCTGCAAAGAGACATACTTTTCCTTCCAGTACCTCTGCAATGTCACTTATAAAGACATGAAAGAGGACCAGTCCCAATAACTGAACCCTGCTGTACCCTGCTAGCAACCTCTCTTTCTTTAGAGTGGACTCCGTTTACTATTACCCTCTGCATCCTGTTGTCCAGTCAATTCTTTACCCAGGCTACCACCCTGGGACCCACTCCCAGACTGGCTAACTTGTATATTAATCTTTTATGTGGGGCTGTGTCAAATGCCTTGCTAAAGTCTAGGTAGGCCATGTCCACAGCCCCTACCTGGTCTACTACTTTCGTCACACAGTCAAAGAAATCTATTAGATTCATCTGACACCGACCTTCCTGCTGTGAATCCATGTTGCCTTGGGTCCTGTGCTGCACTGGCCTCTAGAAACTCAAAATTCTTTCCTTCAGAAGTGATTTCATCCTTTTCCCAACCACTGAGGTCAAACTGACTGGTCTGTAGTTTCCTGCATCTGTCTTGCTCCCACTTTTGTGAAGAGGAATCACATCCGCCTTCCTCCAGTCCTCAGATACCACACCATCCTCCCATGATTTGTTAAAAAGGGTAGTCAGTGGTGTATCTAGCTCTCCCCTTAGTTCTTTTAAAATTCTAGGATGAATCCCATCAGGCCCCATTGCTTTATCCACCTTCAGTTTTAAGAGTTCTTTCAGAGCTCTTTCTTCTGTGAATGGACAGGTATCAATCTCCCTATCCAGAGTGCTTCTATTCTTTGATTTAGGTACCTCCTCTCTCTTCTTTTTGTGAATACTGAGCAGAAGTATTTGTTCAGTATCCCTGCTTTTCACTGTCACCCTCTGCCCACCATTCCTTCCCTTTATTAAGACTCACTATCCTCCCATGGTCTTTCTTCACTCCCTAATGTACCTATAAAGGTTTTATCCACCTTCTTAACTGAGGTAGCTATATTTTCCTCAGTTTGGGCCTTGCTATTCTGACTGCCTTCTCCACTTCCTTCTGCTTTAACTGGTACAGTTCTCTGTCCTGCTCCTTCTGTGTTTCTTATACTTCCTGAATGCTACCTTTTCTCCTTAACCTTCCCCACCACCTTTTTGAGAACCATGGTTGTTTTCATTCTTTTGTTTTGTTGATTTGTTTCACACAAAGGCTTTTTGCCTCTGTGATGGCTGTTTGATATTTCTCCATTGTTCCTCCACCCTTCCTTCTTGCCCATTTGCTAGTGCTTTTCTGAGGCACTCTCCCATTTTCCCAAAGTCAGCCCTCCTAAATTCCAATACTTTGCTTTTTATGGCTTGACTCTATGGCTGTATTATCGTGAACCACACTGTTTGGTGGTCGCTTGTTCCCAGATGGCTACCCACTTGTAAATCTGAGATCCTTTCTCTGTCCCCATTTGACAGTACTAACATAGAAACATAGAAACATAGACTTTGATGGCAGATAAGGACCACTTGGCCCATCTAGTCTGCCCATTTCCCTACCTACAGGATAGGCCACTGATCCTAGTTAACCAACAGCCTATTTCTTCCTACCCCCCACAAGAATTACCTTATGTCTGTCCTATGCATTCTTGAATTCTCCCACAGTTTTAGACCCCACAACCTCCTCAGGAAGACTGTTCCATGCATCCACTACCCTCTCTGTGAAATAATACTTCCTCACATTGCCCCTGAACTGCCCCCATCTTTAAATTGTGTCCCCTTGTTCTTGCACATCTCTTTTTCTAAAAGATGCTACCCTCTTGGACTTTGTTGATTCCACTGAGGTACTTAAAAGTTTCTATCATGTCCCCCCTCTCCCTTCTTTCCTCAAGGGTATACATATTAAGCTCCTTTAGTCTCCCTTCATACGGCTTCTCTTGCAGACCCTGCACCATTTTAGTTGCCCTCCTCTGGACTGCCTCTATCCTGTCTATGTCCTTGCGGAGATGGGGTCTCCAGAACGGGACACAGTACTCCAGATGGGGTCTCACCAACTGTCTGTACAGAGGGATAACAACTTCCTGTTTTCTGCTGCTGATGCCTCTCCCTATGCAGCCCAGTATACCCCCAGCCCTCCCTACTGCCTTCTCACATTGCTTGCTAACCTTGAGGTCATCTGATATGATTACCCCAGGTCCCTTTCCTTTTTGTTGTTGTTAATACCTCTCCCCATTGTGTATTCTTCCTCTGGGTTCTTGTTTCCCAGGTGCATTATTTTGCACTTCTTTGCATTGAATCCTAGCTGCCATATTTCTGACCATTCCTCCAACCTTGCCAAGTCCCTTCTCATCCTTTCCATGCCTCCTTGTGTATCAGCTCTGTTGCAGATCTTTGTGTCATCTGCAAAGGGCATACTTTCCTTCCACTCCCTCTGCAATGTCACTTATGAAGACATTAAGAAGGACTGGACCCAATACTGAACCCTCTGCGGTCCCACTAGCAACCCTCTTTCTTCAAGTGGACTCCATTTACAATTACCTTCAGTGTCCTGTTGTCCAGCCAATATTTTACCCAGGCTACCACCCTGGGACCCACTCCCAGGCTGGTTAATTTGACTATTAATCTATTGTGTGGGACTGTGTCAAATGCCTTGCTAAAGTCTATGTAGGCCATGTCCACAGCCCCTCCCTGGTCTACTACTTTGGTCACCCAGTCAAAGAAATCTATTAGATTCATCTGACATGACCTTCCCACTGTGAGCCCATGCAGCCTTGGGTCCTGTCCCCCACTGGCCTCTAGGTACTCAACTGTTCTTTCCTTCAAAGTGACTCCATCACTTTCCCTACCACAGAGGTCAGACTGACAGGTCTGTAGTTTCCTGCCTCTGTCTTGGTCCCACTTTTGTGAAGGGGAATCACATCCGCCTTCCTCCAGTCCTCGGGTACCACACCATCCTCCCATGATTTATTAAAAAGAGTTGCCAGTCATTTCACTAGTTCCCCCCTTAGTTCATTTAGAATTCTGGGGTGAATTCCATCAGGCCCCATTGCTTTGTCCACCTTTAGTTTTAGGAGTTCTTGCAGAACCCTTTCTTCTGTGAAAGGACTGGGATCGACCCCCCCCCCCATCAAGAGTGCTTCTGTTAATTGGATTAGGCACTTCCCCTTCTCTTTTGTGAATACTGAGCAGAAATATTCGTTCAGTATCCCTGCTTTACTGTCCCCTGCCCACCACCATTCATTCTATTCAGCCTCACTATCCTCCCTTTGTCTTTCTACACCGCTGATGTACCTATAAAAGATTTTATCCCCCTTCTTAACTGAGTTGGCTATCCTTTCCTCAGTTTGGGCTTTTGCTATTCTGACTTCCCTCCCTGCTTCCTTCTGCCTTAACTGGTACAGCTCTCTGTCCTGCTCTTTCTGTGTTTCCTTATACTTCCGGAATGCTATCTTTTTCTTCCTGATTTTCACAGCCACCTCTTTTGAGAACCATAGTGGCTTTTTCTTTCATTTTGATTTGTTTATTTGCTTCACATGATGGCAGTTTTGATGATTCCCCATTGTTGCACCACACCTCCTTCTAGCCTGTTTGCTAGTGCTTTTCTGAGGCATTCTCCCATCTTGCCAAAGTCAGCCCTCCTGAAGTCCAGTACCCTCACTTTTGTATGACTTGACTCTGTAGCTGAGTTTAACATGAACTACACTGTTTGATGGTCACTTGTTCCCAGATGGCAACCCACTTCTAGATCTGAGATCCTTTCACTGCCCCCGTTTGAGAGTACGAGGTCTAAGATTGCTCCCTCATGAGAGGGTTCTGAAACTAGCTGTCTGAGGCCTGCCACCTCTAGGGCATCAAGAATGGCCCTGCTCTTGGATGTGGCTGCAGCAAATGTGCTCCAGTTAACATCTGGCATATTCAGGTCTCCCATCAACAGTATCTCCTTTCTCTGCCATTCTAAGAATGCCTTCTGCCATATCCTTGTCCATTCCCTTCCCCTGACATGGGGGTCTGTACACAACCCCTGTGTGGATTGTGGTGCCCTTTCCAGTCTCCAAGGTGACCCACAGTGCCTCCTCTCCTCCCTGTTTACTCTTTTGTTCAGTTGCTTTTATCCCTTCCTTTACGTAAAAAGCTACTCCTCCCCCTCTTCTGCCCTGCCTGTCTCTCCTGTAGGTTATGTACCTTGGTATGTTAACATCCCAGTCATGGTTCTCTGTGTACCATGTTTCTGTGACTGCTATGATATCCAGGCATCCCTCTTCCATCAAGGCCACCAGCTCAGGGGCAGCTTGTTGCCCAGACTACAGGCATTGCTACTCATTACCCTCCATTTCCTGATGGCCTTACTTCTTTTTGCTGCATCCCTCCCCTTCTTGCCTTTGTCACTTTCTCCATTTACCCCTGCCCTTCTCCTTATCGACACCTCTATGTTGGTGTTTACCGCACTTACTACCGTGATTTTTTTTGGGGGGGCCTAGGATTTTCCTGCTCCTTTCCAGTGCCGCCCCCCTTGGCTAGTTTAAATGCTTGCCAATGAAGCATTTAAACCTATCACCTAGGATCCTGGTTCCCCTCCTGGACAGATGTAACCCATCATGCCAGTATAGGCTTGCATCACTCCAAGTGGACCCCCAGTCCCCAATGAAGCCAAATCCCTGAGCTCCACAACAGTTTTTCAACCACTGATTGAATCCCATGGTGCGGAACACCTTAGCCTCTCCGACGCCATAGATGGGCAGCACCTCCGAGAAGGTTACCGTGCATGCTACTTGTCTAAGGCCCCTCCCCAATTCCACAAACTCTTCCTGCACTTCTCTAATCCCTTTCTTAGCCAGGTCATTTGTCCCTAGGTGGACAATGACATCCAGCTCTCTCCTGTGCAGCTGCTCAGCAATCCTGAGGATTCACTCCTGTCCCTTCAAGCCATGGCACCAGGCAGGCACCTGCCTCCCTCCCCTTCTTCCCCAGTTCTACCTTCCTAACAACAGAGTCCCCCACCAGGAGCTGTTTCCTTCCCCTGCGGGGTCCCCTGCCACCCTCCTGTGGGTCTCCTTTGGGGAGATTCCCAGCATCCTCCTTGGTCTCCACTATGGGTGCCTCCATAGAGGAACCACACTTTGCCAGAATGGCATAGGAATTGTGGAGAGGTACAGCTGGAGGGATGCACCTCTGTTCCACCACCCTCACCCTCTGAGCCCACTGTGATCCAACCACTCCTCTTTCTTGGCAACCTCTGAGGCAACGGCAGGTCTAAGATTACTCCCTCTCCGAGTGGGTTCCACCACTAGCTGTCTGAGGCATGCTCCTTGTAGGGCATCAAGAATAACCTTGCTCTTGGATGTGGCTGCAGCAAAGGTGCTTCAGTTAACATCTGACATATTCAGGTCCCCCATCAACAGTATCTCCCCTTTGTCTGCCATTCTAAGGATGCTTTCTATCATTTCCTTGTCCATTGCCTCCCCTTGAGATGGGGTCTGTATACAATGAATTGTGGTACCATTCCTGTCTCCAGGGTGACTTATAGTGCATCCTCTACTCCCTGTTTATCCTTTGGTTCCTTTATTTTGTTCTCTTCCTTACATGAAAGCTACTCTTCCTCCTCTTTTACCATACTTGTCCCTCCTGTAGCTTGTGTACCCTGGTATGTTGACATCCCAAGTTATGGTTCTCTGTGTACCATGTTTCTGTGTCTGCCACGTTATCCTGGTGTCCCTCTTCCATCAAGGCCACTAGTTCAGGGAACTTGTTACACAGACTACAGGCATTGGTACTCATCACCTTGCATTTTTTATGGCCTTACCCCTTTTAGCCCCATCCCTGTTCTTACTGCCTTTTTCTGCATGTACCCCTGTCTTGCTCCCTATTGACTTCTCTACCTTGGTGCTTACCTCTCTAACTACTGTGTTTTGTGGGGGGAGGCTGGGTTTTTCCTGCTCCTTTTCAGTACCTCCCCCTTTGACTAGTTTAAATGCTTGCCAGAGAAGCATTTAAACCTAGCAGCTAGGATTCTTGTTCCCCTCCTGGATAGATGCACCATCATGCCAGTATAGGCCTGTATCCCTCCAGGTGGACCCAAAGTCCCCAGTGAAGCCAAAACCCTGAGCTCCACTCCAGTTTTTCAACCATACATTGAATTCCATGGTGTGGCATGATCTAGCATCACCCTTGCCATAGACAGGCATCACCACCGAGAAGGTTAACGTACGTGCTACTTGTCTAAGGCCCCTTCCCAATTTTTTAAACTCATCTTGCACTGCTCTGATCCCATTCCCAGACAGGTCATTTACCCCTAGGTTGACAGTGACATCCAGCTCCCTCTATTGTGCAGCTGCTCCCGCAATCCTGAGGATTCGTTCCCTGTCCCACCAAGCCATGGGCCATGCAGGCACCATACCTCCCTATCCCCTTCCTCCCCCAGTTCTACCCCCTACTGATTGAGTCTCCCACCAGAAGCTGTTTCCTTCCCTGTGGGGTCCCATGCCACCCTCCTGTGGGTCTCCTTTGTGGAGGTTCCCAGCATCCTTCTTGGTCTCCACTGTAGGTGCCTCCATAGAGGAACCACTCTCTGCCAGAACAGTGTATGAACTATGGAGAGGTACAACTGGAGGAATGCACTGCTGTTCCACCACCCTCTCCCTCCCTGAGCCCACCTTGGTCCAGCCGGTCCTCTTTCTTGGCAACCTCTGAGGTAGCAGCAGTGGCCCTGGTGGTCCCTGGGTGGGGGAGGAGGTTTCACGAATCCTAGCCAGGTCAGCCTGGAGGTGAGTAACCTCCTCCCTCAAACCAAAGAGGTGCCTACAAATAGGGCAGCATGAACCCCAGAATGTCTCCCAGAAAACTACCGCCACTCAGCCATTGCACTGCACCACTCCCATCATGTCTTATTGTGGCCCTTTCTGTCCTCCTCTGCCTTCCTCTTCATTCAGTCACTATGTTATTATGTTCCAAATTTATTTACTCTGTTAATCACACATTCATTGATTCAGTGTGTGCGCCACTTCATCTCCCTGCAGTGTAATGTCATTAGTGTGTGTGTGTGTGTGTGTGTGTGTGTGTGTGTGTGTGTGTGCCTTGATTTCAACTGACATTTCTGTGTGAAGTGTGGTCCTGGAATGCAGTGCTTGTTGAGCACAAAAGTAATCTCCAACGTCTTCACTGCAATTGTTCTTGTGGAACAACTGACCATGCTATATGACTGTAAAATAAAAAAAATTCGTTGTCTAATGATGATTGTTTCCTTTTCTATTGATTATAGCCCTGATTATCTATGTTGCATGCATGATATCTTTAATTTTAAATCACTGAGCTTGGTGCTAGCCCACCAGTGCAGAGGTAGAAGCTACCACTGAGCACAAGGCTGGAGTTCAGCAACAAGCCTTGGTAATCGGAGAGCCAACTGGTGGGAGAAGGATTTTGTGTTGCTCGCCTCCTCTGGGAAGGAAAGTTTGCCATACCCATTGCAACCCTGCCACCTTGCTGACCATGGTCCAGTTGCAGTCAGGACACCATATGGGAGAGGTGTATGTCATCTGGGGGTCCGAACGCTTTATATCTTCATCGCATGTCTCCTTGGACTCCCTCATGTGCCGTCGTGTAGGACTGGGAAGAAACCCCTTTCCCCATGCCTTAGGGCCTCCTGGCTCAGTAGCTGGCTCTGGGTATAGCTGACACAGGAGTGGCATGCAGGTCATCATCCCCCAGGATGGCCCTGCCACTAGGGGTAATTCATGGGGTTGGAAGTCACACAGTGGAGTGTGTGCCAGTGATGGGGGTGAGCCTGGGGCAAAGCAACTGCTGGGAAGTTAAAATATAAAGAAAAGGAAAAACAAATTGCTGAACTCATGATAATATATTCAGTTATGAAATCGTTGAGCTCCTACTAAAATTGCGATACTTAACAGTGTGTTATATATTTTCCTGTCTTTTATGAATTGATGTCTCACTTCTGATTATGACATCACAAGAATTCCATGGACTGTGCAATCATGCCTTCCAGTTTCCACTCCTACCACGACAACTGTGCTCTATTCTATCATAGTACTGCATACCTAGTATGTTCCAGTCCTACCACAGTATATGTTTTCATGCTGCCATTACAGAGCACACCTTCCAACTGATCGGCATGCTGACCATGGCGTCACCCATTCCCTCTGGACCACCTCAAACAGTAGATCAGTGTGAAGACTACTCACCACGCCATAGCATGTAGTGATAACCGCATGTGTGATCTGCTTCCCTGTCCCTCTGCAGAACTGCACATAAAAGCAGACTGTGCAACTGTTGTGTGGCTTGTCCATGGACTGTAATGATGTTCCCAGTACTGAATAGACAGTGTGTTACAGTTATGTAGGTAGAGTTTTCTGCCTGAGTGTGGTAGAGGCTGGCCAGGATGCATGACAGAGTTTTGCAGGCTACATAGTGACAAAAAAACATAAAATTTGTTAGCAGAAAAGGACCGCTTGGCCACCCAGTCTTCCCAGATGTTCCCTGCCTAGTCTGTGTCCACAGACCCTAACAGGTCTCCATCATCATTCCCTCTTCCCTGCCCCTTTCCTTGTATTCCCTCATGTCTGTCCCTTGCATGTGTGAAGCCCCTACTGTCTTTTACCTTCGCCACTTCCGCTGGCAGTTTATTCCAGGCTAGGGTGTACAGGTTCATCCATGTTATTGAAGCATGTTTTGGAGTCATGGAGGACTGTGGTTGGCTGTGGATGATAACTTTAATGGTGGCTGGAAGTCTGGTCCACCAAGAGTGAGTGTTGCTGTCTGTGGAGGGAGGGTGTGTGGTCTTGGGTGGTGGTATAGCTGAAAAGATGGTAGTTGGCCAGGTATACAAGTAAATTCAGGGGTAGAGGGATGTGAGAGACGGTTGTATTCAGGTGCGACCTTGGAAAGTGTACATTTGAGATCACAGTTTAATAGTGTATCTGCAAATTATAAAACAAGATCACAACACAGTGCAAAATCACAAGTAACAGTACTACACTACATTACATGTAGGTATCCATTAATTACAATTTTTATATAAAAATTATATATTCTGTAATTTGTTGCCAGCAAAAAAATAATAAAAGTTGATAATATGAACTATTGCTGTGTAGTTATCATAACACAATAACCAATTTCTTGAGTTCTTGATCTGAAAGTGCAGCAACTGTTATTAGTGAAGAGCTCCAGAAAATATAACATTTTTCTGCTGCACTCCATAAGCCAACATTGTGGCCTGCTGGTGAACATGGCAGGGAATGGAGTCAGTTCTCGAGGTAACAGGATGGGGATATACCACAAAACTATCTTTTTTTGGTGATCTTTTTATCCCCTCAGTCTCAGGCCCCCATTCTACAGTCATCCCAGCTTCATCACCCCAATTTCTACCAGAACTTACCAGACATGTCTAGCCGTAGGGACTCCCCCCTTCCCAGCAGGGTCAGCAGGGGTCCCCAACCCCCAATGAACAGGATTCAGTTCTGCGTTAGTGAGCCTAGGTAATCAGGTGTGGGGACGGAGGGTGACTTGAGTCCTCCTGCCACCAGGGATTTCCAATTTTTTCCCTTGGGGGGAGCACACATGCAATGTCATGACACACACTACGTGCTTCCATGTGACATGCTTCGACAACTGCTGCTCCTCCCACCACACTGGCAGTATGAGTGACCCAACTCCCTAGCCTCCACTAGGGGCCAGGTATGAGTGCAGGGTTCCATGATCATCCATCCCTGGAGGAGAGCAGACCTACAGATGCTCAATCCTCCTCCCTCCTGCCTGATGCTCAAGTGCCCCTAGTTTGTTCCCACGCTGAGGTCATCGGAGCCGCAAGCAGTAGTGCTGCCATGGCACTGGCAGGACAGCTTCTACATGACTATCTTTGTAAATTTTTTTTTTTTAATCTGGTCAGAAGGCAAATGTGTGACGGCAATGTTACCAGGGAATTTTTTCTAAAGTTAACTGTTGAGAGTGGGGACATGGCACAACCAAGCTCCAATAACCACTGAACACTGTCCTCTGCATGTACAATGACCTGCAATACCACCCCTCCTGTTGCAATATCATTATACAAGTAACATTGATATAGTACTGCCACAACCATAACCCAGTGAAGGAAGGTGGCAAGCAGTGTAGGGGAGCAGAGGGTGTGTGCCACTATCTAAGAGTGAAGTGTGATGAAATGTGAGGGATACTTGAGGATGGAGGATAAGAAGGGGTAGCTGGTGATACTAGTACACTTGGGTAACAATGATCTGGAAAACCAGCCATTGGAAATACTGAAGCATAACTTTCAAAGGATGGTTGACAGACCGAATGTACATTTCGCTACCCTTTCCCTATGTTCTGTCTGAGTGGGGTAGTCTGAATGGCAATGATAGTGCCTACTAACAACAAGCAGGAAGTATCCTGCTCCTAGGCTGTACTGTGCAGCAGAGGATTGTGGGCTTGTGGGGGACATAAAAGGACGACGAGGGTTCTCCACATGAGCAGTTGGTTTTAACTGCCAGGTTTAGGTAGCATTATGTTTATTCATTAGAAGTCCACCACATGAGATGGCAGTAAAAGATGTTGAGGGCATGTTTTTAATTTTTCTGTGGCTGCAGTCCATTCCAAGAAGTACCAGAAGAGACATCATACTACTTCTGGTCCTCTGGTAATAAGTTGAGTGCCCCAAGGGTGCAGGGATAACTGCTCTACTAGCTGTCACTCTGTTAGCTGTCACTCACGTGAGAGTGACTGTGTTGCCACTGAATACACTGCTGATTTGGTATCAGAGTGCTCTCTAGTGAGAGGGTAGTTAAAGGGCCAATGCCTAGTAACAACAGGCAGGAAGTATCCTGCTTCTAGGCTGTACTGTGCATCAGAGGATTGTGGGCTTTTTTGGGGGGGACATACAAGTGCCACAAGGATTTTCCACATGAGCATTTGGTTTTAGTTGCCAGGTTTAGGCAGCATTATTTTTATTCATTAGAAGTTTACTGCATAACTAAAAAATCCTTTAAACAAATCATCTTTTTTCACACTAATCTCCAGAGATGAAAAATTCTACCCATCTCACCTAGATACAACATTTAAGTCTTGGTGCAGGTTAGGCCTAAGTTATTACTATCAACTCATAAACACTTCAGGAGTTATATCCTTTTATGTTTGCTTACGCATGTGCAAGAAACATAGTGCCATCATCGGAGATTTTGGAGGTGTGTCACCCCCTCCTCCAATTCAGTCAGTGTGTTGGCAGGCGCGGCCCCTGTAAGCCAATGCATTCTGGAGCTGTCTATGTTACGCAGTGGCATACAGTTGAAAGGGGGAGCTACGCTTGAGTGAGCAGCGATAAGATAAGGCTGCTCACGCTCAGCTCCCACAGACAGAAGCCCATGCAGGCGTGTGCGCCCACTGCGCACACTGTATAGCTGACGGGTGCCCAATCCCGTCGAGCTGTGCTCGTTCCCCACTCCCCTCCCAAACCCTTCTGAAATGCCACGCTGGGTGCCACCCCAGCGTGGCAAGCTAGGCCGACAGGGGTGCCTCAATCCCTGTCGGCTGAAACACACCCCAACCATCCTTGTGCCATGCTGGGAGCCCACCCCATGTGGCAACGCCCCATGTCGTCCGTTTTTTTCCTGTAAAGAAAACGGTCCCACTAGTCTCCCACCCCACAACCCGCACCCACCCACTGCACACCCAGCCTCCCCACCCCTCCCTCACCCCATACTTACCTCCGGAGCTCAGTGCGAGTCTTGATGTGGACCGGGAACACGTCCGCTCTTCAAAGCCGACCATCGAACTGAGGAAATGCGGTAAGCTGTATAATAAGGCTAGATGGGGGTTTCAACTTTGTTGCATATCTCAGGCATTTTGGAATTTTGCACCAAATTTTCAACATGGGTTTTGGGACCCTTCTCATGATTGATGTCACTGTCATGGCGTTATTCGGGCTCGAAGGGTGATTTGCCAGTCACTGCGGCGAAATCACCCTTTGGGCCTGAACTCAATGCCATGACATGACATTATGAGAAGGGGTCCCAAAACTCCATGTTGAAATTGATCCAAAATTCAAAATGACTGTTTTACTTGCGCATGCTTGAGTGTTCTTACGCAGGCTCGCAAGTTCACAAATTTTCAATATTTTCTACCCAGATTTTCAACATTGCCATTTTACCACACCTTCTTATGAGTAGTATAGTTGTCATTTTCACATCTCACCCAAAATGTGTTTCCTACTCATGTAGCGCACAATGGCGCAGTTGGTGTGTGAGATCAATGTACGGGACAAATTAAGAAAATCACAGTGACATTGTTCATGAGGTCAGGTGTTAAAATGGCTATGTTGAAAATTTGGTGGAAAAATTCCAAAAAATGACTGTTTTATGAGCGTGCGTTGTACAGTTCCTATGCACGCTTGTAAGTTCGTGAATTTTCAATATTTTCATTCCAGATTTCCAACATTGCCATTTTGCCATACCTTCTTATGAGTAGTATAGCTGTCATTTTTCACATCTCACCCAAAGCGTGTTTCCGTGATTAGCGCGCAATGGGCGCGAGTGGGTGTATGAAATCAATGCTCGGAATAAATTAAAAATCACAGTGACACTGTTCATGAGCAAAGGTCTTAAAATGGCTATGTTGAAAATTTGGTGAAAAAATTCCAAAAAATGACTGTTTTATGAGCGTGCGTTGTACAGTTCCTATGCACGCTCGTAAGTTCGCGAATTTTCAATATTTTCACTCCAGATTTTCAACATTGCATTTTTACCACACCTTCTTATGAGTAGTACAGCTGTCATTTTTCACATCTCACCCAAAATGTGTTTCCACCCATGTAGCGCACAATGGCACAGTCAGTATGCGAAATCAATGTATGGGACAAATTAAGAAAATCACAGTGACACTGTTCATGAGCAGAGGTCTTAAAATGGCTATGTTGAAAATTTGGTGAAAAAATTCCTAAAATGACTGTTTCTGACGATACTTCATGCGTTCCTCGCGCACTCGTAAGGTCGTAATTTTCAATATTTTCCTCCAGATTTTCAACATTACCATTTTACCCACACCTTCTTATGAGTAGTACAGCTGTCATTTTCACATCTCATCCAAAATGTGTTTCCACCATGTAGCATTCAATGGCGCAGTCACCGTGAAATCAATGTAATGATAAATTAAGAAAATCACAGTGACACTGTTCATGAGCAAAGGTCTTAAAATGGCTATGTTGAAAATTTGGTGAAAAAATTCAAAAATGACTGTTTTACAGTGTCGTTGTACAGTTCCTACATGCGCTTGGAAGTTCCTGAATTTTCAATATTTTCACTCAGTTTTCAACATTGCCATTTTACTACACTTCCTTATGAACAGTACAGCTGCAATTTTTCATATGTTGCCCAAAATGTGTTTTCGCACATGTAGCGCACAATGGTGCTGTTGGTGTGCGAAAGCTATGTTTAGGACAGATTAAGAAAATCACAGTTACACTGTTCATGAGCAGAGGTCTTAAAATGGCTATGTTGAAAATTTGGTGACAAAAGTCCCTAAAATGACTGTGATACGAGTGAGCATTGCGCAGTTTCCACACACCCTCGTTACTTCATGACTTTGTAATATTTTCAGTCCAGATTTTCACCAGTGACATTTTTCCACAATTCCTTATGAACAGTACAGCTGTCATTTTTCACAACATGGCGGAAGTGTGTTTTCACACTTTCAGCACAGAAATGCGTTGTCGCTGTGGGAAATCATTGTTGTGTATGGACTTTCAATATGCAAAACATGGTTAAAGTCACTACCAAAAGAGAAGGAAGCAGAAACAAAAGACAACTTAATTATTAACAAATGCTAGTAGCCTGAATGCTATTAAAAGATCAGAACTTAAATTAATATTACAAACTAAACAAATTGAGATAGCAGCAATTATTGAAACCTGGTGGTCTGATGTCAGCACATGGAATAAGCATATCCCGGGATATATAGTTTTCAAAAAAGATAGAGTAGGAGGGAAAGGAGGTGGTATTGCCCTATACATTAAGTGCAATATTCAATGTAGAAACATAACAGAAGAAAATATGCAAAAGGAAGTCCCATGGGTAGAAATACTATGGGGAAACCAAAAGAAAATAAAAATAGGAGTGTGCTACAGGACCCCAGATTTAGACATGAAGGACCATACAGAGCTAATACAAAGCATTGGTAATCACACAGCTTAATACAATATATTGTTGTTAAGAGACTTTAATGCCCCAGGCATTATCTGGGATAAGGTACCACTAACAACAAACATGAACAAACACTACTTAATATGTGCCCTGAATACAGCCTCCAGCAAATGCTGCAAGAATTGACTAGAAATATCAATATCCTAGACCTAGTTCTGACAAATAACCTGATAGAATCAAAATGTAAGGATTCTAGAGCCACTCAGAAACTGTGACCATATCATAGTCACATTTAAATTAAAACAACATCTAGGAAAATCCAGGTATAAACAAAATAAAGAATTATACTAGGGGTGACTTCAAAAACTCAGGCAGATGTTGGAGGAATGGAAATGGGATGATGGTACAGTGTCAACTGAGCAGTTATGGTCAAAAATTTAAAATAAATTACTTGAGATGGAAGATAGATATATTCACACAAGATATGTATAACAAAAGGGAAAGGTCTCTTAATGGTACACCAGTAAGGTCAAGCACTTAATTAAGAAAAAAGGAGGGTGTACAGGGCATTGAAAAGGGATAATAACAACTACAATATCATTGGATACTAAAGGACACTGAAGGAATGTAAATGGTCTATTAAGTTAGAAGAAAGGAAAATTGAGCTCAGCCTGGCCCATGCCAAGGGCAGTGATAAATCTTTCTTTGCCAATGTCAGTGATAAGGCAGCAGACAGGACAATCAGTCCCCTGATAAAAGGAGACGATGTAATAATGGATCCAGCTAAACAGGCCCATATACTTAAAGCTGCAGTGCAACGAAAATGGGTTAAAATTTTACCCCACTTTTTTTTGTTCCTAATCGATGCCAGATGTCTTTCAGTTTATTTTGGTGGTAAAGTTTTCAGTTTTCATTATCATTTAAAAATGTTATGAAAGTTCTAATATAATTATTTCTCAAGAAAAAGAAGATGGCCACCCAACTGTTGCATAGAAATAATATTGAGGACCCGAGAAGGGCGAGAGTCCAGGCAAAAATTCAAATGTACAGTACACAGCATAGAAAGCATTCAGAACACCCAAATCAACAGTTCTGCCAATATTTCTCATAACCATAACAGAAAATCATTTTTTTGAAGTAGCTTTTTCATTGCATTGCTGCTTTAATGAATATTTTTGCACGGTCTACAATAAAAGTGATAGGTATTACATAATAAGGAATGATACAAATTTAAATAATTAGTCAACATCTATTATTAGAATATTAAAAGAGGAAACAGCCAATAAGTTAAAAAGTTGAAACACTGCAAAATCAGCAGGGCGGATAAATCCAAGACTCATTAAGGAAAATTGTACAAATTGGGCAGCTCCTGCCCCTGTAAAAACTTACTCTCTAGTTTAGCTTTAGCCCACAAAAGCTGCATTTTTCTTGTGCTGCAATGGAGTTTATTATATTTTCCAAAAGTCCATGAATAGGAAGTATGGCAGACGCTGGGGGGCTCCATTAACTTTAATGGTGCAGCGCCACACCATTACAGTCAATAGAGCCCCCCAGCATCTGCCATACTTCCGGTTCGCAGACTTTTAGAAAATATAATAAACTCCATTGCAACACTGAAAAATGCCACTTTGTGGGCTACAACTAAACAGGAGGATAAACCTTACGGCCAGGATCACACAATTATGTAAGTTCCTTTAAGAGAAGTTAGCACATCAATAGTTGATCCTCTATATAAATTGTACAATATGTCCCTGTATACAGGAGAGGTCGCACAGGATTGGAGAACAGTGGTGGCCGTCCCAATTTAAAGGGCAGAAAAAGGGAAGTGGGCAATTATAGGCCGATTAGCTTGACTTTGATACTGGGAAAGTTGCTAGAATCCTTAATTAAGGATAGAATACAACATGAGATTAGTAATGGCAATTATAATGATGAAACACAACATGGCTTTAGACAGCACAGGTCATGTCTGATGAATAATCTTGTTTCTATGAAAAAGTAAGCAGCCTTCTAGACAACAAGTTACCAGTTGATGTTTACTTGCATCTAAAAAAAGCTTTTGACAAAGTCCCACATTCATTAGTATTACAAACCAGCATTTGTCAATGCCGAATGTTGTCTTACTGGCATTGGCATTGGCAGTGCAGGAGTTAGAGGTGCATAATAGGAATGGCAGTGAAGTACTGAACTGACATCAACCTCACCCCCACCCTGAAGAGACACATTTTCAACATAGGCATTTTGGGACCTCCCCTCATGAACAGTGGCACTGTGATTTTGTTAATCTGCCCCAAAAGTTGATTTCCCACAGCGACCATGCCATTGTGTGCCACAGGTGTGAAAACACACTTTTTTGGATGTGAAAAATGACAGCTGTACTGTTCATAAGGAGGTGTGAAAAAATGCCAGTGTTGAAAATCTGGCATGAAAATATTGCAAATTTGCAAAGTTACAAGGGTGCATGGAAACTGCGAAATGCATGCTTGTAACACAGTCATTTTATGGACTTTTATCGCCAAATTTTCAACATAGGCATTGTAAGATCTCTGCTTATGAACAGTGTCACTGTCATTTTCAGAAACTGTCCCAAAACCTGATTTTGAACAGTGACTGTGCTATTCTGCGTTGGAAGTGTGAAAACACATGTTCGCCTAGATGTGTAAAATGACAGCTGTACTGTTCATAAGGAGGTGTGGAAAAATGCCAATGTTGAAAATCTAGAGTGAAAATATTACAAAATCACGAAGTTACGAGTGTGCGTGGAAACTGCGCAACGCATGCTCATAAAATAGTCATTTTTTTGGATTGTTTTCACCAAATTTGCAACATAGGCTTTTTGAGAGCCCCCCTTATGAACACTGGTACTGTCATTTCATTAATCAGTCCTGAAAGGTGATTCCACGTAGTGACCACAAAATCACCTTTCGGGACTGAATAACACCCTGACAGTGAGAATTCATGAGGAGGGGCCCCAATAACCCCATGTTGAAAATTTGGTGCAAAAATTCTGAAAAATGCCTGAGATATACATCAAAGTTGAAAAACCCTGTTTATGCCATTATACAACTTACCAGCATTTCTTCAGTTCGCGGTCGGCTTTGAAGAGTGCAGATGTGTTCCCGGTCCACCGAAGATTGTCGTACCAGACTCCAGAGGTAAGTATGGTGTGAGGAGGGTGTGTGGAGGTGGGGTGCACAGGGGGTGGGAGCAGGACAGACCGCGAGGGACTGCTTCCTTCTTTACAGGGTAAAAAAAAATTGCAGGATTTTTTTTTTTTTTTAAGGGCATCTGGCATGCTGGGTGGGCTCCCAGCATGCCACCTATGTTTGAGGCCTAGTCAATCGAGTTGGGCATCCCCATTAGCTATTACGAAGGAGGGTGGCTAGAGCGAGGGATTTGGCACCCCACCGACACACAACAAATGTGGGGGATTTTGCTGACGGGGAGTGGGCTCCCCATCAGCACATGAACTAATTCAGGGTATGCCAACAGGGGGATTGTGCACCCACAAAGTTGGCATTGTGGCAGATGGTGGCTGTAGTGACTGCCGCTATGTTTACTAGCATGCTTCACCAGGAAAGGTACTTCGGGAGGTGCCACTGCGTGACAAGATTGGCTCTCATTGCAGTGGACCGTTCCTTAGATGTGCTTGCCACATTATGTATTTCTGGTGTGGTGCCAGCATGCTGCCTTATTGGGGAATGAGGGATGCACCTACTGATGTGTGCCTGCATTCGCCTCAGTAACTGTGCCTCCAAATCTGCTACTAGTGCAATATGTTGGCTGTACCAACATAAAAATGAAAAGGATAGGAAAAGCTAAAACACTGGTTAGGTGGGTACAGTCATGGTTAAGCAAGAGCACTCAGCAGGCAAGGGTCAGAGGCCACCTGTCAGACAGAGGACAGGTGACTAGTAGTGTGCCTCAGGACTCAGTCCTGTGCTGTGTACTGTTCACTATTTCATTTCAGATATGACAATAGATATTAAAAACTTTTGTACAAAGTTTGCAGATGATACCAAAATAGGAGCTGAGGTTGGGAATGTAACAGCAAGTAACGTCACTGACAGAAAATTTTAAAAAGCTTGAGGAGTGGGCCAAAGCAAATGGAATGCTCTTCAATCTGGATAAGTGTGTGGGTATGCATTTTGGAGATGGAATAAAGGAATTGTTATACACTAAATGTGACACAATTCAAAACTGTTAAAAGTGAAAAGACCTGGGGGTATTAGTTACCTGTGACCTTAGTTTAAGTAGACATTGTGGAGAAGTAATCAAAAAGGCTAATAAAATTATAGGAAGTATTACTAGAGCATTCACTAGCAGGAACAGGGCTTGTATTATTCCTCTGTATAGAACTGTGGTTAAATCACACTTAGATTATGGCACCCTGCTGTGGAGCCTTTACTTGAGGAGGGATATTGATGGACTGGAGAGGGTGCAGACAAGGGTGACGAAAATGTCTGATGGCCTCCATGATGTAAGCTATGAGGATAGACTGTGGGAACTGAACATGTACCCCTTGGAGCTAAGACGCATTAGAGGTGACCTATGAGAAATGTATTTCATTTACAGAGACATTAAACTAATTAGCAGTCTTGGGTTTCAAATAAATAATAGGGACATTGCCATTAGAAGCCACAGATTTCAGTTGAAGTTGACATATCCTAAAAGAACCCCAAGGAGGAACTTTTACATCCAGAGAATAATTCCATTATGGAATGGCTTACTGAGGGACATAGCAGAAGCTATCTTTAACAAGCATTTGTTAATGCTGAATGTTTGCTTGCTGGTATTAGCATTGGAAGTGCAGGAGATAGACAGATACAGAATAGGAATGGCAGTGAAGTATTTAAGTGATGCCAACCCCACCCTGCAGAGATGGACAGGCATTGGGGTGTGCCTTTGAGTCATAAATCCCATAATGCTCATGCCATTTCACCTCACCCTACCCTGCAGACACCGACAATTGTTGAGGTGTGCCTTGGGGTGTTCAGCTTTACAGTCACCCCATTCCATAAGGAAATACACTGAAATGGGTGCAGTATAGGAGAATGGGGTGAACTTTGGGGCCAAAGAGTCCAAGGCACATCTCGATGCCTGTCACTGGCTACAGCGTGGAGGTGGAGGCGGAAAGGTGTAAGCATTAATGTTGGCAGTCTCGAGTCACACCCCTGATGCTTGTTAGTTCCTACAGTGCAGGGCATTATGGTTGGAAACCCTAACACCCTCAGCATTTCTTGGTATTTTAACTCCAGGTTTTCATGGGCTTTTTGTGACCCCACCGCATGAACAGTGACACTATCAGTTCGTTAGCTGAAAGGTGATTTTGCACAGCTACTGTGCCATTTGGCTTCACAGGTGTGAAAACACATTTCGAACAGGATGTTCATGAGGAGGTGTAAAAAAATGGTAATGTTGAAAATCTGGAGTGGAAATAGAAAACAATTGGTGAAGTCACGAGCGTACATAGAAACTGCGCAACACACACCCGTAACGCACTTATTTCTGGGATATTTTACACCAGATTTTCAACACAGGCATTTTGAGACCTCTGCTCATGAACAGTGGCACTGTGATTTTCTTACTCTGTCCCAAACATTGATTTCGCTGGCGACCTTGCCCATTGTGCACCAGATATGTGAAACCACATTTCAGGCAGGATGTGAAAATGACAGCTGCACTGTTCATAAGGAGATGTGCAAAAGGTCAATGTTGAAAATCTGAATTGAAAAAAAAATTCTCAAAGTTATGAGTGTGCATGGAAACTGCTCAAGACACACTCATTCATAACATAGTCAATTGTGGAATTTTGTCACAATATTTTCAACATAAGCATTTGGGACCTCCACTTATGAACAGTGTCACTGTGATTTTCTTAATCTGTTCCGAACATTGATTTCCCACAGCGACCGCGCCATTGTGCTCTGGATGGAGGAAAACACATTTCGAGCAAGATGTAAAAAATGACAGCTGTACTGTTCATAAGAAGGTGTGAACAAATGGCAGTGTTAAAATCTGGAGTGAAAATATTAAAAATTCTTGAAGTTACGAGTGTGCATAGAAACTGCACAATGCACGCTTGGAACGCAGTCATTTTTTGGAATTTTTCCACCAGATTTGCAACATAGGTTGTTTGGGAGCCTATCTCACGAACAGTGACACTGTCATTTCATTAATCAGTCCCAAAAGGTGATTCCATGCAGTTACCACAAAATCACTTTTCAGGACTGATTAATGACATGACAGTGACTGAATTCATGAGGTGAGGTCCCAAGAACCCCATGTTGAAAATTTGGTGCCAAAAGTCAGAAAAATGACCAAGATATCCACCTAAGTTGAAGAAAATCATTTATACCATTATATAGCTTACCGGCATTTCTTCAGTTCATGGTCGGCTTTGAAGTGTGCAGAAGTGTTTCCGCTCCACCGAAGATCATTGCGCTGGGTTCCAGAGGTAAGTCTCGGGTGAGAGGGTGTGAGGAGGTGGGCTGCACTGAGGGCGGGTGCGGGTTGGAGGAGGGGGCCACCGCAGACTATGAGGGACCGTTTTTTCTTTTACAGGTAAGAAAAACAAAAAAACACATCATGGGAAGGTTTTCTTCATTACAGGGACATTTGGCACTCTGGGGTGGGCTCCAAGCATGCCACCTGGGTGTTTTTGTTTGGGGAGGACTGGAGCAGACGGGGGTTGGGCATCGCATTGGCAAAGAAGAAAACTTGACCAGCTAGAGGGTAAGCTGAGGAACAAGGGAGTGGGGAGGACAGCACCAGAGGAGGAAGCAGGAGGATTTCTTTACAGCCAGAGGGTGAGCTGAGGAACATGGGAGTAGGAGGACAACAGCAGAAGGTGGAAGCAGCAGGATTTCATTGGCAGCGACCTGCAGGAGGGCGGAGAATTGTGTGCCGTCAATATGCTAAATACACACATTACCACCACTGATTGCAGCGGTGATTTTCTTTGAACTGAAGACCACTGCAGCAGGTCTGCTGTCATAGACAGCTCGGCGCATCCACTGGTGCGGTACAGTCGTGCCTGCTAAGCGGGCACTGCATTGGACGGGAGGTTCACACACCTCCAAAAAGCCGTATGGTCTATAAACGTTTCTTGTGCAACAAACAAAAACAGATTGGATAAATATCTGTAACCTCTCCCCCGTTTCATGGGGTTACTAGAATCCCATCAGTGTCAGTGTTAGGTAGGGAAGGCAGCTAGTGATTATCCAGTTAAATAGATTTTCACTCTGTCCCTCTCAGCTGTTTGGTTTCAGCTGAGGGCTGGAGAGGTGATTTCATTTAGAACTCTCGCAGCAACATAAGCCACACAGCTTGTGTGAGGGGGGAGTCTTAAAATTCTGAAGTTAGTCTGTAGTAGCAGCTCAAAGAGTAAGCAGCTTAGAGTGTGTGTAGTGTCTGGTTTCCCACCCTAGTGGAGGACTGCCTGTTCCTGACTAGTGAAGTGGTGGAAACTGTCTCTAGGAATTCCTGTGTTTTTATCCCATGTGGGATGAAAGGGACTGCTGTGGATTTTAGCGGCAATCCCCTGGTCTAACCAGAACTGTTGTGAAGCTGCCTGTGTGTACAACTGTGAGTAGATTTTCTGTCTGAGAGTTACCCAGGATTTTTACCTGCCCTTTTCTGTCAGGTGACTCTGCTAAAGGGACAATTTCACTCATTTCTGTGAGGATTCCCTCAAGAAGTTTGTGTTTTAAACATCTCCAACAATAGTGGATGTCCCATGTGTGGCTTGTCCTTTGTTCAGGACTTTAATCATACACCCTAGTGGTGTTCCTGATGTTAAATGTGATAAACATTTCAAGACAGCATCAATTTTCCACAGTTTCAGTATTTGTGAGGTGTAACTCTGAAAGAATGGCTGGATATGGACATGGAAGCAAAAGGTGGGAGACCCCCCCCATCTGGAGTGACCAGTTCAGCTCTTCAGGTTCTGTAAGGGTACCTGTTTTCTGTCAGTGCATGTGGCCAATGCCTGAAGAAGTTTACCCCTCGTATTTGGGTTTCTCCAGTTTATCCCTTGTTTGTGGGTTCTGCAAGTTTTGAACCTTGAGTGCTCCATCGTGGCCCGTGTGCCACATTCTTGTCCTATGCCATATGGGAAATGTACCAAGTACTGGCCTAGTGCCATCTTTTCCAAAAGATTTTGTGTGTTATCACAGTGGCTAGTTCCACAACTTTCCAGAAGTTAAATCCTATGTCATATGGGAACTGTTCTAACTACTGGCATAGTGCCATTCGAGGAGATATTGTGCGTGTGTGTTCTCTGTGGCTAGTCCCACATTCCAGATTTTAATCCTGTGCAATATGGGAGGTTTGTTGTACTGTTTCTACAGGTGTGTTCTGCATTGCCTAGTGCCAGTGTAAACCCTTGAGAGTCCATTTTTACTTTTGTGTTTCTAACTGTGTGTTGGAAAAAAGCCACACTCTAGAATCCCAACCTGGTATGGACAATCTAGTTACTACTTCCTGTGTGGATTTACTGGGTACCCCTGTCCAGAAATGCAAACCTAGCATAGCCCTTAGCAAATGTTCTCTCCTCAGGACCTGGGTTTTGGTATAGGTCTGGTTGTGTCTAGTATGTACACACCTTGTGTCTTTCTACTACATCTGCAAATTATATATTGCTTTGTACCCCCACCCTTCTCTTTTCCCCTAGACTATGGGAGGTGTGCCTACTGGTTAAATAAGGGGCTATTTGACCAGTTAGTGCAGGAGATGGACATCATGGGCCACCACCTTCTGTTGATCTTAGAGTTCCAAGTATAGAACAAGGAAATCAAGGAGTTTAACAGGGAGGAGTCAACAGTGGGCCTTTCTGGTAATGCCCCAGCATGAGTATCTGGGTACTACCACCACTGTCCTAAATAGGGTTGTCAGAACCCACTGATGTTGGGTTCTGGTTCTAGTCTAGAAGTTTTCCAGTAGTTCTAGGGTTCTAATCATCTCTGTGTAACCCACCCACAGAATGACTTTACCAGTTTTCCCTCCTCTTCATTTATGGTGGCACGCAGGCTGCTGTTTGTGGCCTCCACCCTGGGGTGGAATCTCAGCAAGTCAGAGATTGAACCCAGAGATGACTGGCTATAAATGCTCTGTTTGGTACCTTTTGGGGGGAGCTTTCTCGTGCCAGGTATTTGGTGGGATGGGTCTGTAGACACAGGACCGATTGCCTTCTCCTGCTCCTGGCCATTAATTTCTATCTATAACTACCTCAGTGGCAGTATAGTGTCAGTGGCCTGCTAGCTCAAAACAAGATTGGGAAGGCTGGATTCCCAATTCAATTCTGTCTATTGTTATAATGTATTGTATATGTTATTGTATTTGTCTTTTGTTTATTGTAATGCTTGTCTGTAAAAACGGCCAATTTGCTCGTCAGACTTACAAGGGTAAAAAATAAAATGAAATGAAATGGATTCAAACCTGCAGCCTGAGTTTGTTGAGTATGAGAGTGGTCAACATGAGGAACTGATGGAATTAGGGAGTATGTGCCACTCTCACCCTGACCCTGTGCTGCTTTGAAGTCAGTTCAGAGCCCCATCCATGTGAAGGGAGCCAGTATGAGGTGCCAGCTTAAGGAAGAAACCTGATTGGTAGGGATGTCTGCCCCAATGGATTTAGGAGAGTTGCCCTCAGAGCCATGTTTGTGGAAGGGAGGTTATGTGGAGCCCCTGAGATTGAATGGGCCTGCTTTCCGCCTTCGCAGATGTGCGAGAGGTACAGTCAGAAGCAGGAGCTTGTAGAGGAAGCTGTTGCCATATGTCAGAGGTTCCATCCTCTCATTTAAGCTGCTGCCATTTTACCTAGAGTGTGGCCACCAGGCCCAGGAATTAGTTGAGTATAGGTAGGGGTCTTCATCACCATGTGAACTGCCAAAATGAATTATCTTACTCCATGTGAGTTCCTGTAACCCAGAGATCAACTCTGTACATATGTTTGTTCCTGGCCGACGATGTTCATTAAATTGGATCCCCCGGTTCCTGCACGTTTGTGTGAAAATTCCATTTGTTGAGCTTTTTTGTGGAACTGTGTGTAGCTAACCTCCTTTTGAGTCCTGCAGCCCAGCACCCTCCCGGCCTGTGTCAGCTGGCAACAGAGACCGAGACATCAATTGCCATCTGCTGGTAAGGACTGAACTGTTTGCTGTTTGGGGATTGTGCTAGTTTTCTGCTGTTGTGATCCCCTTCCTAATAATACCTGGATACCCCTAGACACATGACAGGGGCTTGCAAACATGGGGATAATCAGGGATCTGAAATAGTGGGCGCCAGGATGCTGGACATGAAGTTTCTCAGCCACTAAGGTCTAGCCTGTTATTGGGACTGCAAAGTGGGCAAGGTGCTTGATTTTGTGCTTTTCAATTCAAGTTAGGCGCCTTGCTGTCTGCTAGGCCAGCTTGCAGCAGGTCCAGGACATGTGAGGAGACTTACCCTGGAGGTACCACCTAATTGGATAGTGCCAAGTGGGCTTGGAAATGTGGGCTGTGGACTGATGTTCATGAGGAGGCACTGCATAGACTGGCATAGAGATCTAGTGCCATTCTGGGAGCTACCAGTAGCTGAGAGTGAACACGAGTTAAATTCCTGCCTCTAAAATGGTGACAATGCACCCAACAGCCCTGAAGTTTCAGTCCCAGTGGCCATGCTAAGATGGTTTTGGAGTGTAGCTGAGTGCTCCACCAGTAAGAAGTGTATTTACTGTGAGACAGAGGGAGCAAGTGTGACCCTTCAACCTGTGTGTGACCAGTGTCATTATAAGCATCCCGATGTCTACATCCCTGGCTATTTCCCCGGTTTGCTGAAACTTGGGAGATCCATTACTTCCACAAACTTGGCTCTGGATGAGTAGGCCGAGTTAAGTGTAGTTTCTACAGAGGTCTCTGCTCCTGAAGCCACTCAGCCATCAGAAGGTCTGCCATGCCTGCAAGTGAAGCCCCTGACTCTGCTCCTAAGAAGAAACCTGAGACATCGCAAACTCCCAGTGATGTAGAGTGACCAACACAGCTACTTATTTGGCAGTCATCAAGCCTGAAAGAAGTGATTAGGGGACAGAAGAACCAGCAGTACCAAAAGCATCCAAACCACTCCAGGAGCCCTCACTGCCCGGCTCAAGTCGCAGTTGGGGTTGTGGTGCCAGACCAAAGTTATTGACCCCCCAGGACATTGAAAGGCCTGCCAATGCTGGATTCTGTGAACCTGTTGCACCAGTGCCTCCTCCATCTGAGGACTGAGAGGAGTCCTAGGATGTGCCACCTGCTCCCCCCGAGTACTTTGAAGAGACCTGGCAAAGCAGGCACTGGTATGGTGCTGTATGAGGAGTGCAGTCATGTTAGTGATGGAGACCTGGAGTGGGACATCCCACCTCAAGAAACCTTATTTGTCATGCCATGAAAGGACTGGCCTAGTCTGATAGCAAAGTGCAGACGCTGCAAGGAGCACTATGAAAACATGCCAAATGATGACGGAGGTACTGGGCAGGTGTGTGGCTGCTGGATAGTCAGGTCCCTCAGCTCATAGTGCACCAGCTACCTGAATGGAACCAAGTAGAATGGATCATTTGCCAGAAGATCCATAGTGACCATCCCCAGTATCCATACCCATATTTCCTGAAGAGGCTCTGGAACATCATTGAAGAAAACCACCAGGATTGGATCTACTGGGGCACTCTGGACAAGCTATACAAGAGGAATTGTCTTGGCCCAGACAGTACTAGCTATGCCTTGCAATATGTGCAGAATATGGCAACATTGATGTGTGCCAGCGATGTCTGTGGAGCCAGACCACTCAAATGGTTTAGGATGGAACATATCAAAGGTGTCAAAGACTCAAGGTTCTTTTGTTTTGATTTAGTTTTGGGCTTCCTTATACGTCATTTTGTGATGTGCCATGGGGGAGCGGCCACTGGCCACCAATGAGGGGGTGTGGGAGCCAGGATCAGTGGTGGGCACAATGTGCAGTTCTGTGCCGGGCCACCAGGACAGGGCATTGATGTGTGGGGGGGTGGGGGTAGTACTATGTATCAGACTGGGACATAGACTGGGATTTGTGTTTTGGGGTGGGCTGGCATATGGGACCATTGTGGGGGTAATGTTGTGTGTGGGAGGGATTTACTAACAGATGCCGGGACTGGGGCATGGTACTGTTGTGTGTGGGGGAGGGTTTGCTAACAGATGCTGGGACTGGGGCAGGGCTACTGTTGTGTGTGGGGGGGTGGTGTTGCTAACAGGTGCTGGGACCAGGTGGGGTACTGTTGTGAGGGGGTCTTCTTTACCTGAATGGGGACAGGGCAGTGATAGGTGGGGGGTCTCCTTTACCTAAATGGGGATGGGTCAGTGATGTGTGTGTGTGGGGGGGTTGGCTAGCATATGGGATGGGGCAGGCATTATGTTTTGGAGGGGCTACACCATATACTGAGACAGAGTGGGAATTCTGTTGTGGGGGGATGCATCCTGCTGCCGGGATTGGGCGGGAGTTGTGTGGCGCATATGACACTTTTGGCAGGGATCACAGCCCCTGACGAAGGGTTCATACCCAAAGCACCGGGGCTAGTAGTCAGAGGACACATCTCATAACAGCTGTAACTATATTCTGCAATAAAGCAGTGGATTTTTGAAATTCAATTGCTGTCTGTGGTAGTTGTTTTTGAGTACCGTCACTTAGACTTTTGTTCAACTTTTGGGCTAGCCCACCCCTGACCTGCACCACCCCTGTTTTCTTGTGATTCATGATTCACCTGTGGATCCCCCCCCCACTGTATCCTGTGCCCTCCTATGGCCCCCTGTGCACTGCACTACATGCCCTTGTGCGTGGCACCTAGGGTGGGCATGCCCACAACTCTGCATGTAGCTGCATGGGAGGCCAGGGGATCAGCTACCAGGGATCCCCAGGAGCCCTGCTGTGCAGCATTCACATGTGTGTATGTCTACACACCTGTTTTCCACAGCACATTAGCATAGTGCATAGGGCCCAATATTTGTAATATTGTTTAGTCCCAAAGTGGACAACCTGCACAACCCCACCTGCCTCCACAGTCAGCCATCATCTTCATGAAATACAAATGCTCATTTGCATTAAACAAAGAATATATTAATGTCTCCCTTATCCCATCACACTGGCAGTACCATAACCCCTCTCTCCCTCCAGTACCCAATTCTTGCCTCAGAAGGTGGCCAGTACAATCCACCCTACACCACAGCTGGATGCCTTCTGATGATTGAAGACAATTGCTCTTTGCAATAGCAAAGCAGTTGATTATATGACTTGACAATCACCCTCTATGGTGCTGGTGAGGCTCAACTCTAGGAGATATTCTCAAAGAACTTAGAACAGGTACTTACCAAAACAGTACATCTTCAGAGAATCTTTTCCATTGAGCCACACCAGCAGAATGATTTGCAAGCAGTACTGCAACAACAGCTGGAAGAGAGGACCAACACAAGAGCAGATAAGATCCCTGACAAGACAAGCTAAGAGGCCAGAAGCCACAGCAGTAAGCAGTGGGAGCATCAACCTGGAATGCAGGTAATAGACATGCCAATGCATGGCAGAACTACAAGTCTGTGATGGTAGACATGCTACAGCCAGTGACACTGGCAATAGAGATAGCAAAGCAATAGCTAAAAGGCCAAAACACTGTGACAGTGCAGAGAACCAAGACCAAAAGCTGAAGCACAGGAGAATCAATGGCATAACATCAGAGGTAGACCCCAAGACTGCAGAACAGAAAAATGCCTGTGCCAAACAATGACAGGAATGTCAATGAGAAAGCAATTGGAAGTCACCGAAAGGAGGACATTGACAAGATAAAACCCAGGGATTAGCACAACTAATGCAAAAGACAGTGATAAACCATAGACAGACTCTGGGGGATAACAGAGGCAGGAAAAAGCAGCAAAGACGAAGCAAGAAAACAACTAAGGCAGATGTTGACAGTAAACACCATTACAATGATGTAACACAGTCACTGAAAATATAGAAGACAGTGCAGAAAATGGGAGCATTGACAAGACAAAGTCATGTGACACCCACCATGAACAATAATAATGACAGACACAGCAATGACAAATGGGAATAGACTATGTATAGAAAGCAGAGACCCAATCAAACAGGATAAAGATCAATGAGGCAATGCCAAGTGATGAATGGTGCAACTGGCAGCAGAAAACCTATCAATGCAAATGGAAAACAGCCACTGTGCAAGACAGAGGATGGCACACAAAGCAAAAACATGGACAAGGCAAAGCCACATGATGATGACCAATGGAAATAATAATGTCCAAAATGGAGACAATGAATGGATACAGGTACACTGTGGAAAACAGCCAGCCAGACAAACAGCAAGAATATTGATGCGGCAAAGGCCAAGAAATCAATGAAGCAACTAACATTAGGGACCCCAACAGCACACATATAAAGCAGCCACTGTAGAGGACTACACACAGCACAGGACTGTCAATGAGACAAAGCCAAGTAATGACCAGCTGAAAAAACAGACATAATAAATGGCAACACTTACCCAAACAGCAAGAACGCTGACAAAAAAAAGACAGGCAATAGAGCTATATGGAGTCATGTAGCCCATGGTAATCAGGGGCCCAGCTGAAATTCCAGAAACTATCCTTGTTGTCCTGGATTATGGTCAGATGGTGGCAGAGACTGGTAGAAATGCCAGAACTCATGCTTGTACTAGACAGCAAAAGAAGCCAAAGGGAAGGGAACCGGAAGACCATCAATGGAGGCAACACTGGCAGAATAGTTGACACTGGAGACCCAAAAGGTGGTGAACCACCAACAACCATAGGAGGAGGCCAACAGTCAGCATAGGAGGGAAACCAATGATAACCATAGATGAGAGAAAAACTGCCACCACAGGGTGGGACATCAAAAACCAATGGATGGGAGAACAGCAGCCATGGGAGCACCTGTGCTGGCTGGAGGGGCGGTGACGACTAGAGCTGGGTGGAATCTGTGAATTCCAGCTCACAGAAATTTCCCACAATTTAGCAAGTTTTATGGAATTTCCAAAAATTCCAACTTTTATGAAATCTGAATCTTCTGAATGTGTTTGGTGAATTTTCATCCCATTCCACAAAACTTTCTGGCTGAATTGTAGAATAATGCACATGAACAGCACATTGACAGTTCTGAGGACGTTCATTCCACAGTTTAAGACATCATTCTGCAATAGATGTAATCATTCCACAGTTCAGTGATCAGATCTGCGGAATTTCTTTTAGTAGTATAATTCCTTAATCCACTATTCATACATTCATTCAGCAATTCAGTGACTCACTGAACTGCTGAATGAATGTATGAAACTATAATTCATGTATTATATAGCAGAAAGAAATTCAGAATTTCACTCGCAGTTTAATACATGAATCTGCAATTCATACATTTATTCAGTCATTCTAAGTTGAAATTTCTGTGGCAGTTGCCAAGTACATTCTGAAATTTCACAGAAGCAAAATTCTGACTTTTGCAGAAGTTCCGTTAGCAAATTTTATTTTCCTCAACCAAGTAATGACCTAGCAGCATATAGAAAGAAGGCCAGTGATCTTCACATATAGGAAGGAACTAAAACATAGCCTAGCATCACTGAAAGTATTGCTGACAAAGAAAGATAATATAACAAGACAGCAAGGAGTTGCAAGTTCATCAATCCCAAGAACCCATCAAGGATCCCAGGAAACCATCAGTCTGACATCTAGTTAACAGTGACAGAGAAAGAACTGATGAGTATGAGGCTTCTCATGCTTTATAGGTTCCAACAATGTTATCACTGTGGGCAGCCTTAGCTAGGCAAAAGTTTGCAAGTGGTCCTAACTCTGACTGTGTGTATGTTTTACTGGTGAGGCTCAATGGAGAGATACCCTCAAAGAAGATCTGCCTAACTTAGAGAATGTGTGATGCAAGTCACTGTCACAAATGCAGAAAAATAACCTGCTCATTATAAAGCAAGTCACACTGCTACTACTACCTACCAAGTAACCCTCACTTAAATACAGGATGTGTTAAGCAAGCAATAATACTCAACAGGTTGGACAGTATTGGGCAATACTGGACTCGAGGCGTAATCAGGCCCATGATGCAGGTAAGCTTTATAGTTCCTGGAAGGTCATATATGCCCATAACACCCACCCTGGAGGTATTATGCAAAATAACTAAGGTTCCAATCACACACAAGCCTATAAGATGGATGCCAGACAGAGATAAAGTTAAGACTTACATTTTATTGCATACAAAAACACCACGCCTGACATGTTTCAAAGTCAAAAGCTCCTTTCTCAAAGGCTAATATGAACCAGAGCACAGCACTCTTAATATATGAAACAAAGCACACCATGTGACATTCTAAAATCAATTAAAACACCTGTGTAGAAACATTTTTTTTTAAATAATTACTACATAAGGGTTTTCTATCACACACAGTAATTGTAATTAAACATTTGATAGAAACGAATCACAACAATTTATATTCTACTAAACCTAAATCTAATGATCCTAAATGACATTTTATTAAGAACATTTTTAAACTAATACATAGGCAATCTATCTAATCCATTTATACCCATACAGTGTAATAATGAACTAAAAAAACAGGGCTGCTAAAAGTTATAACGTAAAAGAAAAGGACAAAACAGAAAGAGACAATTATAAATTCTAACAGTAACAGCTCAGATGGCAAGGGGAAAGGAAAAGAAATAGAAAAGGGGGGGTAATTGGAAGCAAGAAAAACAAAGTGTTCTTCCATGTATACTCCCAGTATTATTCAAATTATTTCGTTAGAATGCACACATTCAAGCAAAGTTAGACAATTAAGACACATGGAAGAAGACTTTGTTTTTCTTGCTTCCAATTACCCCCCACATTTCTATTTCTTTTCCATTCCACTTGCCATCTGAGCTGTTACTGTTAGAATTTATAATCTTCTCTTTCTGTTTTGTCATTTCTTTTACATTATAACTTTTACTAGCCCCATGTTTTAGTTCATTATTACACTGTATGGGCACAAATGGATCAGATAGATTGCCTATGTATTAGTTTAAAAATGTTCTTAATAAAATGTAATTTAGGATCATTTAATTTTGGTTTAGTAGAATATAGATTGTTATGATTAGTTTCTATCAAATGCTTAATTACAATTATTGTGTGTGATAGAAAACCTTTATGTAGTAATTATTTCAATTGTTTCTACACAGGTGTTTTAATTGATTTTAAAATGTCTCATGGTGTGCTTTGTTTCATATATTAAGAGTGCTGTGCTCTGGTTCAGATTAACCTTTGAGAAAGAAGCTTTTGTCAAACATGTGTCAGGTATGGTGTTTTTTGTATGAAATAAAATGTAAGTCTTAACTTTATCTCTGTCTGGCATCCTTCTTATAGGCTTGGTGTGTGCTTGGAACCTCAGTTATTTTACATTGTCATAGTTCCTTTAGCACTACCATTTCCGCTTGTACACTGTTTTTTTTTTTATGGTATTATGCACTTAGTAAATGGGTTTTCATTTTTTTATTATAATAATGATTTGATAAGGAAGAAAGAGGAACAATATTAATGAACATAAACAGAAATAGTAGCTTGTGCAAACTAGTTCCTTTACTGAATTGCTGCTAGAGGGTGCTGCCGTTATGGGAGTTCTTTATTACATTGTATTTTCTCCCATCATTTTATTTTGACTTTTCTGCACTCCTCCCCAAGTTTACTGACCGGTAGCTAGACTTTGCTTATAATAAAAATGCTTTTAGTTAAAATCCTGGTGTAAAAATGTTATTTTTAAAAGCCCAGTGTAACTTTAGGCAGTAGATCTTCTGTGGAAAACTGGAAACTGTACATCAGACAGGTGAACTGAGCAGTTTTGTTCTTAGCTAGTTAGTGGCTATAGAACGCATCATTTTTGTATTCTTTGGTGGTCCTTCCACTGCGGGGCATGTAGATGCTGTGTAGTATGGAGCTGGCACAATCAGTCGGAGGACGTGTAGTGCTCAAGAGGGAGATGGAACAGCAGCTAAGTGGGCGAGCGGCCATAGGATGGTATTGTGAGGTTGTTTTTTTTTTCAACCAAAAAAACAAAGAGAAAAAAAAAGTATTTTATCCATGGATGTGAGGGGGTCAATGTCCAGGGTTAGCTCCTCCTGTAGCGCTAAGCTTGTGACCATTGTGCTGTACAGGTTGCTTGGATGAAAAAATTAATTTTTTTATTTTTATAGATGAATGAGTTTAAATGTTTTCTGTGTGTGGGCATATTGGTGGCTTCAAGCTGCGCTAGAAGACATTATTTGGGGCAGTTACATGGTGTTGCCTGGTGTAATGAGTGAATGTGTATGTAGGTCTCACTCACTGTCTCACTGAGTGGTACAAAAAATGGCGTCAGTTTCAAATTGTGTGTCTAGTGCTTCAACCAATGGTGTAGCAGGCTAGGCACAAGGATACCGCTTACGAGGCTGGTAGGGTTGCCGTGGCTGGGATGTTTTATTGACAGGGCTCTCATTGCTATTTGATGTGCCCCTGCCAACCAGTCAGGATCCTAATATTTTAAAGCCCATTTTCTAAATGACATATTGTCACTAATGCAGAAAAATAACTGTTTCTAACTTAATGAAGTGAGTTACAGTAAACCTATGGTATAGATTACAACTACTCCAAAAATATGCAGTTTCTTAATTTTTCAGTATATGAATTTGTTGCAGCACAGAAAGATGCTATTTGTTAGAGCTCCTGCACCCTTGTACCCCACTGCCCGCTGCCAGCTGTTGTACTATCCAGCCTTCTGCAGCCTGTTGTTACCAGTCAAAAATTAATTCATAAGCAGCTAACAGTTCACTTCTCTGGAAGCGTTACTCTGCTTCAGCTATAAAACGTGACTCAATCATGTTATCACTTAGCAGTTAACATGATCAAGGGCAAAAGCAGAACAACGGAACAGAAAAGAAATGGAAATTGATAATGGAAACTGTCTTGGGAGTCATAAGTCACTGTGTCAGGGTACTGTAGAAGGTATCACAAGCAGGGCAGGAAACCATTATGGTTCAAACAGGAAGGTGGACAGTCTGTGAGAAAAATAAGACCTTCAGAAGACACAAAACAGACAGGAGGAGGAAAATATGTGGGAGAATCTGAGCAAGATGAAGGAATCCAGCAAAGCTTTGTTTACCAGCGGAGACACACTCAGCTGAAGCCTGTTTACAGGTGCAACCTGGGAGCACAAGGAAGTTAAGTGACTTGCTAAGGGTCACACAGTTGCAAGTGGGGGCTGTGGGATTTAAACCTAGGTCTCCAGGGTTGCAGCTCGGAGCCTTAAACCACTGCGCTATACTGCCTAAATTTCAACCCAGCACTCCCAATGGAGTGAAACACAGCCCTGGAACAGTCTGATTTATACATCACCAGGGTCACCTGACCTATCACATGACCTGCAGGATAGAAACTAAGTCCTCATTTCCCCACTAGCTTGTTATATGACCTCACTACTAGGAGTCACCCTTGCTCCTCCTAATCTACTCCTACCACTGAACTATTTAGTCCCATCTTATTTCTTAACACCTCCCGCTTATCTCTCACCAGACTGGCTAACCCTATTTCCCACTGTATCCTATATCACTCCCACATTCTGGCCCATCTGGTTCCAAACTTACGACCCTCTGCATCAGAAGCAAGCACCCTGTCCACTGCACTACACTGGATAGTGCTACTGCCAGCAAGAGTCCTGCTATCCTTATCTAAGGGACACTAAATTCCTTTGCTAGCCCTCATGTTTCACTAGTCAGCCTTTATTCAGGCAGTTGACTTATACCCCCGGTACATCCATAGTCTGGGACTGTCTCACACACTAGTCCAATACCTCTGCCTTACCATGGCACTTTACAGCATAAGCTCTTCAATGCCCTACTAACCTTAACATGGCCACTCTCATCCGACTATAATTCTACACACTCTATAGCGGTGTTCACCACTCCCTCAAGCCATATATCCTCGATCACTGCATCCAAACCTCCTAACTCAGTACACAAGCCCGCTGGGTTCATTTCCTAATATAACTGTCTGCCATCCCAGTAGGCATACTATCTATTCCTCCATCTCACCTCCATTATGACCCCCACGATTTCCACTAAAGCCTCAAAGAAACCACCAAAACAAAAATGCAAACACCTCAAATACATTCTGGCCAGACAACTCCTGCTGTTGCTATTGTTGTCAAGTAATGTGTACCCTAATCCTGACCTACTGAATACTCCTTTTGGCTTTAACAGTAGCCCTGGGGGTTAAAAAATCACCCCTATTAACATCAGAAGCCTTCTGCCAAAATTAGATCAATTACAAATCTGAGTGCTACAGCACTGACTGGATGTCCTTGCTATAGTTGAAACTTGGCTCTCTCCTGCTGTTCCTGGACTCAGCAGTTTCCCTAAATGGGTATACGTTATAAGGTCAGATAGGGTGGGTAGACATGGTGGTGGCTGTGCCCTATACATCAAGGACGTGTTACAATGCCAGGTTTTCCCAACACTGTCACCCATGGATGGTGCTCAATCACTTGGGATAAAAATGTCCTTAGGTAATAAAGGGAAGTCAGTCCACATCCTCTCCATATACATTCCACCCAAGGAAGTCCGAAAAGGCTTCCAAGCATTCATTGACCTCATTGCTAGCCTGCCCAATGGCTCTGAAGTCATTGTTCTGGGTGACTTTAATACTAACTGGCTGTCCCTTGACTCCACCCCTTGCAAGAACGCAGCAGCTGCCATTGACCTTGCACAACTTGTCTCTTCACCTACTCGAAGAAACTATAGGACTGGCACCAGTACTCTTGTTGATCTGGTACTTTCCAGCCATCCTGAAAGGATCAAGGACACAAAGTGTTTCCGGATGCCCTGAGTAACCACTCCCCAATCACCTGTTGTTGGACCAATAAGGTACCTAAATGATCATGCAAAACAACTTATCAGAGGGTCCTCAGGTAAAGAAACCAGGAACCTCTCCTAGAATATCTCCTCAGTTGTGTGTAGATGAGGCACTAAGCCTTTTTATCGCTTGCTTCAATTCAGCCTGCAATATCTTTGCCCCCCTCAGGAAGCACAAGGTGAAAGGAGTCTCTAATCCATGAATCACACCTCTCTAGTGCACCTTATGGCCACTCGTGACCACCTTTGGAATGTGACATGAACCACTGGCAAACAAGTGACTGGCAAGGTTATAGGACTGCCAGAAATAATTGCACCTGGGCCATTCGGCATGCTAAAGCCTAATACTTCCAAGGCATGTTTACTAGCTCCTGGAATAATAGTGAAAAATTATGGGACAATATTAAAACCTGACAGAAAAATCCAATCACCCCCACCCCCACCTTACCTAGCTATAATGGAATAGCAGTCCAAGACCCTAGTGAAATTGAAATGTCCTGAACACTTCATTCGCTGACCTGGGTGGAGTCCCCTCCCACCTTCTTCAATGAACCTTCTGCTGCTGACTCTACCTGCTACAAGATACCCCTTCCACACATCGCCCAATTCTATTTCAAGTTGATATCCCTGTCTACAACCAGAAAACAGCTTATGAAAGTGCTCAGTAAGTTTAGGCACACCTCTGATACCCTTGACCTCAAACTACTTCTCTTCTCAATAGACGTTGTCCTGATTCCAGTCACTTAGATCCTGAGGCAGTATAGTGCAGTGGTTTAAGGCTTTGAGCTGCAAACCTGGAGACCTGGGTTTGAATCCCACAGCCACCACTTGCATACTGTATGCTGCTAAGCAATTACTTAACTTCCCTGTGCTCCTAAGTCACACCTGTAAACAAGCTTTCTGCTTACTGTGTCTCTCCTGGTTAAAAAAAAAAAGAATCTCTCCCTACGCCTCAGTCAATTTCCATCTGTCTGGAAAGCAGCAATTTTGACATTCATCCTGAAGAGTGGTGACAGAACAAACCACGCCATCTACCACCCCATTTCAAAATTGCCTCCTCTTTTGAAAGCTCTTGAGTGAATAGTAGTTGAACAGTTAACAGACTATCTCTCCACCTATGGTATTCAGTGCCCACAGCAACATGGGTTCAGGAAGGATCACAGTACCACAACTGCGCTGCTCACCTACATGGATAATATCCATAAAGCCCTTGACCATGGTCAACTCATAGGCTCCATCTATATAGACCTTGCAAAGGCCTTTGATACAGTTAACCACTCCTTACTGCTCCTGACCCTACCATTACAAGGACTCTGCAATGACGTTACTGCCTGGGTCAGAAGTTATCTAGGTGGCAGAACGCAGTGTGTAAAAATCTCCAACTCACTCTCCACTGGCCACCCCATACTATTAGGAGTTCCACTGGGATCAATCCTGGGCCCCTTCTTATTTAGCCTGTACCTCAGTACTCTCCCCCTAGCCTGCCCTAACAATCTTCTCCTCTATGCAGATGACACTGTGATTTATTCATGCCAGTCTGATACTGCACCCCTTACTCATGACCTGCAAAGTAGTTTTGCCTCCCTTAAAACATGGTTCACTGAACAGAGATTACTTTTGAACTATAAAAAGAACAAATCAATGGTCTTTGCTGGACCGCATAACAAGTTTAAAGAAGCCTGACTGACCGTCACCAATAATACTGACTTACACCGGACAGCTGTCCACTTTTAGGTACCTGGACATAACCCTGGACAGCATGCTCTCTTACCAACAGCACATCTTGAACATCTCAAAACTGCCAATACCAGGCTAGGCCTGTTCTATTGACATCAGCATTGTATGACCGAAGAGGTTCTACGCCTTGCTGTGACCAACTTCATATTGTCTGTTTTGACTATGCAGTGTAGTTTATGGCTCTGCCTCTGTTTACTGCATTCAAAAGATTGGATCACCTTAACAAAGCCTGCAGGTTACTTACTGGTGCCAGCCGACACGCATACTTGTGATCTCTATGTGCAAGCCAACTGGCTCAACCTTCAAAACAAAATCTATCACACCTGCCTTGCAGCCAAAAAAATCTCCCTAGGGCTTGCCCCCCCCCATTCAACTGCTTCTCAAGAAGGTCCCTGCAAATTCACACTATACAAGAAACTCAAGCAATCAGTCCTCTCAGATACCTTTCCTGAAGACATCCCTAGGACAAAGAACTTTTATATACAGGGCACCCAGCTGGTTTAACAACCTCCCAGCACAAATACAATCCATCTATAGGTCCCTTCAAAAACTCTCTCCGAATGCATCTAGCCAGCCTCAGTAGCTGTGACTGCTGTACATAGTCCTGGAGGCCTTTAGCCTTTACCTGTCAAACCTGTGCTGACAATGCCCCTCGGGTTTGCTAATTCTCTGCACTTTCGAGTGCTTTTCATGCACTTATTCATTGTTCTTAGACAATAATTTTGTTAGTTTATTACCCTGCTTGTAGCGTCTTACCTAGCCTCCCAATTTTGTATCCATTGTACCTTTGTTTTGTTAATGCTTCCTCTGTATAACCAAATTGTTTTGATGTGGAGCCTTTGTAAATGAGTCACTGGCTCAAAGGTCTTAATTGTAGATTTAACAAAATAAAACTAAATAAAACATAAAGCTGGAAGGGGCAGCATTTGACAGAATACTAAAATAGCAGAAAGGGTTGATGAAAGGGATAAAATGCAATTTTACTAAATACTTTGCATAAGAAACACAAAAGAAAGAATTGTCAGATTATGAAGTGACTGGGGAAGACGAGGAGGATAAAGAGAAGGTGCATATACTAATCAGTGTTTCTGTTCAGTATTTACAGTACAGGACAAAGGGTCATTACTAGATTACATTGTCATGGCAAGGGAGGAAGGGGGTTAGTAAGATCCAATCATAGAGGAAAAAGATGCTGAAGGAAGTAAATGCATTGACGATGGACAAAACCATGGAGCACGGAGAGAATGCATCCCTAGGTACTGAAAGAAAAAAGACAGGTCCTAACTGCACAGCTGACTGAGCTCTTCAACAGTTCATTGAGACAGTGTTGATAATGAAGGACTGAGGATAATGTAGTTCCCCTACACAAGAGTTCAAGCAAAGAAAGTACAGACCAGTGAATTTAATGTCCATTGGCATAAGGATGCTACAAGCCCTTATAAAGAGAGACTGTTGAATTTTTAGAGGTGAACAAACTTCAAGATGTGAGACAGCGTGGATTTACAGGGGGAAGTTTGTCAGATGAACCAGCTTCTTAATTTGGTAACAAAGATGGTAGACAATGAGCAACGAGGACATACTGTACTTTGATTTCAGTAAAGCCTTCAACCTGTCCCACATTTATGGCTGGTCAAAAGGTGGGGACCATTTTGGAATAAAATCACAAGATGGTTAAAAAATTGGTCAAGTGACAGTACCCAGAGAATCATCCTTTATGGGGAATACTTGAAGTCAAGGTGTCACCAGTGTTGTGCCACAAAGGTCAGTCATGGGACTGGTCCTATTTAGCATTTATGTGAAATTGGAGTGGGCATCCAGAAGAAGATCTGCATCTTTCTGAAGAATACAAATATCCGTGGAACAGTAGAAAGTAAGGAAGGGGCAAGACATATAAATGAGGATCTGGAAAGACTAAAGAAATTGTCAAAGGTTTAGCAGTTTGCAGTTCAATACCAAACAGTACAAAATAATGCACATAGAATACAGGATGGGGGAAGCTGCTGTGGAGAGTACAACAGAAGAGAAGGACTGAGGTGATAATATTGGACAATCTGAAGACAACAGCACAGTGCAACAGTGCGTAGAAGATAAATAGGATGCTGGGATGCATAGGAAAGGGATTAGCAACAGGAAGAGCAAGGTGGAGTAGTGTGTGCAATTCTGGAGCCACGACTTAAAAACGACAAGAAAAGGGTAGAAGAAGTGTAAAGGAGGGTGACCCAAGGGATTTACATGCAGCAAGGCAAGATTAAGGGGGGAGGCTGTAAAATCTCAACACATATATGCTGGAGGCAAACATGACAGTGACGTACAAATATCTTGACAGGATTAATGAAGTAGACAGTGAAGAGATTTTTATGCTGCGCTGGAACATGAGCATCAGGACAAAACTGAAACAAGCTAGTGGGAAGGGAAAAACAGAAAACATTTCTTCATGGAAAGAGTGGGGTGGGGGGAATAGGCTACCAAGGGAGGTGACCAGCGGGAAGATTCAAACATAGGTGGGATGGGTATATGGTGCTAGTGAAGGAAGACAGTGTCAAAAGGGGAGCGAGGAAAGGGGAGTAAAGGGCTCCTAGGGCCCCTCACAAAAACAGCAGTAGGTAGGTAGGTAGGGCTGTGCGGACTTAATAGACTGCAGGGCCTTTTTCACCCAACTGTCCAACATCTACGTGTCTACATTTCTATTCACACCCTTTAGACAGGAATATGAAATAAATCTTCTGTCTCTTCCTACAGTGAGTAAAGCAGAGAACAAAAACATTCACAAGGTTCCGCCACGAGTAACAAAAATGCTGAACTACGATTAAGTAGCTGTTACTGTACAAATGCTCTAGTGATTCGGCACTTAACTAGTCGCTTCAGTTTTACTATCAATTTTTGTGAGAGTGTTTTCCTGACAAAATCTGCTGCTCTTTTCAAAAAGTTGTTTCTCTGCTTCCACGTGACATTTGTCACTTTCAGCACTGTGTTGTACTCACTAATGAAATTCCACCTGGAAACACTAGCGTAGACATCAATCATGCCTTTTACTATTAATTATTTCAGGATAAGATTGGACACTCCAAAAAATACTCCATGGCCACCCCAGTGCAGAGCCCCTTTATCTGTAATAACCATTCTGGTCTGGAATATGAACTCTAGTGGGTACCTGAAACACATGCAGAGTAGACAAGCATCCCTACTGCCAATTAGCTTTTTATGTTGGCTTGCACTCTCACACAAACAACATATTGTGATAGTAGCAGTTTCAGTGGTGTGTCAGTATTGTGGTGAATAAAGGCGATGCTTTTGTCGGTGTGTCCCTCAGCTGCCGACCAGTGAGCATACTGCCAATGACAGCAGTTTCAGAGAGTGACACCAACTTGAAATAAATCTGCTGCTGCAATCAGAGGCAGGCTCATCATCAGAGTGGCAGATGACACGCCTCTATTACGTGCCATTCCTGGTGAAACATTTCAATACATATGGCAGCTCCTGCCGTTCGCCACACAATACCCACAAAGCTGACATAAGGGTGCCCAATCCCCGTGTTGGCATGCCCCCATTATGTGGCATACCTAACATGGCAGCTCCTGCTGACCACCACATAGTCCCGAAAAGCTGACATCAGGGTGCCCAATCCCCATGTCAGCATCTCCCCTCTCAGTGTGTCTTTCCTGGTTAAACACTTTCTCCTTACCAACATCGAGATGCCCACTCCCAGTGACAGATGCGCCCCCCAAAACTCGTCTATACAGCTTGTCAACATCAGGGTGCCCAATCTCCATGTTGGCATACCCCTCCTGAATTGTGGCACAGTGAGAGCCCACCCCAGTGTGCCTATTTATTTATTTTATTTGCATATAACCTATGTAAATAAAGAAAACCGTCCCTCGCGGTCCTTTTTTTTTCCCTGCAAAAAAGGAAATGGTCCGCCATTGTCTCCCTTGTCCCCTTCCCTCTTCCCACTGCCCATCATCCCCAACCCATACTTACCCTCTGAAGGTTGTGAGCCATGATCTTCTCTGAACTGGGACTCAGCTGTACTCTTCAAAGTCGAACTGCAAACTGAAGAAATGATGGTAAGCTTTATAATGGAAGATTTCAACTTAGGTTGGTATTTTAGCTATTTTTAAGAATTCTGGCCCCAACTTTTCAATATGGGGTTCTTGGGACCCCACCTTACGAACATGTAACTGTTATTCCATTTCTTGCTCCAAAAAGGTGATTTCACCGTCACTGTGCAGAATCACCTTTCAGGACCAATTAACAAAACAACAGTGCAACTGTTCATGAGAAGAGGTCCCAGAAAGCCCTTCTTGCAACTCTGGTGAAAACATTCCCAAGAATGTCTGCGTTACCGGCATGTGTTGCGCAGTTTTTTACATACACTTGCAACTTCGCCAATTTTTTTATAGTTTCACTTCAGATTTTTAACACTGACATTTTTTCACACCCTCTTATAATCAGTACAGCTGTAATTTTTCACATCCTGCCAAACAAGTATTTGCACACCAGTGATGCACAATGGGCATGGTCACTGTGCAAAATCAATGTGCAGGGCAGAGTAACAAAATCACAGTGCCACTGTTCATGAGGAGAGGTTCCCAAAATACCCATGTTGAAAATTTGGTGAAATAATTCCCAAAAATGACCATATTATGGGCATGTGTTTCGCAGTATCTGTGTACACTTGGAAGTTCACACATTTTTCATGTTTTCTCTTCAGATTTTCAACATTGCCATTTTTTCACACCTCCTAATATGTACAGCTGTCATTTTTTGCATCCTGCCTGAAATGTGTTTCTGCACCTGTGACTCCAAATAGCACATTTGCTGTGCAAAATCACCTTTCACGATTGAGTAGTGAAATGATAGTGCCACTGTTCAAGAGGTGGGGTCTCAAAAAGCCAATGTTGAAAATTTGGAGTGAAAATACCAAGAAATGCATGGGGTGTTAAGGTTTCCAACCATACACCCATCCTGTAGAGACTGACAGGTATAGGGGGAGTAACTTGGGTTAGTCGACAGTAATGTTCGCAGCACTCTACCCCACCTCCCCACCCTATAGCCACTGACAGGCACTGAGGTTGCCTCAGGTTCTGTCACCCTAACATTCACCCCATTCTTCTATATTGCACCCATCTCAGCTTATTTCCTTGTGAAACTGGGTAAGCATAAGGGCTGATGACCCCAAAGCTCACCCCGACACCTGTCGGTGTCTTCAGGGTGGGGTGAGGTGGAATGGCATAAATGTTATGGCCAACCACCCCAAAGTCCCCCCCAATGCCTTTCGGTCTCTGCGGGGGGGGTGTTACTTCAGTACTTCATTGCCATTCCTATTATGCATCTGTCCAACTCCTACACTACCAATGCCAATGCCAGCAAGCCAATATTTGGCATTGACAAACGCTTGTTTAAAAACAGTTTTGTTGTATGTCGTAGGCAGTGAGACAATTGATGGACACAGACACAGACTGAAGAGGTGGTAAAGGCTTACTATTGCCAAGCCAAGTTTTTATTTTCCAGAATAATAAAACAAATAAAATTAACAGTGGACTTGGTACAGAAAATAAATCCAACTACACAAAAATTCAGGTAAATCAAAATACTCTGTTTTCTGAGGTAATCACAGAATAAGGCCATAACAGACATAGACTGGGTCTGTAAGGACAATGCAGACCTTTCCACCTTGGATCAGTAACAATCTGATCCCACAACAAATCTGAAGATGACACCCAGATGAGCTCCCTTTATACATGGGAGCAATCAGGTGACCACCTCAGGCTCCTCCCCAAATCACTTTGCAAGACAAATCGGCTTTATTATGTGCCGTTATTATTTTCTACAATCACAATAATATTTTATACATAAAAATCATCCCAAAATATAATTCTAGAAGGAATTTGTACAGGAAAAAAGGAAATAAAACAAACAATTCGGGTTGGCCGCCCTCTGCTGTTCACAGCATAACTATGGAGGCAGTGGACTGCTGGCTCCTAAGTAAACACTTGGAGCATCAGGAGTAGGTAGCTGCAGTGAACAACCGTTTTTGAGGGCACTGGTAAGCATATACCTTCTAAATTTCATATTGTAAGGGATAATAAAAGAAGAAAATGGAAGTGATTTCAGACAGTTATTTTATAAATTGTGCATTATTTGTCCATAAGATCCATTCTCTTTCAGCAAACACCTTGTAGCACAGACAAACTGAACGATATATTACTGAGAGTACCTCTGAGACAGTCACTCGTTTAATCTGTGCTACTGTGACCTTTGCTTAGTCAACCAGATTATATTGTACACTTTTTCCAACTTAGAAATTTCCTTACAGAAAAACAAAATCATTCGAGAGCATTACCGGGGGCACCCAGGCATCTCAGCCTAGCAACAAGGTTCCCAGGGATTGGGCGACAGGGCAGACTATTTTACAATCCTTTTTTCAGTCTGCCACGGCCCCAAACATACAATAAGGAATATTTCTACAATTCTGAAGTCTCCCTTACTTCTCACTAGTGCGAGGGGGAACAGCAGGGCAGAATGCGGTACTTCTTGCACTCGCAAAATGGAGCTTCATGTGGGGCTATCTGCTATGTAACCCATGAAATGCTGCCCAAAATACACTCCTGCTACACCCTCTTCCTACTCTGCTGGGCATACTTTTAATTTACTACTGATGTGTGTGCATCACCAGCGTAACTGCACCCCAACTTTTCTGACACAAGGACACAAGAATACCAATTTCAAAACAGTACCCTCTCTTGGGGGGGGGGTATTTTTAGAACTGAAACTCTGATTAAAACACTTGCTGAAAAAGAGAATGAAAAGGTAAAGTTAAAGAAGAGAGCCTGTTTTCCAGGTGGCCGGCCTGGAAAAAGGAGAAGACAAAGGAGAAAGGGTATAGTACAGCAAAGGGTGCTACTGCAGTAGACTTAAAGGCAAGGTGAAAAGCAAGTTTTTTCGTAGGGGTCACCAGCACTCTTTCACATTGTACTACTGCATCAAGCTGCTCTATGGCGTATACCCACATTCTAATGTACTAATCTTGTTCCAGTTGCATTAAGACCAAATTATCTCAGAACCAGTTTATTTGAGAAAAGCTCTGCTGTTCTTAATAATGTGGTATACATTCTCTGTTTCTTTTCATTGTGTGATCATATATTATATTATGAAATTGTGTGTTATTGTATAAATTGTATTTTCTTTTCATATTGAATTTTTTCTTTGTGTTAAAACTGTGGTATGATTGAACGTGTGCTAGACACTATTGCTAATGACTTTGGTATGACAGAATGTGTGCTACACACCATCGTTAGTGACTGTAATATTACTGAACATGTGCTAGACACCGTTGTTAATGACTGTGGTATGACAATGTGTGAAAGACACCATTGTTAATGACTGTGGTATGACAATGTGTGCGAGACACCATTGTTAATGACTGTGGTATGACAATGTGTGCGAGACACCATTGTTAATGACTGTGGTATGACAATGTGTGCGAGACACCATTGTTAATGACTGTGGTATGACAATGTGTGCTAGACACCGTTCTTAATGACTGTGGTATGACAATGTGTGCAAGACACCATTGTTAATGACTGTGGTATGACAATGTGTGCGAGACACCATTGTTAATGACTGTGGTATGATTGATTGTGTGATAGACACCACTGTTAATGAGCCACCACTGTACTGTTTTCCTAAATAAACTTGAAACTTGATGAACTGTAGCACACCAATTTCCACTTTTTACTAGTTTTTCACTAATGTGGAGTTTTTTTTATATCAGAATTTGCTGCTGCTTCTCTAATTACATATAAGGATATGGAAGAAGATCTAAAACCTGAATCTGATGATGAATCATATAAAGAAGAAGAAAAATGCAAAAATCCACCCAGGAGTAAATCACATGAAGAAGAAGAAAACTGGAAGATAAAAGAACTCAGTATAATCTCTAAAGTGGTAACTGCCACTATCAGCAGTAAAAACAGGAGTCGACTGAATGAGCCTGTCAACATAACATTTAAACAGTTACCGGTAAATCAAAGGAACTGCTTGTTTTCGTATTTGTATGGCATATTGTATTGAAAGTTCTCACTATAAGGTTACCCCCCAATATAATATAGAGAATACTAGATGGGCAACAATGCACAACCACTGTGTTCTGCCACAAAGGGATTTTGATTCCCTGTGACCTCAAGAGAGAAGCTCAAGAGGTCCATGGGAATCAAAACCCCAGGGTGGCAAAACACACTGATTATGCATAAACTTGCTCATCATGTATTTTCTATAGGACCCGATATTCAAAATTGCACCTGGCAATGGCAGTGCATACTGTAATAGTCATTCACAATGCTGTGAATGACTATTACAGCACGCATTGCTGCCCATTGGTCCATAGTGTGGACCAATGAGCTTGCAGCACATACTGTAAGCTGTCATTCTGCGAGCAGCCATGGGGGGGAGGAGCTGGATGGGCTGGGAGTCCTGTGTGGGTGGGGGGGGTGCCACTGGACTTCCAGGAAAAGTACGAAAGACTATTTTGGGTGATCAGGGTTGCTGGATGAGGAGGAGGGTATTACTAGACCACCAGGGTGTTTCGAATTAAGATTTCACGTTGATCAGGGATATGGGCAGAGAGGGTACCACTGGATCACCAGGGTGTTTGCAGTAAATTTCACATCAATCAGGGATACGGACAGGGAGGGGTACCAATGAATCACTGAGGCAATATTATATCAACAGTACGGGCAATCAGTGATACGGGAGGAGGTTACCACTAGACCACCAGGGCAGGTGATGGGAACTTGTGCATGGTGTTGGGGAGTTGCCCCGAAGGCTGGTGGCTGCTGCATTGTGCCCTGCACTACAGCAGCCTGCCTGTGGGTGGCTAGCACTTAAGCCATTTTATACAGGCTCAACTTTGTGTCCAAGAATGCGATACATCTCTGGGCTGTGCCGGCAGATACGCCGCATGTCCCAGGCTGAATATCAGGATGTGCTGCATATACATGGGCACGTCCCATGGAGATGTGCCACAAACATTATCTTTGCACCCTGGCACATCTGGAATTACACTGTGCAATTCCCCCTTATGAATATTGCCATGGGGTGCATTTCTGGGGTTGCACTGGTGCAACTCCTTTGAATATCTCAGTCATAGTGTATAGCATTATGTGAAATGTGTGCATTTTTTTCTTTCATAACTGAAACTGGTTTGTGCAGTCTCTAGAGATTCTAGAATGCTGTTCTACCACACAAGGGTACAATCACATTCCATAAAAACTGAACTCTGGTACAACAGCATTTTGAAAAAGTTGCATTTCTATACAGAATAATGCTCTGCTATACACGATAATGCTATATCTACTCACAGGTCAACAAATCCCACTTCAGTGTTAGAGGGCCCACTGTGTCCACAAGAGGGAGAGGGGAAGGGGGGAAAAGGGAAATTGTTTAACCAGGAAAGGCATACTAATCCGCAGCTTGTTTCCAAGAATGACCTGAGAGCACAAGGAAGGTAAGTGACTTGCTCAGGGTCACACAGTGTGCAATTGGGGATTGACGGGATTCAAACCCAAGTTTCCGCCCAGTGCCCTTAACCACTATGATATACTGCCTCCCTGCCACAAGGGTTACTATAGTGGCAGACTATGGCATCACCCACTCCAAACTAGTATGTGCTGTCATCAGCATCACTTCCTGTGCCCTGGCTTCCTGAGCAATGACAACTCAGGCTTGCTTCCAAAAACAGAACTGGGTGCATGTGCACTGCCCCTGTATTGCCATTGAGTGTGGAACATTTCCACCCACTGGCTGGTAAGGGTTATATAATTCTTCTCTGCTCAGCAGCAGCTTGTAGGGACAACTTGGGGGGGGGGGGATTTCAAACAGCCAAGTCCACTTTTCAGACATGACTGCCAAAATCCATCCTGGAAGTTAGCCTCTGAAGAAGAACCGTTGTAGGTCCAAAACATGATAGGCGCTTGTCTGCACTGTTTGCTGTTTTAATGCCGTTCTTGGGTAGGTGTGTGCAGGGAACCTGAAATAGATTACTATGAAAAGCTGGTCTACCTGCCAGGATGGAATTCCACAGTAGTGTCTGAAAAATGAACACAATTTCCGTAATTGTGGCAGAAATTGCTGTAAACTGCAAGAATCATCATAAATACATTCAAATGTCAATGAATAAGCCACAGACATTTCCATGCATTTGCATGGAATGCAGCATGCATCTGAAATACAGATTCCAAGTACTGTGTTCACATCTTTGAAAATGCCACCCCATGTTTCCAGTATTAACTGTAAGGGGTAAATTGCCACATTTGGGAGGGGGAAGTGCTTCAGCTGTTCACTTTTCATTAAAATCTAGATCCCAGGATAAACTAGAATCATCATCTTCATATACTCAGCCAGGAAATTGTCAGAAAATGTCTAGCAGTTTGCTTACCTGTGGGAGTTGTCAACTGAAACTAAACAATTATTAAAAAAAACAAGTTTTAAATGTATTTGCACTACCAAATTCTAGAATATTTCTTACAAGTATGATTTTTAACTTTCCTGCAAAATAAAACAAGCAATAATACTTTCTTACCCTTGTGTCCAGAGCGGGAATGCTAATAAACGAAGGGTGTCGCTTTCTGGAAAACTACAGGAACAGATGGCTTCTGGTCTCAAGAGGGCTGTGAAACGATAAACAGCACAGAAACAGATGACATAACCTGCCGGTGTACCCATCTAAGCAGCTTTGCTATATTGATGGCTCACTATGAAATCGAGGTAGGTGGTCTCTGTTCAGATTTGGTATAAAAAAAGCACATAGCCTGGTAGCTCAGTGGCATCACATTGCCCAGTATCGTGGGAGACAGGTGTTCAGAAGCAGTTGCAGATCTTTTACTCTTCAGGCCCACAGAGATGACATGTTTTGTGGGGAAGTGGATGCTGTCACTCTTCTGGGCAGATGGCCTAGCACGCCTGTCCAAGCAGTGCCCCTTGAAACTGGTTCCTGAGTTGGCGTTCTCAGCCTCAGAAGAGAATGCTCACGTGCGCTCCATGTGTCATGATGTGGCTAGAGAGTAGGTGAGGGATAAAGGTTGGAAAATGGGGAGTGTATTAATGAAACAATCTTCCCCAAATGACAAAGGCTGATGGTATCAGTGGATACTGATCATACCTTTACACTTACATGTAACAAGTATTTTGAGGGCTGGCCCGCCAGCAAAGCAGTATCACTACCACTTGTGACACTCACTAGCCAGGTTCAGGAATGAGCCTGGAGTGTCAGAGAGTCATCAGGAGGCAGCATGAGCATCCATCTGGACTGTTCTCCTCCTCCGAGGGGGGTGGATGGTTGAGCCCAGCGTGTGCCTGCCAGTGGATCCTGGGAGTATGCTACCAGCTCAGGACCATTTAGATAGGGCAGAGATGATGGCGGACATATGTAAGGCACATGCAGAAATGCATGTGCCTCGCACTGATGTTACTGTACATCTGTGTCTCCAGGGAGCAACTATAAGGTGGAAAACAACCCTCGCCCCAGCTGCACTGTAAATCTACTACTCTCCAGCCAAACAATGCTGCCAGGATAGGCCTCAGATGAAACATAGAAACCTAGACTTTGATAGCAGATAAGGATCGCTTGGCCCACCTAATCTGCCCATTTCCATACCTACTGGATAAGCTGCAGATCCTAGTTAACCAATGGCCTATTTCTTCCTACCCCCCAAAAAGGTTTGTCTTACGTCTGTCCCATGCATTCTGAAATTCCCCCACTATTTTGGACCCCATGACCTCCTCAGGAAGGCTGTTCCATGTGTCCACCACCCTCACTGTGAAAAAAATATTTCCTCACATTAGCCCTGAGCCGTCCCCCCTGAGCACATCTCTTTTTCTGAAGGATGCTACCCTCTTGGACTTTGCTAATTCCCTTGAGGTACTTAAAAGTTTCTATCATGTCCCCCCCACCCTTCTTTCCTCAAGGATATACATATTAAACTCCTTTAGTCTCTCCTCATATGGCTTCTGCTGCAGACCCTGCACCATTTTAGTTGCCCTCCTCTGGACTGCCTCCATCCTGTCTAAGTCCTTGCAGAGATGGGTTCTCCAGAACTGGATGCAGTACTCTAAATGGGGTCTCACCAACTATCTGTAAAGAGGGATAACAACTTCCTGTTTTTTACTGGTGATGCCTATCCCTATACATCCCAGTATCCCCCCAAGCCATTCCTACTGCCTTATCACATTGCTTGTTAACCTTTAGGTCATCTGATATGATTGCCCCCAGGTCCCTTTCCATTTTTGTTGTTACTACCCCCCCACCACCACCACTGTGTACACTTCCCCTTGGTTTTTGTTTCCCAGGTGCATTACTTTGCAATTCTTTGCATTGAATTCAAGCTGCCATACTTCAGACCATTTCTCCAACCTTGTCAATTCCCTTCTCAGCCTCCCCCCCCCATGTATCAACCCTGTTGCAAATCTTTGTGTCATCTGCAAAGAGGCATACTTTTCCTCCCAGTCCCTCTGCAATGTCACTTATAAAGACACTAAAAGGTCCAGACCAGTACTAAACCTTGCAGTACCCCACTAGTAACCCCTCTTTCTTCAGAGTGGACTCCATTTACTATTACCTTCTGTCTCCTGTTGTCCAACCAATGTTTTACCCAGGCTACCACCTTGGGACCCGCTCCCAGGCTGGCTAATTTGTTTATTAATCTTTTGTGTGGGCCTGTGTCAAATGCCTTGCTAAAGTCTAGGTAGGCCACACATGTCCACAGCCCCTCCCTGGTCTACTACTTTGGTCACCCCATCAAAAAAATTGATTAGATTTGTCTGACATGACCTTTCAGCTGTGAATCCATACTGCCTTGGGTCCTGTGCCCCACTGCCCTCTAGGTCCTTAACAATTCTTTCTTTCTTTCAGAATTCAGAAGTGATTCCATCATTTTCCCTATCACTGAGGTCAAACTGACAGGTCTGCAGTTTCCTGCCTCTGTCTTGCTCCCACTTTTGTGAAGGGGAATCACATCCACCCTCCTCCAGTCCTCAGGTACCACAACATCCTCCCATGATTTGTTAAAAAGGGTAGTCAGTGATGTCACTAGTTCTCCCCTTAGTTCTTTTAGAATTCTGGGGTGAATCCCATCAGGCCCCATTGCTTTGCCCACCTTCAGTTTTAGGAGTTCTTTCAGAACTCTTTCTTCTGCAAAAGGACTGGGGTCGACCCCCCACCATCCAGAGTACTTCCACTGATTGAATTAGGTACCTCCCCCTCCTCTTCTTTTGTGAATACTGAGCAGAAGTATTCATTCAGGATCCCTGCTTTTTCACTGTCCCTCTCTGCCCACCCACCATCCCCTTTATTCAGCCTCACTACCCCTCCCCTTGTCTTTCAGGTGGAATCAAGATGTATCTTCGTCACTCCTTTGGGAGCCCTGCTCCAGGGGGTGAGCTATGTGGCCTCTGTCCTAGGCAGCTGGGGGATGGGAATGGTTGATAAAGGTTAAAGCCCCACCTGAAACAAGGAGGAAAGGTAAAAAAAAAGTATTTTGAAGACAAAGGGATGACAGGATAGTCCAATTTAGTTGATGGAAGGAGGGAGATCTCAATAGCACTCAATAGACCAAATTGTATTGTTTCTTTCTTAAACATGTGAATATTTATGTACAGCATGTATGTTATAGTATATATTGCATTGAATTTACTAGAATGTTGATTTTAATTTTTTGATCCAGCACACCTCCTTGCTTGCAAAGTCACCTGGTGCCATAGATATCGGAAGTGCACTTAATGAGTGAATTAACAAAAAAGGTACCTCTCACCTTAAACTCTTTCCTAAATACAGTGGGGGGTCCAGAACACACATTAGATCTAATCAATCTTCGCGAACAGCAAGAGGAAGGATCTGCTGTTATAACTATACTTCTCTACTGAGACTAAAGGACTAGAACCCTACTACTGGGACCTTCAATTTAGGGTAAAAACAAAACAAGCATTTGTCAATGCCAAACATTCGCTTGCAGGTATTTGCAGTGGTGTGTGGCATGTATGGTGCTTTAACCTAATGCCTTGTGCAATTGCTAGTATTTGCACAATAAATTGTCATCATGACCTTTTTGTTACCCCCATTGTGCGCTACATAGGCAGAAACACGTTCTGGGCAGGATGTGAAAAATGACAGCTGTACTGCTCATAAGGAAGTGTGGTAAAATGGCAGTGTTGAAAATCTGGAGTGGAAATATTGAAAATTAGCAAAGCTAGGGCGTGCGTGGGAACTGTGCAATGCAGCTCGTAAAAGAGTCATTGTTAGAATTTTTCACCAAATTGTCAACATTGGCATTTTAAAACCTCTGCTAATGAACAGTGTCACTTGTGATTGTCTTACTGTGTGCCATAAATTGATTTTGCACACCGAGTGCTCATTGTGCACTACATGAAGTGGCTCGTCTTGGGCAGGATGTGAAAATGACAGCTGTACTGCTCACTTAAGGAGGTGTGGTAAAATGGCAATGTTGAAAATGTGGAGTGAAAATATTGAAAATTCGTGAACTTACAAGCTATGAATCTGCACAATGCATCAGAAACACAGTTATTTTAGGAATGTGTTCACCAAATTTTCAACATAGCCATTTTAAGATCTCTGCTCATGAACAGTGACACTGTGATTTAATGTGTCCCATACACTGAGTTCACACAGTGACTGTGCCATGCATTGTGTGCTACATGGGGCGGAAATACGTTTTGGGCAAGATGTGAAAAAATGACAGCTGCAGTGCTCATAAGGAGGTGTGGTAAAATGGCAATGTTGAAAATCTGGAGTGAAAATATTGAAAATTTGCAAATTTACAAGCGTGTGTAGGAACTGCGCAACGCAGACTCGTAAAACAGTCATTTTTAGGAATTTTTGCACCAAATTTTCAGCACAGCCATTTTAAGACCTCTGCTCATGATCAGTGTCACTGTGATTTTCTTAATGTGTCTCATACATTGAGTTCGCACACCGACTGCGCCATTGTGCGCTACATGGGCAAAAACACATTTTGGGCAGGATGTGAAAATGACAGCTGTACTGCTCATTAGAGGTGTGTAAAATGGCAATGTTGAAAATCTGGGTGCAAATATTGAAAATTCGGCGTATGGCGTGCGTGGGAACTGGCCTAACGCACGTCAAAACAGTCATTTTAGAATTTTCACCAAATTTTCAACATAGCCATTTTAAGACCTCTGCTCATGAACAGTGTCACTGTGATTTTCTTAATGTGTTCCATACATTGATTTACAGCACACCGACAGCGCCATTGTGCGCTACATGGGCTGAAACTCATTTTGGGTGAGATGTGAAAAATGCCAGCTGTACAGCTCATAAGAAGGTGTGATATAATGGCAATGTTGAAAATCTGGGGTGAAAATATTAAAAATTTGCAAACTTACGAGCCTGCGTAGGAACTGCGCAACGCACGCTCGTAAACAGTCATTTTTTGGAATTTTTACAACAAATTTTCAACATGGGGTTTTTGGGACCCCTTCTCATGAATGATGTCACTGTCATGGTGTTATTCGAGCCCAAAGGGTGATTTCACGCGAGTGCCTGCGAAATCACCCTTCAGGCCCAGTAACTCCATGTCCAGTGACATTATTCATGAGAAAGGGTCAAACCCATGTTGAAATTTGGTGCAAAAATTCAAAAAATGAATGAAGATATGCAATAAAGTTGAAAACCCCCATCTAGCCCATTATACAGCTTACGGCATTTCCTCAGTTGCGGTCGGCTTTGAAGAGTGCAGATGTGTTCCCGGTCCACCGAAGATCATCGCGCCAGAGTCTGGAGGTAAGTATGGGGTGAGGGGGTGTGGGGAGGCTGGAGTGCGCAGTGGGTGGGTGCGGTTGTGGGGGAGTGGGAGGCAGCGCGTGGGACCGTTTTTTCTTTACGGAAAAAAACGACGATGTGGGACGTTGCCACGCTGGGTGGGCTCAGCATGGCAGAAGATGTGGGGCGAGGGCCGGCGGTGGATTGGGCACCCCGTCGGCAAAACACAGCGGAGGTTTGCCGCGCTGGGTTGGGCTCCCAGTGGCAGCAGGATGGCTTTAGGGGCCGTGAAGCCGACGGGGATTGGCACCCCATCGGCAAACAAAGTTTAGGCTTGGGGGTGGCGTGGCGCTGGGGAGTGTGATGCAGGGGGAGGCCTGAGGCGGTGCTCACATGAGCGCGGTGTTCTGCTTTGAAGCAGAGGAACACGCTGTCCTCAAACTCCTGCACCCATTGGTGCAGGACTGCCACGCCTGCTCAAGGAGCAGTGCGTTGGGTGAGAGGCACACCTCCAAGTGTGCTACTCTCCCAAACGCTCTCCGCATGCACTGCAGTTTAACGAAAAAAGAGTTAGTGTGTTTGTCTGAGTTGGCCTAAGTGAATTGTAATCTGTGCAATTATCTAGCTGTAGGAGGACCTGTAAAGTAGAGGGAGTGGCTTATCTAGAAGGAAGCTAGGTGTGTTGAATTTAAAAACTAACCTAGATAGCTTCTATCTGGGAACAGCAAGAGGAGAGAGCTGCTGTTCTAACTATACTTCTCTACTGAGACTCTATTGCCCTCCTCCACTCCAGACCCTTAGCTAGTTCTCCTTTTATAGGCACAGGATTTGACTGACAACAGGAACTTCCTGGTTGGGAACAGGAAGGCAGTGATCACGGAGCCACAAAAGATTCACCATCCTAGAAGGAAAATAGTAGTTCTATGACCCCCCCCCCTCGCTGCTGGAGGTCTGACTCTGAGCAAGTAAGGAGACTACTGAGAAATATAGGAATTTCTTGTCTCAGAACAGGAAGATCAGGAGCTTAAAGGGCATGGAGGCAGTAAGTAAGTAGGGAGAAAAAATAAAATAAAATACATAAATAAACAGAGGAAAGAGTAAGTATTCAAAACAATAGTTAAGGGGACAGAAATAAGACATGATGGGAGTGGTGCAGTGCTGTGGCTGTGGAGCAGCAGTCTTCCAGGAGACATTCTGGAGGATGCAGTGTTGTCCCATCTGCAGGCACCTCTCTGGGCTGAGGGGGGAGGAGGTTGCTCATCTCCAGGCTGTGTCGGCCAGGATTTGGGGAACCTCCTCTCCCAGGGAACACCAAGGTGACCACCGTTGCCTCAGAGGTTGCTAAGAAAGAGGAGCAGGTGGACTACAGTGGGCTCAGGGAGGGTGAGGGTGGTGGAGCAGAGGCACATCCCTCCAGTTGTACCTCTCCACATTTCATATGCCGTTCTGGCAAAATGTGGTTCCTCTATGGAGGCACCCACAGTGAAGACCAAGGAGGATGCTGGGAACTTCCACAAATGCAGCCCACAGGAGAATGGCATGGGACCCCACAGGAGAAGGAAACAACTCCTGGTGTGGGACTCCATTGTTAGGAGGGTAGAACTGGGGGAGGATGGGGAGAGGAAGGTAAGGTGCCTGCCTGGCACCATGGCTTGGAGGGACAAGGAGCGAATCCTCAGGATCGCGGGAGCAATTGCATGGGAGAGGGAGCTGGATGTCATTGTCCACCTAGGAACAAATGACATGGCTGGGAAAGGGATCAGAGAAGTGCAGAAAGAGTTTTTGGAGTTGGGGAAAGGCCTTAGACAAGTAGCACGCACAGTAACCTTCTCAGAGGTGCTGCCCATCTATGACATGGGTGAGGCTAGGGTGCTCCACACCATGGGATTTAATCAGTGGTTGAAAAACTGGTGCAGAGCACAGGGGGTTGGCTTCTTTGGGGACTGGGGATCCACCTGGAGTGATGCAGGCCAATACTGGCATGATGGTCTGCATCTGTCCAGGAGGGGAACCAGGATCCTAGGTGATGGGTTTAGATGCTTCATTGGCAAGCATTTAAACTAGCCAAGGGAGAGGCACTAGAAAGGAGAGAATTTCTAGCCCCCCCAAAAAATCAAGGTAGTTATAGAGTAAATACCAAGATAGAGACATCGATAGGGAGAAGGGCAAGGATAAATGGAAAAAAATTACAAAGGCAATAAGGACAGGGATGGGCCAAAAAGGGGCAAGACCATCAATAAATGGAGAGTAATGAGTACCAATGCCCATAGTCTGGGCAACAAGCTTCCTGAACTGGTGGCCTTGATGGAAGAGGGATGCCTGGATATCATAGCAGTCACAGAAACATGGTACACAGAGAACCATGACTGGGATGTTACCATACCAGGGTACACAACCTACAGGAGTGACAGGGAGGGTAGAAGAAGGGGAGTAGCTCTCTATGTAAGGGAAGAGATATAAGCAATGGAACAAAAGGGCAAACAGGCAGGAGAGGAGGCACTGAGGGTCACCTTAGAGACTGGAAATGGCACCACAGTCACACAGGGATTGTGTACAGACCCCCATTTCAGGGGGAGGGAATGGACAAGGATATGATAGAAGGCATCCTTAGGATGGCAGAGAAAGGGAAGATACTGTTGATGGAGGACCTAAATATGCCAGATGTTAACTAGAGCACCTTTGCTGCAGCCACATCAAAGAGCAGGGCCATTCTTGATCCCCTCAGACAGCTAATGTTGGAATCCACTTGGGAGGGAGCAATCTTAGACCTTGTACTCTCAAATGGAGACTGAGAGGATCTCAGATCAAGAAGTGGGTAGCCATCTGGGAACAAGTGACCACCAAACACCAAAACGTGAAGGTACTGGACTTCAGGAGGGCCGATTTTGTCAAAATGGGAGCGTGCCTCAGAAAAGCACTAGCAAACAGGCAAGAAGGTGGGGTGGAGCAACAATGGGGAAACATCAAAACTGTCATCACAGAGGCAACAAGCCTTTGTGTGAAGCAGATAAACAAATCAAAATGAAAGAAAAAAACACTATGGTTCTGAAAAGAAGTGGCGGGGAAGGTTAGGGAGAAAAATATAGCATTCAGGAAGTATAAGGAAACACAGAAAGAGCAGGGCAGAGAACTGTACCAGTTAAAGCAGAAGGAAGCAGGGAAGACAGTCAGAATAGCAAAGGCCCAAACCAAGAAAAAGATAGCCAACTCAGTTAAGAAAGGGGATAAAACCTTTTATAGGTACATTAGGGAGCATAGAAAGACTAAGGCAGGGATACCGAGACTGAATAAAGAGGAGGGTGGTTGGGCAGACAGCGACAATGAAAAAGCAGGGATACTGAACGAATACTTCTGCTCAGTATTCACAATGGAAGAGGAGGAGGTGATACCTAATCCAGTCAATAGAAGCACTCTGGATAGTGGGGTTGATATTAGTCCTTTCACAAAAGAAAGGGTTCTGAAAGAATTCCTAAAACTGAAGGTAGATACAGCAATGGGGTCTGATCAGATTAACCCCATAATTCTAAAAAGAACTAAGTGAAGAACTAGTAACACCACTGACTACACTTTTTAATGGGTACATGACAACTCGCTCCCATCAATTCGCTCCATCCAGATTCGCTTCCGACAACTCGCTCCCGTTAAGCTCGCGCCTATTCAAACTCACTTCTTTACAAATTCACTCCCACTTCTGCTGTGACAGTCCCCTAACCACACATTACATGCAGCCGAAGCTTACAGAATCATTTTAATTGCTTCATTGCAAGAGCTGCAATGTACACAATCAAATGTAATGTAACAGCTACAGCAGCACTGTAATTACTTAATTGCAATGTTCCCTAGTCAACTATAATGTGAGACCTATCAGCAGTTAGTTTCTGCTTTTAATCCTCCTCCCTGCTACCTGCAGGTTTGCTTACTTGTTATCTCCTGCTATATGGCTTTCCATTTTCTTACCTGAGAGAGATAGAAGAAGAAGCTGGTCAACGAGTGTAATTTTATTTACACTCATCACATGCACGGCTTCCAAAGGAAAGCAATCTGGCAGTGTGAGAAAGCAGTTCAGAAACCCAAAGGTTGTAACGCCAGAGTGTACACCACCAGTTATGATGAGCCAACAATAATTTATAGATTCAGTGCACACACTCATGCCCCAGACCCTGCAGCAGTTGAAAAGGGAGAGGCAATAAATTTGGCAAAGCAGCGTGCTGCAGAAACGCAGGACAGCACTACACAGGTACTAATTCATGCCAAACAAAATGTGTCATTGACTGCTCAAGGCAAATTAGTTAACAGGAATCTTAAAATGCACAATTCAGAGGGTCCGTGTGCATGGCACACCACCAAACCCTAAAGACCTTGTGGCGCTTGTAATACCAGACAACAATAAAACTTACAAACAGGACTCTGGCAATGTGCCCATCAATTTTCTGATCTGCAGCAATGGCCCTTCTGCAGGCCACATATTGATATTTGGCACTCACAGTTACTTGTGATTACTAGAGACAGCAAGAAACTGGTATGCAGATAGAACCTCTAGTATTGCCCTACCACTGTTCCATCAAATGTACGTTATCCTGGGAGAAAGGTTCGATAATATACAGCCAGCAATCTATGCTCTGCTGCCTGGCAAGAGAAGAGAGACATAAGAACATATGCTGCAGGCATTAAAATACCTTAATCATAACTTGAATCCACAGTTCATTATGACCGACTTTGAGAGAGCATCAATCACAGCTTTTCAAAATGTGTTCCCCAATGCCAAACAAACACGCTGTTTTTCCCATCTTACACAATGTATCTACAGGAATATTCAGTCTGAAGGATTGACTAACGAGTATGCCCAAGATGCAGATTTTGCTCTCAAATGTAAATACTTGCCAGCTTTGTCATCTTACCCCCCGGACCGAGTGAAACCAAGATTTGAAGAAATCACCGATGAAGCCCTAAATATTTTTCCCCCAGAGCTTGAGTCTTTAATAGACTACTTTGAAGACACTTGGGTGGGAAGAAGGAATAGAAGAGGCACTGGCCGTATGCAACCTCTGTACAGTATAGATCTGTGGAACCACTCTGCCAGTGTCAGAGACAGACATGCCAAAACTAATAATGTTGTGGAAGCCTTTCATGAAAGGATGGTGTGGTACCTGACAACTGGAGGAGGGCAGATGTGATTCCCCTTCACAAAAGTGGGAGCAAGACAGAGGCAGGAAACTACAGACCCATAAGTTTGACCTCAGTGGTAGGGGAAAATGATGGAATCACTGCTGAAGGAAAGAACTGTTGATTACCTACAGGCCAGTGAGGCACAAGACCTAAGGCAGCATGGATTCACAGCAGGAAGGTCATGTCAGATGAATCTGATCAATTTCTTAGACTAGGTGACCAAAGTAGTAGACCATGGAGGGCTGTGGACATGGCCTACCTAGACTTTAGCAACACATTTGACACAGTCCCACACAAGAGGTTAATAAACAAATTAGCCAGCCTGGGAGTGGGTCCCAGAGTGGCTGGACAACAGAACACAGAGGGTAATAGTAAATGGAGTCCACAGTGAAGAAAAGGGGGTTACTAGTGGGGTACCGCAGGGTTCAGTACTGGGGCCAGTCCTTTTTAATGTCTTTATGAGTGACATTGCAGAGGGACTGGAAGGAAAAGTATGTCTCTTTGCAGATGACACAAAGATCTGCAACAGGGTTGATATGCAAGGTGGGGTGGAAAGAATGAAAAGGGACTTGGCAAAGTTGGAGGAATGGTCAAATGTATGGCAGCTTAGATTCAATGTCAAGAAGTGCAAGGCAATGCACCCAGGAAACAAAAAAAACAGGAAAAGAGTACACAGTGGGGGATGAGATACTGACAAAACCAAAAATGGAAAGGGATCTGGGCGTAGTCATATCAGATGACCTAAAGGTGGGCTAGCAATGTGAGAAGGCAGTAAGGAGGGCTGGGGGGATACTAGAATTCATAGGGAGCGGCATCACCAGTAGAAAATAGAAGTTGTTGGCCCTCTGTACAGACAATTGGTAAAACCACATCTGGAGTACTGTGTACAGTTAAACCCCATCTCCGCAAAGACATAGACAGGGTGGAGGCTGTCCAGAGGAGGGCAACTAAAATGGTGCAGGGTCTGCACCAGAAGACATGAAGAAAGACTAAAGGAGCTTAAGATGTATAGCCTCGAGGAAAGGAGGGAGAGGGGGGACATGATAGAAACTTTCAAATACCTCAAGGGAATCTACAAAGTCCAAGAGGGTAGTATCTTTCAGAAAAAGAGATGTGCAAGAACAAGGGGGCACAATTTGAAGATAATGGGGGGATGGCTCAGAGGTAATGTGAGGAATTATTTCTTCACAGAGAGGGTTGCAGATGCATGGAACAGCCTTCCTGAGGATGACATAGAGTAAAAACAGTGGGGGAATTCAAGAATGCATGGGACAGACATAAGGCAGTTCTAGTGGGGGTAGGAAGAAGTAGGCTATTGATCTGCAGCTTATCTGTTAGGTAGGGAAATGGGCAGACTAAGTGGGCCAAGCGATCCTTATCTGCCATCAAATTCTATGTTTCTATGTTCTAGTGTTGTGCCCCTGTATCATGTATATCATGGCTGCCTCTGAACTCCCATCATGTCTCACAGTCAGCAATGTGGTTTGTTAATTCCCCTGAACTCACAATTTATTTCAAATGTGGTAATTTCTAATTTTATTGATGACACCATGATGAGGTATGATTTCCAGTTAGTGGAACAATACTGTAATGCATTCTCTTCCTTTGTACATACAGACATATGAAATTGCCAGCAGATACAGGCCTTTTAGCCTATTGAGTCTGCTCTAGTGTGCAGTAACCAGTCTATTAAACTTCAGCTGCCCCCCCTTTGCCCATCATTCCAATGTATTTCCTCCTACTTGTCTCCCCCCTCCCCAGTTTCCGCTCAGTTGTGGGCCTCCCTTTGACCCTGTCCCATCCCCTCTTAATGCTGCCCACTGGTCTCAGTGGTATCACCTCTTCAGGCAACGCATTCCACCCAGCCACCACCCTTTCCCTGAAATAGTGCCTCCTCATTTCCCTCCTGACTCTTCCTCCCTCCAGTTTTAGACTGTGTCTCCTGGTGACCCTTCCACCTTTAATCTAAACAAACCCTCAGTATTAATCCTGTTCATGCCCTTTAAGTACTTGAAGGTCTCAATCATATTCCCTCACTCCCTTCTATCCTTCAGGGAATACATGTTGAGCTCCCTCAGTCTCTCCTCATATGGTTTGTCTCCCAGTCCGAGGATCATTTTTGTCGCCTTTCTCTGGACCCCCTCCAGTAGCCTCATGTCATTTTTCAAACAGGTGCACCAGAACTGCATGCAGTACTCCAAATGCGGTCTCACCAGGGACCTGTACAGGGGCACAATGACTTCCTCTCTCCTAGTGGTTATTCCCCTGGTGACGCACTCCAGCGTTCTATCTGCCTTTGCCGCTGCACCTCTGCACTGTGCTGAGTGGTTCATATCCCCTGTTACTAGTACCTCCAAATCCTTCTCCTCCATTGAAATGGATAACTGAACTCCCCCAACCAGTAACTATTCCCAGAGTTTCTGGCACCCAAATGCATGACTTTACACTTCCTAGCGTTGAACCCCATTTGCCATGTGTCTGACCAACGTTCAAGTCTTGCCAGATCCTCTTGGAGTATTTTACCACCTTCTCCATTATCCAATTTTGCACAGATCTTTGTGTCATCTGCGAAGAGGCTGATCTTACTCATTATCCCACCTAATATGTCAGCAATAAACATGTTAAACAGCACCAGTCCTAGCATCGATCTCTGTAGGACCCCACTGGTTACAGCTCTTTGATGCCAGAGCTCTTCCCCAAGTACTACCCTCTGCTGCCTATCCTGTAACCAGCTCTCAGCCCCGGCAACCAGTTTTTCCCATGCTCCTAGGCTACTCAACTTTCTGGTCAGCCTTCCATGAGACACCGAGTCAAAGACTTTGCTGAAGTCCAGGTAAAGGACATCCACCGCATGGCCCTCATCCAGTGCCCATGTCACCCAATCAAAAAAGCCAACCAGGTTTGTCTGACACAATCTGCTTGAGACAAACCCATGTTGTCTGTAGTCCTAGAGACCATTCTCCTCCAGAAATCTAACCTGCCTCTCCTTAAGGATAGTCTCCATTAGCTTCCCCTCAGTGGTGGTAAGGCTCACACATCTGTAGTTCCCTGGTTCATTCCCAGGGCCCATTCTAATGGAGGAGCACCACATGTGCCATCCTCCTCTCCCTGGGCATGCACCCAGTAACCAGGAATATGTTGAACAAGTCCACCAATGGTCCCACCAGGACCTCTGCCAACTCCTTTAGGACCCTTGGATGTATTCCAACTGGCTCTAGGGCCTTATCCACTCACAGGGAGTTAAGGCCCTCTAAAACCCTGTCCGTTGGGATCTCCCCATGTGTAATCCCCTCTCCCCCTGTACCCACCACACCCTTTCCCCTGGGACATGGGCCCATCCCTCTCCCTGGTAAACACTGAACAAAAGTGTTTACTGAGTACGTCTGCCTGCGCTGACCCTTTTATGCCCACCCTCCATCTATCTTGATCCTTTCATGCTGATCCTTACTGCTTCTTTCCTTCATTATATACCTGAAGAAATCCTTTTGTCCCTTTCTCTGATCCCTGGGCCAGCCTCAGTTCCCTTGAGGCCTTGGTTGCCCTTACTAATATATTCATCTTTCTTGTGGCAAACAATATTGCATTCCCCTTTGTTATGTGCAAATAGCTTCCACAGAATGTCTTTTTTTAGATAACCTACATTACATCACATCAAGCACTTCCAATCTCTGGCTAAACACAGAATGTGTTCTCCAGTGTTCCCAAATTAATGGATCCCCCACTAACCCTTAATTTTGATACAAGTGGTTGTTAGTGTTGTCCCTGATAGCTTAACTATCCAGCAAACTGATGGTATTTCAAAAATACTTCCATTAGTTTCCAGACTGAGAATGTTGCTGTATCACCTGTCAGCCATACACCTGACATTCTCCTGTACTACCTCTTTTGAACTTAGTTTATTTTATTGGCTTTTATTCAGTGGATCTGGCTTGCATCATTGAGACCTGGCTGGATGAGAACTCCGGCCCTATTTTAGAGGCCACAATTGCAGCCGGTTACTCTGTGATTCACTGCCCGAGATTGGATCATGGGGGGTGCGGTTTGTTTTAAGACCAAATTGGGTCTCACAAGTGTACCAGTCAAGGAGGCTCAGTCATTCGAGTGTACCATGGTAGCAGGTGTAGGTTGTAGGATTGTTTTCATCTACCGTCCACCCGGGGATGGGGAAACAATTCCTTCAGGAAGTGGCAGACTTCATCATTGGCATGGCATTTGAGTCTCCCAGGTGATGGTCCTGGGTGACTTTAATGCCTGGGTCAATGACAAACTTTCGCAATTTGGACAACACTTCCTCCAGTTGATGACATCTCTGGGCCATACACAGATAGCTACCACTGCTACCCATAAACACGGTCACTCCCTTGACTAAGTTTTCCTCCTGGGAATTGAAGCCTTGGACTTGGGGTGGAACCAGTCAAATGGTCCGATCACTACACCGTGGGGTTCAATTTTAGCACACACCCCCTTGAAGGCCTACCCCTGTGGAGATGGTAAAGTATCGCCCTTTACGAGATGCTAGTTCTGAAGGCCTTATGGTGGTACTTGACCTATCGTCTCTTCTGACTGCAAATATTGACCCAGAGGACCTTGTGGTGGCCTATAATATGGTGATCATGGTGGCCCTGGATGTTGTTTCATCTGTCTGAGTTCATCCTCTCTCCCTCCACCCTCGGTTTCCATGGTTTGAAGGGACTTTGAGGGGGATACGGTGACAAGGATGAAGATTAGAGCATTGCTGGCGGAGATCTGCCCTTGATGCCGACTGCCTTAGGTTGATGGATCATTATCAAATCTATCAATCTGCAATCTCCCATAAGAAGGCAGAGTTCCTGTCCGGGGAGATTGCAGTCACTCAGAACCAACCAGCTCAGCTTTTTCAAACTGTGAACAGGCTGTGCAACCCAGTCTGTCTACAGGTTCAGAAAGCATTTTCACAAACAGAGTGTGATGAACTTGCTTGATTCTTTGCGACTAAGGTGGCCAACATCAGGGCAGCTCTCCAGTCAGCACACTCTATGGGTGTTGCTAGTGACCAGCACCTGGCTACTAACCTCCAGCTTATCTGGAGTACCTTAGACCGCCCGGAGATCATGGATGTTATGAGGATTGTCCAGAGTGCGTGCCCTACATACTGTAGTTTTGACCCTGGGCCAATTTCCCTGACTGTGGGTTGTATCAATTCCATCGGTCCAGTCTTTGCACAGACAGTTTGGTGCTCTTTGGAAACAGGTGAGTTTCCTAGCTCCCTGAAGGAGACAGGGGTAACACCACTCCTGAAGAAAGCTTCTTTAGACCCAAACTGCTATGTGAACTACAGACCAATTTCTAACCTTCCCTTTTTAGGGAGGGTGGTTGAGACGGTAGTGGTTGTACAGCTGGAGAGCCATTTGACCATCCATGACATCTACGCACCCCTACAGTCCGGTTTACGAAAGAGGCATAATACCGAGACATCACTGGTTTGGGTGCTCAATGATCTCCTGATGGCTAGAAATCAGAAGAACCATTCCAACTTGGTTCTTCTTGATCTCTTATCAGCGTTTAACACTGTGAACCATGGGGTTTTGTTTGACCGCCTGAGGTTCATCTGTGGCCTGTCAGGTACAGTCCTCAGCTGGTTTACATCTTTCCTCACCAGAAGAACTCAGAGGGTGATGTCCGGGATTTATTCTTTGGACCCTATCCCTCTATCTTGTGAGGTTCCTCAGGGATCGGTGCTTTCTCCCATGATGTTCGCAGTGTATATGCTGCCCCTCGGAGACATTGTAAGGAGGTATGGGCTGAGGTTTCAATGTTATGCTGATGATACCCAGCTCTACCTTTCTTTTGCACCTGCCCAGAATAGAGCTCTCTTAGTCTTTAATAACTGCCTAGCGGAAATCCAGGAGTGGATGGATTCGAGTAGGTTGAAGTTGAACTTGGGGAAAGACTGAAGTACTGGTTGTGGACCCAGGACGCCGGATGGGGGGAGTCAAGGGGGGTAAGTTTACCCTCTGGGCTTTTTCTTGGGGGTTTATCACTACCGGCCTCTGAAGAGGTGCGAAACCTGGGGGTAATTTTTGGCGAAGTGCTGACCCTGCATTCTCAGGTGTCAGCCGTCGCCAAGACCTCTTTTTTCCATCTAAGCAATATGGCCAGGGTTAAGCACCTTGTTCCATCCAGTGACCTTCCTACATGGGTTCATGCCTTTGTGTTCTTTCACTTGGATTACTGCAATGCCCTTTATCTAGGGCCATCTGGGGTAGAAATCCGCCATTTGCAGAAAGTGCAGAATGCTGTAGTTCGGCTTTTGATAGGAACCTCTCGGTTCTGTCATATTTTGCCAGTGCTGCGCGACCTGCACTGGCTGCCAGTTCAATGGTGGATTACCGTTAAAGTCAGTCGCTTGATTTATAAAGCCCTACATGGACTGGAGCTGGACTACCTGAAAGAGCTCCTGGTACCTTACCGCCCTGGACGATCACTCCGCTCAGCTGGCGAGGGGTTGCTTGAGATTCCAAGAGTATGTTTAAAATCTTCTGGGGCCCGGGCATTTATGCATGCAGCCCCTTCCCTCTGCAATGCTCTACCTTGCCAGTTGCATGAGTACATGACTGTGGAGGCCTTTAAACGAGACTTAAAAACTCATCTGTGGCACCAAGCTTTCGGGGACTGATTGATTGTGTATATTTATTGTAATTTTTAAATTCGTTTAGTTGCTTGTTTAGTAACTATGCTGCTGCAATTCTGTGTAATTATGTTTATGATTTTAACTGTGTTTGGTGCCTTGGTTCTGGAAAGGCACCATAAAAATAACGTTTTATTATTATTATTATTATTTTAAGGTCCCTTTTACTCATCTGATAGTATATTTAACTCTTTCTATGCTCCCCCTCCTGGGGGTTGGAGCAACCATTAGCTCTCAGCTCCTCCCACTTGCAGCCTAGCATCCTGTCGTGTGTTAGTACAGATCCAGTCCTGCGCTGCTAACATGGTCACAGAACCAGGTTTTGCCTCTCAAATCTGGCCATCTGGGGAAAGGTATAAGGCTGGTAAGCCACAAAGGGGTAGAACCATGGCTGTGAATGCTGTAGCACCATGATGCAGTGAGAGATGCTACCCACTCACCTTGGTGAAAGAGCACCCTTCCTGTCTGCCTGAGCTTGGGGCACAAACTGAGGTTACCAGTATCATGAGTGGCATCCCCCATCACTGCAGCAGCCATGATATGTTTTCAAGTGTTGTTCGGTTCCAGAATCCAGTGGCATCAACTGGATGAAACCTGCAGGTTTCACTCAACTGAAGTCACCAGGTTCTGGAACCAATTGGTTGTTAAGTAATGAATAACAAATAATATCAGACTTATAAAAGAAAGTAGTAGCAAGGGTAAAAAAATAAAAAATTATTCTTTAAATGAACACAGGGAGCAGCTGAGCAGGATGACTAAACAGACTACTCGTGTATCCATGACGCGGGTTACATGCCACAGTGGTGCTAGTATGATTAGCAGTACAGAATCACAGAAATCTGATGGCAGAAAAAGACCCACTGGCCCATATCTGCCCTGCCCCCCCTTACTCATCGCACCTTCCATGGCTTCTCCCCTTCCTCCCACCTACAAACCCCATGTGTCGGTCCCATGCCCTCTTGAATCCCTTCACCATTTCAGCCCCCACCACTTCCTTTGGTAGGTTATTCCAGACCTCTACCACACCACCATCTCCATGAAGAAATGCCCCATTACAGCATAACACAGTCCTGCTTAGATCTATCAAAGTTGGTGTAACAAGTGTGCGCTTTTAAAAGCTTCAGAAACATGCATATTGGCACAGGGATGAAATGTAATGAAAAGAATTGGGTATGCTGTTATGTTTTTACTTGACCTAATTGCTTACTGGAGTTGCTTGAATAATTGGTTGAAATTTCTTGATACCCATGGATTTCAGAAGATAGATAGATAGATCGATAGATAGTTAGATAGATAGATAGATAGACCACTATGCCCCACTCAAAAAAGTCCTAGTAAGGGGAGCGCATCGGCCCTGGATCTCTGCAGACCTCATGGACCACCTCCGAGCCAGGGACCAGGCGTGGAAAGCCTACAAAGCATCGGGTATGCACGCTGACCACCTACACTATCGAACGCTTAGAAATGCCTGCACCAGGCTTATCCAACAGGCTAAAGCCTACAACTTCATGTCATCCTTCCAAAACAATCTAAATCACCCAGCTAAGTTTTGGAGGTCGATCAAATCACTCTTTTCCCTCCCACCCAGCCCTCCAACCCTGCCCTAGTTGTAGGTGGCTCCACCATATCGGAATCACATGCAGTGGCCACGTTTTTCAACACTGTGTTCACTAGCAGTGTGTCCCCTCTCTACTCTAACTCACTGCCCTACATCAGCATCCCTACCCACCCAAACCCCCTACCCAGTTTTCTCCTTCTCCCTGGTTACTCCATCCGAAGTATTCAAAGCCCTGCTTGCCCTCAATCCCTCTAAGGGTAAATGCCCCTCGGTGTAGATGCCAAAATGCTGTACCTTTCTGCCTCAGCGATCGCCATCCCACTAGCATCCCTCTTCGACCACTCCTTCACTATCTCCTCTATCCTCTCAGATTGGAAGCATGCCACAGTCATCCCCCTCCCTAAAGGTGGCGACCCATCCTCACCCGATAACTTCCGCCCCATCTTCCTCCTTCCCATTTCAGCCAAAATCCAGGAACATCTAGTCCTCTCACAACTTTCCTCCTTCCTCAGCTCCTCCTCCTTCTTTACTCCTAACCAGTCGGGCTTTAGGAAATCTCACTCCACTGTCACTTCCCTCCTCAGACTCACAGACTCCATCCTGACAGGCGTGGACAAAGGTCACATCACATCTGCCATTTTCATTGACCTAGCTAAGGTTTTCGACACTGTCTCTTATGCCCTTCTCCTGTCAAAGCTCTCCAGTGCAGAACTCTCCAGTGCGGCCATCAGCTGGTTCAAATCATACCTGGCAGACTGGTCCCAATCAGTCAGAATTGGTGCATCCACCTCCAACTCCCCTTCCTGTCACCATTGGTGTCCCCCAAGACTCTGTCCTTGGACCAATCTTGTTCTCCATTTTCCTGAATGGCCTGCCATCAGCCTGCCCACATACATCCATTCACATGTATGCAGACGATACAGTACTGTATACCTCAGGTCCCTCCCCCCTGGAAGTAGCACCCAGACTCCAGCAAGATTTCAATGATGTTCAGTTCTGGTTTCGTGCAAATCAACTTATTCTCAATGCCAAGAAAACGGTCTCCTTAACCTTCGGCATGAGGCAGAGACTCTACCAACTCCCTGTCTCCCCCACTTTCAAAATCCTAGATGGGACCCCATTAGAAGTTTGTACCTCCTTCAGATATCTAGGGATCTGGCTGGACCAGCACCTCGACTTTTCTACACATATCGAAGCAACCCACAAAAAACTGCACCCAAGGCTGGGCGCATTATACCGGAACTGTACCTGCATTCCTCATGTCAGCCTGCAAGGAAATATTGCAGAAAATGATCCTCCCTATTTTTGACTACAGGGACATAGTCTACAGTGCCTCCCCTAAGTCCATCCTGGCTAGACTGAATCCTCTTTTCAACTCCTTCTGTTGTTTTGTGCTGGAATGTTCACCCTACACCCACCACTATGACCTCTACCAGTCCCTTAACCTCCCCTCACTTTTCAACAGGCACCTGTCCCACTGTAATAGACTCACAGCCAAATTCTGGGCCCAGTTATTGCCCTCCTACCTCGCCTCTACCCTAACTGCTCAGTCACCACCTACATACTCACTCAGGAATTTCAACTCTCGGCTCCTTCAAGTCCCATACATGGCTATCTCTGCCAGCCAGTCGGCTTTTAGAGCCCGACTACAAAAAATATGGAACTTCCTGCCCTGTGGACATTCGGCACGCTCCCTCCTCTCGGCAACTAAATTCCCTCCTTAAAGGGCAAGTCTCTGCTAACTGCTCATGCTGCCTAGACTCACACTAGGAATGTACCAGTTCTCCAGCTTGCTCCAACTGTGGTTTGCTTGAAATGTTTAGCCCTGACCCTGTTTGTTGTCATTGCACCTTCTAACAATTGCTGCCTTATCAACTCAGATTTTCTGTTGCTTGCTGTGTACATACTGTATATATTCTTGTATATATCTTTTGTATATAATCTATGAAATTTCTGTATTCTGTATTTTGTTATTCTCTATTTGATATGTATCATCCCGTCCCCAACACCCCCAGGACACATCTGGAATTGAGCGGTAGTCTGCTCAGTATGCCTTTCATGGTAAAACTTTTATATAAATAAATAAAATAAATAAATAATATATGTATACACACAGAAACATAGACAATGATGGCAGAAAGAATGCAGGTCCATCTAGTCTACCCAGAGTTCCCTGTTTGCCACAGACCTATTGGCCATACAGGGGTTTTATCCCTCCCGGTCCACTGCCCTGCTTCCCTCCCTACTGCTACTGACCTGAGCAACCACCAAATGCTTCAAACTGTGCCAGCCATGCTTGAAACCATTTATGGTCTTGGCATCCACCGCCCCCTCTGACAGACTGTTTAGCAACTGTGACATGTTTTGGATTAGAGAAAATCCTTTAACAAAGGCTCTAATCCGAAATGTGTTAGGAGTGCAGTGCTTCACTGTAGGTCATTGTTATTTTAAGTAAATGTTTTAAATAAATTTGAGCTGTGGGTTCGCTATTTGTGATGTTGGTGAAGTGCCCGATCCTCCTGTGTTTTTTATGAACTTGTTTTATATCATGAGCACCACCATCCCAGTATGCACTTCACTGCTTCTGTTCATGATCTCTTTACTTCACGCAGGGCTCACAGGGCCCTGCATGAAGAAAGCTACAACAGATTCTGCTGGCAGCATGTGGTGAGACATACTTCTCTACCTGTAAAGAGTGCATCTCCACAAGGCATTGGCTTGGAGATGTACCTTGTTCTTTGGACAGAAATCTCGGGCAGGGGGAAGGGTGAGCATTAGGGTTGACAACCCCAAGTAAGACCCCACCACTGATTTATCGAGACTCAAAACAGTAATGTTTCTTTTCCTTTTGTTGCTCTGGGGGTGGGGAGTTAGGGTAGTAAACCTTAATGACATATTTCCCTGCTTTTGTGGCATTAAACTGAACCCCAACTAGTTTTTTTTTTCTAAGAATGTCATTCCTTTTTGAGACAGTGGAACCATATCTTCATTCATGCAGGTCCATTCCAGACGTGTGTGAAGAGATGCAGATGCACAGGGCCCTCTGGGCCCTGAACCAAGGTGGGTACAGATCCAGACACACAGGGCAAACAGTCCATCTATCTGCCAAGGCACAAGACTATCTGGTAACCATGGGTACAGAGGTGCAGGGCCCTATTCCAAGAGATGAGTTTTGTTCACTATATGGTACTTGGGGCCCATGTAGGTAATCCTGCACCTTCCCTTCCCACATTAGGGGGTGGTGCTGCATGACACCACTATCTCCTCAGCCTCGGTCAATCCAGCTGGCTCACTCAGCTTGCCCTGTACTTAGTTCATTAGCACAAGATCATAAAGCACTACCCACTGGAATAAAGGCTGGCACTACACACAACATTTCCTAATAATTTATGTGAACATGACATGTTGGATTTATAGAATATTGGCCAAAACATTATTTGCAACACAAGTGCAAAAACATGTCTCGGTCAGAATTTGACAAATGTCACCTGTCACATTTATGAGCTGGTGTGAAAAAATGGTTTATGTTGAAAGTTTGGAGTTAAAATATTGAAAATTAGCAAAGCTATGAGTGAACATCTCTGGAGTCTTTGCAAATCACTGATAGAGTATCCCTTAGGGTTATCAGCCCTAATGATCACCCCTTCCCCAGCCAGTAGCCTCTTATCTGAAGCACAATACACAGCTCTGAGCAAATGCCTTATAGTGATACACTCTTCAAAGGCACAGAAGTATGTCTTACAACATACTGCTTACAGAATCTGCTGTAGCTTTCTTCATGCATAGCCCTGTGGGCCCTGCATGAAAAAAAAGAGAGCATGTCGGACCTTTTTTGCTCAGTGGACAGGGTGGGTATTACGGTTGAGAACCTGAAGGATGACCCCACCACCACTGATTCACCAAAACTCCGTAGACCAAAACCCTAATTCTTTTTTCCTTTTGCTGCTTGAGGGTTGGGGTGAAGAGGTAGGACTGGAAATCCTAAAAGCTATATTTTCCTACTTTTGTGGCATTAAGTTGAACCCTAACTGGTACATTATCGCAGTTATCTGCAAAGAATTTCCTTTCTTTTGAGATAGAGGAATCGTATCCTCATTCACGCAGGTCCTTTCAAGACGTGCATGAACAGATGCAGATGTGCAGGGCTCTCTGGGCCCCTTCAACAAGGGAAATGTCCATCTGTCTGTGGAAGTGCTGGGCCTTTCCCGGTCCTGGACATCTGTATGCCAGCAGATATCAAAGATTTGTGAGGCTGTCTGGTGGGCTGCAAAATCGCAGGGCCCTCTGCTTCCATGTGGGCACAGATACAGACATGCACGACAAAGAGTTCAGCTATCTGTTGAAGCACAGGACCCTCTGTCAGTCATGGGTACAGAGGTGCAGGGATCTATGCCAGAGATGATTTCTGTTCACTACCATATTTCACCATTTAGAAGCCCTTCAATTTGCAGTGCCTCAAAATATGGTTAATAAAAGCTGTCCCTATTTTGTAGATGCAGCTTCTAAATGGAGAAGTACAGTACTGCTTAAGAAATGTATGCTCTCTTGTTCTCCCTGGTGCTGGTGAGGATACTCCAGTTGTATGTAACCCCTAGGGGACGCTACCCTTAGGGCTACTACCCCTGTCTGCCCCCTCTGAGGCAGGGTAAGGGGCCCAGATCCATGGACGGGTGCCTCCACCCAGAGGTTGGAGTTAGCCCAAATAAGACTACCTCGGTTACAGCCCTCTGGGTTACTGCAACTCCCCTTTTGTCCCACTAGTGACTCCCACTGGGTACCAACAATTCTGTTCACCAGTAAACGTACTCCATGGAAAATGTAATCCAGCTCTCTTTGGGGACCCCCTGTCAAGTAAGGCACAGTTATGTTGCAATCATCAAACAGCAGTTCACCATTAATGTACACAATAGCCAGGATGTAGCTGTACAAAAAAATCTGATTTATTCAGGGGGAAAACAACAAGGGCAGGGGGAATCAAGTTCATTAGCTTATCACTATACTCATCTACCTAGGGCTCTGTGCACAGGCCTATCCCTACCAGTTACTGTCCCTGGGTACCCAAGCCCTAGTGGCTAGTCCAAACTGTGGCAGCTGGTAGGGGCTCTTTCACACAGAGAAAAGAAAAAGTTAGTTAAACAGTCAGCAGTACAGTAATTTTATTTGGATCCAATGTGGCCATTCAACAGGGAGCTACCCTGAATTAGTACTCACGACCTCCAGACAAGATAGGGTCCTTCAATGTCCACAGGGCTACTCCTGAGCTCCACGAGACTCCTCACACAATTATATGGTAAACAGCAACAGGCAAAGTCCTTTAATGGCAGCAGGATTTAACTTGAGATCCTCACACATTTATATGGTAAACAGCAACAGGCAAAAGTCCTTTACTGGCAGCAGGATTTACTTGAGCTACACAAGCCTCCTCACACATTTATATGGTAAACAGCAACAGGCAAAAGTCCTTTAATGGCAGCAGGATTTACTTGAGCTACACAAGCCTCCTCACACATTTATATGGTAAACAGCAACAGAGGGGTACCACACCAGGCAGCTGCTTCCAATGCTCCCACAAACTCACCGTCACTGAGATACTGCAAACGGCAGCCTCCACTTGTCTTCAGACTGAGCGCGATTCAGCAATTTTCTTCAGTCCTTCTTCAGGTTGAGTCTAGTGGGTAGCTGTACAGAGCACAGCCTCCTCTGACCGCCCCCCCCGACAGGTTTCATCCGCTGGAGCCAACAACACAAAACAGCTGCTTCAGGCCTTCACGAGCTTCCCGCGCGAACACTCTTCAGTGCAGAAGCACACAGCTCCTCACTCCTCACTAGCCACAACGCATCTGGCTCTCCACAGCTTGGGGCACTCCTCTCCATTCGAGGCGCGACCCGATCAATTAGCCTAGTTGAGCCTGCGGTCACTTCCTCTGCCTCTCACTGGTGCGAAAACGTGCCATAGCCCATCATGCCTTTCCCCAATACAAACAGTTCCTCTATTGGTCAGCCGACTCTGTAGGGTCCCGAGGTACTGATTGGTCCAATTCAGCAGTTCTGGACCAAAATGGTGGAGACAGTCAAAACAGTCCTGGCTGCAAAGGGAAGACAGGTTAGAACAACTACAGTATCATTACTACTTTAATAGATAGTCAGCAAACAAGCACATCTTCTAACGAAGCTCCCTCTGCGCAATTAGCAATGGCAGAAACGGGCGATTATTCTGCAACCAGGGGGAGTCAAGCATAGCAACACCAACCCCCATTTCAACTAACTCTGACTGCAACAGGCAGCCCTTAAAGGGACAGAATACGGAGGCCCTAAAAGAGCACTCACCAAGTCCCCATTTAGGTGGCTTTATGCCGATTACCAACCAGGCATAAGGCATGATAGGAACCCCCATTTGCAAGGGGGTTACACCCTCCCGGGCCTGGAAAAACTTGGCATCCATGTCAAGCCATTACCCCTGAGGCAATTTGGGCAAACATTTCAATTAACACTACATCACATTTTAAATCACATACAGAAATATTACATTTACAGTGCACTACAGTGTATACACATTATACATATAAAATCTCACACTTTTTAACTCAGGTCATCGGGTCCTACCCGTGACCCCAGGACTGAGGGGCTCCCTCTTCTGTTAGCTACTAACTGATCCACCGGGGAAGGGGCGCCACACTCAAAAGGCTTTACTAATAGTCTGGAGTTATCCCCCAAGGCTAACTTAGGCAAAGAACTTTGGGACACATATACCCCCTTGTGAACCACATTTAAGAGCAGGTCCACTGGCTGACCCAGGGATTCATAGCTCAACTTGATTACTGGCCGTATCTGTCAGCCGGATCATCTAGGGGTCTCAGTGGATTCTGAACCAGGCCCTGACTCCACTTCCATGTCAGGGAAATTAGCAACAGGAATCCCTTCAAGGGGATCTGGCTCGATACTCATAGTACTATTAGGGGCTTGACCTTCTATCCCTGAACCCACCCCACTGGGCTCATCCAGGGGCTGTTTAGGTACTAAAGGGGAACCACCAGGGCATTCAAAATATCCTTCCGATTCTGACATATCGCTGTCTTGTTCCCCTGTCTCACTCTCTTCTTCTGAAAAGTCAGATAACTCAGCCAGACCAGACAGTTCAGCCAAGCCTAAGGGCTCAGCCCCTTGAGTTTGTCTGCTACCCCATTCATCTTCTGGAGGCATCTCCTCTGGGGACAAAGTAGAGGGCTCAATCAACACAGATGGGCCAGCTTCAGTTCCTGAGTTAATAAGGGGATTGCCCCGAAACAATTGACTTAGTTCATAAGAGGGATAGTATTCAACATCATCTTCGCTGTCTTCTGACACTGAGTGTTGACCATCTCCTTCATGGGGTGGACAAGGCTCCCTCGGTGGACTTGTTGAAGGCTCCACAGGCTTGGTTCTTCTCTTAGTAACAGATCTAGTCATGGGCCTGGAAGGAGTGGTAGAGGAAGGTTCAGCTTCAATCAAGATCTACCAATTGGCAGCAGATGACTTGTGTATGGTTTTCATATCTTTCGAATTGTTTTAGGCCACACTTTATACACAGGTAGGTCTGCCAGCTGTCCCACAACAATATGAGGAGGTGATGCCATCTGTCGGCAATTTTATGTTTGCCATGCAGTCCCAGATTTCTCAACAACACTCTATCCCCTTCTCTCAACTCTACTGTTTTCACTTTTTTGCCATATCTCTCCCTGTTAGCCAGATTTCGTTCAGTAGCCATGGTCTGGGCCAGTTGGTAGGCATGATTTAATTGGGCCTTTAATTTCTGTACGTACTGTAGATGGTTTTCTGCTCACACCCCATCAGGGGAAGCCCCAAAGCACACATCCACTGGCAATCTAGCCTCTCTTCCAAACATCAGTCAATAGGGGGAGAACCCTGTGGCATCACTTTTCATACAATTGTAGGCGTGAACTAGAGTGCTAATCTGTTGGCTCCATCTCGATTTATCTTTGGATTGTAAGGTGCCCAGCATGTCAAGCAATGTACGATTGAACCTTTCAGGCTGAGGGTCTCCCTGCGGGTGGTAGGGGGTGGTTCATGATTTGTGTACCCCCCACAAAGATAGCATCTCTTTAATCAAGCGACTTTCAAAGTCCCTTCCCTGATTGGAATGAATCCGCTGCGGAGCCCCATAGTGGACGAAAAAATTCTCAACAAGTATCTTAGCCACTGTAGTTGCTTTCTGATCCTTGGTCGGGAAAGCCTGGGCATACCAGGTAAAATGATCAGTGACCACCAATATGTTGCTAACACTTTTCAGATCGGGCTCTAGACTCAGGAAATCAATACAGACCAGTTCCATAGGAGCACTAGTAGTAATGTTGACCAAGGGAGCAGCTCTCTGAGGTAACGCTTTCCTTTGCAAACAACGACCACAGGTCTTGACATACTGTTCCACATCTGCACTCATCTTTGGCCAATAGAATCGAGTCCATACCAAATCAAGTGTTCGATCTATGCCCAGGTGCCCCATCTGATTATGCAATGACCTTAGAACTAGTTCTCTGAAAGCTGAGGGCAGCACCAGTTGTTGTCGTTGCCCCCCGGCCCTCCTTACTCACAGTCTCTCTATATAGGAGTTGATTGATCACCTTTAATTTGGGCCCTTCTTTGTACAACAAGGAAGTCCGCAAGTCAGTGGAATGCAGTTTGGACACATCCCTTCCAGCCCACAAAACCTCTATGGCTGTTCTTATCATAGGGTCACAGGATTAAGCCTGTTGGAGATCATCATTGTTGAGTTGTGGCAGAGAGCTGGTGTCCAAGGCAGAGAAATGACAGTAGGCGGCAGGTATACAGTTCTCCGGCGGCCCCAAACAATCTACCATGCAGTCCACCGTGTCAGGAGACACCTGTTCTTCCTTATCAAATTTCTGGCACAGGGCTCTTATGTCAGGCTCAGACAACCGGACCCATTCAGTCTGGGACACAGGCCTCCAAGAGAGAGCATCCGCATCTATATGGTTTAAGCCCGCCCTGTATTCTACAGCGTAGTCGTAGGTGGCCAAGGCAGAGAGCCACCTATGTCCAGTGGCATCCAATTTGGCTGAGGTTTGTACATAGGTCAGAGGATTGTTATCAGTCTTTACTAATATCTTGGCACCATACAAATAGTCATGGAACTGATCAACAATGGCCCACTTCAAAGCCAAAAACTCTAATTTGTGCACGGGGTAATTCTTCACGGACGGCGTCAGACTTCTACTGGCAAATGCTATAGATCTCAGTCCATTCGCGTGCTCCTGGTACAATACAGCCCCCAGTCCTTGCAGACTGGCATCAGTATGAAGAGTGTAAGGCTTGGCTGGGTCAGCATAGGCCAACACGGGTGCATGGGTGAGTTGATATATGATGTCATGGAAAGCTTCCTCACACTCAGCAGTCCATCAATCCCCAAACATATCATTTGGCTGAAAATACTTCTTTTCTATGTCAGTGTGCACACCCTTCTTATACTTTTTGTGAGTAGGGGATACCCCTTGGTGAGATTAAGGAGGGGGTGAATCACTCGTGAATAGTCTCTGACAAACCGCCTATAGTAACCACAAAACCCCAGGAATTGTTGCAGCTCTTTTAAATTCCTAGGTTGAGGCCAAGTGGTCAATGCCTCCACCTTGCTAGGATCAGTCTCTATGCCTTCAGTGGACACTATGTGGCCCACATGTTTCACGGCAGTCTGGAAGAATTGACACTTGTCGATAGACAACTTAAGGCCGAAATCCTCCAACCAATCCAGAACTTTAAATAATCGTTGCTCATGTTCTTCCAGTGATCGGCCAAACACTATAACGTCATCTAAATAGACCAAATACTCGAGTAGGTTCATGTCCCCCACAGCTCATTCCATCAAGTGCTGAAAAGTGGCTGGGGCACCCGAAATTCCTTGAGGCATCCGAATAAACTCATAGAAGCCTAAGGGGCAAATGAAAGCAGTCTTCTCCCGGTCAGCTGGGGCCATTGGGATCTGGTAGTATCCGCTCCGAAGATCCAATACAGAGAACCACTTACTACCATTCAGACAATCCAAGGCGTCTTGTATGCGTGGCATGGTATATTGATCCGGAATGGTCCGCCTATTCAAAGTACAATAGTCTACACACATCCGAACTGCCCCATTCTTTTTCCTTACTACTACAATGGGGGATGCATAGGGGCTCCTAGACTCTTGAATTATACCAGCAGCCAACATTTCTTGCAGATGTCGCCGTACATCATCTATGTCAGCGGAAGCCAGGCGTGGTATCTCTCGGAAAGGTCTTTCGTAGCAATCAGAATGTGATGCTCAGCCCCTTGTACACATCCTACATCCCACTCCTTCAGAGAAAAAAACCTGGTTCCTCTTGGCAAGCCTCTCACTGACCCTGCGCTTCCACTTAGTCGGCAGCAGAGAGTCACCAAAGTCAAACAGATCAGGAGCAACTCTATCACCCGTCTGAGAACTCTTTCTATTTGGTAGTACAGCAGTATCCGCACAATGAACGCTAGCCAGGGTGCACCATCTTCTTATCCGAATCTCTTAATCAGACACATTGTGCACTTGAACCATCACCCTCTTAACGTAAGCATGGGCTCTAGCCAGCAGAATGCTGGATCTGAGCAACAACCCCTCAGGTAATCCTCCCTCCGCAGGTGCATCCAACATCAACAACTTATTCTTGACATCTGTTTTTAGTCATATCTCTCCATGCAGAACACATTGCTCATTTGGGGCAAGTACCACAGGGGCCGGATCCTTTTTCCATACCACTCCCACAGGGCCCTAGGTTCCTCCAAACTACCTTTCTCCTGGGCAGCCCTGACCTTTTGAATTACAGCCGGTATGCTCAAAGCTCGCCCAGTTTGAAATGCTCGCTTCTCTGAGCAAAACTGGGCCAATCGTCCAAACATGTGGGCATTTGTTCCAATCAACAAGGGCACCCCATCGTAAAGTCCAGTGGGCGGGCAAACTAACACTAAGGTTTCCACTTGCTCATCTATTCCAGTTACAGTTGCAGAGAATGATAACCAGACATGGATGTACCCCAAATACGGATAAGCCTTGTTGCTCAACCCCATACATGTAGGCCAGTTAGAGGCTGCAAGGGCACTTCAGATAAGTATGCTTGGTACCAGTCCTGAAACATGATGGTCACCTGGGAGCCACTGTCCAATACAGCTCTAGTGGGAATTCCATTCATCTGCACCCGGGTCTCCATAGACGGCCTGACCACATCAGACCAGTTGGGAGTAGCAACATTGTTAGGCCTGAGTCACACAACTTTTCTTGGGGGCCCGAGACTGGGTCTGGCAGTATCGAGCGATCAGTCTGCTGTTAACTTTCCTTAAATTTTCAGGCCTCTGGCAGTCAGGCTGGAAATTCCCATCTTCCCCACAGTGATAACAAAACTTAGGGTCCCGGGGGTCACTATTCTGAGGGGGGCCCTGAGGGGAGGGAGAAAGCTCTCTAGGGCTAGGGTTTGGGCCTCTACATGACTCAGGGGCCCCGGGCCGAGTAGGGTACCCAGTAGACTGCTTTAAGTCCCTCACCAATTCCCGTAAATTCCTGATCTCAGCCCTCAACTCACCCTCCACGTAGGAGTCAGGGGAAACAACCTGCATCCCCACAGTACCTGGGAAATCTGGGGACCACTCGGACCTTCCAGGCGAGCCAGTCTCCTCAGGGGTATTAGTCTCGGGAGTCCCACTAGGGTTCACGGCCCCCACACAGGGTTCCAACCCCTCTTCATCAGTCTCCACTTCCAGAATTTCCCTCATCAATTGACACTATTCAGGCGGGGTGGGCCGACGATCATGCAACTTGAGTTTCAGCAGTGTTACACTAGAGAATCTGGCAGACTTTAAAACATGTTCTAACCGAACCTGATTTAGGGCTGTAGCAGTGATTCCCCCTTTTCTATAGGCTTTATGCAAGGCCCTCTCCACTCTAGTAACAAAAGCGGACAGTTTTTCATTTCTCCACTGCTTAGCAGACCTCAATTTCCATAGTAAATCTTCACCAGTCTCTGTAATCCCAAAAACCCCTTCCAAAGCAGAGAGATACTCTGCAGTGGTGGCTTCCGGACTGGTGGCCCGGAAGAATCTAATGGCTTCTAAGGCAGGACCTCACAAACTCTCTATCAGCCTCTTCCATTTCTCCCCCTCGGAGCATTGCCACTCCTGGACCAAAGGGGTGGCATAGTCCATCCAGGCCTCCAGGTCATCTTCCCCAGAAGGCACTGGTACCGTGCCAGAGAAAAGTTTTAATTTACGGTAGGAATCTAGCTGTATGGAGGGGACTGCTAAGGGCAGAGAAGCCAACACTGAACTCTTGGGTGGGCAAGGGGAGGTGCCCGGGGAACCCCGAGGGGTAGTATCACTGGACAGATCCAAGGCTTGTAGCAACTCCTGAGTAGTCCTCCCCTCCACAGCTAATAATTTAAGCAGTTTGTCCTTAAAACTGTTCATTTGAGGAGACCCCCAGGAGTGACTGACCCACTTCGGATATGGATTAACCTCCACCCCTGAGACGCACCCTCCAGGTAAAGTACAGGAGGTACCTTCTCAGGGTCGATGGCCACACTGCATAGGAGTAGCACCTGCAATGTCTAGTCAAGCAAATCAGCCATACGTCCTTTCACTTCAACCTTACCCAAACACTTTACCCGTTCTGCAACAGAGACAATATCAGCAGCTGGGGTACCCAAGGGCACATCTAACAATAATACAATCTTCTGGGAATACAGCTCTTCGGCTTCACCCCAGCCCATCAGTTTGTGGCCCATGGTTTTGATGGGTCTCAGCTTAATTTTTTCCAACACATCCCCTTCCATTTTTTCCATCTTTGGGGTATCTCCTCACTGAGCCACTAGGGGACGCTAATCCCAGCGGTGCCTCCAATTTGTAACCCCTAGGGGGCACTACCCTTAGGGCTACTACCCCTGTCTGCCCCCTCTGAGGCAGGGTAAGGGGCCCAGATCCATGGACGGGTGCCTCCACCCAGAGGTCGGGGTTAGCCCAAGTAAGAATACCTCGGTTACAGCCCTCTGAGCTACTGCAACCCCCCCCTTTTGTCCCACTAGTGACTCCCACTGGGTACCAACAATTCTGTTCACCAGTAAACTTACCCCATGGAAAATGTAATCCAGCTCCCTTCGGGGACCTCCTGTAAAGTAAGGCACAGTTATGTTGCAATCATCAAGCAGCAGTTCACCATTAATGTACACAATAGCCAGGATGTAGCTGTACAAAAACAATCTGATTTATTCAGGGGGAAAACAACAAGGGCAGGGGGAATCAAGTTGATTAGCTTATCACTATACTCATCTACCTAGGGCTCTGTGCACAGGCCTATCCCTATCAGTTACTGTCCCTGGGTACCCAAGCCCTAGTGGCTAGTCCAAACCATGGCAGCTGGTAGGGGCCCTTTCACACAGAGAAAAGAAAAAGTTAGTTAAACAGTCAGCAGTACAGTAATTTCATTTGGATCCAATGTGGCCATTCAACAGGGAGCTACCCTGAATTAGTACTCACGACCTCCAGACAAGATAGGGTCCTTCAACGTCCACAGGGCTACTCCTGAGATCCATGAGACTCCTCACACATTTATATGGTAAACAGCAACAGGCAAAAGTCCTTTAATGGCAGCAGGATTTAACTTGAGATCCTCACACATTTATATGGTAAACAGCAACAGGCAAAAGTCCTTTAATGGCGGCAGGATTTACTTGAGCTACACAAGCCTCCTCACACATTTATATGGTAAACAGCAACAGAGGGGTACCACACCAGGCAGCTGCTTCCAATGCTCCCACAAACTCACCATCACTGAGATACTGCAAATGGCAGCCTCCACTTGTCTTCAGACCGAGCGCGATTCAGCAATTTTCTCCAGTCCTTCTTCAGGTCGAGTCTGGTGGGTAGCTGTACAGAGCACAGCCTCCTCTGACCGCCACCGATGGGTTTTGTCTGCTGGAGCCAACAACACAAAACAGCCACTTCAGGCCTTCATGCGCTTCCCGCGTGAACACTTTTCAGCGCAGAAGCACACAGCTCCTCACTCCTCACTAGGCACAACGCATCTGGCTCTCCACGGCTTGGGGCACTCCTCTCCACTCAGGCGCGACCCGATCCAATTGGCTGGTTGAGCCTGCCAGTCACTTCCTCTGCCTCTCACTGGTGCGAAAAAGTGCCATAGCCCATAATGCCTTTCCCAAATATAAACAGTTCCTCTATTGGTCAGCCGACTCTTAGGGTCCCGAGGTACTGATTGGTCCAATTCAGCAGTTCTGGACCAAAATGGGAGAGACAGTCAAAACAGTCCTGGCTGCAAAGGGAAGGCAGGTTAGAACAACTACAATATCATTACTACTTTAATAGATAGTCAGCAAACAAGCACATCTTCTAACGAAGCTCCCTCTGCGCAATTAATGATGGCAGAAACGGAGCGATTATTCTGCAGCCAGGGTGGGAGTCGAGCATGGCAACACTCAAACCCCTCCCCAATTTCAACTAACTCTGACTGCAACAGGCAGCCCTTAAAGGGACAGAATACGGAGGCCCTAAAAGAGCACTCACCAGGTCCCCATTTAGGCGGCTTTATGCCGATTACCAACCAGGCATAAGGCACGTTAGGAACCCCCATTTGCAAGGGGGTTACATGTAGAAAGCAATATATTTACCAGGATTAAATTAGGTACTTGTTTAATACATTAGCTTTTTTTTTTTACTCCATTATCTGTAATCATTTCAAAAGCTTGTACCTGTAATGCTGAAAGACAGCAGGTTTTGTTCGATCGGTACATACAAAGATGCCAGAAGTTTAGGCCAAATGGTCTATCATGTCTGCTCGTGTGCTGCTCATACTACAGTCATAGCAGCTTTCCCCCACCCCTTATGATCCCCACTTCTGAAGTTGTCACCCTCTAGATCCCCACACCTTGTTTTCCTCCTACAAACTGTACTTTGCTGATGTACCTGCAAGTGTTTAACCAGGAGTGGCACACTAAGCTGAATGTTTGTTTACAGGTGCAACCTGGGAGCACAGGACAGTTAAGTGACAGGGTCACACAGTATGTAAGTGGGGGCTGTGGGATTCAATCCCAGGTCTCCAGTTTTGCAGTCCCATCCCTTCTTGAAGCTTCCCACTGATTCCAAGGAAATCAAATCTTCAGGTAGCTCATTCCAGGGAGACACCACTCTTTCAGTGAAATAGCATTTCATCAATTCCCTTCTAAATCATCCTCCTGCCAGCTTCAGACTGTGCACTGTTGTGGACCCTCCCCCCTTTAATTTGAACAGTCCCTCTGTAGTAATTCTAATAAACCCTTTCAGGTATTTGCAGGTCTCTACCATATCCCCCATCCCTTCTATCCTCCAGAGAGTACACATTTAGCTCCTCAAGTCTCTCCTCACAGGACCTTCCCCCATGTTCTAGATTATCTTAGTCACCCTTCTCTGAACCTGCTCCAGGGGCATGACATCCCTTTTTAGGTAAGGGTGCCAGAACTGCACAGAGTACTCCAGGTGAGATCTGACCAAGGAATTATACAATGGCAGAATAACCTCCTCCCTCCGTGAAGTGATTCCCCTGGCAAGACACCCCAGCATCCTGTTTGCTTTTGCTGCTGCTCTCCTACAGTACTGTGTTATTCATCTTATCATCAGTCATCACACCCAGATCTTTTTCTGCCCTTGAGACCTGCAGCTGTACCCCACCCAGCTGATAACTATACTCTGGGTTCCCAACCCCTAAATGCAGGATACTACACTTCCTAGCGTTAAACCCAAGTTGCCATGAGCAAGACCACTGATCCAGGGCATCCAGGTCCTCTTGGATAGTCCTCCATCACTCTTCTCCATCCACCACCGCTCCCAATTTGAAGTCATCTGCAAACATGCACATCTTGCTCCTGCCCCCCGCAATGTCCACTATGAATGTATTAAACAAAACTGGACCCAGGAAGACCCATGCGAAACCCCACTAATGATTGCTCTGGGTGCTGAAATCTCCCCCCAACCACCACAATCTGCTGTCTATCACTCAGCCCATTTTCAATCCAATTTGCCATCTTTACTCCACCCCTAAGTTCCTCAGTTTACCCAGTAGCCTCCTATGTGGCACAGCATTGAATGCCTTGCTGATGTCCAGATACAGGACATTAACCAGGCATCCACCATCCAGAGATCTCATCACCCAGGCACAGAATTCGACAAGGTTCCTCTGACAAGATCTCCCTTTAACAAACCCATGTTGCCAGACATCTTGGAAGCTGCTTACCTCCAGGATCTCCACCCACCTCTCCTTCAAAATGGTCTCCAAGAGATTCCCCACTGCTGAGGTCAAACTTACCATTCTGTAATTCCCCCGGTTCATCCCAAGGACCACCATTGTGGAGGGGCACAATGTGCACCACCATCCAGTCCAGAGGTACACTCCCTAATCTAAGGGAGGAATTGATACAGTCTGTCAACTGTGCCTCTAGGACATCCACCAGTTCCCTTAAGACACTAGGGTGAATACCTTCCAGACCTGGGGACTTATCCGTCCTCAAATACTTAAAGGCTTCCCACACTCTGAATTGTTGACCTTCATCACTGCACATCAGTCTGGGGCCTGCAAGAGCTCTGCACTTCTAAAGGCAGACAGTCTTTCCTTGGCATAGGGCTCAAAGTCAGTCAGTGTTGTCAGTGTCAGTGGCTCAGTAGGTAGCACTCTCGCCTTAGAGGCTGGGAGATCAGAGGGCTGTGGGTTCAGTTCCCACATGTGGCACTTAGGTTAATATCCTAGCACTGACACTGTAGTGCAGCATGAGAGGGGTGCTGCACTTCTGAGGTGCTGTCTTTTGGATGACACGTTAAACCGAGGTCCCATCTGCCTGGATTGGTGGTAGTTCAGGTGGATGTTAAAGATCCCATGGCACTTATCGAAAAGAGTAGGGAAATTTTTTATTCAAATCTTGAAAGTAAAATACATACTTAATAGTGTTACTGCACACAAAATCATAAGACAAAAATAAAAGTAAACAGAAATAAGCATTTCATCAGACATGTAATACAAAATTTCATTTTTAGAGTCCCAAAATGGAAAAACTGAACCTCCCCTCCACTAGAAGAGTAGGGGAATGTATTAGTGTGAACAAATAATACAAGAACAGTATTACAGCATACAAAATAATAATAAGGAAAATCGAAAAGAAAATAAAGAAGTATTGCATTATACAGGAACCCCAAATCCAAACAATCCCCCCACCAAAAAAATAGGAGATGTTATTTATTTATTTATTGAATTTTATGACTGGGTAGGCCCGCTGGGCCCCCAAAACCACAAAACAAATCATTCAAACAGTGTAGAAAGCCATGCAAAGCACAAGAAGCGAAATGCTAACCATAATGAAGGAGTACATCCAACATAAAACCCCAAACTAAGCAATCCAAAGAAGTAGAAAAAACCCAGTCCCGGCCCACAAAAAGAACAGGGAAATTCCGTATACAAACCAAAAACATAATATACATATGCATGGTACAGCAGACAAAGGACAATGCAAAAAAAAAAACATAAAACAGCAAACAAAACAATGGATATGAAGTCCATAACAAAATGAGCTTAACATGTGCAGAACCCCCATCCCTCCCCACTTTAGGAAAAAATCCATGAACATAAGTCCCAATAGCGCCGAATAACCCCAGGCGATGTGGAGGTTTTCTCGGATCTATAAACAGCCTGTAAACCCTCTAAAATCTGAGTGACAATCTGAGTAGGACTACACACTTTCTGTTGTAATAAAAATGCACATCTAGCCTGCCACAAATAGAAACAACAAAATGCAAAAATTAAACGTAAAGTTCTAGGATGATAATGAACCAAACTAGGGGGATAAATACTGTAAATCAAAATATCATACGTGAGGAAAGGAAGGGCCTTTTCCTTCCACTTATGGAGGAGAAGGGTCCAAATCAGTTGTGAATAGGGGCAATCAAGAAAGAAATGCATCATGGTCTCAGGAATGAAAGGGCAAGTATCCCGGGGACAAGTCATTTCCTCATGAGGCTTATGCTTCGTATTACCACGAACACCTAGCCTGCCATGACAAGATAGCCAGGTAACATCCCAAACCCGCTGGGGGATTTGCGGATCAGTCAGTTGGCGAAAATCCAGAGGAGTCCAACTGAATGCCAAAGGAATCCTGTAGCACAGGAAGGTCCAAAAAGGATGTTCCCAAAACAGACCAATATAAGTGCTTCCTCGAGGAAGAGATAATCACCGTAGGGGTCAAAGACCACTGACAAATCTTTAAAAAGGTGGGGATAATAAAATGGGTGAGCTTAAACTTATGAAAGTTACGAGGAATTGCCAAAGGGGGGAGACACCAGGTGACGCACAATGGAGCAAGATGATGATGAAGAAGAGAAATCCAAAAGACCGGAGGGGCATGCAACAGGTAGGGAATAGCAGTCTTAAAAAACAAACAGTGAAAAAACACCAAGGGGTTCAACATCCGAACTCCGCCGTGGCAGTAATCAAGATATGTGTAAGAATGTTTCATCGGATTCAAACGGCTGCCCCTGTATCCCTGAAAAAATATATTATACAAGTGAGCTTCCAAGGAAAAGGGGATTGGAAAAACCAAAGCCACATGAAGAAATAAGGGAAGAACTAAAGTTTTCAGCAACAAAACCCACTTCCTCTTTGCAATAGCGTGACTCTCTCTTCCAGGATGCAACCAAATGAAAAGCCTTGTCCAAAACAAGTCCAATTTGAGAGGGCATCATCATCAGGGGCACCAAAGGTCAACCCTAAAACTTTGATCGGGGAAAATTGAAAAGGCACCCCTGCAACGTAGCAAAGAGAATGTGGGAGAGTGGAATCGGGAGGTACAATGCTGAACTCTTGTTATAATTAAGCTTAGAACCAGACACACGTTCGAAATCCATTAGAAGAAGGAGTAAGTCCACCTGTCGTAGGTGCGAGGTGGTGAGAATGCAGAGATCGTCCGCATAAGCTAACACCGTAGGGATAGAGCACCCAGAAGGAAAGGACAATTGAGGAATCGATGGGTGGCATAAAATTCTGCGAAGCAATGGATAGATATGAAAAACATAAAGAAGAGGACTGAGAGAGCAGCCCTGCTGAACCCCGGTACGGCTCAAAAAGGAGGGGGCAAGAGGCACCATTCACATAAGGATGGATCCAGGCAGTGGAATAGAGCAATCTAATCCACTGAATAAATCGCTGTGCATTGCCGTAACGAGGCAGGGCATGAAAGAGGTAGTCATGATTTACTCTATCAAAAGCCTTTTCCTGATCGAGTGAAAAAAGAAGTGAAGGAGAAGAAGAAGAGCTAAAGGCAGAGACATCTCTAAGTAAGGAAAGACTGGAAACAATAGTGTGATGAGGAATAGCGCAGGTCTGTACCTCTGAAATGACTTGGAAAGCAACAGGAAGAAGACGGTGAAGCAGGACAGATGTAAAAATCTTATAGTCCATGTTCAAGAGACTCAAAGGTCTCCAGTTCCTTATGTCTGACCTATCTCCTTTCTTAAACAATAGAAATACGATAGCATCTTAAAAATTCCAAGGTACAAAGTGAGAATCAATGAAAGTATTAAAGAGCAAGGTAAGATAGGAGAAAAAAGGTCAGAAAAAGCTTGATAAAGTTCAGCCGTAAGGCCGTCCAGCCCCAGAGAAGTACATCGCTTTTACTTCTTAATAGCCGCCTGCACCTCTAACAAAGAAATTGGGGCTGTCATCTCGGTGCAAAGATCAAGAGAAGGAGAAGGGGTCTGGAAATCAAAAAAGGAAGCGGCAGTGGATGTAGCCAGTGAAGGAGTCCCAAAAACACTGGTTAGATGGGAAGAGACCTTTCACTGGAGAGACGATATAGTGTCATAAACCATAGAAGAGTCTGCATCAGTAAGAGATCAATCAATGCCACCTTGTCAGAACAGCGCTTGTAAATATCAAAAGAGGCCTTAGAAGAGTGGGTGCCACAAGTAGCCTCAAGACGCAACAAGCGAGTCCTGTTATATTGACACTCTTCCATCTGAGTCTTCAAGGAAGCAATAAGGGGGGAGCAATCTTGAGCCATCACAGAAGCCCTAGAGATCACGTCCTGTAAATACCACTGCAATAGCAAATACTTACAATAAGAGGAAACAGATTTACTCCTAGCATACCTGAGAAAGAGGCATTTAAGATCAGATTTGGTATTGTCCCACCAATGTAAAGGGGAAGTATACCCATCCAGAACCAAAATGCGGGCCAACAGAAATTCCCGACAGTCTCGAACTATACAGCCATCAGACAATAATGAGCTATTCAACTTCCAGTGCGAAGAAACAAGAAGAGGATGGGAAGCCGTAGAAGGAAAACAAAGCAATGAGATGGCCATGTGATCCGAGGTCTCACAAGGAATAACCTTCGCCTGTCATACCATAACATTCTGGGAGAAAAAGATAAAATCAATACGAGTGGCCAGAAGACCTCTATGATAGGTCATTGTTCCCTTAGGATGCACCTCACAGTAACCGTCCTTAAGAGAGGCGAACTGAAGTATAGTACATAATGCAGTAGAGTCTCCGAAAAGCTTCTGTGTGGAGCCTCCTCTGTCAGCCAGGGTGAGACCACATTTGAAGTCTCCCGATATAAAGATGTCTAGAGGTGTGTAAATAAGGCTGCAATAACCGAAACAAGTCTGAACGAACAGTAATACCCTGAGGTGCATAAACATTTAGAATCCTGAGCTGCATACGAGGGAAGGTGCAATCAAGCAATAAGGCGCTGCCATGAACAATATCAACCAGTCTTGTAACAGTACAGTCAAAATAAGAAAACAAAATACCCAACCCATCACATTTATCCTCACCTGAGGACCAATAGGAAGGGTCTCTAGTCCAGCCAACGGAAGCCGGGGTCAGCTCGTATCGAGTCTTCAGTCTAGTATCCTGAAGTAAGTAGAGATCATGTGGGAGATCCAATAAAAACTGCAGAGGTAAGAAGTTTTCTATGGGATTTCATGCTGCACATATTAAGTGTGAGGCAGTGAAGACCCAAACCCCCAGGCATAAGAAGAAAGAAAAAGACAGAAAGCCAGCAGAAAAAAAACAAAGAAGAATTAGGCAAAGAGGCATCAAGTAACCGCCGATTGCCACCTGGTGTCTGGATTAGTAAGGGAGGGATCCCATTGGGAATCAGAGGAGTAGTCTAAATGGAGAGAAGAGACCTGTGAAGAGTCAGTTATTTTCCTCATCCAGTATGTCACTCCACTGCTTCTGTTTGGTCAGGGCTTGGTAGCGATTCCTGGACAGAATGGACTGTCTGGGGGAAGGCCTGGGAGCCTTACACTTATCCTTGGACTTACCCTTTTTTCCCCCTGAGAAACCTCCGTGAAGCAGTCCAATTCAGGAAGGAGAGGAGGTGGCATGGGGTCAGAGGGGGCAACAACCCCCAATGCCGGGGCCGTACCGGGAGGGATCAGGTCTTGTAATACAGGATCCACTGCTCAGAGAGCGGGAATAACAGAGGGAAGAACATCACAGTGGGGGGGCACTACGTCCTGGCCGTCCTCATCACACTGGCGAAGAACCTGAGTCTGAGAGTCCGTGATGAGGGCTACCTGATCCTGAGGGGGATGGTCCAACCGATTATGGTCAGCCCATGGACACTGATGGTAAGTATGGCCAGTCTCATCACAGAGATTACACCTCCCTGGGTCAGTGCAATTGAGGCTCACACGACCATAGGCTAAGCATATAGTGCACCGTGGTTCGTTGCAGGTATGGCTCAAATGCGTTCGAGCACCACATTTATGACAGGTGCAGGGTTGACTGGGATAGAAACACAGACCTCTATCCCTACCTACATAAAAGCTACCTGGCAAATGAGCTATGCCTCTGTCATTCTGCTTCAATTGCACCATAACCTTCCAACCCCCTGTCCAGACAAGGTCCTTGTCCAAAATATGATGAGGAGCCTCGAGAATGTCGCAGCACTGCTTAAGCCAGTATTGGACATCCGCTATGCTCACTCCTTCATTACTAAAAAGAAGAGTAATTATTTTTACTGTAGTTTAGTAAGAGGAATGAGCATATAGGGGGGCCATAAAGGCTGTGACTTTACCACTTCATAGTTGATCCAAAATTTTTCTAGAGTAGAAACATTCTTAAAACTTAAATCATAAACCGATTCCCCTCTAACATGTATGAAAGCAAACAATTCACTTGCTGAAATACTCAGAGTCACGTAACAGGGAATGCAATATAGTTTTCCTATCAGATGCAGTAGAGGTCACCAAAATATTTCAGATGAACTGCATTTCTACGTCGGGCTGGCTTGCCCAAGTTCTGAAACAGGTCACTGAGGCAAAAGGGACGGTCAGTTGAAGCCTCATCTGTATGTAGAGAAGGCAAAGAAGGGTTATCCAAGTGGTGTATGGAATCAGCTGTCAAAGAGGATTGCACTGCCAGCGAAAGATGCAGTACCAAAGCAGAATCATGAGCATGCAAAGGGCCCGGAGTCTCAGGAGTTGGTTGGCCAACAACAGAATGTCGTGTCGAAGTAGCTGGGTGTAGTGGCAATGAAGCCGCTGGGGATGAATGAGGGAAGGAAGCGGATTCAGCAGGCAGTTCGGTGACTATGTGTCCCCATATAATGTCCTGTGCACTTACCGCTTGGGGAGAAGACCCAGGTGCTCCAGGAAGTGGTTGAGTCTAACCCACAGTACGTAGAGCAGAAGCAGGGGACCACACAAAGTCTGGAAATGAAGTACCTCTGTGGGTGTCCGTAGAGGATAGCGTGCCTGCAGTAGCTGAAACAGCACAGGTAGGCGCTATAAGCAAGTAGCATGTGATGTCCCAGAATGTATAGCAGCCTGGTCAGAGACAGTAAACATGGCAGAGTGCAGGGCGTCGTCCTTCTGCATGAAGCGCCATAAGGGAGAGCGGTGCTGTTCATATAACACTCGTAAATGCAATGGAGACATAGCATGAGTACTGGTTCCAAGGACTGTAGGAGAATGCTGATCCAAAATCGGGGTGGTAGCTCCAAACTCAAGAGGAGATTCAAGAGGTGTACGAATCACTAGTTGTGGCGCAGTGTCAGGTTGACTATTACAGCAGGCACTAGGCAAAACAACAGGCATAGCAGGCTGTAGATCTGGAGCAGAAACCACAAAACTGAGAGCAGCATCAACTCCACTTCCTCTAGGGTCCGGGACGGCAGCCATCTTGGTCCTGCAGGAAAAAGGGCCCCTCCTGCTCACAGGAAGCAAGAGTAGGGGAATTTCGCCGGTGTCCTGGCCAAATTTCCCTCATTCACTGAAAAATACCACCAACAGCTTAATCTGGTTCAAGGTCAGTTGGCATTCATCTGTATCCCCCTCCCCCGGGTCGTACCTGAAAATAGGCAAGATTTGTCTAGTGCACTTACCTGGTCAACAAAAGCTAAATAAATAGATAAATAAAATAAAGTGCCCTGTACATCTGCATTTGTTCACACACTTCTCAAAGGGACCTATGTGAATGAGGACATAATTCTACTATTTCAAAAAGAAAGGAAATTATTTTCAAAAAATGTTGTTAATGCACCAGTTAGGGTTTAAGTTATTGCTGCAAAAGTAGGGAAATATGACCTTGGGGTTTCCAACCCTAACTCAACACCCTCACACCCCAAGTAGCAGAAGGAAAAATGTTTTGGCCTCCAGACTCTTTGTGAATCATTGGTGGGGTCCTCCTTGGGTTTGTCAATTTTAATGCCCACCCATTTCCCTGAGCAAACAATGTCATATGTTTCATAGGTTTCTCAGAGCATAGAAGACACATTGTCCATTACTGCTCACCATGAAGTAGTTAATTATAACCCTGCATCCCATTTGCTATCAGATAGTCATCGAGTCTGTGTTTAAATAATTGCATATTATTACTGGCCACCACTTTGATTGGTAAACTATTACAGATTGGTACTACTCTTATGTTAAACCAGTGTTTTCTCTTTGTGGTTTGAAACTTCTCACCTTCGCTGTGTACTCCTTTCTTCACACAGGGCATACAGGGGTCTGTGTGAAGAAACCTTATTTTGACAACATGTGGTGAGACATAATTCTCTGTCTTTGAAGAGTATATCCATATGAGGCACTGGCTTGGAGCTGTACCTTGTGCTTCAGACAGGAGGCTATGGGCTGGGGGAGGGGTGAGCATTAGGGTTGACAACCCCAAGGAATACCTCAACACTGATTTGTCAAGACTCCGGAGACCTAAAGCTCTAATTTGTTTCCTTTTGCTGCTTGGGGGTGTAGTGGGGAGTTAGGGTTAGAAATCCTAAATCCACATTTCCCTAGTTTTGTGGCATTAACCTGAACCCTAAAAAAAAAAAAATATATATATATATATATATATATACACACCATATATATAAACACATACATACATACATACAGTATCTACACACATACATATATATATATATATATATATATATATATATATATATATATATATATACACAAAACATATGTAATAGATAACCCTCTCTAGGGTATGCAGTTGCACTCTGATATCCGCAAGCCTTGGTGTGCGTTGTTATGCATGATGCCGCATGCCTAGTGCACCAACCACCCAAGGTGTGCGTATATCAGAGTGTGACCGCACACTATAGAGTGGGTTATCTATCTTATAAAATGGCAAAATTAATTTGGAGCAGGGGATGAAAGTGCAGGTGTGCGGTTGCGCTCTGATATACGCATGGTCATCTGATGCATTTCAACCAACCAGATGATTCCTTTTTTCTTACCCATTTTATAAACATCTATGCCACAAAAGGTGTGCATTAAAGGAATGTATCCCCTCCCCCAGGAAGTGCTATTATGCTACTGGGAAGTAAATTCAAAACCATTAATGCATATCCTAGAGTTTCTAATTGTGCTTAAAAATGGTTCACTTTTCTGTTGTATTATATTGAAAGTGAAATATTTTTGATATCTTTATTTGCATGCAATGTATTTAAACACATTTTAAGCAATAAAATATATATGTGAAATAGTTTCTGATTTTGTATGTAATGAGGCTTTTTCCCCTTGGTAATGAGATCTGTTATCTGACCATGCAGTGCTAGGAATTTTAATGCATGGTCTGCTGACATCTCTCAGCTGATGAAGTTTCAGATGTTTTCTTCTAGCTAGACAGACAGACAGATATTTTACATGGACAGGACTTTCTCCCCATACAAGTTTAGCAATTATTTCCCTTTATGTCCTTTGCCTGTATAAGCATTTGCAATTACTATTGACAGTGACCATCTAAATGTGTTACATAAAATAAGAGATAGGTAAGCCTGCCACACTCAGAAAACCTATATCAGTTGCCAGATATTCTATAGTTATAATTCTGAATAATATTTTAAAACTGCAAATCTCCATTTCTTTTATCTTAGAACAAGTCTCTTGACATTATCACATACGTTGGACTTATTATTTCACTGCTGTGTCTTGTAATTTCGGTCTGCACCTTCTACTTCTGTCGAGCCATCCAAGGCCCCAGGAACACCATCCACCTTCACCTCTGCCTGAGTCTGCTCCTGGCATACTTCATTTTCCTAGTAGGCATTGACAGGACTAGTAATAAGGTAACTATTAACTCAGCTTACTTTGTGTACTTACTAATGTTAAACAGAGTCCCCTCTCTTTGAAGGCCCAGATGTAGGGCGCCAGAGATGCATAGACAATAGATTATCCTAAAATAAGTATCATGCCATAAAGAATTTGAATTCTGCAGTGTATGGTTTCCTTTTTTAGCTCAAAGTGCTTTAACATCAGCACACAACTCAAGGCTTTAGGATTACTGAAGTGCTGCCACCCATGGGGTGGAGCGTAGCAGCCATTCCATGCCAGCACAATACAACAGCACCCCCTCTCGCTGTACCTAGATGTGGACTGGTTGATGTTTAACTGGGTTATTCTGTGGGTGGGTTAGTGAACTGGTAACATTTGGTCAGACTACTGGAGAGATTCCCATACTGTTTTCAGAACTGCCATGTGACCTTTAGCATCCACCTGAACAACCACCATACTAAGAAGATGGGAAGATGGTTTAATGTCGCATCCAAAATACAAAGTATTAGCTGCCAGAAAATTGTTTTGTACTTGTTTTTTAAGTGCGTATTTAGAACCCTATGTATGCAAGGGTGGTAAGAGAGACAAGGCAAACCTGTACTAAAAGGATCACTGTGGAGCTAACATATAACAGCAGCATGGAACCCCCCAAACTGTCTTTTTGAGAAGTTTTATGGTATACAGTATGTTGCAAGCCTGATGATCTGCAGTAAATTCATGTGCCTTGGAACTAATTCAATTTCCTAGATATAAAAAAAACTGACATAATTCTGTAAATATGTCCCCCGTCCTCTTGAAGGTGTCTGCAAACCAGCAGAGATTCAAGGAAAAGCTCCACTATTAGAGTGAGAACATCCATGTGATTTTTATCATCTACATTTTTCTTCTTTAATGACTATCCTCCCAGTTTTCAGGAAGTGGTTTCATAATGACCACCTGGCCCAAAACTGCTACACAACCAGTTTTCCCCTTCTAGCACAGGGCCTGAGAATACTGGCAAGCTTTGTTTGGAATGTGTTGTGGTTTCTCCCATTTTCATTTTACTGGCCTCCAGCTCCCGCCACCCACAGGCCCTCTGCAGTGTCCTTGAGGCCTCACTTGCGTGTAGCTCCATGTGGCGAAGACAAGCTCTTGGGGTCACTGCAGCAACAGCTGGGTGGAGTGCCACCCTTCCCCAGGCCAAGAAGCAGTGCTGCCAGCAGTACTACTAGACCTTGGCCACCTGGCCAATCATGGACACCCTGAGCTCACTCCCAAATCCACGCTGCCCACATTGAAGCAAGATGTGCTACTGCTGAGACATTAGGAGACCACATGCAGTATGTTTATAAGGCCTTAATGCTGTTGCTTTCATTCCCAACCTCTAGATGTGATACTGCAGCATCACTATATCCCTCCATCCAGGTCATGAAATCAGGCATGGGTACAGCTTTAAAACATAGCAGTGAGGCAGTACAGAAAGCTGTCACAGCACTGGAGATTTCTGGGACTTACAATTTCCGTAGCTCACTGAGTTATTAAAAATAAAAACTAGAGGTTCAATAACCAACCCTTGTTTCCAATGGGTTCAACTTTGTTCTTCAATGTGAAATCTTGTAGGCCCTATCCACATTTTAAACTTTTTTTTTTTTAGTTGTTTTACCAGGAGTAGCACACTTAGCTGAAAGCTTTTTTACAGGAGCAAACTGGGAGCACAGGGAAGTTAAGTGACTTGCTCAGGGTTACACTGTATGCAAGTGGAAGCTGTGAGATTCAAACCAAGGTCTGGTCTGCTGGATGTCACCAGATTTGCATCTCAGAGCCTTAAACCACTGCGCAATACTGTGTCCACCTCTTAATACTACCTCCACATACTTCAACTCTTTCAAGGAATCTATACTAATTTAAAAGGAAACATTCACGTACAGTGACTAACATAGCTGGAAAGCCCACGAAAAGTTCTCTAAATGAGGTATTGGGCTCATCTGTACAGCAGCTACTGTAGAAGTCCTCCAGAGACATCGATGACAGAGTCTGTTCAATATTAATACTACACTGCAGCCATTTGCAGAACATTGTGAAGTCTTTGAGGAACAAGTTGTGCCTAACTACATTGAGTCAACTACAGCTTGTTCCTCGATGACATAATGATGTTCTAAAACTGGCAGCAGAGCCATCCCGGTGGCATAGAGGGCTGAGGCACTGGCACTTTACCTTGACCCAGACTCGCAACCCGGGTTCGGGAATGAGCCTGGGGTCACTGGAGGTCGGCATGGGAGAGGAGGGCAGAGCTGGATGGAGGTGCCAGCAGGCAGCTCTCCTCTCTGGGGTTGGGGAATGCGGCATCCTCGGCAATGTCTGTCCCCTGGTGGAGGCCAGGAGACAGTGCAGGCCATAGGGTGCCCAGCATTAGGCCATTGGGGTGGGTGGAAGGGGGTCGTTAACAGGGCCGAAGATGCATGTGCGACTCCATGTGCATGCGCCATTCTCCTGGGGCCCTCTGGAGAAAAACAGGGACTGAAAATGACGGTGACAGGATGAGAAACGACTCCCCTCAGGCATCGTGCCTGGGCAGGGCACCAAGGAAAGCCCCGATTATTCCAGGTTACAGGGCTGGGGGAGTCGGTTGGATGGGGGCTGTCCGGGTGTGGAAAAAACCCTGATATGATAAAAAAAATAAAAGTGGCCGTAGTGTGGTACTGGTATCGATCCCCAGTAAATTTAGTCTGAGAGCTGCACACTCGAGTTGACTAGATAGACTGCAAGGCCTGTATCTGCTGGCATTTTTTGTGTGTTTGTATGAACAGACTCTGTCATCTGTATTTCTGAAGTGCTTTCAGTATGCTTATAAGGCCTCAGTACTGGTACTTTCATTCCCAACCTCTAGATGAGGTATTGGGCTCATCTGTACAGTAGCTACTGTAGAAGTCCTCCAGAGACATAGGTGAGCTCAATACCTCTTTAGAAAGAGCTTTCTGTGGCCTTTCAAACTATGATTGCCCCCTGGGCATGACTGTGTCCCTTTAAAAGTGAGTGTAATGGTTTGTTTCCATACTGTGCTTTGTGTTTATATGTACAGTTACTGCATCTCTTATAAGAGTGCATTCTTGAGTTCTTTGGGTGAAAGGACTGTGAAGCAACGCTGAACAGCTCTAGTACACAAAAGACTTTGAGACTATTTTGTAACCATAAGAAACACAAAAATTGTACCTATAAACATATTATAAATCATGTTGCAGATCTCTGTTTTAGAAATGTGGAGCCTGGATTCAAAATCAAAATGTTTTACTTTGTGGAACACTGTAGAAATTCCTGTGAGTGGACATGAATTATGACAACTGACCTTAGAATGTCAGAGGTTTAGAACTATGTGCACAAGACAAGACACTTTTATAGCTATAAGAGTACCTGGAATGTTTAGAAATGAGCAATCCTGATTGACTAAGAACAATGCCATGATTTATAATGTTATTATACAATAGCAAGAAAGAATCCTGGATGCTGATTGGTCAGTTGACCACTACAGCAAGGATGTTATCCTGGCATAACATGCTTGCTGGTTGTTTGTTAGAGTTGCATTTCCATCATTGTCATTTTCTCTTAAGGAACAAAAATATTTTTCCAGACTAACAAAAACATTCTTTAAATTTTTTTTTTTTATTATTCTGTATATAACAACAAGCCATTGTATAATAGGAATAATGCCCTCCAGGGTGGGTGTTGTGCTGGGATAACATCTCTTCTCATGTGTTGGACACCCTTGGCCTGCAGCCTTGGGCCCTACCACCCTAGGTGGGATGTTATCCCAGCATAACACCCACCCTGTCAGGCACTAAAATATCTTCAAGAGATCTGCTGTGGGGGTAGTCTCAAAAACAGTTTAAGTGAAAACCATTTTTTACTATATTAGGTTAATGTTCTGTAGTTACAGCTGGGACAGGCTAGTTTAGTTCTAAAGTATATTTGTAATCATACATATCCCAAAATTCAGTATAATATCTCATAGACAATAAAACTGCTAATGAAATAACAATGTGGGCACACCAAACAGTATGCATGAATGGTTACTATATGAACAGAGCAAAAGAAAGTTTCACTACTCCAAACAATTGAGTGAAATTTAATTTATTACCTGCCAACACTGGCAAGCCGAAGCAACACGCAAGCATATCACAGCACTTCAAAGAGCAACTCTGCACTTGAGCATATGGTTTTATAAATAGCATTATTCAGCTGACAAATTTGCTAAAGAATACAATTTTTTTCATTTTCAATGTCCCTTTCCAACATTTATAGCACATTTTGGTAGTGCATCTAAAAAGTCTGTATAGCAAACATTTGTCCCTCTCCTCTTAACCTCACAGTGCTTTTGTTTGACGCTATAGTGCTCACCATGACAACAGACATTGATGTCACAAACAGTAATTGTGTGTTTAGGAGGGGAAGTCAGATACAGTTTGAAAGACTCAGTGAAATAATTGTTTCATTACTTACAATATTTAGTAGATCAACAGTAGCAGAAAGTAAAGCAAATAACCAGAAAACAAAGTTAAAATATAATTAGTATAAATCTTGAGTTTTTAAGCTTTATATATTTACTGGTTAGTGACAATAATCAGTCACTGGCATAACCTCACAAACTCCGTTATTCACACACGTGAATAACGGAATTCCATTAACCACCTTTCCAAAAACAGCTTTCACTGCACCCGAGCACCTGTTCTAGAGTCTGTCCTCCCACTGGCCATTTGCGCATGCTCTTTCAGGAAAACCTCCAGCACAAATGACAGGCTTCTTAGCAGTTCAAGCACACGAAAGCGGGGCACAGTTTCTCAAAAGAGCTTCCATGCCAGGGAAACAGCTTAACCAGTCTCTCTCTTCACTCGGGCAGGTCGTTCATGCTGTCACAGAAAAACTGCCACAGACTACTTCAACTAAAACAAAGAAAAGCAAAGGCATAGTTTTACTACAAAGTTGTCAAAGAAACATAATAAAAGTATGACCATTTCATCTCACTTTTCACCATCAAATGAAATGGACTGCCTTAAATTCATGGAAGAGCAGCAACGTCGAAACAGAACACAGCTGAATGAGACAAAATCCTTAACCAACAGAGACTTTTGACTGCTGAGTAAAAAAACAGTTACCTTTGAAAACACTTAAACTTAAAAAATGTTATTCCTTACTGTGGATTGACTTCTACTAGTTCTAATTTACAGGAGCCGTGGGTGGGACTGAGCATGGGGAGGTGAGGTTATGTGACAGTGTTTAAAACCCAAAGAACCAGTAAACATAAAATATAAAACGGGAAGTGTCTAAATGAGGATTTTATGCACCCCTTGGTGTGTGATTCCCTGATAAACCCCTCAGGATTTATGGGGCATCGCACACCTCAAGTGTGTATAAAATCCTCATTATACACACTTCCCCATGCAAAATTCTATATAATAGAGAGTTGTCCATTAATGCAATGTGCTGCTTCCTTAGTGGGTCCCCTTCCAACTTTCTTTGCTCTGTTTTGTCACTATCAGTCAGCACCTAGATTTATCACTCACCCACTCGCAGTTTCATTGATAGTTGGTTAGCACATGATTTGGACTTAAACTGGTTATGAAAACAGCTTTCAAATACTGTAGCTGGGCCTTAGAAAGCACCTAATGCCAAAGAAGAAACAAAAACTTTGAAACAATGCAATTTGTAAACACATTGATTATATTATGTAGCTTAACATGAAAACAGGTTCACTGCCCAATAGAGTCCATCACAATCTTCCGTGTATTACATCACAATCCGATGCTGTAGAAATTATCATGATCTCAGCAGGTCCAAAAAACCTAACTGGTTCAGCAAGGAAGTGGAGTGCAAAGTGAGAGAAAAAAGATTGGCCTTCATTAAGTTCAAAAAATCAGGGTGTGAGGAGGATTGAGAGGTGTTCACAAAGGCATCTAGAGAGGTGGCCAGGTTAGTCAGGGCAACCAAGGTAGCAATGGAGCTGAAGTTGGCTCAGGAGGATCAGAGAGGGGGGGGGAGGTTTTTTTAAATACATAAGGGAGAAGAGGAGTTGTAGAGATGACATTGTTAGACTCAAGAGGGTTGGGGATGGGCGGAACTAGGGAAAAGACAGGCAGAGGCACTCAATGAGTACTTCTGCTCGGTGTTCACAAAAGAAAGGGATGGCCCAATACCACAGGGGAAAGGGGCAAAGGTGAAGGGGGGCAGAGGTAACAGATGGGGTCATCCAAGAGGATAGAGTTCTGAAGGGCCTTATAGCCTTGCGGTTGGACAAGACACCAGGACCAGACAGTGTACACCCAAGGGTCCTGAAGGAACTGGTGGAGGTGTTGGCAGACCCTCTGATGGACCTCTTCAACAACTCCTTGGAGACAGGGAAGGTACCAAGAGACTGTGAGAATGGCTCATGTGGTGCCCCTTCGCAAAAGAGGACCCAAGGACCATCTTTGCAACTACAGGCCAGAAAGCTTGACTTACATAGTGGGGAACCTGATGGAGACCATTCTAAAGGAGAGGTTGATAACCTTTCTCAATAGTAATGGTCTACAGAATGAGAGACAGCTTGGGTTTGTCTCAGGAAGATCATGCCAAACTGACCTGATCAACTTCTTTGACTGGGCCACTAGGGAGGTTGACAAAGGCCATGCTGTGGATGTCCTGTACCTGGTCTTCAGCAAGCCTTTCAACTCAGTGCCCCACAGGAGGTTAATGAGCAAGCTAATGGACATGGGGTGGGGGAGAAACTAGTGGGGTGAGTTGACAGCTGGTTTCAGGGCAGACAACAGAGGATAGCTGTAGAGGGGAGACATCAAGCCAAGACCAGTAACAAGTGGAGTACTACAGGGTTCAGTGCTGTGCCCTGGTTTTGTTCAATGTCTTCATTGGAGACATTGCAGAGGGGGTCAAGGGTAAGATCAGCCTGTTTGAAGATGGCACTAAGATTTGTGCAAAAGTGGACAATGAGGAAGGGTGGCAGACATTCGGGGAGGATCTAGCTAAACTCAAACACTGGTCTAGGGAGTGGCAGTTGGGGTTTAATGCTAAGAAGTGCAAGGTCATGCACCTAGGAGCAAGAAATCCCAAGACTTGCTACTGGCTGGGGGGAGTACAGATAATAGCTTCAGAGGAGGAGCAGGACCTCTGGGTAATAGTCATAGGGGACGTGAAAGTATCAGCACAGTGTAGGAGGGCAGCAGCAAGGTCAAATAGGATGCTGGGGTGCATTGCCAGAGGGATCGCCTCTTGAAAGAAGGAGGCCATCCTGCCCTTGTATAGATCACTGGTGAGGCCACACTTGGAGTACTGTGTGCAGTACTGGTGCCCATACCTCAAAAAGGATGTGTGATTATTAGAAGGGGTGCAGTGCAGGGCTACAGAAATGATCATGGGACTGGGGGAGTTGCCATATGAGGAAAGATTGAGGGAGCTCAACATGTATTCACTAGAAGAGAGAAGGGAAAGAAGGGACAAGTTAGAAACCTTTAAGTACTTAAAAGGCATAAACAAAGTCAGAGAGAGAGGATTGTTCTGCTTAAAAGGGGGTAGGGTCACTAGGGGGCACAGTCTTAAGCTGGAAGGGGGAAGGCTCAGGAGGAAGACAAGGAGGCATTACTTTACAGAGAGATGGTGGTGAGATGGAATGCACTGCTGGAGGAGTTAATCAAACTGAGGACAGTGCATAGCTTTAAGCTGGGTTGGGATAGAGTCAAGGGCAGGATTAGTACAGACAAGAACACAAAGGAGGAAAGACCAGGAAAGGGGAGGAAGGGAGGGTTTGGGTGGGGCAGGGCACCTGTAGTAATATGAAACTAAGAGCTGCACAATCCAGCAGACTTGATAGACCTGTGGCCTTTTTCTGATGGTAATTTATATGTTCAGATGTTCGTATGTTCATGAACTGACTATGATGTGAGGTGTAGGCAAGGAACCAGAGCAGCTGAAGTCTAAGGGCAAGTGATCCTGTTTTCAAGTTAATCTGTGCAGTTGTGTAGAAAAAGGGAATCTAAACACAGGTAATATATGCAGTACAAGTTGAAATGTGTCTATAAATATGTTATTCCACCATTTTCCTTGTGACAACAGGAGTTATCTAATGTCAGCTGTGACAGACACTTCTTACCTCAGTGGTGCAAGGAAAAGGAAAATGAGACATGTAGTGTGGATATTTTCTTGGTTTCTTTCCTCAGACTGGCTGCAGTGTTGTTGCTGGGTTCCTGCATTACTTCTTTTGGCATCCTTTACCTGGATGTGCTTGGAGGGAGTCCAGCTCTATCTCATGGTAGTCCAAGTCTTCACACCAATAGCCTGAAAAAAGATACATGCTTGCATTTGGCTATGGCCTCCCGTTAGTGATTGTAATCCTCTCAGCATCTGTAAACTCCAAAGGATATGGCACTGAAAAACAGTGAGTATTTTGGTTTTTTGAAGCATTCTTGAGTTTATTTGGCTTCTGTTGGTGACATCACTTCTATGCAGGAACAGAATTCTCTACTGCCATGCAATCATATATCACAAATGCTCTTTAAATGTCAACTAGGTTATAGGAGTTTGTAGCGATAAATTATGTTTCTGGCTGAACTGGAAGCTTTCTAGTGACTCCATGCAAATATGCTCACTGTGGAAGACAGTACGGCTGATTGACATTTGACTCTCTCAACCATCATTATTAGCTTTGCCCAAGAAACAAATACATATGAGCATACGAAGAAACCAACAGAAGAAGGCCATTGGGTCTATCAAGTCTGCTCTTTATTGCAGGGTCCACAGCATGAGCTACTGTCCCTACCTCCCTCCCCAGTCCTCCAATCCTCCCTACCCATGATCTTTACCTTCCTCCATGCCTATCCCAGCACCTCTTAAAGCTGCCCACTGTCTTCAATGAGATGACCTCTTCCAACAGCGCATTCCAAATGTCCACCACCCTTTCTGTGAAGAAGTGCTTCCTGACCTCCCTCCTGAACCTCCCACCTTCCAACTTCAGACTTCACCCCCTCATGTTAAGGTTGTCACTCAGCTTAAAGAGACTCTCATCAACCTTATTGATCCCTTTCAAGTACTTGAAGGTCCCAATCATGTCCCCTCTCTCCTGTCTTCTAGGGAGTACATGCTCTGTGCCCTCAACCTCTCCCCACATGCCTTACCCTGCTGACCAACTAATATCTTTGTAGCCCTCCTGTGCACCTTCTCCAGCAGGTTAACGTCCTTTTTTGTGGTGTGGGCACCAGAACTGAACTCCATACTCTAGATGCAGCCTTACCAATGACCTGTACAAGTGCAGTATAACCTCCTCTCTCCTACTACTGATCCCCTAGATATATATCTCAACATCTTGTTCGCATTTGCTGCAAACAGCAAACAGCAGACAGGGTAAACTCTATTGGAGTACAGTAAGCATGGAATTGGGTGTTGATGTTGCTTTTTTAATCTGATATTTGTTAAGCTTATAATTATCGATCAGATCTAGAACCTGGTGACATCAGTTGAGTGGAGGCTCCTCAGTGTAAATTGTGCTGTGAGCCTCTTACTCCCGCATACTGGAACTGTTCAATTATTATAAGTGAATCTCAGGTGGGGAAAAGCAAGCTACACCAGGGATCCTAGGAGAGGAAAAACAAGGGTATTTGAAAGCAAGTAATATAGTACTGGACGGACATTAAAGCTACTCTACTGCACAAATTGAAAGTTATTTAATTAAAATAAAATTCGAACTTTATGGGGGAGAATCACAAAATGGATGCACCCAGCACATCTGAGATGCACTGGCACATCCTGGAGTTGCACCCAAGCATGATTCTCAATGGGCAGAGATGTGCCACCTATAATGGTATGTGGCACACCTGGAGGGGGCATGCAGGGGGTGTGCCCATATATATGGGGTGCATCCCTATTCACAACCCACCTGGGAGGTGCATCTTCGGAGCAAGTCTGAAGATGTGCCTCCCAAAGTTACATCTACAAAAAGTAGACCTTAGTGGGTGTCCGCCCACAGGCAGGCTATAGTACTGCAGACAGCAAGACAGCAGCCTGACAGTCCATTGCCCCCGGCCCAGATCCCTGAGCATGTAGAAATCACCCGTAATAATCCCTGGTAGTCTAGTGGTACCTCTTCTCTGCCTGCATCCCCAATCATGTAGAAATCACCCATAAACAATCCGTGGTAGCCTGGTGGTACCCCTTCCCTGCCCGTATCTCCAATTATGGGTGACTTTTATGATGTTTGGGGATACGGGCAGGGAAGGGAGGACCAGTAAACTACCATGGGTTGGTGTTCTTTTGTTTTCTGCTCTCAGCCCTTGCAGGGTGCCCAGTGCATTCTGCTGGGTGCATCCATGCAAGGGTCATGCAAATGGAGCCATAATGACATGCAAATAGCCCCATTGTGCCTGTGTATGCCTAATGGCCCATTTGCATGTCTCTGGCTGTGAATCCCATCTTGGGCACAGCACATGGAGATGCACTACCATCAATTTCCCAGCTCAATCTGGAAGATGTACCATCTTATGGCACATCTTCTGTGAATACAAAGTTTGGGCTTCAGCACATCTCATTTCTGCTGGTGCAACTGAGTTGCGCTGAGCACAATTCTTTTGGGAATCTCTACCAATGTTTCTTTTAAGTGATTTTCCTTCCTTTCACAAGACTTTTTAAAATATAATATTGACTTTGATCTGCTGTGCAATGACACTACTTGCAGATGCTTGCAGAACTACTCAGGGAAGAAATGTTCTCACTGACAATAGCAGTCTTTATACAAAAAGTATAACTATGATATTGTCTTGCTAAGTTAATTTCTCTTTTTGATTCTTCATTGCTGCTGTTACTAACACATGGATGAGGGTTGCAGACACAACCAGTACAGGCTACTGATTTGATTACATGAACATAGATTTAATTATTTTACTTTCAATTAACTCTGGAGATAAATTTCTTGCACCAAACAGATATTTAGACTCCATGAAACAATTTATTGCATCGTATATTATGGACTTTTTCTTTCATTTCTAAAACTTGCTCTCCTTACCTTTAACTGTGGGGCTAGAATAAGTTGGTAACGGTTGTACTGCTTAATCCTATATTCACTGCAAAAACATTGTTAAAGCATCAGCTAAGGTTGAAACGTAATGCCTGCAAAGGTAAGGAGTTGTTAGGGTAAAAAAGATGCCCCCTATGCCTTGGTAAATCTGTGGGATGGTGTTTCTCTGGCTTTGAAAGATCAAGCAATGCAGTGTTGGTATTGCCCAAACATTTGCAATGTCTTTTATAGTACAGAAAAATATGCACACAGCCCAATAACTGATGAAAGGGTGCCAAAATTAATGCAGCCAACCCTGCATCACACATTCATTCAAAGCCCACAAAACACCATCCCATGGATTCACCAAGGCTCCAGAGACTTTTTTTACCCTAAAGTCACATTTCATATGACCATGCAAACATATGATGAAGCCAGCAAAATAAGACCATTAGATCTGTTGAGTCTGCTCATATGGTAAGTTCTCAGCATCAGCTACTGACCCTGGCCCCCTCCCCAATCAGCTTCCTCTACTCCCCAACCTTTATTTTCCCTTAACTCTATCCCAGCTCCTCTTGAAGCTGCCTACTATTTTCAATGAATCCACTGTCTCGGAAGACCACTCCAACCTGCCACCACCTTTTCCATGAAGGAGTGCCTCCTAGCCTCTCTCTCCCTCAACTTCCCTCCAACTGGAGACTATGTCCCCACATGTTTCGATTCCCACTGAGCTTGAAGAGACCCTCATTGTTCATCCTATTTATTCATTTCAGATATTTGAAGGTTTCAACCATAACTCCTCTCTCTCTCTCTCTCTCTCTCGGAGTACATGTTCAAAGACTCAACCTCTCCTCATACATCCTACCCTGCTGGACCATGGTCATCTTAGTTGCCCTTCCTTGGACTGTCTCCAGCAGGTTTATGTCCTTTTTAGGGCTGCACAGGGCATAGCCCTGCAGACCTATTGCTATCAAAAAAGGATTCAGTGCATTCCTTCTAACCAAACAATATATTGGAGTTGCACCACAGTTGCCTCCGCATCCGTGAAGTACTCTGCTCGCTGTCTCCTTTGGCAGCTGCACTGCACTATTTTTACTCTGCCGACAGTCATGGCAGAACACGGCACACTCTGCTGTGTCCAAGATGGCTGCCAAACTGTATTGCCCATGTATGACTACTAGGATATGCACAGTATAGTGCAGTGGTCATCTTGGACACAGCAGTGTGTGCCATGTCCTGCCATGACTACTGATGATTCTTTTTATTATAGATATCCCCCCACCCGATCCTCCCTCTCAGCCCCCCCAGAAACATAAGCATGACACTGGGGGTGCCCAATCCCCCAGTGCCACAATCTGGACATCACCCCTCCCAAAACAGAACAGTGACACTGGGGGTGCCCAATCCTCCAGTGTCGTGATTCAGAATCCTCGTTTTTATGACCCAGTAAAAAGGAAACCATCCATTCATGCCTTTTGCAACTGTTTCTGTCCCCCTACCCGACCCTCCCACTCAGCACCCACCACCCCACACACTCATGCCCTTATTTAGCCATCAGGGATCCAATGCAGTAATCCTCTCTGAACAGCAGACACATATTCACTCTTCAAAGCAGGACAACGAACTGAAGAAACATGTATGCGGTTCAATGTATTTCAATGGTGTTTTGAACTTATTGGCATAACTTGACCTTTTTTGTATATTTTTGGACCACATTTTGAACATGCCTTTTTTGGGGCCCCACCTCATGAACAATTGCACTGACATGAGACAAATCTGGCTCGAAAGGTAACGTTGCAGTCCCTGCATGAAATCATCTTTAGGCCAGGAGCTGAACATGTTTTCTGCCCTTCTACATGAGGCAGGGTCATAACAAGGATGTGGTATAAAGATACTGCAAAACAACAAATTTATGAGCCTAATGCAGGCTTGTAACTTTGGTAATTTTCAATATTTTTACCCCAAATGCCTTGGCTGCAGCCCTATCAGCTCTGGTCAGAGCTTAAGGTATGGGCACTAGCACTGTACACTGTACTTCAGGTGTGGCCTCACCAATGACCTGTACAAGGACAGGATTACCTCCACCCACCTACTGCTGATCCTCCTAGCAATGCAGCCCACCATTATTTGTGATTATAATACAGTGGGACTCAGGAGGTTTCAGTTTACTCTTTACTGGCTGCAAATCCTGACATAGACCAACCCCCCCTGCATCTTTCCCCCTTCCCTTACTTACATAATCAGTCTCTCTCTCTCTCCTTTCTTCCACAGCCAACCCCCCTATGATCCAGGAGGCCATGAGGGCTTGGATTCAGCCCTGCCCCACAGCCAACAGCAAAGAAAATTGCCCAGGTACAGCATCCCCACAGCTAAGGGTTCACCCTGCTCACTGATCGCTACCGTGCTGTGCAGCTCCCAGGAGTTGCCCCGCCTAACACTGCATGTTCAGCTCACCACCACCCTCACCACCACCCTTGGTCTGCTTTTACTTATATAGGGAAGCAGGCAGTCACGTGGTGCAAAATTAACCTATCAACCCACTTCTCCATCTGCAGCTTATACAGGCTCCCCACTAGTGGCCATTGTTCTCAATCCTAAATTCCTAACCATCTCTACAATAAATATGCTACCACTTCACTGGTTAACTATCCTTAGAGCCTCTATTATCCCCCTTATGACTCTACCACCCCCCCCTCAGGATCTAACACTAAACAGCCACTCTGCTGGCCAATATATAATTGCCTGGTATTGTCCCATCTTGCTAACCCCCAAACCCACCTACTCCATGTTACGTCACCTCACATGCACATACTCCCTACCAGAGCCTATTTTCAACCTCCACACATGCAGTACTCATTGTACAGCTACCTTGATACCATGTAGACCACAACTCCCTATTCATCCTTCTGTCTTTCTACTGGGTACCCAACGCCTTGTCATCATGATAACCCACCTCCTACGAACACTTCCTGTACCTATCACCAAGCTCCTCACCTTAGCCACACTATCCACCCTGGCCACTGACCCATACCTCCCACTCCACCCTTGGACGATGCATCCCTATGCTCCAGTCACCCTACTGGTACTACCGTGGTACCACAATGCACACTACTCTGCCTGGCCTCTCCCTCCCTACAGGACCTATCTCCTCCCACCTCCGCACAGTGCTGCTCCCCTACCTAATGGCTCCTAAACTCATGAAGAAACATTTAAGGTTGTTCACCATGTGCATCCTACTACTACTCCTCCTTCTTTCTGGAGACATACACCCCAACCCAGGACTCACCCTCCCCACCCCAGGGTTACTACATTCAAAAGCCTCACGATCACCTCCCTCAATATATGTAGCCTCCTCAAGAAATTTGATTCCTTTCAAGGATGGGTTTCCCAGAATCACCCCAATGTCATCTCAGTAGTTGAAACCTGGCTCACAACAACAGACCCCTGACTCTGCAGTCTCACTTCCTGGCTTCACAGTATACCGAGCAGATAGAACCTCAAAGAAGGTGGTGGTTGTGCACTGTATCCAGAAATCACTACAGTGTCTCAACCTCCCCATCTCCCCATCACTTGAGCATGGGGCCCGATCCCTCACACGAAGATCACTCTTGCCCATAACAGAGCCTCTGTTTCTCTCCTCTGTATATATCCTCCCGAAATCAGAAGTTCACTTTCCTCTCTGTCCTCAACCATCTCCAGACTCTCCGTGCAATGCTGACATCATTGCCCTCGAGATTTCAATACAAACTGGCTGGCTGACACCCCAGCCCCTGTTAGGGATGCTGCAACTGCCCAGAACCTGGCCCAGCGTGACTACTGCCACAAGAATAAACCAGACGACTGGTTTATTCTTGGCAGCCTCTGAACCCTCCTGGATCTAGTGCTCACAACTCCCACATAAAGCAACACAGATCAGGGTACTACCCGATGCTCTGAGCGACCAATCCCCAGTGCTATGTTAATGGTCATACTGTATTAACAAGCCCCCCCCAAAAAAAACTGTCTTACAATGCCGCCTCAAACCTGGCAAACTACAATCACTTAAACAGTACCTCCTAGTTACTGACTGGTTCCCCATAAGAAATGTTCAGAATATTGACTCTGCCCTCAACTATTTCATTCATATGTTCAACACTGCCTGCAACCAGTTTGCACCCCTAACCAAACAAACAATTAAAGGTGCCAACACACCTTGGCTATCCCAAGCCCTTTTGGACCAGATGCGTGAACGAGACAATCTGTGGCACATTGCACAGGATACCAGAAAACCCTCTGACAGGCAGCGCTATCAGGAAGTGCACAATAAATGTACATGGGATATCCATAAAACAAAGACTGAGTACTATAAAACCTTGCTCACCAACACATGAGGTGCAGGTAGCAAGTTTTAGGACTCACTAAAAACGCTAAGTGGCAAAGCCCCCACTGCCCCACCTACCCATATCTGGGCCAATGGATCTATCACCTCAGACCCAGCCCTTATCGTTGACACATTAAATGACACCTTCTCTGACCTCTATGGTTCCTCCACCCCAATTTTTTCCCCCACCCACCCCACCCCACACCACACTGCCACCTCACCAACCCCCATTCTACTTTAAAGCAGTTTCCCAGCGTGAAGCTGCCCCTCTCCTACTCAAAGCCCTCAGCAAATCCCATTTCAGCAGTGACTCACTGAACCTAAAACTGCTTAGACTCACATTCAGCGAAGTGTTTCTCCACTTACCATGCTTTTGAACCACTCCCTTTCTCTGGGCCAGTTCCCATCCAAATGGAAATCTATCCTCATCACTCCTATCCTTAAAAATGGTGATCGCACCCTGCCTGGGAACTACCGCCCAATATCAGTCCTGCCTCCCCTCTCTAAAACCCTGGAAAAAATCGTGGTCATACAACTAACAGACTACCTCACCAAATATAGTACTCTGTATCCTGAACAACACAGCTTCCACCAGAACCACAGCACCACCACTGCCCTCTTGGAATTTACAAACACCCTCCATACATCCCTGGACACTGGTAACACTACTGGTGGTGTCTTTATAGACCTCTCAAAGGCTTTCGATACCATGCACCACTTGCTTCTCCTGGACTCCCTCACTCAGTTAGGCCTCTCCCATGAGACCATTGACTGGTTTGCTAGCTATCTGTCTAAGAGAACCCAGACAGTCCGGATTGCCGACTCCCTGTCATCCCCCACCAAGTCAGGTCTGAGCTCCCTCAAGGCTCTATCCTTGGCCCACTTCTCTTCTCCCTATACCTCAACACCCTGCCCAATGCTTGCTCTGGGAAAATGCTATTGTATGCAGATGATGCAGTCCTCTACAACTCTCACACTGATCCCACAGCCCTCTGCTCGGCACTCCAGAAATCCTTCTCTCAAGCTGAATCCTGGTTCTTTCAGCATAGGTTAGTACTAAATTAAAAAAAAACTAAATCCATGATGTTTGCACATCACCAAAATAAGAACCTAGGACAACCCTTGCACATTCTGAACTCACTAAATGACCCACTTGAACAGGTTAACACTTTCAAATACCTTGGCATCACCCTAGACACAGGTCTCATTTTCCATGACCATATCCGATTACTAGGCACCGCCGTCAATGTACGTATTGGTCTCCTTCACTGCTATAAGCACTGCCTGCCTCCTGAATCTCTTGCCTAGCCATCTCTACATCTATTCTATCCCTAATTGACTATGGTATCATCATCTATGGTGCGTGACACACCCACCTACACAAGATTAGACTGGCCCTCAGTAAGGCCTGCAGACTTGCTACAGGCTGCCCTAGACTCACTCATACATGCACCTCTGCTCCTCAGCAAACTGGCTCAGCACGATGGGAGGCTAAAGTACCAGGCCTGCCTCTTCACAAAGAAAATCACCTCAGGATTACTCCCCTCAAGCCCTCACCCCACTACTTCAGGCCCCACTGTCCAGTCACCTCACATGGCAGTCAGCAACTACCCACTTTAGGGTACCTTGCTGCAAAACCACCTCTGACCAAAGAACATTTCAATATCTGGCCCCAGTCTGGCTCAACTCACTCCCAAACTCCCTTCTCACTGAACCCAAACTTGGTTGGTTCAAGAACCAACTAAGGGACCTTATTACCCTAGGATCAGTATGTGATTGGCCCTAAACCTGACCCTCCATTTTTCTACCACCTCCCATCTCCCATGTCTATGGACCTAACTCTGGTCTGCTGCCCCTGAGTGTGCCTATACCATGACAATGAACATCTCTGTCCAGCCTTGGCCAACGAATGACGTGTAGGCATGGCTAGTGCCATCACCCTGAAATGCTATGCATATACCTGCAACCTTTATTCCCAGCTGCTATTTTTTGTATTCTTTGCATTTTCTGTAATCATCTACAGCCATTCTTTAACCGCTGTGTTTAATACAATGTTACTTGTTACTCTGTACACTGTTGTCTCTTCTTATGTATGATGTGGAACCTTTGTAAAAGAGTCTTTGACTTAAAGGTGTTATCTGACATTTATCAATAAATAAATAAAATAAATTTACTTTGGCTGCCACTTTCCAGCATTGTGTTGAGTGCGTCAGGTCACAAGTGACCATCCCCCAGGTCCATCTCTTCCTCAGGTGCAGAATTGTGGACCAAACCCCAGCTGTACTCTGTCCTCAGGTTCTTGGCTCCAATGTGCATAACCTTGCATTTCTTTGTGCCAAAGCCAAGTTGCTAAATCTCAGACCACCACTCTAGCTTTTCAGATTTTCCCTTATGTTCTGTACCCCATCTACTCTGTCCACCCTCCCACAGAGCGTAGTGTCATCTGCAAAAAGGCAGATTTTGCCCTTAATGCCATCCCAATATCACTGATAAAGACATTGAAAAGCACTGGTCTGAGCATTGAGCCCTGTGGGACCCCACTAATGACTTTCTAGTGCTGGAGAGCTCACCTACCAGCACCATGCACCGGGCCCTGCCCCAAACCAGTTTTGTACCCAGCTGGTCAACTTATCCCTCCCTAACCCATAGATCCACCGATTTCCTTATCAACCTCTTATATGATGTCACAAACCGACTCAGCAGATCAGGCTCTCTACTCCCAAAATACCAACCTCTGAGTGCAGTCTTATGAACAGTGTAACAGACAAGGTAACCCTCTTGTCTGTTTTTGTGAGTTCGGATCAACCTTTGGTCTCAAGTTCTGGAGGGATTTAAACTGTCAACCTCTTGTTAGCATACCCAATGCACAGGCACAGATACAACTGTCTTTGGGGGGCCAGATATCTTTGCCTATGGGCAACAACTCAGGTATACAGAGATGAACCCTTAAAAACTTTAATAAAGAGCTCAGATTTAAAATGCTTCTGTTTCCAGTTTGGTACCACCGTTCAAGCTTATGTTTAGTATCTGCAATAACCATACTTTTCTTACAACTAAAAAGAAGTCAAAGACAGGCCAAGTAAGTTCTAAAAAGATTTTACTAAAATATGTAAAAATATGTAAAACGCAAAATACAGAACTCTTATATCACAAGACCTACAAATCTTTTTAAAAGAAAAAGGTTTAAACAGTGAAAATTCCTACTTACAGTACTTAGATTTGAAATCTTTCTAAATACTTGTTTACAAGTGCTTCAAAGATCTTTCCTCAGTCAGAGTCCAGGTAAAAGTGTCTCTGTGTAGTAAAACAAAATATCCCTCAAACAACTGTATGGGACAACCCATTTTTGTGTGAGGTCAGCTAGCTCCTCCTCTGTCAGAATACGTATAAAAAAATATATATCTTATACAAAAGTATTACATTCTGCAACTTCAGCATAATTCATGTCCTTCGAATGACACTTTTTTTGATCTCATAATAAGCTTCCTCCTTCCAGGACATGACAGCATCTTTATGATTTCGCACTTCTATATAATAACCTGGGTTTTCCTTCCAGTGTCATAAAATGGATATGTTATAGCAACTGTGCTTGTAATTAACTCAGACAGACAGGATCCTTAATTAAGGCCTTACATGTAACACATGATCTCTAAAAACTGAGTGTGTGTGAACTTACATGCTGTCAGCATTTTTCTTATGGCTTTCATCTTTTAGCTAAAATCTGGGGGGGGGTGAGTGAGGTTACTCCTAGAGCATCAGTTTTTCAACAGACACAGTCAGTAATACATTTTATATTAAAAAGAAATGATACAGCACTCAGAACTGGTTGTCTACATCACATAGGGTACCAAGTCAAAGGCCTTGCTGTGGTCCAGGTAAAGTATGTCAATAGCTTAGCCCCTGTCCAGTGCTTTAGTAACCCAGCCAAAGAAGTGCAACAGATTTGTTTGACACAGTCTCTCTCCCATAAACTCATGTTGATGCTCATCCTGGAGACCAATCTCTTCCAGATACTCTACTAACCTTTCCTTAAGTATGGTCTCCATGAGCTTGCATATGATTGAGGTCAGACTGACCAGTCTGTAATCCCCCAGGTAGTCCTTCAGACCAAGGGTGTAGACAGGCATACTCACTGTACACATTTGTGTACAGTTTTGTTGAGTGCCTGTCACAAACCATAAGCCACTCTGTTAATATTATCACTCTAATCTGTAGTATTTGGGTTAGTGTAGGCCACTGAGGAGGGTCTGATACATCTATAACCTCTTTAGAGAGTACAGGAATCATCTGACAACAATCTGACTTGTTTGGAAAAGGGTGCCATTTGGAAGGGACGTATACATTTATTAATTGGGGGGGTGTAACTTGTTGGAGATTGTGTACCAAATGGAAATTTGTGGCTACTCACTGCTTGGACCACTCATGCTGGAACACTACATGTGCCATTCTCGGTCCCATGGTACCACTCCGACTCCTATGAACTATGGAACAGGTCAGCCAAGGGACCTGCAAGCTGCTCTACCAGCTCCCTCAGCACCCAAGGGTGTGTACCATCTGGGCCTGTGGGTTTGTCTACCATCAATGTTACCAACCCTGTCCTCACCCTGTCCACCTCCATCAAACACCATACTCACTCCCCTCCATCTTATCTCCTTCCTCTGCTGGAACCAGTCCATCTCTCTCCTAGTGAAGACTGAACAGAAGTACTCTTTCAGCACTTCTGCTCTGCCCCTGTTCTGCTCTACCCACCTGTCTCCTTTCCTGAGCTAACAATTCCATCTTTCTTGTCTCTTCTCTCATTAATATAGCAAAAGGCCTTTCCCTTGCTAATTCCCTCAGCTAGCTGCAGTGCCTCCTGAGCCTTAGCATACTGTTAATCAGTGATGCGCTAGCAGGATTTCTGCCTCCTCTCCCTAAGGTACTGAGCTTGGAGTCAAACATTTTAGATACTTCTGCTCAGTATTTACTGAAGAGAGTTAGGGCAGGCCCACAGCTCAGCACTATGGACACAGAGGGAAGGGAGGTGAGCACTAATCCCTTCACAAAGAAAGAGTCCTACAAGAGCTTATTAAGTTCAGGGTGGAAAATGCAATGGGACCTGATGGCATACATCCCAGGGTACTAAAGGAGCTAAGAGGAACTAGCAGAGCCTTTATCAGAACTGTTTAGTGAGTCTCTGAGCACAGGAGAGGTACAGAAGACTGGAGATGGGCTCATGTGATCCTCCACAAGTGGGGTAGCAGGGAGGAGGCAGGGAACTACAGACTAGTCAGTCTTACCTCAGTAGTGGACAACATTATGGAGGGACTCCTTAAGGAAAGGATAGTGCACCACCTGGAATCCATAGGAGCACAGGATCCAAGACTGCATGGGTTTACAAAGGGAAGGTCCTGTTAAACTAATCTCATAGATTTCTTTGACTGGGTAACCAGAGTGGTGGACCAAGGGGGAGCAGTTGATGTTGCCTACGTTGACTTCAGCAAAGCTTTCAATACTATTCCACATAGAAGATTGATTAATAAGCTGGGTAGGCTTGGGGTGGGTCAGAAATTGGTCACCTGGGTGGCAAACTGGTTGACGGGCAGAAAACAGAGAGTGGTGGTAAATGGTATACAGTCAGAAGAGATGCAAGTCACAAGTGGGGTACCTCAGGGATCAGTCCTAGGGCCAGTCCTCTTCAATATCTTCATCAGTGACATTGCAGGGGGACTGGAGGGTAAGGTTTGTCTGTTTGCAGATGACACCAAGATCTGCAACAGAGTAGATGATCCAGATGGGGTGGGCAGAATCAGAAGAGATCTGGATAAACTAGCAAAATGGTTGGAAGAGTGACAACTAGGGTTTAATGCAAAGAAGTGCAAGATCATGCACATAGGGAAGAGAAACCCTGAAGCCACCTATAGACTGGGAGGGGAGTTGCCGGCAGTCACAAGGGAAGAAAGAGACTTGGGCATCATCATCACTGATGATCTGAAATCATCCAAGCAGACCACTAAAGCAGTAGGTAAGGCTACGGGATGTTAGGGTGTATTAGTAGGGTATAACAATTCAGAAGGAGGTAATAATCCCTCTTTACAAGATACTGTTAGGCACCATCCAGAGTACTGCATGCAGTACTGGAGGCCACCACCTTCACAAGGACATTAAGCAAATTGAGGCAGTCCAGAAAGGGCAACCAAAGTGGTGCAGAGACTGCATCAGAAGAAACATATGAGGACAGATTAGCAGAGCTCAATATGTATACCCTAGAGCAAAGGAGGGAGAGGTGATATGACTGAAACATTCAAACATCTTAAGGCATTAACAAGGTAAAAAGTCTAACATGTTTCAATGTAAGAAAATAGTAGGACAAGAGGACACAACATGACATTAGAGGAGGCTGAGTAAGGGATAATGTGAGGAAGTTCTTTTCACAGAAAGGGTGGTGGATACATGGAAGAGCCTACCTCAGGAAGTGGTGGATATGAATACAGTGCAGGGCTTCAAACAGGCATGGATAGGCATAAAGGAACAATACAGATGAGTATGAATAGATAGACCATTGACAGAGCAAAGGCTGATGGCACATTTATAAGGTAGAAAAGAAATGGGCAGACTGGATGGGCCTTGTGGTCCTTATCTGCCATCAACTTCTATGTTTCTATGTTAGCCCATCAGAATACCCTACCTATTACACTAGCCAGCTTCAAGTAGTCCCTCTCTTCCTCCCTCTGAGTCCTCCTAAACTTGTTGTAAGCCGACTTTGTATCTAAGCTAAACAAGCTAGGTGCTTAAGCACTAGAGTTTTTCCCTTTGAGTCTAATGCACTATCTTGTGGCTCCCATTGTTCCCTCCTTGATGATAGACCACCCTTGTTCCACCCCCATATCTTCTCATAAGCTTTCCAGCAGTGTTGGGTAAGTCACTTTTTGAATTACTTTCCATTTCTTTCGGAAACTTGTTCCAGGAAGCTCTGTGCAGTCACTAGCAAGGATGGAAACATACTAGAAAAAGTAATCTACCTTACAGTTACTTCTTTCTTTTTATACAAAAACAATACAAAAGTAATAAGTAATTATAACAGATTACATTTATATGAAAGTAATAGGTTAGTTACTAGTTACTTTCTAATAAATGTAATCAGTTACCGTTGCATATTACTTTTGTATAAAAAGAAAGAAATAACTGTTAACTGTAAGGTGTATTACATTTTCTAGTACTTCTCCACCCTTGATAGTAACTGCACAGAGCTTCCCTGGAACAAGTTTCCAAAAGTAATAGAAAAGTAACTTACCAACACTGCTTGCCAAATAACTTCTTAGCAGCTTGCCCATCTTTCTGAAGTCTGCCTTTCTAAAATCCAAGAATTTAGTCTTACTGGGGCTTTTTCCCCTGCCTGTGTCCAATTGGAACCGCACTGTGCAATGGTCACTCCCACCCAGTGGCTTCTTGACCTCATATCCTGGACATGGTCACCATTAGACAGCAGCAGATCAAGGATCCCCCTTCCCCTCAGGCGGATTTTGTGATTCCCAGTGTCAGGAATCCACCTTGCAGTGCAACAAGGATCACCGGACTGCTGGCACAGGTCGTGGCCGGTACCCTCCAATCCACTCTGGGTAGGTTTAAATCTCCCACCATTACCACCTAACTACCATGAAGCAATCTTTATTTCAGAGTTCAATTCCCTGTTCCTTTTCTCCTCCTGGTTTGGTGGTCTGTAAACCACCCCAAACCTCACCTTCCTCCCTGTATTCAAGAGTAATTGAAAATTCACTGCTTCCACTCTCCCCCTGTCCTTAGTCCCCCCCACACAAGTTATATCCTCCCTGATGTAAACTGCCACCCCTCCCCCCTTTTTCCTCTTCCCTATTCATCCTGAATAATGTAAACCCAGAGACTGAGAGGTCCAAGTTATAGTTAGGTGTGGCCCATGTTTCCATGACCACTGCAATGTCCACTCCCCTCTCTGACAATAATGCCTGCAGGTAATCCATCTCGTTTCCAAGACTTTGTGCATTCAATGATATCACCTTTGACCTAGAGTCTGAGTTTCCTTCCTTTTCTGGCCACCTGCCTTTCTCATTACCCCCCTTTGCCTGTACCCCCCTGGTAACCCTCTCACTTCCTCTCCACCTGTACCCTCCATTTCCCTCTATTGGTATGAGGAGAGGTCTGCTGACCTCCTCCTCCCACAGACTTGGGACCTATAAGCCCACATGCCTCCCCAATAGTTTAAATTATTTGTTTATATACCTTTCAAGCTTGTCCCTGAGGACTCTCGACCCCCTCTACTTAGGTGCATTCTTTGCACTACAAAAAGTGTTTACCTAAGCAGGTCTACCCAGCCCCCAGTACAATCATACCTTTCCTTCCTGCATCTGCTCCTTCAGACAGTCATTGAACTCATCTGTCCTTTTCTTCCTGACCAATAGGGCTCTTGGTGCTGGTAACACCTCCAGGAATGCAAGTGATCTGACTGCCTCTCTGCAGGTCTTCCCACCACCCTGAACCTTTCTTGTACTACACTCACCTCACCAGGATTACGATACTTCCATCCTCCCATATCTGACTCTGTCTTTTTCTTCTCCAGCTGCCTTACGAGCTTCTGGCCCCATCTGCTCCTCTTCTATAACAGGCACTAGCCCGTCCTTATTCTCCACACTCCTGCTTGACCAATCCCCCATCAGCCCCTACTAGCCCTTCCTCTGACCTTCTACCTCCTCCCTGACCTTTCTTTCTGACCTCCCACACCCTCTCCTTCCCCTCCTGTTATCTCCTTCCCTCCTACTTTCTCCCAACTCCTACTCCACTCTCCATGTTCTTTCTTCACCACCTATTGTGATTACTTTGTGCTGTCCACCCTTCTCCTGTCCTTCTTCCCTAACCCCACTGCCTGTACCCAAACTGTCTCCAACCTCCTATTCTCCCCACCTTTCTTCTAGACAGTGGATGAAATCTATTCCTTAAGGCACACATTTGAATGCTGCCACTCCTGGTTGCCCTTCTCATAATCTCCCTTTCCTCCACCACTTGCCATTCCCTCTCCTGGGCTCCCCCACCCTTCAAGGTAGGGCTTCCCATGGAACTTGAGTGATCATCTCTACACTTCTCCCCTGCCTGTCAACCTCTCTCCCCTGGGCATACCCATCTGCCTTTCTCTGCACTGCTCCTCATGTGCTCCACTCCAGCCTCCCCAGCTCCCATCTGTGCTGCCTTATCTCTGCCCTTAGGTGCTCCAGGCTCCTGCACTCTAGACAGCCCCTGTTATCCACACTGTCCCCAAGATGATTGCTGCCCCACACCATTACAGCACACTACCCTTTTCCCCTATCCTGATGCCTGTATATGTGCATTCCTTCACAGGCTCCCGAGCCCAGCCCTCACCCTCAGACAGGAACTTCTGTATCAAATCCAGATAGGGATGGCTGCAAAGATGCAGTTCCTTGCTAGCCTAGAAAACTAACCCTAGATGTTCCAACCATCCTACTGCTTCCTTGAACCTCAATACAAATGTGAGCTGACCCTAGATAGGGACCAGCTACAACCTTATCAATTTCCTAGTCTCAAGAAAATGAGCTGACCCTATATAGGGACCAGCTGTACTCCTCTGCCTGAAGTACCTTTATAGGCTGGTCCCAGATAGGAGTCAGCTGCCCTTCCTAGCAATCCCCTGGTCTGTTATATACTTACATGCTGACCTTAGATAAGGATCAGTTGCAAACCCTTACTGATACCTCTTTTTACACTTACCTACCTTCCATTGACCAGCGTAGCCTATGACCTGTGGTTCACCCCCAGATTCCACATAGACAGACACCAGATTCCTGCTTTGTGGCACTCATGCTTCGGGGTCACTCACATGAGGGGTTGCTTGAGGTTCTTGGATTTCTTTACTTCTGTGGCATTAAGCTTCAACCTAAACTGATATTTTAACATGGTTCTTTGCGGTGAATTTACTTACATTTTAAAAGGGACTTTTAATAACAGACATGCATTACTTTGTATAGACGATGCCACCAAAGTACTTTTAATGGCAAGCAGTACCTGGTCACAGTACCTTTCCCAGCCCTTATGCCCACTTGAGCCAAACAGTTCCAATAATAATACAATGACATGCCCAACTTCACTCCCTACCTGTATTAAGCAGTATTTGGTGTGCACGGTACCCCTTCCATCATCCCATATCTTGTATTAAGCAGTCCCTGATGTCCAGTGCTACTCTGTCTCTCACCCAACTTTCAGTCAACACTTCCTGGTATTCTGTATAGTGCCCTCTCCATCACCTGCCAGGACAACAAAACCCTACCCTAATCCAAGAATTCCTGGTGTGTAGTGGCACCCCACCCTGCACCATTTCAAGAAGCCAGTGAGGTAAGAATCTGAATATTCCACAGCTCTTACGTACAGTATATGAAAGTGTCTGTGAGAGTTTGTGTATAAAATCCATCTAGAATGTACAATGTATCTAAGGGAAATGTGAAAATTGGTAAATGAAGTAGACAAAATGGTAAGATTCTATCAGAGTTTTATTCCATGGGCTACAGCTTAATTTAGGCACGGTTAAGTTATATACTAGATCAGAGAGTCCATTTTCTAACTACAGTTAGACCCTTTCCATCACAGTCCTCCATATTTTTACGTGGCTGATATTGTGAGAAATAATGATTTGCTGATTTACACATTTATCTATCAAATTCCCTGTCGAGCCCTGGTAGAAAAGTTGGTGTAAGTTTATGCATTTTTAGCTGACTGTAATACTTACATTTTATTATTTCTTGTGATTATTGAGTTATGTTTTATCAGAACCTGTGTGTAAAACTTCATCTTTGGCTGCATTTTAAAACAAAATCTAAGGCTGAAACCATTTTTAGAATAAACATCCTTGATTACTAATGAATCTTCTATTTCCCACATAGCTGCTGGCTATCACTAGAACGTGGCTTCTTGTGGAGTTTCTTGGCACCAGTGTGTTTGATAATTTTGGTAAGTTCTCCAGAATGTCCAACTCAAACATCTGCAGAAGGGGTTGCCATGTAAGCAACAAAACACAATGGGGTATGTTTTGTAATCCCTTTCCCCAGGCGTGATTGAAAAGGTGTCTTCGGACTCCATCCACGTTCCTGGTAAAACTAATAAATGAAATGAAATGAAATGTGGGGAAGTTTTTGAGTGCAAGCCTCAGGGATGCTGTGCGTGCAGCGGAAGTGCAACAAAATGTTTTTACTGCACACCTGAAGTGTATTGTTGTGTTTGTAAACTTGTTCTCTGTTTAAAGTAATAAAAATGAAAAAAAATTTAAGCAATAAATGTTGTTATGCCAAGTAAGCAGCCTGTGATTATTTTAAATAGGAACTTATTCGGACTCTTATTAAGCAGCCCTGGTTTATGTGTACATGCAACAGGTAATTTAGTGTGAGAAATAGTTTTAAAGGGCTTAAAAACGCAACCCAACAACTGTTCATGCAATAAAGGATTTTAACACAGGTCATATTATATGTTTTGGCCAATTATATTAATAACGATGAGTACTAGGCACTGTCTCATGGCCTGGTACTGTTAGAGTGTTTCTCCCAGGTGTCCAAAACATCTTAACAGACAGGCTAAGTAGGTCACAGTCACAAGTACACAAAGAACTGTTGACCTCTATGGTAAATGACCTCTTCACAAGAAGGGGGTCATCCAGAGTTGGACCTTTTTGCATCCCCACACGATGCAAAACTGCCGCATTTCTGCTCCTTCTCTCAAGAGCCTGGCATTTTTGGGGGGGCAAGACAAGTTGTCCCTCTCTTGGAAAGGGAGGTTCCTTTATGCATTCCCCCAAATACCTCTCATTCAGAGGGTTCTGCTCAAGCTGCAGGCAGGCAGGCAGGGCCACCCAGATACTAGTGGCTTCTTTCTGGGCATGATAAATATGATTTCCTTTCCTCTGCTACAGCATCTGGCAGTGGACATACCTGTTTAGCTCCTCCTGTTGGGGTCTACTGTCACTGGATAGAAAGTCCCTGGTCCATCTGGACCTATGGTCCCTGCATCTGCATTTATGACTCCTGAAGAAGTAGGAATTGCCTATTTCAGGATTTCACCCCCAGATGACTGATGTCTTGCTGGGGGCTACAAAGTCTTCCACAAAGAACCCCTGTTCACTGAATTGGAAGTGTTTCTTCATATGGTGTGCTTCCCATTCAGAGGACCCATTCAAATGTCCTGTCAATACTGTACTGGTCTCCATCCCATCTCTGTCTGACTCTGGACTCCGGTACTCATCCATTAAGGTGTACCTTGCTGCCATTTCAGCTTTCATGCCCAAATTGAAATTAGTGCATGTTGGCATAGCTGGAAGTGTCCTATACATTCCTTAAGCGTATTTTGCACATGCTTCCCCCAGTTCATAAATTGGTTCAGCCTTGGGACACTAATTTCATATTTGAAAAGTTGACTTGGGCTCCAGCTGAGCCTGCTGTGACTTATGAAATGCGCTGCCTATCCTGGAAGACCCTATTTTTTGTTGCCATTACTTCTGCTTTGAGGATTTCCAGCTTCAGTACCTCATGAGCCTCCTTACTTGATATTCCACATGGACAGGGTGTCCTTGTGTACAAATGTACTGTTTTTGCCTAAGGTAGCTTCTGATTTCACTTTGACTCAGACTATAAATACATACATCCAGCAGACCAGACCTGAGTCTGATTCTCACAGCCTCCACTTCCATACTGTGTGACTCTGAGCAAGTCACTTAACCACCCAGTGCTCTCTGATCACCCCTGAATACAGGCACTTGTGCCTGGTGGGCCTTATTCGGTTACCAAAGACTAAAATAAATAAATAAATACAAATCCTTCAGTGTTTCACCCTGAGCATGCTAACAGAGGCGAGACAGTGCTCCATACACTTGATGTACACAGAATGCTGCATTTCTATCTCAGTCATACTAAGCACTTTGTCTCATTCATCCCCGAAAAAGAGGGTGTACCTGTGACTAAACAGTGCCTGCCCAAATGGCTGGCTCACTGTGTTGAGTTTTGATACAGGAAGTATAGTAAGGAACTTCCTGATGCTGTCCATTGCCACTCTACTGGAGGTATGGCCACTTCTGTTACTAACAACAACAAAAATCGAAAGAGGCCTGTAAGTAATTATGTCAGATGACCTAAAGGTGGGAAAGCAATGTGAGAAGGCAGTAAGGAGGGCTGGGGGGGATACTGGGATGCATAGGGAGAGGCATCAACAGTAGAAAACATGAAGTTGTTATCCCTTTGTACAGACAGTTGGTGAGACCCCATCTTGAGTACTGCATGCAGTTCTGGAGACCCCATCTCTGCAAATGCACAGACATAGTGGAGGCTATTCAGAGGAGGCCAACCAAAATGGTGCAGGGTCTGTACCAAAAGACATATGAAGAAAGACTAAAGCAGCTTAATATGTATACTCTCGAGGGAAGGAGGGAGGGAAGGGCATGATAGAAATGTTCAAGTACCTCAAGGGAATCAACAAAGTCCAACAGGGTAGCATCTTTCAGAAAAAGATATGTGAAAGAACAAGGGGGCACAATTTGAAGGTGGAGGGGGGATGGCTCAGAGGTAATGTTAGAAAGTATTTTTTCATGGAGAGTGTTGTGGATGCATGGAACAGCCTTTCTGAGGAGGTTGTGGAGTCAGGAATAGTGGGAGAATTCAAGAATGCATGGGACAGGCAAAGCAATTCTAGTGGGGGGGTGGGAGGAAGTAAGCTGCTGGTTAAGTAGAATCTGCAGCTTAACCATCTGGTAGGTAAATGGACAGACTAAGTGGAACAGGCAATCCTTATCTGCCATCAGATTCTATGTTTCTATGTAGGTATGTAGATTTATTATCGAGTCTAGTGGGCTCACTGATAATTTGTGTTAGGCAAGCAGCAAGCAGGTGGCTTTAAGCCCAATTTCTGTATACAGAGCCAGTTTAGGTAGAAATTTCTTAGGATGATTAGTTTGCCAGGGGATTGATCTGTTAATGTCTTCATTATTGTATCAAAAGTCAAGGAAGCAAACCACTTAGGAGGGTTGTATAAACAGGCCACACAGAGCGGTTTAGTACCACTAAGTAATAATTTGGTAAATAGAGCCTCACATTCAGAGATCTCAAGCTTAGGGGCATTGGCCTAGGAGACATTTAGGGAGGAGATGACATGGATTAGTATGCCATTCCCCTTCTTTGCAATTCTGTCTCTCCTAAAAGCAGTAAAATTTGTGAGTACCACTTCATTGGCCAAAACCCGAAGCTTTAGTTAGGTCTCAGTGACTGCTTTAAAAAACTTTCTAGCTCCAACAGTTCCAGACTTAAACCTTTCAAAAGATATGTTCTTTAAAATCAGATAACTTTGGAACTGTTGGGGCTAGAGACTTAATTTTTTTAATGAAAGCTTAGAGTCAGCTAAGCAGATATATCTTTAAGATACCACCACAGCAACCATACATTGACATAAAAAACACAATGTTTTTCATTAATTAAACAAAAAATAGTTCTCTACATGTTTAAAGTCCTGCCATTTTTAAGAAAAAAAGTTCTCTACATGTTTAAAGTCCTGTCTATTTTAACAACATATTATATCAACATATAGGATGGTGTATTGTAGTCCATACACAACAACACTATTCTTACACTGAGTGGTTACTATGACATCAAGGACCACAAGAGCAAAGATTCGGAGGTCCCTTTGATGTCATGGTAATCACAAGGTATAAGAGTAGCATGGTTGTGTTTTGGGGGCTACCATACACTTTTCTATATAGTATATGGTGAAACCAGAAAAAAAAATGCTAATTTGTGTGTTCCACAAAACTATCCTTGTTTTCAGCAGCCCACGCTTCACTGCCAACCATCCACCTGACAGCTCACTCATGCAGCCATTCAACCGCTGCTAGCCCCATCAACAGCACCAATGGGGGTGCTTGCATTGTGATGTCCATAATAATGCAGAATGAAAAGTCATTCTGCATTGGTATAGATGTCATTACTGCAGCAGAATGACTTTTTATGGGGTATGGTTTTCCATACACAACATTGTTCCACCATACACTATATGTATATGCATGTAGCAACATGGGAGAACTGTATCATTAAGGTCCATATATGTTGACTGGGCTACAAACTTTCATTTAAAAAAAATGACTTTATAATTAACAGCTCAAATGTTACGGCTTTCAAAACATTTTTTCAGGCATTATAAGAGTATAACATCAGATGATTTTTAGAAATGGTCAGAAAATACTAGTGGCTGTTCTGCTAAGAATAAACACATTCTTTTCTAGTTAATTTATTTAAAGATTTTTACTAGGAAAGGCCTGCTAAGCCATAAAAGCATATTTCCAGAGGCATCCTGGTTAGCCTGAAGTGAATGACCGAGAGGACAGGTGATACTATGGGCAATATGACAACCGCGCTGGGTCTGCTGTCACGCTAGTTCTATGATTGCTGCATGAGCGGAGTAATTTTCTGAATCCTTGTTCATTCTTATTATTTTGTTTTACTGTTATCTCTATTGTTATTTGTTTCGGTTGTTATGTTTTAATTTGACCGTTTTAATCGTTATAACAGCTACTTCTATTGTTATAGCTACAGACCGTTCAAGTTTGTCTAGTCACTCATTATCTGATCGCTGCATCTGTATGCTGTATGCTATCGTTGGTTACTGACTTCTGCCATACCTGTTGTCGGTATCTGGGGCGTTCTGCTTACGCTGAGTTCATACCTCGAGCAGTTCTGTGACTGTTGCGGGCTCTGAGGTGGTTGATGGCTTTTCCCCTGGAGCTGGCTCTATTGTGGATTTGGATTCTTGGGTTTTCTAGGACAGTTGGTGGTTTCCCCTGGTGCCGTCTGAGCTGTTGTTCGAAGTCTTGCCCGTGGAGAATCTGCTGCAGCTGTGACTTCGGATGTGGAACTGTCTTTCGGCCGAACTACTAGTAGGAAACAGTGGACTGCAGATCGGTCTAGCTGGCTATGGTGGTGGGAGCCTGGTTTTTGGGACTTCCTGTGGGGATAAGAGGCTACCAGCCGGAAGGCTGATGGAAAATTTTCCTCCTGTGCTCTCTTTGGCCTCCTAGTTCTTACTGGGTGGCTTTGGTGGGCTGAGTGGGGTGTCTCTTTCTCCAGGGCCCTGACATTGGTTGGCTGGCTGCCGTCAGAGCTGCTGCTTGAAGTTATGCTTGGGGAGAACTTATTGGAGCAGTGAACTCAGTTGTGGAATCGATCTTTCGACCAAATTGCCAGACAAAAACAGCGGACGGCAGACTGGTCTGGCTGGCTACAGTGGTAGGTGCCTGGTCTTTGGGACTCCCCTTGGGGGATAGAGACTACCAGCTGGAGGGCTGGTGGAAAATTTCCTCTTGTGCTCCCTGTGGCCTCCTAGATTTACTGGGTGGCTCGAGTGGGCTGAGTGGGGTGTCTCTTTTTTTTTTCCAGGCCCTTCCTTGTGCTGGACTGGGGCCAGTAATATTTGCATCCAGCTTGTTTTCTTTTAGACTGGCAAATGTTTTGATCTTCAAAGGTTGCTGCTCCTTCATTTTGCTCTAGACCAAACCGTCGTCAGGTACTGTAATTATATATTTTTCTATTCTGGAGGCAGTGAGAGAGCCTCGGTGGAAATAAAGACTTATTGCAACTTTAAATTTAGTATTTGTGGCAGTGAGAGTGCCACGTTTCTTTCGGACTTTTATCTTGATGAGGGTTAGGTGAGAGCTACCCTATATATTACCGTTAAAGGACCTTTTCTGAGGCAATCTATATAAAAAGATACTGGACAGTAACTATATTGGACAATAATAATGTATTTATCTTAGTGTTGTAGCTGTTTTAAATTGTTTTGAGTGTTATTATTTTAGGTTATTGTTATTATTTTGTCCCTACATGTTAGGACTTTTTTCAACATTATATTTATTGGCAGTTTCAGTATATAAGGGACAGTGGGTGCAGTGAGAGGGCCTCCCGGTCCCTATATTCTGGGATTTTTTAATAACTTGTTTATAGTTTATTTTTAGTTGTTCAGTTTTTTAGGTTTTGGTTTATGTTTTTGGCTGGTTTATGTTTTTGGGTGGGTTTTTTTAGTTTAAGTGTAATTGTGGTGTATTTTATTTTAGAGATACCAGGTTTTTTTTTTATTATTTACTTGCTTGTAGTTAGTTTGTCTCCTGCTTTATTATGTGTTGTTTAGGCATCCCAATCGTGCATTATTCGTCCTCCGACCTCCATGCCCTCCGCCCTTTTTGCCTTCCTCCACTCCCATTTTCCATCTACCAGCACTGTCGGGCACTTGGTATTGTTCGTTGGAGGGGGGTGGGCATGGTGGAGGTCGTGGACGTGGTAGGACGAATGAACGGACCTCTCACATGGGGTGGTTAAGCTCAGAAAATGCCCTGGTGTGAAATGGAGCCTGGAACATGGGTTTCCATGCTTAGTCTCCATACCCAAGGGCTCCTCCTATTTGGATAGGCAAGCTGTCGGGACAGCCTCTGATCCCTGTCCAACTCGGGTGGTGTTGCGAAACGCTAGATCTGTTAAAAACAAATCAGCTATTATTTCTGATTTTGTTGAGACAGCATATCTGGCTTGCATCACCGAGACCTGGCTGGATGGAAATGCCGGCCCTATTTTAGAGGCGACTGTTCCAGCTGGGTACTCGGTGATTCACCGCCCGAAATTGGATCACAGTGGGGGAGTAGCGGTCTGTTTTAAGACCAGTTTGGGGCTCACGAGTGTGCCAGTTGAGGAGGCTGAATCCTTTGAGTGTACCGTTGTGGCTGGTGTGGGTTGCAGGATAGCTCTCGTCTACCGTCCACCAGGAGATGAGAGACGATTCCTGCAGGAAGTGGCAGATTTCGTTGCTGATATGGCATTGGAGTCAGCCAGGCTGATGGTTCTGGGTGACTTCAATGCTTGGGTCTACGATGAACTTTCTGCCTTTGGTCAACACTTCCTCCAGTTGATGACATCACTGGGCCTTACACAGATTGTTTCCTCAGCCACACATAATCACGGTCACTCCTTGGATTTAGTTTTTCTCCTGGGGATTGAGACTTCTGATTTGGTGGTGGAACCTGTCAGTTGGTCTGATCACCACACCGTGAGCTTCAATTTTTGTGCTCCCCTTCGTAGGTCTGTCCCTGTGGAGATGGTTCGATACTGCCCTTTACGGGATGTGTGCCCTGAAGACCTGATGGCGGTGTTGAACCTCTCAGAGTTTCCGACTGACAGCTTGGGTCCAGAGGCTATGGTTGTGGCCTATAACCAAGCCATTTCCTTGGCCCTGGACTCAATTGCTCCTGTCCCTGTTCATCCCCTCTCTCTTCGCCCTCGGACCCCATGGTTTGATGGGTCCTTGAGGGAGTTGCGACGTGTGGGACGATGGTTAGAGCGTCATTGGAGGAAATCTGTTCTGGATGCCAACCACCTTAGTTTGGAGGAGCATTACCGGCTCTACCAATCAGAGATCTCCCATAAGAAGGCAGAATTCCTGTCCAGGGAGATCTCTGTCGCTCAGAATCGACCGGCTCAGCTCTTCAGAACTGTGGACAGGCTGTGCAACCCAGCCTGTCTCCAGCTCCGTCGAGCCTTTTCACAAAAAGAGTGTGACGAGATCGCTCAATTCTTTGCGAGTAAGGTTGCCGACATCAGATCCAAGATCCGTCCAGCACACTCTAAGGGGGAAGCTTTTGGTCGGCATTTGGTCACGGAATCCTCTGCCTCCTGGTGTTCCTTTGACCTGCCGACTTTCAATGATATTATGCGGATCATCCAGGAGTTGTGCCCTACGTGCTGTAGTTTAGATCTGGGCCCTACCTCCCTAATCCTGGGTTGTGTTGAGATCATCGGCCTGTTCCTGGTTCAAATAATCTGGTGCTCCCTTGAATTGGGTGAGTTTCCGAGCTCCCTAAAGGAAGCTATGGTGACTCCCCTTTTGAAGAAGGCTTCTTTGGACCCAGATGTTTTTTCCAACTACAGACCGATCTCTAACCTTCCCTTTATTGGGAAGGTTATCGAGAAGGTAGTGGCAAACCAGCTGGAGGACCATTTCACCATCCATAATATCTATGAACCTCTCCAGTCTGGTTTTCATAAGAGGCATAGTACCGAGACTGCTCTGGTTCGAGTGCTCAATGATCTCTTGATGGCGAGAGATCAGAGGAACCGTTCTATCTTGGTCCTTCTTGATCTCTCTCTTATGCCAGTAAGACTGAGGTTTTGGTCATGGACCCGGGTCGTGGGTCCTGGGGGTTGGGGTCTAATCAGCCCTCTGGCATATTGCTGGGGGGATCTGATCCCTACCTCTGAACGGGTGCGTAACCTTGGAGTGGTACTTGATGACGGGCTGACTCTTCGTCATCAGGTGTCAGCAGTCGTCAAGTCCACATTCTATCATCTTAGGAACATCACCAGGGTGAAACACCTTGTTCGGTCCAGCGATTTACCCGTGTTGGTCCATGCCTTCATGACATCTCACCTTGACTATTGCAAATCCCTTTACTTGGGGCTTCCTGGGGTTGATATCCATCGCTTGCAGCTAGTGCAGAACACTGCAGCAAGATTAATGACAGGGGTGACTAGAAGGACACATATTACCCCTGTGCTGCTGTGATCTGCACTGGCTGCCTATACAGTGGCGGATCACCTTTAAGTAGGTCTTTTGACTTTTAAAGCCCTGCCGGACTCGGTCCTGACCTTTTGAAAAGAACTTCTGATTCCTTACCACCCGTCAGACAGCTCCGTTCAGCCGACGAGGGTTGCTAGAGGTTCTGAGGGTTATATTGAAGTCTTCTGGGGCTAGGGCTTTTGGGTTCGAGTCCCCAACCCTCTGGAACTCTCTGCCTTGCCGGCTTAGAAAATGCACGACCGTGGAGGCCTTTAAGCGGGATTTTAAGACTCTGTTATGGAACAAGGCTTTTGTGGATTGATGTCGTTATTAACTCTTGTTTTTATATGTATATTTTGATTTTATGATTCATTTGTACAGCGCCTTGGTACTTGAAAGGCGCTAAATAAATAAAGTTTATTATTATTATTATTATTATCCTGGGGAAGTGAGTACAGTGTATGGGATGACAAAGCAGCAGCAATGTTACAAAAATAGTAACAAAGTTACAGAAGTACAAACAGGAACAGGCCCCACAAACTAACAATTACAGCTTACAGTTTGCCACTCCAAGGTAAAGAGATCCATGCAAATGTGTAGCTGGAAAACTTGGGCAGGCATCAAGAGCTGTGCAGACACTGAATACCAAGGAATAGTATCCTGCAGAACAGCTCTACTTATTTATTGAAAGAGTTTTACTAGGAAGGCTCGACTGAGCCATGGTAGCTCATTTCCAGGGGCATCTTGAGGGGAGGAAGTACATGTGAAGACAATACAGTGCAGTAGTACAGCATTAATAGTTACAGTAGTATAAACAAGGATACACCCAACATCACTGAATGGATATACAAACAAGAACAATTTACTCTTTACATCTCTAAGTAAAATAGCCCAAGCAAATTTGTACCTGGGATAATTGTGCTGGCAGTAGGAGCAGTGCAGACATCAAATATCAAGATGTACTAGGCCATGAAACAGCAATACAACACTACTTTCCCTTTCTCGGGCCGAAGCATCCTATTCTATCTGTTTCAGTACTATCATGTCTGCTCATCTCTGTTGGGCAGGCTACCAAAGGCCTTTACTTACAGTCTAACCTGGGACCCTGAGTCCTGAACGCAGTTTATTTATTTATTTATTTAAACAGCAGTTTGGAAAACCTTTGAGCCATAGGCTCATTTACAAAGGTACCTTGTCATAGTAAGACAAACGAAAATACACAGTATAACAGTACAACACAGAAATAACAGTAACTTAAGACATAGATACAAACAAGCTGGTACAGGTAGGATTGATGCAAACAATACCAGAGTTATGTTGTCCTTAGCAGCTTAGTAGTAAGCTTTGTCATAAGTATTGAGTACTGCTTTGACTAGTGGCAATTACAGCTTCGGGTGTTAATAAGGTGGTTACGTAAGGATGTTTTGAAGCACGATATAGTTGGAGCTTCGGAGATGGAGGGGGGCAGTGTGTTGAACCAGGAGGGGGCCCTAAAGCTGAAGGCTCTTTGGCCGTGAGAGGTCCTAGCTCTAGGGATAACAAGAGAGGTTTTCCCAGAGGTCCGAGTATGAACTAGTGGGACAGAGCAGCGTATGGTGGTGGTCAATCCTGGTGGGGATAGCCCAAGGAGGGTCTTTTTTGTAAGGGTACAGGTCAGATATTTGAGGCGCTCGTCAAGATCAAGTACCAGCGCTTTAGCGTACAGTAGACAGGTGTGTGTTAGCCTAGGTGCCCCAGTAATTAACCTGCAGGCCTTATTCAGAGAAAAGTAACTTTTATGGAGTGCGGTCTGATCAGCAGCACCATACACCGGCAGTCCATAGTCCACTAGGGACAGGATAGAGGAGGTGATCATAGTCAAGAGCCTCTGGGGGGGAGGCAGTGTTTATACCGATGTAAGATGCCAATCGGATATTAGTGGCAGTGGCTAGGGCAGCGATGTGTCCATGGAAGGAGAGGGAGGGGTCAAAATGGATCCCTATGTATTTACAGGAGCAAACTTGTTCGAGTGGGAAAGAGGACCCAGAGTGAATGAGGAGTTTGAAGTTGCAGGACTTGTTTTGAGGATGAGTGAAGAACATGGTTTTTGTTTTTTTAAGATTTATCACCAATCTATGTTCCTTGAACCAGCCCTCGGCTTCAGCGAGGACTTCTGCAGCGAGTCCTGGAGGGCAATAGGGTTACGACTTGAGGCAAAGATGACTGCATCATCAGCGTGCAATAGAATGTTCCCGAGCAAGAGCGTGGAAGGGGTGTTAAGGTAAAGGAGAATAGTAAGGGGCCCAGAATGGAGCCCTGGGAACCCAGAAAAGATGGGACAGATATGTCTGAGTAGGTCCCATTAATTTTACACGCCAGAGCGGTCAGACAGATAACTGGTGCACCAGGAGATAGGCCCAGCAGCAAAGCAGAGAGACTAAGGCATCAAGAAGGAGGGGTGGGAGACAGTGTCGAAAGCTTTAGAGAGGTCAATGAAGACCACACGAGCCAGAGAACCAGTGTCTAAGGAGGAGTGGAGAAAGTTGGAGAACTCTAGGAGGGCTGTGTTGGTACTGTGGCCCGTCCGGAAGCCATGCTGCTCAGGACATAGGACATTGTAGGTGGAGAGGTAGTCAGGAGATTTGAGAGGCCACCACTTTTCCAAGGCCTTGGAGAGAGGAGAGAGAATGAAGATTGGCGATGGTTTCCAGCCACAGTCCTATCACCACCTTTAAAGATAGGGGTGACAGTGGTGACTTTCCAGGCAGTTGGAACCTTCCCCAGGCAAAGATAGTGGTTGATGAGGCACGTGATCGGGGTAAGGACTGTGTCTAAGACCAGCCGTAGGATACACGGATCCAGGGTGTCACTGCCTGTACTATTACTCTTGAGAGCAGTGACAAGGTGCAGCCTAAGTTCTTGGGCAGAAACACGGTGGAGGAGAAAATAAGGGCGAGAAAGATTTATGGCAGGTGCTGGGGGCGGAGGGTCAAAAAAATTTGTAGGGATGATAAGATCAGGTCAGTGACTGAGGTGTTGAGGTGGTTGGCTATGAGGGCTGGGTCTGAGGAGATCACGCCATTAATGTTGATCTGGTGAGGGAGTGTGCACTCCATTTAACTGTTTAATGTTATCCCAGAAGGTTCTGGGGTTCCCCATGAGGCAGTGAGTGAGGACCGATAGTGCTCAGACTTGGCCTTTCTGATGGCCCGAGTGCACTTGTTTCAGGCGGCAGCATATAACTGCCTGTCACTGGGCCAGCCAGTCTCAATGGCATGGTGCCATAGGTTGTCCCTATGTTTGAGTTGGTGGATCAAAGCTGGGGTTACCCAGGGGGCATTCTGCCTTTTAGAACGGCGGGTCAACATTGGGGCAAAGATATCACAGGCATTATTAAAAGTTCGGGTAAAGAAGGAGAGAGCTGTGTCGATGTCAGGAGTTGCCTGTATAGGAGACCAGTCAATTTGGGACAGAAGTTCCTTAAGTTTTATCAGTCCACCAGGTATTAGACGCCGCCGGCATGTGGACTGTGCTATGGGTTTGGGGACTGAGGATGACCAGCGGAACAGAATGGGGGAATGATCACTGAGAGAGTCTGGGAGGACTTGTACATTGGGGATCCGATTAGGATTATTCGAACAGTTCAGTTTATGGGACATCTCCATTAGCTTGGATCATTGCCACCAGTTTCATTCTCTCGAAGTTAAAAGATGCTACTGTTGTAATTCCTCAACACTGCTGAGCTCTGATATTGCAGCTTCTCACACCTAGCTGGTGCTGTTTCACACACTTAATAAAATGGGACATGAAAATCCTATTATGTAATTGGCTGAAATACATCACATGACTGTTGATTATGTTTCTGACAACTGTACACTTCACCTGACCTATATACTTATTTAAACAAATAAGACAACATTCTATAAGTAAGTTAATGCACTATAGAGTGTGTGTGATCATAAGGGAATAGTGCACTTCTTTGTTTGTTGCAGCTTTGTCATGCCTAACAATCACCCTAGCCATAATTATCTTATAACCATACACCCTGTATGGTATTATCTTATTTATGCAGCACCAGTCAGGCTGGCATAACAGCTTTACAGTGTGGTGGAATGTTTTCATACAAAGCCAGATACTTTCTTCTGTCCCATTGGTGTTCCTTGGGAATAGAGAGAAGAACTGATGCTCAGTAGATACAATCAGTATGTACACCACAGGCTCAGAGCACATGTTCACACTGCTGGATGCCTTAGGTACCACTGGAAGGAACCCTGCAGAGATATCATGCACCGCAAATCAATGAATATCCCTGCCACATGTGCCTAGAACAAGGGAAAGCAGAGCAGGAACAAAAATGGAGGGGGGAGAGAGAAAGAACCATTCTACTGTTCACCTACACAAATACTTTAACAACAAAAAGTTGAATTGTTAATGTTCGCAACATCCAGTTTTAGAGTTTAAAGCTTCCATATGATGGAAGGCAGGGTAGCCTAGAGGTTAGAGCACAAAACTGAGAACCTAGAGACAGAGCAGACCTTGATTTCAGCCCCACAACTGCTACTTGCATACTGTGTGAACCTCAGCAAGGCACATAACCTTCCTGTACTCCCGGGTCATAGACTGAACCACGTTTCATCTAGGTGTGCCTTCCCTTGCCAAAAATTCTAAAATAAAATAAAAAATGTGATACCGTTTTCATGTAGAAATAATTTGGAGAGATGAGTTGCCAATCATAAATTTATCTAAAATAAGCTTTGTGATGTACAAGAAGTATCACTATAGTATTGACAAGGACAAAGAGCATTTATGTACAGAGCACCTAGCTTGCTTAACAACCTCCCCACACACCTTCAACCTACTCCCAAAATTGGTCCTTTCAGAAACTGTCTTCAACAGCACCTTGCCAACCACAGCAGTTGTGACTGCTGCACTTAACCCTAGTGGCCCTCTGCTTATACCTATCCTGTCATTTTAATGGCAATGCCCTCTTGGACTGCTATTCTGTGTCACAACTGAGTCTGCAGTCATCTGCAATGTTTCCCACACTATAACCTGTAAAATCACCACTATTATCCTCTGTCTAAAGTCAACCTCCTCAACTGCTCTTTCTTTTTTTCTTCCTCCACCTATACAATCAATATTTATTTAACCAGGTGAGCATCTTTGAAAAGAACTCATTTACAAGATGAACCTGGGCATTCACATATATGGGTATGAGGCAGCAACATATACAGTGTTGCAACAAATGAAAGTGCAAACAATACAGTAATGCAAAATAAGTGACAGGTACAAGGCAGAAATATATACAATGATACAACAAACTGGAGTTCATACAGTGCAGTAATGCAAGCATAGACTATGAGAGAGTGCACATATCTTGAGAAGAAACAGAATACATATTATGATACAAGAAACCTATATACATTAGCTTGGACAAGAGCCTATGCAGCAAGATAGGGTAGGGCAGGGGAGGAGAGTAAAGAGGAGGGAGACAATGCCAGAGGGCATGGAGCAACCAGTGGATGGGAGGGGAAGGTAAGAAGGGTACATTTTAGGAGGGCATTACATAGTTGAGGGAATAAATCAGGGTAATGTTAAGATGTAAAAGTGAGGCAGGGCATGAAAAGACATAGGGAGAGGAGCTTAAATAGAGAGATCCTAATTCTGGGATAGGAGCGGGAAAAGTGCATTAATGGAAGCAAGTACAGGTTTCTGTAAAAGAACGTTGGTATAGGGATTAAAAGAAGCTCAGTTTCACAGGGATTGCCAACTTTAGAGTTTTCTGTATTGTGTTCCAGATGACAGGAAGAGCATGACTTATTGCAGATTTGCCATATCTGGTTCTCACGTTAGGGATGAATAGTGAGATATAAAAGAGGCTTCTCAAGGTGTAATTTCCAAACCACAGGTGGGCAGACAACTCACAATATAGTGCGGAAGCATATTAGTGATGACTCTGTAAGTCAAGAGCACTGCGTTCTTTTGTCATCTGAATCTTAGTGAGCTCCACCTTACCTTGGCATAGAGCTTGCAATGGTGGGTGGCATAAGAGAGACCAGTTATGAATTGAATAGCTCGATGGTAGAGTACATCCACATTAGCGAGGGAGAGCTTTGGCCTTGGCCATACAGAACATCAGCATAGTCTAAAAGAGGTAAGAATATAGTCTGGACCAACATAATTTTATCTTCTAGCATAAGTAGAGTTTTAATAAGGAAGAAGAGACCAAGTCTCTGTTTCAAGTTTTTTTGAGAGTTCATTGATATTGGCTTGTTTATGTCTCATAACTCCTTACTATTCTAGTTTGCTTCTAACTGGCTTTCTCTGCCTGTACACCTGCCCTCCACCAACTTCTGGCTACCTTTTTAACTGTAGCACTTAATATCGGTATTATTATTTATTTTTAACCCTAGCTATTAATATCAGTATTATTATGTATTGTATGTACTAGGTTTATTTTAAAATGTCTCCTGGGTTTATTGTACCTCACATAGCCTGTTTATTTGTACCCAATGTACTTATGCCTGTTACTCCATCTTCTGTATAATTCCTCATTGATGTGGAGCCTTTGTAAAAGAACCCCTGGCTCAAAGGTCTTAATTCTGAAATTCAATAAAATAAAAATTAAATACAATTGAGGGGAAGTGTTGGTTGCTGTTGCTATATGCTTCCTGTTTAACTATTTCAGACACAAAAACTCATAGCACTTCTTATTTCCATCACCAAAGTAGTACAGGCAGGTAATAATATGAACAATACAGAGATATAATTGAAAATGGTCTGATATAATATTTCATCTCACTCATATAATCATTGTAAACAACTAGGGACATTGGAGACCAGAACTGGGGGGATGGGGGAAGGGATTAAACTCCTGCCTTTTATTATCCTATGTGCTGGTGGTCTCATTTTGACATCCACTCTTTCTCTACAGGTCAACTCTATCTTCTTCGTCATTACTGTGTGGAAGTTAGCTGAGAAGTTTTCAAGTATCAATCCCAATTTATCCAACTTAAAAAAAATAAGGTAATATTTAATCTCAGTTACAGTACCTAGGTATTACTTTGCTCATATTTCTTTCAACTAAGACAACACAGTAGACCACTTTTTTAAAGGTTTCTGCCACAGAATGGAAGAAGAGCTTCGTAAAATAGAGTCTCATTTACAAGGGAATGCTTGGCCTTTCCCCTTCAAACTGTAAAACAATCACTGATGCATTTCAAAGCAGAATGGAAGTTAAATAATAGATGAAACAAACAAAAAATAAATAGAAACAGCACAATTTACAAGCACTGAACAACTGTAGATGGCAAAGCAGTAATATCTTCAGTAAACTCCATTCTGAATTTAAATTTATGCCATACCCGTGAGGATTACACAAGGCAACTATTAGTGATATTTTTGCCACTATGGGACCAGCAGTGAGAATATCAGCATTATTCTGACTCTAGGTCCATTTATCCCATAGTTACAATGGAGGGACAGTGATGATGATGATGATGATGATGCTCACGCTCATCCGTCCTATTTGTACAGTGAGGTTGGGCTGCTGGGCTAAAATATCACTGTTGAATGTTGCCACTGACCTATTGGGACACATAATTTTTTCTTGCCATTGTATAATAGAAGGCATGGCATAAATCAAATAAGCCATGGCTCTAATGAGAATATCACTTAGAGTTTTCCTCATGCAGTTTGACCTTTTGACATCACTTGTGGCTGTGCCACTCATGATGAAATAAGGTCAAACTGCACTCATAAAGAATATCAGTGATATCTTCACCACGGCCGTGGCATATCATATATATATATATATATATAGAGAGAGAGAGAGAGAGAGAGAGAGAGAGAGAGATTTATATTATATAATGGCCTGTGTTCAAATATGCCATTTATTTCCATGAGTGAGGGGGCAGGACCATAACTATGAAAGTCTCACCTTCTCATAAATGGAAATTAATAGCGTATCTGAACACAGTCCATTGTATGTTCTGTGTATACAATGTCTGTGTTCTGTGTGGCAAGAGTAGATTCATTGTGGGGCTGTCAGAATGGGCTGTCAATAAAGTTGATTGTAATGTAGGCAACTGAAAAATCAACAGTTTACCCATTGGGTGAATAACATCATTTATCTTTCATCTGGATCAGAGTCTTGGAAAAATAATGCATTTATTTAAGTAGTAGAAGCATTACATACATTGTGTATATATATATATATATATATATACACACACATAGATACATACATAGATACACAGACAGTGTCGGCAGATAAGGGCCTATGGTCCACCCAGTCTGCCCATTTGAGCTTGTAAGTTCAGTTTATGTTTTCCAAGAAGTCTGTTGCCCCTTACCCCTGACCTCCAGAATTCCTTTATGTCTATCCCATGCATTCTTAAATCCCGTGATTGTTTCAGCCCCCACCACTTTCTCTGGTAGGGTGTTCCACTTGTCCACCACCCGTTCTGTGAAGAAATTCTTCCTCACGTTTCCTCTGACTCATCCTCCCTCCAGCTTCGTCCCATGCCCTCTAGTCCTGGAACATCTTTTTCACTTAAAAATAGTGTATTCCTGCATCCTGTTCCTCCCTGTAAGATACTTGTATGTCTCTCTCCCTCCTTTCCTCCAGGTAGTACATGTTCAGTTCCTTCAACCTGTCCTCATAGGACTTGTGATGCAATCCATGCACCATCTTTGTTGCACTCCTCTGAACCTCCTCTATCCTGTCTATGTCCTTATGTAGGTAAGGTCTCCAGAACTGTACAGTGTACTCCAGGTGGGGCCTCACTAGTGTCTTGTATAGTGGAATTATGACCTCCCTTTTCCTGCTGGTAATGCCCCTGCCTATGCATCCCAGCATCCTATTTGCTTTACCTGCTGCCTTGTCACACTGTTTCCCTGCCTTGAGGTCATCAGAGATAACCCCAAGATCCCTTTCCTGCTTGGTACATGCTATATCCTCACCCCCCCCAACAAATATAGACACATACTGGGCAAAACACGTGTGTGTGTGTATATATATATATATATATATATATATATATATAATGTATATGTATATATATATAAAGAGAGAGAGAGAAATGCGATAGCACCTCTATAGTGAGGGTTGAGCAGCGGTTTCTATGTTACACCGGAATTTTGTACTTTAATAACTTTGCAACCAATCAATGGATTTGCACAACATTTGGTATGCGCTGTGCTGTGGGGGTAGATCTCTTGATGTGGCAAGTTTTGTTCCAGTTGGACATGCAGATTCTGAGATCCAGATAGTGAAAAAATATAAAAAAAAACACCCTTTTTATGTTTGCTTGCGTGCAGTGCAAGAAACATATTGCGGCAGCTTGGTGCCAAAGCAGGTTCTGAAGGTGCGGCACTGTTGTGGTCAATACTGCCATAGTATTTTGGGGCATGTGTGATGTCCATCAATAATGGGGGACACAGCTGGTGACACTATTGCCACCAACTTAAAAGAAAATAGCCACACCGGATGCACTCCCCACTGCATGCATATTGCATGCTGTCCACATCCCCACAGTATAGCGTGAGGGTGCCCAATCCCCAGTCGGCTGCAATGTCCCCCAACAGACAATCAGCTGCCATGCTGGGAGCCCATCCCAGGATGGCAAAGTTCATCATCCAAGAAAAAAATAAACCTGAAAGAGAAACCTTCCCTCACTGACTGTCCTGACATCTGCTCCCCTGATCTCGCCCACCCTCTGTGCACCTGCCTCCCACACACTTATACTTACCTCCGTCCGTGCGATGATCTTCGGTGGACCAGGAACATGTCTGCACTCTTCATAGCTGACCATGAACTCAGGAAATGCCAGTAAGCTGTATAATGCAATATATCGTTGTTTTTCAACTTTGATGCATATCAGTCATTTTGGGGAATTTTTTCACCAAATTTTCAACATGGGTTTTTGGGACCCCACCTCATGAATTCTGTCACTGTCATTTTGTTAATTGGCCCAAAAGGTGATTTAATGGTCACTGTGTGGAACCACCTTGCAGGACTGATTTGTGAAATGACAGTGTCACATTTCATGAGGTAGGCCCTAAAAACCTTATGTTAATTTGTTAAAACGAACTGTAATAACATTTTATGAGCATCGTTGCACTGTTCTATGCATGCTCTTAAGTTCGTGAATTTTTCACTCCAGATTTTCAACATTGCCATTTTACCACACCTCCTTATGAGCAGTATAGCTGTCATTTTTCACATCTCGCCCAAAATGTGTTTCCACGCATGTAGCACACAATGGCACAGTCTGTGTGAGAAATCAATGTTCGGGACAGATTAAGAAAATTACAGTGACACTGTTCATGAGCAGAGGTGTTACAATGGCTATGTTAAAAATTTGGTGAAAAAAGTCCATAAAATGATTGTGTTACGAGTGACCATTGTGCAGTTTCCAAGCACCCTCATAAGGTCATAGACTTCTAATATTTTCAGTCCAGATTTTCACCACTGGCATTTTTCCACACTTCCTTATGAACAGTACAGCTGTCATTTTTCACTCCTTGGCCAAAATGTGTTTTCGCACTTTCAGCACAGAAATGCGTGGTCGCTGTGGGAAATCACTGTTCGGAAAAGATTAAGAAAATCACAGTGACACTGTTCATGAGCAGAGGTTCCAAAATGCCTGTGTTGACAATCTGCTGTAAAAAATCCCTAAACTAATTGCATTATGGATGTGTTGCACAGTTTCTACACACACTCATGACTTCACCAGTTTTTTCAGTATTTTCACTGCAGATTTTCAACATTGCCATTTTTTCCACCTCCCCATGAACAGTACAGCTGTCACTTTTCACATCCTATTCAAAATGTGTTTTCGCACCTGTGGTGCCAAATGGTGTAGTCACTGTGCAAAATCAGCTTTCAGCTAACAAACTAATATTGCCACTGTTCATAAGGTGGGGGTCACAAAAAACCCATGTTGAAAATGTGGAGTGAAAATGCCAACAAATATCTGAGACGTTAGGGTTTCCAACCATAACGCCTCACCCTGTTAAGATCGACAGGCATCAGGAGGGTGACTTGGGATTCTCGCCTGTAATGCTCATACCATTCCACACCCTGCAGCCAATGAGAGGCATCAAGGTGTGCCTTGGACTCCTCGGACCCAAAGCTCACCCCATTCTCCTATACAGCACCCATCTCATCGTATTTCCTGATGGAAAGGGGTGAGTATAAGGACCAAAGAACCCAAGGCACACCGTGATACTTGTCGGTGTCTGCAGGGTAGGGTGTGGTGAAATGGCATGGCCGTTATGCCTGACGACCCAAAGGCACACCCCAATGCCTGTCAGTCTCTGCAGGGTGGTGGCGGGGTTGACTTCAGTTCAATACTTCACTGCCATTCCTATTATGCAGCTCTCTAACTCCTACACTACCAATGCCAATGCCAGCAAGCAAACATTCGGCATTGACAAATGCTTGTTAGACTTTGTTTCTCATCGCCTTGTGGCCAGACAGCGTGGCATTTCTGCATGAATTTTTGTAGGGTATAAAGAACTTTGGTAGCTGAACAGGCAGGGAAAACTTTGTGCAATAATATGCATCCGTTGCAAAGTTATTACATTTTTTAGTTCCCATTATATCCTACGGGAGTTCTCAACATTCCAATCTTTAGAATATACACCTTTTTTTTCAAAAAAGGATTTGATCTCATGAAAAAGGATTGAGTCTTGTGAGAGCATTCCTTTTTTGTGAGTATACAAATCCTTTCTTGTGAGACAAAATTCCTTTGTCATGAGCCGCCATCTTGTTTTCCATTTTTTTTAATTTAAAAATCCAAGAAAATGCAGTTCATCAGATACACCGAGGTATGTATCTTGTTCATTGAGACTCCCTTTCATGGATTATGTAGCAGTTTTACGGTAAAGAAACTTTGGAGGGTTTATTTTTAAACTTTTGTATTCCTCTTTCAGGACTCGTTAACTTCCTTTTTCGCAAGCAGTTCCCTTTTAGCAAGTCACGAAAAAGGAATACAACAGCTTTAAAAACATACCCTCTGAGGTTCCTTTAGTTATGTTTTTATATCCCTGGTGTCTAGTGGTACCCCCCCACCCTCTAATCGCCATCTCCTGTTTTGTTTTTATACATTCCGACACCTGGATGACCCTCGCAGCCCTGTTGCTTTAATAATGTGCTAACATCAGAAGCCTAATCCCCATGTCAGAATTTAACCCCCCAGTAGTGTGGGACACTGGGTAGCCCATTCCCAGTGTCCCCCATAAATATTTTTTGTTTGCCAACATCAGGGGTGCCCAATCCCCATGTTAGCACTAGAACCAACCCCCCTCCTGTGCTAGTGAGGGACACTGGGTAGCCCACTCCCAGTGTCCCCAGTTATTTCCAAGCCACCCCAGTACTGTAAGACACTGGGAAGCCCACCCCCAGTGTCCCAAAATCTTGCTTAATGTTCCTGTAAAAAAGAAAACAGTCCCCATCTCTTTTTTTAACTTCCAGCAAAAAAGAAAATGGTCCCTCATCATCCCGCCACCTCTCTCCCACCACGGCCCCGCGCCCAGCACCCACCACCCGACCCCACCCCACCCCTTAACATATACTCATCACTGGAGGTCAAGGACTGCCATCTTCTGCAGACCAGGACACGCCTGCACTCTTCAAAGCTGAAAGCGCAAACTGAGGAATAAAGATAAGTACCATATAATGGCTGTCAAAGATGTTTTGAACTTCAGCTCATAACATTACTATTTTCTCCAATTTTTACACCAGATTTTCAACATAGACTTTTTGGGACCCCATCTCATGAACACTGCCACTATCATCTCATTAATTGGCCCAGAAGATGATTTCACAGTTGCAGCATGAAATCATCTTTCAGGATCAATTAACAAAATGACAGTGCCAGTGTTCATGAGGTGGGGTCCCAAATAGCTCATGTTGAAAATGTTGTGCAAAAATGCAAGAAAATGCCTGAGTTATGTGCATTCATTGAATTTTTCCTATGTACGCGCATACCTTTGGCACTTTTTAATATTTTGCCACCAAAGTTTCAGCATAGCCATTTTTTCACACCACCTCATGAACAGTGTAGCTGCCATTTTTCACATCCTGCCCAAAACATGTTTTCACACCTGTGGTGTGGAATGGCAAGTTTGATGCACAAAAGCACCTTTCAGGACCAATTAACAAAATGCAATTGCTCATGAGGTGGGGTCCCAAAAAGGCCATACTGAAAATTAGGTGATAAAATTCCTAAAAATGCCCAAGTTATGTGTGTGTCTGTTGAATTTATTCTACGCATGTGCATAACTTTGGTACTTTTCAATATTTTGCCACCAAATTTTCAACATGCCCATTTTTTTCACTCCACCTCATGAATAGTACAGCTATAATTTTTCACATCCTGCCCAAAATGTGTTTTCACACCTGTGGCGCAGAATGGCACTTCAGTTGTGCATAATTATGTTTTGCCTTGCATTTTACAATTTCTCTGTACTGGGATACATGAGGTGGGGTAATAAGATGGCTATGCTGACAATTTGGTCACTGTTGTTCGACACACGGAAAGGACCCTAGACTTCCACAGTAAAATACAGATACTATTGTACTATCTCAAAAAGTAAGGAAGTAAATTGCAAAAAAAACTTTGTTAATGCATCAGTTAGGCTTAAAACAACAAAAGCAGGGAAATATGGCGTTAGGGTTTCCAACCCTAGCACCCCATCCCCACCCTGCACAGAGGGATTGGGGGGGTGGCATTGACATCTTCAGCCCTAACGCTCACCCCATTCTCCTGTATTGTGCCCACCAGCATATTTTCTAATGAAATGGGGTCAGTGTTAGGGCTGAAGATGTCAATGCCACCCCCCCCCCGATCCATCTTTGTCTGTGCAGGGTGGGGGTGGGATGTTAGGGTTTGAAACCCTAATGTCACATTTCCCTTCTTTTGTTGCTTTAACCCTAACTGATGCATTAATGAAGAGGATATCTTCTCCTGTGAGTGGCTGGATTAGCCTAATTTCTGCAGAGAGATGCTTGCTTTAGCATGGAATAAAAGCACTCCCTGTCTGCTGCCAGTTTGCCAACAGCTTCCTGGTTCAGAGCTACTTTCTCTCCAGTGCTGAAGGTGCTTTTAATCAGTGCTTCCTGGTATTGGGAGAGAACAGGAAGGAAGCTCCATGCAGCTCTTCTATTTCTGAGATGGGCAAAACATTTCAGGGCAAACTCCACACAGCTCTCCTATTTCAGTCCATCAGCACAGCAGTGGCACTACCACTTGCAACATTGACAACCCAGGTTTAGAAACAAGCCTGAATCATCTGGAGGGGGGATAGAGTATACCTGAGGATGCCATCTGGGTGATCACAGTTGGTAGTCCATAGGGAGCGGACTACTGGGTGAAGGATGCTGGAACCTTGCATGCACTGAGCTTGTGCACTTACAGTGTCGGTATACCAGGGGGTTGGAATAAGTCAGTAAACCACTGGCCAGCACAGGATGAGAGCCCAGCCTCTCGCAAGTCATGCACTGGCAATGTATCCCTACACCAAATCTGATCCATGTCTGTGGCAGGAGTTGAAGAACCCTGCTGCCTCAGCCACAAGATGAAAACCATGAACTGTTTGAACTTAATAGTAAGTCCAGAACAGGGTGGGTGAGGGAGCTGGGGGGGCTGGACCAGAAAGGGGCATGGTTGGTGTCAGGAACATAGCTAGGTTTATGAAATATATTTATATATGTATTTATGTGCTGTACTACCCTCTGTGAAATGCACTGAGCCTATGGGTTAGGATACTGTACAAATACAAGATGCCTTGCCTAACTTACGCACTACTCTTACGTATACTGCAGCACAAGACCACGGGCAAGTGCTCCTCAGCAAGCACTGAAGGGGTACCTATATTTCCCAATGAATGCGGGACCTGGAGTGTTTTATTGCAGTTTACAAAACAGCCTGGTATTAAAATGTTTTACTTAGAAAATGTAATACCATGCATTATTTGAAGCACTACAGTGACTTGGTTTGCCCAATCAGAGAGCAATATTTGAGGTAGCCATCTTGAACCATTTTATAAATATATAGCTAGATCTATGTACACATACAGTATATCAGAATTTAGCTGTTTAAATTTTAGTACAACGTATTAGCGTCTCCTTTGCTTGTTGAGTAAAAGCATCTCTAGTATGGACGCTCTGGATAACAAGAGACTCTTGAAGCATTCCAAACAGACATAAAATATGTGACAGTACAGTACAAACTGCAGGTACCTGAGTTAGTCCAATGAGGCCGGGACTAAGGCTTCCCTCCAGACCTCCACCTTGTATGTTGTTGCTGAAGTGCTGTACTAGGGTGTGCCAGTGAGCACATCTGGCTGCTTGTTAGCTTATGCAGATGCCTGTGGGCTGATTTAAGACAGTTTTTAACATGGATTGCAGAGGCAGCAGTTCACTAGTTGTCCTTAACAGGTATTTCTGGAGTCTTGGCAACAGTCCTTAGTGGGTCAGAACAGAGGATATAAAAGGGAAAAATGTTGTTATGTGAGAAGTGAGGGGGGAACTGAACTCCAACAAAGTTCAATATGTGTTTGTTACTATCTTGAACCCTGTGACCTTGGCTAAATTTAGGGTTAGCACAGGGAAGCACCTACTTTATAGGGTGAGCCTCCATGAATAAAACAAAAAGCACTTACTCTTTTCTGGCCTTAGTTGTACACATCTGAGACAGGCAAGGACAAGACCACCAACTAAACATGTATATAATGTCATAAGTTCACTGTTTATTTTTGACATGTGGACCAAATTTCGTATATTGGAGGAAATATACACTATATATATATTTAGGGGGTGTTTAAACCATTTATCACTAAATGTTTACACTGCAAATGTTCAGGATAAGTATACAAATCCTACTCTTTCTTTTCATGTAGGGTATTTACCATCACTGCCATGGCACAACTATGCATCCTTGGCTGCACCTGGATATTCGGAATTTTTCAAATTGAGGAAGGTACCATTGTTTTCTCATACCTCTTCACAATATTCAACAGCTTTCAAGGCCTGTTCATCTTCATCTTACACTGCCTCTTAAAGAAAACGGTAAGCTACAGCATTGTCAGTAGCATGCAGTCAGTTCCTTCCACAGTGGAGCAGCTGAGCTGTATTTGTGATTTTGGACAGAAAGGGTGGTGTTGGGGCCATCAGCCGCATTTATTAATCAAAGTGGAACTAATGAATGTCTGGATCCCTTTTATATCAGGCGGGGGGAGGAGGGGGGCATGCTTCTTAGTGATAAACACTGCTGCCAAACAAAAAGGTCTAGGCCAGCTTCAGGGAATAGCCACATGCAGGGTTTCTGGCAGATAATCTTGAGGAGGGAACGGAGAACCCCATTTAATAGAATTTAAAAGATCACATACAATACCACAGAGGTCTTATTCCAGAAATCTTCCTTTTTGGAATACCAGTGATAGATAGGAAAAGCATGTAAAAGGTTGGATTTACAAGTATGTTGCATCCTAACCCTTGCTTTTTAAATCAGGAATGTCAATCAAAAGTGAAGGTTCATGGTACAGTTACCATGGGGTTAACAGAAGGTGTTCAAACTCACCAGTTAAGGTTCAAAGACATCCTCTGAACACTACTATTGAGGGTGGTAGGTAGGCCAACTGTTTTAAAGTCTGTCAGGGCCCTAGGAAGATTATGGAGGGAACCCATCTACAGCATCAACTGAATTTGGTGCTAGAGGTCCCTTATTTACACACTTAACCATCTGAATTTGCACAAAGTAGTATCACAGGTAATCGGGTTCTTTTGAATGAGGAAAAGGAATGCAGTGAGGAGTAACCAGAAGGCCCTAGGTTCTAATCCCATACTGGAACTTTGATTTATACTCAAAATACTGGTACTCCAGTGCAGTACTAGGGGGATGCTGCCCTGTCAGGCTGTGGTATCCTTCTGCCCATGCCTGATGCTGTACTGGTGGGCACCTTGGTGGAAGTAAAAAAAAATGCACATTTTGCAAGAGAAGAGGATTTTCCCCAATGGCTTGGCCAGCATTCCTCTTCCCAAAAAGACAGTTAGAGAGCTACTAATAACTCAATAAAACTTTGACAAACATAATGACTAGGTACAATTCAGCTTACATTCCATTTATATTCCATATATTTCTCTTACCCATTATTAATGAGTAAATTTGCATGGCTACATGATCTTTATCCCTTAGAATTCCATTAGAGTTCATCTTCCTCGATAGCTTACTCCCTACTTCAAGTCATAATCCTCTACTGTGACATCACAATATGCTGGTTTTGTCAACCCTAAAGGAAAAAAGTAGATCACTCTCCCCCCCTAGCTGCTGGTGGTCTGACACTGAGCAAGAAAGAAGGAGACTACTGAAGAATATAGGAAGTTGCTGTCCCAAAACAGGAAGGGTGAGAGTTGTAAGGAGAGGAGAGAGTAAGCATACAGAGAAACAGGAGAGGGGACACAAAATAAGACATGATAGGAGTGATGCAGTGCAATGACTGTGGGGCGGCAGTGTTCCGGGAGACTTTCTGGAGGCTGCAATGCTGCCTTATTTGCAGGCACCTCTCTGGTCTGAGGGAGGAGGTTGCCCATCTCCAGGCTGACCTGGCTAGGATACGTGAAACCTCCTCCCCCATCCAGGGACCACCAGGGCCAATGCCACTACCTCAGAGGTTGCCAAGAAAGAGGAGAGGCTGGACTCGGGTGGGCTCAGAGGGAGAGAGTAGTAGAACAGAGTTGCATCCCTCCAGCTGTACCTCTCCACAATTCATATGCTCTTCTGGTGGATAGTGGTTCCTCTATGGAGGCACCTGCAGTGGAGACCAAGGAGGATGCTGGGAACCTTCACAAATGAGACCCACAAGAGGGTGGCATGGGAACCCACATGGGAAGGAAGCAACTCCTGGTGGGGTATGCAATCATTAGGGGGGTAGAAATGAGGGAGGAAGCGGAGAGGGAGGTAAGGTGCCTGACTGGCGCCATGGCTTGGAGGGACAGGAAGAGAATCCTCAGGATCATGGGAGCAGCTGCACGAGGAGGAGCTGGATGTCATTGTCCACCTAGGGACAAATGACCTGGCTAGGAATGGGATCAGAGCAGTGCAAGAGGAGTTTGTAGAGTTGGGGATGGGCCTTAGACAAGTAGCGACACGGTAACCTTCTCAGAGGTGCTGCCTATCTATGGCAAGGGTGATGCTAGGGTACTCCTCACCAGGGAATTCAATGAATGGTTGAAAAACTGGTGTGGAGATCAGGGTGTTGGCTTCATTTGGGACTGGGGAGCCACCTGAAGGGATGCAGACCTATACTGGCGCGATGGTCTGTATCTGTCTGGGAGGAACCAGGATCCTAGGTGAGAGGTTTAAATGCTTCATTGCCAAGCATTTAAACTACCCAAGGGAGGAGGAACTGAAAAGGAGCAGGGAAATCCTGGCCTCCCCCCCACATAACACGGTAATTAGTGAGATAAACACCAAGGTAGAGAAGTCATTAAGGATCAGGACAGAGGTAAATGTAAAAAAAAGGCAAAGGCAGTAAGGACAGGAATGGGGTTAAAGGGGTAAGGCCATCAAAAAGTGGAGGATGATGAGCGCCAATGCCCGTAGTCTGTGTAACAAGCTCCCTGAACTAGTGGCCTTGATGGAAAATGGTTGCCTGTGGCAGTCACAGAAACATGGTACACAGAGAACCATGACTGGGATGTCAACATACCAAGATACACAATCTACAGGAGGGACAAGGAGAGTAAAAGAGGAGGAGGAGTAGCTCTCTATGCAAAGGAAGAGATCAAAGCAACAGAACTAAAGAGTAAACAGGGAGCAGATGAGGCACTCTGAGCCACCCTGGAGACAGGAAATGGCACCACAATCCACATGGGGGTTGTATACAGACCCCCATCTCAGGGGGAGGGAATGGACAAGGAAATGATAGAAGGCATCCTTAGGATGGCAGAAAAAGGGGAGATATTGTTGTTGGGGACCTGAATATGCCAGATGTTAACTGGAGCACCTTTGCTGCAGGTACATCCAAGAGCAGGGTCATTCTTGATGTCCTACAAGGGGCATGCCTCAGACAGTTAGTATTGGAACCCACTCAGGAGGGAGCAATCTTAGACCTAGTACTTTCAAATGGGGACGAAGAAAGAATCTCAGATTTAGAAGTGGGTAGCCATCTGGGAACAAGCTACCACCAAACAGTGTGGTTCACGATAAACATAGCCATACAATCAAGCCATATAAAAGAAAGAGCATTGGACTTTAGGAGGGCTGACTTTGGGAAAATGAGAGAGTGCCTCAGAAAAACACTAGGAAACAGGCAAGAAGGAGGGGTGGAGGAATCAAAACAGCTATCACAGAGGCAACAAGCATTTGTGTAAAGCAAATCAACAAAACACAACAAAGGAAAAAAATGCTACAGTTCTCAAAAGAGGTGGCAGGGAAGGTTTTTTTCTTCTATACTTTCTGTTTATCTCCTCCTCCTCCTGTCTACTATCAGTGCCCACTTCTTCAGGCTGCTCATCACCATCTCTGCCCCCTACTCCAGTTCTGCCCCTAGAGTACCTCATCTCTTTTTTCCTCCTGTACAGCAGAGTCTGTCCAGAATCGGTGGTCTTGGATGGCCTGGAGTGGTCGTCATCTAGGACTACCAAGGGGTATTTTCCATTTTTCTGTGTTTTTCCCCTGTCCCAGCCCCCTGAGACGCCAGCACAAGGACGCAAACATCCACAGAAGAGACATGCTGATGCACATCCCTCTCAAGCGCCTACAGATGTCCCCGCCTGACTCCATTAGATGGAGCAGCCAACCCCTTGAGAGCCTGGTTTCCACCAGCGCTGTCTCAGGGTGTCGGGTGCATACTGCACCCCTGGTATCCCACCCCAGAGGGATGAGAGCATCCGTTGGGATGCTCAATCCTCCCTCCCCCCGACTGCTGGCCCCTGCTGAGCAGGGAAGGTTAAGGAGAAAAGGATAGCATTCAGGAAATATAAGGAAACACAGACGGAGCAGGACAGAGAACTTTTTCAGTTAAAGCGGAAAGAGGCTGGGATGGCAGACAGAATAGCAAAGGCCCAAACCAAGGAAAGGATGGCCAACTCTGTCAAGAAGGGGGATAAGACCTTTTATTGGTACATTAGGGAGCAAAGAAAGACCAAAGGAGAGATACTGAGGCTTAATAAAATGGAGAGAATGTGGGAAGAGGGTGACAGTGAAAAAGCAGGGATACTGAATGAATATTTCTGCTCAGTATTCACAAAGGAAGAGGAGGGAGAGGTACCTAAACCAAACAAGAGAAACACACTGAAGACGGGGTTGATATCAGTCCATTTACAGACAAAGGGTTCTGAAAGAACTAATAAAATTGAAAGTGGACAAAGCAATGGGGCTTGATGGGATTCACCCAAGAATTCTAAAAGAACTAAGGGTAGAACTAGTGATACTGCTGACTACTCTCTTTAACAAATCATGGGAAGATGGTGGTACCTGAGGACTGGAGGATGGTGGATGTGATTCCTCTTCACAAAAGTGGTTGCAGGACAGAGACAGGAAACTACAGACCAGTTAGTTTGACCGCAGTGGTAGGGAAAATGATGGAATCACTTCAGAAGGAAAGAATTGTTGAGTACCTAGAGGCCAGTGAGGCATATGACCCAATGCAGCATGGATTCACGATGGGAAGGTCATGTCAGACAAAGCTAATAGATTTCTTTGACTGGGTGACCAAAGTAGTAGACCAGGGAGGGGCTGTAGACATGGCCTATCTAGATTTTAGCAAGGCATTTGATACAGTCCCTCACAAAAGATTAATACACAAGTTACCCAGCCTTGGAGTGGGTCCCAAGATGATAGCCTGGATAAAAAATTGGCTAGACAACAGGATGCAAAGGCTAGTAGTGAATGGAGTCCACAGTGAAGAAAGGAGGGTTACTAGTGGGATACCACAGGGTTCAGTACTGGGACCAGTCCTTTTTAATGTCATTATAAGTGACATTGCAGAGCAACTGGAAGGAAAAGTATGTCTCTTTGCAGATGACACAAAGATCTACAACAGGGTTGATACACAAGATGGAGTGGAAAGGATGAGAAGGGACTTGGCAAGGTCGGAGGAATGGTCAAATGTATGGCAGCTCAAATTCAATGCAAAGAAGTGCAAGGTAATTCTCCTGGGAAACAAAAACCCAGTGGAAGAGTACATAATGTGGGGTGAGATACTGACAATAGTAAAAATGGAAAGGGACCTGGGGGTAATTATATCAGATGACCTAAAGGTGGGCATGCAATGTGAGAAGGCAGTAAGGAAGGCCGGAGGATACTGGGATGCATAGGGAGAGGTATCAATAGTAGAAAACAGGAAGTTATTATCCCTCTGTACAGACAGTTGGTGAGACCCCATCTGGAGTACTGTGTGCAGTTCTGGAAAACCCATCTCTGCAAAGACATAGACAGAGTGGAGGCTGTCCAGGGATGCAACCAAAATGGTGCAGGGTCTGCACCAGAAGACATATGAAGAAAGACTAAAGGAGCTTAATATGTATACCTTAAAGAAAGAAGGAGAGAGAGGGGACATGATAGAAACTTCTAAGTACCTCAAGGAATCAACAAAGTCCGAGAGGGTAGCATCTTTTAGAAAAAGAGATGTGCAAGAACAAGGGGACACAATTTGAAGATAGAAGGGGGACAGCTCAGAGGCAATGTGAGGAAGTATTTTTTCATGGAGAGGGTTGTGGATGCATGGAACAGCCTCCCTGTGAAGGTCATGGAGTCAAGAACAGTGGGGGAATTCAAGAATGCATGGGACAGACATAAGGCAGTCTTAGCGGGGAGTTGGAGGAAGTAAGCTATTGGTTAACTAGGATCTGCAGCTTATCCGTTAGATAGAAAAATGGGCAGACTAGGTGGGCCAAGTGGTCCCTATCTGCCATCAAATTCTATGCTTCTGTGTTTCTATGCTGCTGTGAGAGTAACTCTGATGTCACAAGCAGTGCATTATGATCTTAGGTAGGGGGAAACCAGGGATAGATGAACTCTTAAGGAACAACGATTTTGTTTTAATGCAAATGACCTCAGTAATAAATACTGGGGAGGAGGAATACAGAACTATCATGAAACAAAAGCTGAACGGTGTCTAAATATTATGGTTTGTTAAAGTTGTCCTGAAGATGTCAGCTACTCTTTAAGGCAATTATCCATGACTGTATGTGGGTGCTGATTACTGGAATGGCTGCCATTGCACATTTATAATCAGTTCACTACCAGTCTATCTCTTGACTTATAAAGCACTTTGAGATACAATGCTTATGAAAAGCTCTGTTCAAATGAAAATCATTAATATTTATTATTATTGTTATCAGAGTACAAAAACTGCAAACCAGTAGATTTCAAGCAAACCAGTAGATTCCAAGTACAAATCCTTTCACATACACTGACTCACTGTCTGACCCTGAGCAAGTCACTTGACCTCCCTGTGCTTCAGTACTCTCAAGAGCAAATTAGGATGAATTGTTTCATTCTAGTTGAGCTGTATGTGGGTAAATGATTTTAAAAAGATAAAAATAAAATGGAACAGGTACCTCTGACCCATGCATAATAATCTTGTCTGGTGGCTAAAGAAGAAGGTGACTACATCATTACGAAGGTGCCCATGACTGTACCTGCTCTCCTCTCCTCGCATACAAGTGGTCAATGGATGTAAATATTACCCTATGAAATAATTACAACACAGCCGGCCCAGTGGCACTGAGGGTTGAGGAGCTAAATGCCACACCTCGCGCCACACCAGTGACCCAGGTTCGGGAGCAAGCTCGGGTTGCCAGGGGTCAGCAGGGGAGGGAGAGGATCGAGCTTCCAATGACAGCTCTCCTCTCCTGGGGATGGAGGAACTGTTGTCTCCCTCCTTGGCTGCCTCCTGGTGGAGGCTGGGTGGCAGCACCAGAGTTAGGGAGGCACGAGCATGGCTACATGGTGTGCACGTGTCTCTGCATGCGTGCATTCATGGTCACGGCGAGGAAAAGATGGAAAAGCAGAAAAAGGCAGGGTGACCGCAGGCTCTGTGAAGCCCTGCCTGCTGAGCAGCATCCCAGTTCACCACTAGACCATGCATAACTGCCCCAATCTGTATTGTGTCCTGGGTGGGGAGGCCCTCCCCCTTCCTGCCCCACCATAGGGGGAATCCATGGGGGAATGGGGCTCGGGGGAGTGGTAGATGGTCCTAGGTGGCTGGTAGGGTGGAGTGCCTTGCCTGTTGCTGCCTGGGGGATAAACAGAAGATGAAAAAAATAAATACAACAAGGAAATTAATAGACATTTAAAGACTACAAAAGTAATGCAGTGTAGAATCTCTACTATGGACAGTAGCCCTGATATTGTCAGTGTGAGAAATCTTTCCTGAAAGAATTCTAAGACATCTCAGACTACCTCCACCTCTGCGGTGTATGATGCTAGGAGCAGGGTCTCAAACTACCTCTGCCTCTGCAGTGTGTGATGCTAGGAGCAGGGTCTCAAACTGCCTCCGCCTCTGCAGTGTGTGATGCTAGGAGTAGGGTCTCAGACTACCTTCACCTCTGCAGTGTGTGATGCTAGGAGCAGGGTCTCAGACAGCCTCCACCTCTGCAGTGTGTGATGTTAGGAGCAGGGTCTCAGACAGCCACCACCTCTGCAGTGTGTGATGCTAGGAGCAGGGTCTCAAACTACCTCCACCTCTGCAGTGTGTGATGCTAGGAGCAGGGTCTCAGACAGCCACCACCTCTGCAGTGTGTGATGCTAGGAGCAGGGTCTCAAACTACCTCCACTTCTGCAGTGTGTGATGCTAGGAGCAGGGTCTCAGACAGCCACCATCTCTGCAGTGTGTGATGCTAGGAGCAGGGTCTCAGACAGCCACCACCTCTGCAGTGTGTGATGCTAGGAGCAGGGTCTCAGACAGCCACCACCTCTGCAGTGTGTGATGCTAGGAGCAGGGTCTCAAACTGCCTCCACCTCTGCAGTGTGTGATGCTAGGAGCAGGGTCTCAAAGAGCCACCACCTCTGCAGTGTGTGATGCTAGGAGCAGGGTCTCAGACAGCCACCACCTCTGCAGTGTGTGATGCTAGGAGCAGGGTCTCAGACAGCCACCACCTCTGCAGTGTGTGATGCTAGGAGCAGGGTCTCAGACAGCCACCACCTCTGCAGTGTGTAATGCTAGGAGCAGGGTCTCAAACTGCCTCCACCTCTGCAGTGTGTGATGCTAGGAGCAGGGTCTCAGACAGCCTCCACTTCTGCAGTGTGTGATGCTAGGAGCAGGGTCTCAGACAACTACCACCTCTACAGTGTGTGATGCTAGGAGCTGGGTCTCAGACAGCCTCCACCTCTGCAGTGTGTGATGCTAGGAGCAGGGTCTCAGACAGCCACCACCTCTGCAGTGTGTGATGCTAGGAGCAGGGTCTCAGACAGCCACCACCTCTGCAGTGTGTGATGCTAGGAGCAGGGTCTCAGACAGCCACCACCTCTGCGGTGTGTGATGCTAGGAGCAGGGTCTCAAACTGCCTCCACCTCTGCAGTGTGTGATGCTAGGAGCAGGGTCTCAGACAGCCACCACCTCTGCAGTGTGTGATGCTAGGAGCAGGGTCTCAGACAGCCACCACCTCTGCAGTGTGTGATGCTAGGAGCAGGGTCTCAGACAGCCACCACCTCTGCAGTGTGTAATGCTAGGAGCAGGGTCTCAGACAGCCACCATCTCTGCAGTGTGCATTGCTGACAGCTGGGTGCCTGACAGCCTCCACCTTGGGAGTGTGCAATACCATTAGCATGGCATTAGACTGTTACACTTCTACAGTGTGTGATGCTGAAAGCAAGGTGCCTGACATCCTATACCTCTGGAGTATGTGATGCCGAGAGTATAGCGTGAGACAGCCTCCCCTTCTACACTGTGTCATTCTGAGAGCAGGGTGCCCAACAACCTTCCCCTCTGCAGCAGGTGATACTGAAAGCATGCAATCAGGTAACTTGTACCTCTACAGTGTGTGAAAGTGAGAGCAAGGTCTTAGCCAGCCTCTGCCTTTGGACTGTATGATGCTAAGTGCATGGTATCAGACAAGCCTTTATCTCTACAGTGCGTGATGCTGAAAGCAGAGTACCTGCCAGTTTCAACCTCTGGAATGTATGATACTGAGAGCAGGGCATTAGGAAACTATCATCTTTGCAGGGTGTGATACTAAGAGCAGGATCTTAGCCTGCCTGTACCTTTGGACTATATATTGCTAAGCAAAGGGTTTCAGAGCGCATTCACCTCTGATGTGCTTGATGCTGAGAGTAGGACCTCAGACTGCTAATCAAACATCAGTCTAATGAGTGACTCATTAGTATACTGGCCAAGCAGCCACTACCCACGTCAGCATCCTATGTTAACATCCCAAGCTCGGGTCATTTTGGCATGTCATGAGGATGCTAAGGAAGCATCTGCTTGGTCACTCTCATCATCTGGGGGAGGCCCATAGATCATTCTGCTGAGCCTCCTGAATGGACAGTAATGAGCACTGATCAGTTCTGTGTTGACATGCCATTCAGTATGCATGCCTGGGGCCATTTGTACCGGTGTCCCTGAGCACTCTGAGGAAAAGATAGGAAAAATAATGCTGGCATCACGTTGATGACTCTGGCACTCTAGGGCCAGATTCTAGATTCCCTTTTTTTATTAGTACTTTTTCTTCCCCTAGCCTAGCCTCCTTCAGGTATGCAACCATTCAACCCCCATCACCAGACACAGACCCCAGAAACCCCAGCTTACCTGCCCCATGGTGAACGATCCCCATGGAAGAACAAGCTAAGAGACAGTAACCTCTCTGACAAAAGTCCAAATTCAGTTGCAGATGGGCTCCTCATGCTGTGCAGGCAGGTGATGCAGGACCTGAGTATGCTGGCATTATCCTGCTGAGCCACGAGAGTGTTTGTCCGCCCCTTGTCCTTCCCCAAGATGCTAGACCATGAGTGCATGATTGTGTATGACAATGGCATGTATGGCACTGGGCCCTCCGCACCTCCCTTCCTACTGTCATCACTGCTGAACTTGCACCACCTGTGCACCCTTAGGTGGGTCTGAAGTGGTGGTGATGGGTCTGTCTCCCTCCCAAGATGAGAAGAGTATTCCCCCAGGCTGCTCCAGCCTCCTCCCTCTGGCCTGCCCCCATGACCAAGTCTTGTTCCCAAAACCCAGTTGGCAGCATTTTGAGAAGTAAGCCTACTACTGCGCCAACAGGCTGGCTTCTCAGATATTAGATCCTTAGATTGGCATGCCATCTGAAAACCCCATCACAGGCAGCATGCCATTGGGGATGGCCACTGCTGGAAAGAAGTTAAAGAGACATTAAGTTTGCTTAATGGGCTTGGAGTGGGAGGTCAGTCGAGGAGGATAAAAAAAAGTATATTATAAAGAACAGCTTAAGTGCCGCTTTAAAGGAGCATGTTTTGCTGCCAGAGAAATTAGCTTAATTTGAAGTGTGCACTAGTCCCTTCACAAAAGAAAGGGCCCTACAACAGCGCGATAAGCTCAGGGTGGAAAAGGCAATGGGACCTGATGTCATACATCCCAGGGTACTAAAGGAGCTAAGGGTGGAACTAGCAGGGCCATTATCAGAACTGTTTAGTGAGTCTCTGAGCACAGGAGAGGTCCCAGAAGACTGGAGAAGGGCTCATGTGATACTGCTCCACTAGAGTGGTAGCAGGGAGGAGGCAGGGAACTACAGACCAGTCAGTCTTACCTCAGTAGAGGGCAAGATTATGGAGGGACTCCTTAAGGAAAGGATAGTGCACCACCTGGAATCCACAGGAGCACAGGATCCAATACATCATGGGTTTACAAAAGGAAGGTCCTGTCAAACTAATCTCATAGATTTCTTAGACTGGGTAACCAGAGTGGTGGACCAAGGGGGAGCAATTGATGTCGCCTACCTAGACTTCAGCAAAGCTTTCAATACTGTTCCACATAGAAGATTGATTAATAAGCTGGGTAGGCTCAGGGTGGGTCAGAAGTTGGTCAACTGGGTGGCAAACTGGTTGATGGGCAGAAAACAGAGAGTGGTGGTACAGGTAAATGGTATACAGTCAGAAGAGTTTTAAGTCACAAGTAGGGTACATCAGAGATCAGTCCTGGGGTCAGTCCTCTTCAATATCTTCATCAGTGACATTGAAGAGGGACTGGAGGGTAAGGTTTGTCTGTTTGCAGATGACACGAACATCTGCAACAGAGTAGATGATCCAAATGGGGTGGGCAGAATGAGAAGAGATCTGGATAAACTGGCAAAATGGTTGGAAGAGTGGCAACTGGGGTTTAATGCAAAGAAGTGTAAGATCATACACATAGGAAATAGAAACCCTGAAGCCACCTATAGGCTGGGAAGGAAGTTGCTGGCAGTCACAAGGGAAGAAAGAGACTTGGGCATCATCATCACCGATAACCTGAAATCACCCATGCAGACCACTAAAGCAGTAGGTAAGGCTAGCGGGAAGTTGGGGTGTATTATTGGAAGAGGGATTATAAAAATCTCTTTGTACAAGACACTGGTTAGGCCCCATCCGGAGTACTGCATGCAGTACTGGAGGCCACACCTTCACAAAGACATTAAGCAAATTGAGGCAGTCCAGAGAAGGGCAGTCAAAATGGTGCAGGGACTGCAACAGAAAACATACAAGGACAGATTAACTGAACTCAATATGTATACCCTAGAGCAAAGGAGGGAGAGAGGTGATATGATCGAAACATTCAAACACCTTTAGGGCATTAACAAGGTGAAAGAGTCTAACATGTTTCAATAATAGAAAAATAGCAGGTCAAGAGGACTCAACATGAGATTAGAGGGAGGCTGATCAAGGGGTAATGTGAGGAAGTTCTTTTTCACAGAAAGGGTGGTGGATGCATGGAATGGCCTACCTCAGGAAGTGGTGGCTATGAATACAGTGCAGGGCTTCAAACAGGCATGGGATAGGCATAAGGGAACAATACAAATGAGTATGAATAGGTAGGCCACTGACAGAGCAAAGGCCGATGGCACATTTATAAGGTAGAAAAAGAAATGGGCAGACTGAATGGGCCTTGTGGTCCTTATTTGTCATCAACGTCTATGTTTCTATGTCTCTATGTTTCTATGAATATGCTGCGCATCTGTGAATTCAGCCAAAATGTGCAGCACATCTGCCACGCATCTCAGAAATGTGCAGAAAAAAGGATGGCCTAAATTGGCCAGCTACCCACAGACAGGTCACAGAACTGCAGACAGGCCATCCTGAGACAGCCCTTGGAGGTGCACCAGGATGTGCCCTAGGCACCAACACACAGCAGTCCTGCCAGGACAGAAGTACCCAAAGCCACAGGTGCTGGGACACTACTGGTTAGAGAGCCACCTTCACACTGCACCCAGGACATGGAGACCCAGCAGCCACGTGCCAGTGTTGTTGGGCCCCCCCAGCACACCGCCGGAGCAGATGGCCACACCACAGCACATGTACCAGGGGCCATGGCTTGTACCCATGAAGCCTGCAGGGTGCATGCTGTCTGGGGCAACAGTGCCTAGGTAGCATGGTAGTACCAGTGGCAGCATTGCACGGGCCAGGGACTGACCTGTGGCACACATGCATGGTGGTTCACCATAGGTGCACACAGCGTGCCCGTGCCAGACCCACACAACAAGGAGCCACAGACATGACACTGATGCCAGCCTTGTGGTGTGACACCACCACGGGGGCACTGTGGTGAGTCTGTGTGAGGTTCCTGTGGTTGACATAGCACAACAGTGGGCAGCATGGGGCTGGGGTGGCACAAGTTGTGGCTTGGGGGTAACATGGGCATACCCAACCCCTCCAGTGTTAGACATGTGGCCACCATGGGCACATACATAGCCAGTGTCAGACTGACCCACTGGTTTACCTGGAGTAGTCCAGGTGGGACCCACATACCCAGGTACCTGGTTACCTTCTCAACACTGACATTCCTTACATACATCGCCATGTTCCTATCATGTGTGGGTGTGTGGGGCACAGCAGGTGTCGGTAGGCTGAAAACATAGCTAGTGTATCACATTCCTGTGGTATACTGCTCAGTGTGTGTCACCCTGTGCCCTCCCTTGTTGCTTGACCAGGTGGGCCCCCTGTACCCCAGTCCAATCCTGTACATGGCCATGGGTAAAAGCACTGTGCACAGGCCAATGCAGCCCACCCACCCACACACAAACATTCCATCACACCTGCCTGCTAGGCTGCAGTACCTCCTGTTCCCCATTGTGGAGTGGTGGAGCAGCCATGCAAAGCTGGAACTGGGCATGCCTTGGGTATTCAAATGGCCTGAATACATTCCAGTAATGATATACAAGTGTGCTGTTTGTGCGCTGATTGTGCAATGAATCCATTTGCATATCCTGGTTGAATACTGCAAGTCTGCACTTACTTCTGTTCTGCACTGGGCTCCAGGTGCCTGCCGTGCTGCGCATCTCCCACTGCGAGATTGCGCATGTTCAGGATATTCAGCTGCACATGTGATCCCATCCTATGGCACCACGTTTGAATATACCATTACTTTGTGTCAGGATCTCCGCTGTATGGCGCAGGGCACTTCATGCGCGATGCAGCCTGGGACTTTTGAATATGGGGCCCCTTGTCGGGATTTGTAAATGTAATAATGGATTGTCAAGGAGTCTACATGAATGGTGCATAAACTCAAATTTTTAACTGCATGTAACAAACCATCAGGATTTCTGCACAGAGGTACATGAATGCAGATCCACTACACTGCAAACTAAGGTACCTGTCTCTGGATCCAAAGAAAAATTAAAACCTCAGTAAGAAGTAATTGCAAGGCATAGGAGGAAAATGACAACTTCTGGGACAAAAATGGCAACACTGTGTAAGTGCATGGGTGGCAAATAGTCTGTAAATGTTATCTTCAATACCTGCTGAGCAAAGTATAAATTTGCAAAGTACATTTCAACTCTAAAGTCTTTTTCTTTTAAATGAATCTATAAAAGCTTACATTTTCCTTTACAGATCATGGCTGAAGAAAACTTTGTTGTCAAAATACTGTTTCTAACTTTATTTCATCTGTGTGATTTATATATACCCCAGTGTTTATCTGTGGCATATAACTAGTACTGTTCTGTATCTGTATTTTGAGATCTGGACTCTTTTCATTTTTAACTATAATATGCATGAATAGTTTAAGCTGAAGATGACATTACTCTGATGTTTATATTTAAGGTGAGAGATGATTACTACAGCTTGATTGCCAGAATCTGCAAATTGAAGAAGAAACCAAAGTACTCTGAATTTACCAGTACCTCTCAGTCATCCAATTCACAGGTAAGCACAAGCAAAGCTCCCACTGGACGTCAACAGGACAATATCTCAAACTAGGTGCAGTTCTCATTGGACAGAATTCCCATAACTACTGTTAAGCACATAGTATATCCTGGCATTGTGCCAGTTTGCCCATATGCATACCGACATTACAAGTCTGCAAACAGAACTTCAGGCTTTACCTGAATATACTGTACAAGCCCTAGACCTACCATGATGGTGTTAAAATCCACTGGCCCCATGGCCAGCAGCTATCAAGACAGTATTTTGTAAGTCAAAGGGCCACGAAGACTGCAGTATCTAGCCTTTGCATATTGTTCAGTGGCCACAATGTCATCAGTTTTGGCCTCTAGGTTTCACAACCATGCCACAAGATCAATCCAGCATCCCAGAGTATGTGACCAGCAAATACATTTTTCAAGCCATTTACCAATGTGCTGTCAGGTCTCCATTCTCCATGGCCATTTACCAGTGTACTGTCAAGTCTCCATTCCCCATGGCCATTTACCAATGTGCTGTCAGATCTCCATTCCCCATGGCCATTTATCAGTGTGCTGTCAGGTCTCCATTCCCCATGGCCATTTCCCAGTGTGCTGTCAGGTCTCCATTCTCCATGGCCATTTACCAGTGTGCTATCAGGTCTCCATTCCCCATGGTCATTTACCAGTGTGCTGTCAGGTCTCCATTTCCCTCGGTCATGTACCAGTGTGCCGTCAGGTCTCCATTCCCCACCACATAAAGCCATCATTACTGGCAAGTAGATATGCTCCTCCCTATTTTAGTAGCAGCTACCTTTAGACAAGCTGGCAAACTTGATCTTGTACTCCAAGCTTGGGTCCCTCCTTTAGGCTGACATGATATAGTCTGAATATCCCCAAAAGTTGCTTTCCTCTCCAGGAAGGATTGGGGGGGGCTCAGTGCCTTTGTTAGATCACATCCAGGTGGCATAGACAGCAACAACAGCTGGACTGATGAAAGTTCAGGGGAGCATGAGTGGTCAGTGGAGGCCTTGGACACTGATATGTCTCCCAACCCAGTGCCCAAGGAGAATTAAAGAGATGGAAATCTGTGTTGACTCCTGAAGATGACACTGTAAAATCCATATATCAGAAGGGGATTTCCTTTCTTCTCATTGGACTCATTTGCTACCTTCCCAGGTCCTATGTCAGAGCTGCATATTGCAAAGGGGGTCAAGGGAAGGGATAAACATTTCTTTAAACATATTATGGAAAAAATAAATAAAGGAGGAGCAATTTGTTATGCTAATAGAGGGAGGTGGGGTAATTGAGGTGGATGGGCAGAAAATCATTCTTTTCTTTTTTTTTTTTATTTATTATGCTTTAGGATGCCCAGAACTCCAAGTCCTCCATCTTCACCATCCTAACTGCTCTCCATCCCCAGACTTAGCTGTAGTCAGCAATCGCCTAAGACAACACTGTGATATGACTCCTGTGTTGTTGAACACATTTTGTATCTTTAAACTGAAATCCCAAGGTTTTGTGTACCCTATCCCCTCACCACAGGTTCCCCACCCCCAAAAAAGAGATACAAAGACAAAGGTCTAAGTTCTCTGTTTCTTGACACAAAGAAATAAGTGAGAGGGGAGCTAACATGACTGGAGCCTGTCTCTTCAACCCTCTCAGATGTCTCTCTCCTCTTGGGACTGGTGCCAAGGATGCCATATCTGCAGAAACCTCTCTTGTGTTAATCTGAGCTTATCTGTGATATTTTCCATTCTTTCCAGTTCCTCCACTCTTCTCCTCCAATTATCTACCATTGGGAGAGTTGACAAGAGCCAGTTACAGGTGATGCATTTCAGGGCAGCTACTTGCAGTATTTATCCAAATTTCCCCACTTTTCTGGGATAGTTCAGCAGTGTAAGGAAACCTAGTACTAAATTGTTAAAGGAGCACAGAATGGTTAGGCCCATTAACTATTGGATTTCCACATGTATGTCAGTTCAAAACTGTCCTCTTTTGGGGCAGGCCAGAAAATGTGGAAATGGGATCCTCTGTTCCACAATTTCTCCAGCAGAGATCTGTTGAGGTTGTGTTAAAATGGTATGTTGTCACTGGAGTGAGGAAAAATCATACTAGGATTTTCCAATTAAATTCCTTCCAAGTTGGGAAGGATGTTACTTACCAACCCCATTTTAATCTCTTAGTCCATTGTTTTGGGTCTATGACTATTTCTGTCTCTTGTTCCCATTTATTTCTCTGTACCTCTAGTGGTCGAGCTTTAGAAGTGGAGAGTATCAAGTGTAGTTTAAAGAGATATTGGGTGCATGTTCTGATGGTAATGACATAGTAGAAAAAAGACTCCAGGGGAGTACAATCCCTGCAGATCTGGGGAAGAATGTTTGGCATGGACAGAAAGTGACGGATCTGTAAGAACCGGTAATGATCTTCTCTACGGAGAGAGTATTTTTTTCGTAACTGATTAAATGGGAGGCAACCTTGCCTGTCTGTGCACTGCAGATATGTAGTTATTTTATTGTTAGTCCAATAGAAAAAGCCTCTGTCAAGCCAAGATGGCCGGAAAGTTTCTTCATGACAGATAAGGGTTAGAGGAGCCAAGCTCTTTGGAGAGTTAGTTAATTTTCTTAGACAAAGGAGAATGACAGTGTGATCATCTTGAACTTGTTTTTTTCCAAAACATGAGATCCAAAATGGGTCACCACTCCCCATTTTTCATTTCAGTGAGAAAGTATCTCGAGTAGAAGCTTTTCCTCCGCTGCTTGGGAGAAACCTACTCCACTGCATTTGCTTGCAGCAACTCTTTGACCTCTAACTCTAACAGTATCCTTTCAGTTGGGGTGTGAGACTTGAGGTTTCTGTGGATCTGGAGAGTGGGGAATCTACAGAACTGCAGAGTGAGCCCCTGACTCAACACTTCCTGTACCCACGTGTCTGTGGTGATGTTTTTCCATTCTTGAAGAAAATGAGTCATCCTTTCTCCTACTGGCAATAGACGGGCAACCAGATCAAATCTGTCAGAGGTTCTGTTTGGACTGAGCCTTAGCAACTGGGGCTGGATCAGTCCATTTGGAAGATCTTGCCTCTTCCCTTAAAGAAACCTCTCATTTAAGAGTAATCATAGGGCATGGGCATAGGATACAATGGATAGGGGAATGCTCCCTACCTCTACCTCCCTTTCCTGGGGCCTGTAGGAAGTGGATGCTCTTTCTTTCCAGGCACTGCTTTTGTAGGTGGTTTTGTACTCATTCACCTTTTTCATGTAAGCCTGTCTTGTCACCAAATAAAGAATTGTTCTCACATAGAAAATCCATGGCTTTTACCTGGGTATCCTGGGACAAGTTAGTAGCCATACAAATCTTTGCAAAGAAACTGCATGGACCATAACCCTAGAAGCAGTGCCATTAACATCAAATGCCATTTGAAACAGGTATTTGGTAGCACCAATGGCAGTTTTGGATGACTCCACCAAATCCTGTGCCAGGTCACCTGACATTTTCTCAGCCAGTGCCAGCACAGAGTTCCAGAGCACTTTTTGGTACTAGGCTGTGTAACCTATATAGGTAGCCTGCCTTAACAATAAGGTGGCAGATGTATAGACTTTGTTCCCCATACTGTCTAGTCTCTTGGAGTCTTTCTCCAGGGACTGAGTAGTGAGGGCAACCTTAGCTTTATCACAGGCCACTACTCAGACTACCCCTTCATGATCCGGGTGCACATAGAGGTACTCAGCATCATGTTTGACCAACTGGTAACGGTTTCAACTTTTCTGTCGACCCCTGTGGTAGAAATAAGGTTCTGTAACACTCTGCAGGTTGCACTTCTAAAATATCTGTGTACGGGTAACACCAGTTTCTTAGTGAGGGGTTACCCAATCATATACAAACAGTCAGGATATTCCTCTTCCTCCTCATCTTCCTGGATGGAGAGGTCAAGACTATTAACCATTTGCCTCACAAAGGTGTAATAAGAAGAAAAATCTTTGGCTCCATGAGAAGTGGAACCAAATTCTTGTTCTGAGGAACCATCAGGCTCCATGGTTTCTCCACCATTCTCCTCCTCCTCATCATAAAAAATTCAGCTCCCTGGTCCTTGGGAACTGAAGGAGGAAGAGGAGCTGGAGGGGGCACATTCATGAGAGAATCCATGGCTTGAAAAGCCTTGAACATTTGCCAGAGTTTAGCCATGTCCTCTGCAGAGGGCATTTTATTCATGTTCACTGAAGGCTCCTTTTCTTCTTCAGCAGGAGGGGTAGCAACATGTTTCTCTTTCTGTTTTGTCTTCACAGGAATTGAATCTGGAACATGTTCATTTAAACATTTATAATTTGGCATCTCAGGATTCCCTTTTCCAGAAACTTTGCCATCAGAGGAATCCTTAAGATATATTTCCTTATGCTTGGAGTGAGAAAAAGGACCCTTATCATTTTGTTTTGGTGATACAGAGGCAGATTGAAAAGCCACAATCAGAGCAACCTGTTATGCCCTCCAGTTAAAGACCTGGGAAAACTTGCTGTAATCCTATAATCAAAGATAGAAAAAGAACCTAAACAAGAAAATACAATTTGTGGCTATCTGCCTTAGCCAGGAGTAGTGAAAAATATAGAGGCTTCTCTTTTTTTTCTTAAATAGGTCCTGGGGTCATCGAACCTGCCTGACTGGAACAATGCAGACAGGACCCAAAGAAAATTGATTCCCAGCCAAAAACACTGACAATGTTGTTCTTTTTTTTCCGAAATGTAGAAAACTGAATAAAACAAAAAATGGGAACTCTGTGGCCGAGAAAATACAAGAAGTGCAAGCTGCTATATGAGACGGTAAAATAAAATAAAAGCTGAGGTAAAAGAAAAATTATCTCTGGTTCCTGGGAACCATAAGGGAACTGGAGAAAAGGACTGTGAGGAAGAAACTCACTGAAGCAACAAAGGGAGTGTCCAGCAAAACACCGCTACTTTGGAATCTGAGGAAATAAGAAACAAATGTGCAAAGTAGGTTAAAGCTTACAGGGCGACTTGCTCAGATGGAGAAATAGATCTGCTATTGAGTGACACAGCATAGTGCGACTGCGAGCCTAAAGTTTGAAAAGCGTTTCTTGTGCCTAATTTGCATATACTCCATGTGCTCTGGGGCAGTTCGAGATGTCAGGCTAGCTGCACAGTTTTAAGCATAATGAGGGATTCCTGGGGCTTGAATAGCCATTTGTTAAGAAACATTATACAATTTGAAAAACAAATCTAGCAAAATCATCTCAAATTGTAATTCTATAACTGTACCCTGAAATACATTACC